>CM062814.1:490170126-490770126 GCA_031772625.1 Pinus tabuliformis | reverse complement strand
TGTTCTCCATACTAATACGTGGACTTTGTAAATAGGGTAATATTGATGAGGCTATCAATATGTTTAATGAGTTGGATGAAATGAATATCATTCCAGAAATTGGTACCTACAAAATAGTTAATAAAATCCTTATCAAAGCACGCAAAAAGTATGAAGCAAAAAAAAAATTACATCAGATGCTTCTAAAGGGTTACAATCAAAAATTAAGGTTCATTGTCCCACCTAAGGATTTAAATGAGATTTTGGATAATTATAGATGACTTATAGTATTTTGGGGCTATTTGCATGTTGAAAAATGTTGGGCAAATCCAATCTAAAGTTTCAAGAATATTCATATTGAATCTAATGAAAAATAACTTTGGAAACTTTCTTTCCCTTGCTTACTTCAGTTCTGGGAAGATTGATTTTGGTCAGATAGTCACCTACATTAATGGAAAAAGTGTATCAGAAATTGAAAAATGATACAAAATGGGCTATATAACTTCTCATTTCTTTATGGGTGCATGAAATAGATTTCAAAGTTCGGGAAACAAATTAAAACAATGATGACAAGGGACCATTCTCAGAAGAGACTCCCACATATGTAACTCTTAACTATACATATATATATATTGGTGAACTTCACATACTACACATTTTTTGGGGTTCTTGCATGGAAATTAAATCCCTTTTATGTTTTCGATACTTGGTCTATTTTGGGAACAATGTTAGCATAACTTATGAAGTGCACTGAGTCATTTTTCAACCACAGTTGTGGGAAGTTGAGAATTCAATAATATCCTTCATAAACAGCCATGTCACTTGGATTTTGCGTGAACCATTGCCCAACATAACATCTATGTAGTGTGCCAATAGCATATCTCACACTCAAGAATTTATTTGGTTATTATATGCACGTTATGGAGCAAAATTGTGGGCACATGGATCCAAAACCTGGTAAAATGATCGTTTATGGAAAAATGCTTATTTTATGAAGAAACAGGGCAATAAAGAAAGTTTGTGATCATTAAAATACACAGAGGTAAAGGGGCATTGCGTAAAAGGGAATCTGAGGAGACTCAAAAGTTGCAGAAAATCATAACTTAGTTGAGGTGGTATCAAAATTAACTCACAAATGTCATCATTTTGGAGTTATTTGGACCTATTAATATGACTTTAGACAGTTACTTGAACCTTGATACTTAAACGAGATTAGCCAAATCTCCATTTGAAGTTGGGTTTTTTATCTTTTCACTCCAAGATAGAATACCTTCCCTTTTATGGATAAATTGTACATGAAGGGGTTTTTTTTCTTTGTTAATTACACCAAATATTATTTATCGATAAACACAAGCTCGAGTCTTGCTACGTTATTGGAAATTATCTCAACAGTAAAAGATGTTATATATTTTGAGTAGACATCGTATTTACTCAAGAATTTCCCTTCGATATGGACATCATTAAGACATACATATATGGAATTGTATATTCCATTTGCAATTGATAGCTAGTCTAGATTGGTTCAATTGAATTCTAGAGATTATGTGTTGAGTATGGCTTGAGGCAACTTATGGAATTTTGGCCTTTCCCATGTTGAAATATGTAACTAGGTTTGTTCTTCATAATGACATGTGCAATCATGATTTTATGTAATTAATGTAAAGAACAAAAATAAAATTATTGTATGCTTGAGACATGGGTTTCATGCTCAAGGAATTTTATTTTATAGATGAACCTCCCATTGTGAGCTATTAGGCTTGGTCATTAAGCCATAAAGTCATTTAAGTCATTGTCGTGTATTGAAGACCCATTTTGGGCATGTTAGATGTTGTAGAAGAGAATTTATTTGTCCTAAGCCCTCCAAGACCATATCACAAGCACTCATTCAATTCGGCCTAGACATTGTTCTAGAAGGAGAATTCGGCCTAGACACAAGCACAAGTTGGCTTATTTTGCATGGACATACTACAATATAAAGGAGGAATCGGATTCAATTGAAGAGAATTTCATTTAAGCATATGAAATAGAAGATCAAGTGCGAGAAACACAAGAAGAGAAGCCTCTCATCAAGCGAAGAAAGGAGGAGGAGGAGTCGAATTAATTTTGATATTTTTTGGGGCAAATACCTCTCACACATGCGAAGAATATTAGTACCATATGTTGTAGAACAAGCTGAGTTATCACAGTGATCCTAGGAGACCGAATCGAGGAAGAAACCAAGTCACTTATCAAGACGAATTTTAGAAGAAACATATATTATCCAAGTTGAGAAGGAAATCAAGGGATAAAATCATTGTTTATCCCTCGCATGTGTTGCAACAAGGGTTTCTGAAGTGGCCGAAAATTGCAAGTCTATGTCAATAGGTCGAAATCGAAGAGAAGCCGAGATCTATGGTGAAGCAATCAGTTTGACTAACGTTGACTCAAGGAAGAAGAATTGTTTCAAGGAAGTCTTGTGACTTGGTCTTGGAGAGGTTGTTAAGTCAAGGGTCTTGGTCTTGGAATTCATCACTTGAAGATTATATAAGAAGAAGAATTTGTTTGGGTTTTCCTCTCAAGTTGGAGAGGTTTTGGCCCTGGTTGATCGCCTACATTTTGTGTCCCTTGTCTCATGATTATTTATGATTTGATAGTTGTTTGATGATAGAAAACATTAGTATAATCAAGTAAGAGAAGAAGCTAATAAAGACTAAGTAAAATTACATCACAAACATTTATCATCTCAAGAGAAATCAACTCATCCCTCTACCCTATATTTCTCAACATGGTATCAGAGCTAAGGTGACAAGTCAAGGAACGGCAGATCAAGAACGGACACTTAAGCACTCAAAGACTGGAGTTCTAGAAATACATCAAGGGCATCGAAGAATCATGAAGATCCTCTCATATCCAAGAAGATAAGGGCTACACAATCATCTTGAAGAAAAGTGTCAAAACCCTAGATCGATCAAATAAGTATCCTATACTAGATACATTCTTGGATCCTCGCTCAAATCATCATCACAAGGAAGGAGAACTCAAAAGGCCCTAATTGAAGAAATCATCAAATCAAATCATATTGAATTCTACGCATACAATAGAAGTAAGATCAAGGACATTGTCATCATCATCAAAGGATTCAAGGTGATCTCCCTCTCTTTGGAGTCAAGGATCACTTTTGAAGAAAATCCATCTTCTTCAAGAAGAAGTTTTCTATTATCTATATCATCATCAATTTCAAGAAGGTAACAGGTTGAGGGAGCATCTTCAAAAGTAAGTATATTTATGTCTACATATGAATCTTTCAAAATGTCTTTTTGTAAGGAAAGAAACAAATTGATTGGGGCTTCAAACTTTCTCGCATGGAAGAAAAGGACAGATCTGAACCTCATAGAAAATGAGGTCATGGAACATGTTAAGGGCTCAATCACGAAACCTACAAAGGAAGATGCTCAAGCACTTGCAAGGTATATGAAAGGGAAAGTAAGGGCTCAAAGGATTCTCATAGAATCCATCAAGGACCATTTCATTCCCTATGTATCAAATTTAGAAACATCAAAAGAAATATATGACAAACTTGTAGAATTGTTCTCCGTAAGAACTGTAGGAGAATTAATCTCGTTAAGGCAAGAACTGTAATGAAACCAGCTCAAGAAAAGATAGAAAAGATAGATCAACGCCTTAGAATTCAGCCTCTTCGAGGGGGCAACCTCCTTTACATTACATAAATGAACAATTCTTGAATGATACAAATGACAAAACCTCCTTTCTATATATAGGAGTCTAAGGAGTCACAATATAATCTAGCCGACCTAACAATAATAATATAAAGCCACAAAAATAACAATAGAGGGATTCTATGGGGCACAAAAATAATAATATGGGGGTAATAGGGGCACAACAATATAAATAAGGGGTATAACTACAATAGTAATGGGGTAATAACTAGTATTATAGGGACCCAACATGCCCCTCTCCTTCAAAAAAGTGTTGTCCTCAATGCTTGAGTAGTTCTGGATACTTCTGCATAAAATTCTCATCCTCCCATGTGGAATCTTCAGCGGATAAGTTCTTCCACTAGATAAGATACTCTGAAATTGATCAATTTCGTAGCTGTCGAGTTCTTGTTTCTGTGACTGCTTCCGGTTCCAATATAATTCTTCCTTCCTCGTCAAGTTCTGGCAATATTGTTTGAACTGGGAGCTTGTCGCCTATAACCTTCTTTAAACATGAAACATGGAAAACTGGGTGCAATCGAGAAGCTGCAGGAAGCTCCAATTTGTATGCCATAGTACCAATCTTTTCCAACACCTTGTACGGACCATAATACTTTGGTGATAACTTATTATCCTTCTTAGCTTGCTTTAGGGACATTTGCTTATATGGTTGTAGCCGTAGGAATACCGAATCACCTACATCAAAACTTCTTTCACTGCGATGTTGATTTGCCTGTTGTTTCATTCTATTTTGTGCCAACACGAGGTTATCCTTTAAGAGTTGGAGGACTTGTTGTTGATGTTCGATTTGATGTTCCACTGCTTGAACCTTAGAATTTTCTCTTAAATATGATGTGATTGATGGTGGTTGGTACCCATAAAGTGCCATAAATGGGGTCATTTTTGTTGCTGTATGGAAGGAAGTGTTATACCACCATTCAGCCAGAGGCAACCATTTGACCCATTGTGTCTATTTATCAGATACAAAGCAACGAAGATATCCTTCCAAACATTTGTTTACTATCTCAGTTTGCCCATCAGATTGAGGATGATAAGATGAGCTATGAGCTAACTGAGTACCCAGACAAGAAAATAATTCTGTCCAAAAATTTCCAGTGAAAATTGGATCTATGTCACTTACAATAATCTTTGGGTTTCCATGTAGCTTTTGAACTGTTTCCATAAATGCAGTAGAAACTGTACTGGCTTTAAATGGATGTGATAATGCACAAAAGTGTGCATACTTGGTAAGTTTGTCAACTACCACAATGATGACACTCTTTCCCTCAGACTTGGGTAAACCTGTGATAAAATCCATTGAAACCTCCTCCCAACGTTAGCTTGGAATGGATAAAGGTTGTAATAGACCCGATGTCTTAATTGTTTCAACTTTATTTTGTTGGAAAACCAAACATTCCGCCACAAACTTTTGAATATCTGATTTAAGGCCATCCCAAAAGAATTCCTTCTTAACCCTGTGGTAAGTTTTTAAAAATCCTGAGTGCCCTCCTAAGGGAGAAGTGTGCAATTCCATAAGAATCTTTTGTTTTAGCTGGGAATTCTTACAGAGGTATAACCGATCTTTGTACCATAACGAATCATTTTCCCAGCTAAATGTATCAGAAGTACTGGAATCTTGTTGTAGCTTTCGAATAAGTGCCCACACTTCTTCGTCATTCTTCCATTCCTCCTTTGCTTCGTTTATCCAATCTGGTTGGATAATAGAAATGGCACACAACAATGCTTCCATATCCTCATCCTTTCTTGAGAGTGCATCTGCCACCACATTTTGCTTCCCTTTTTTGTAGATGATTTCAAAGTCATAACCCAACATCTTTGTGACCCACTTTTGTTGCTCTTCAGAGGATAATCTTTGTTATAAAAAGTATTTAAGGCTATCATGATCCGTTTTTACCTTGAAGTGTCTTCCCATTAGGTAGGGTCGCCATTTCTTAAGTGCATGGAGTATTGCCAACATTTCCTTCTCATAAATAGCTTTGCTTAAAAACTTTCCGTTGATTGGACGAATTTCAAAAGCAATGGGTCTTTCATCTTGCATTAGAACAGCACCAATTCCATTTCCTGAAGCATCACATTCCACAATAAAGGTTTTTGTGAAGTCTGGTGTAGCTAAGACCGGTGCTTGGCACATTGCCTCTTTAAGATGTTTAAAGGCCTTTGTTGCTTCCGGAGTCCATGAAAATGAATCTTTCTTCAATAATGTTGTTAGAGGTGCTGCTATTCTCCCATAATTCTTAACGAACTTGCGATAATACCCTGTCAACCCAAGAAATCCTCGCAGATGCTTTATGGATGTGGGGATTTTCCATTCCTTAATGGCTTTAATTTTGCTAGGGTCTACCTTAACTCATTCATGAGATACAATATGACCCAAATATTCCACCTCCTGGACTCCAAAGAAACATTTGGATCTTTTTGCATATAATTGTTTCTCCTCCAATAGTTGTAGCACCTTGTCAACATGTTCAACATGATCCTTCCAAGACTTGCTGTAGATTAGTATATCATCAAAAATACCAACACAAATTTTCTAAGGAATGGTTTGAAAATTGAATTCATCAAACCTTGAAATGTTGAAGGTGCATTGGTAAGGCCAAAAGGCATGACCAAAAATTCATAATGACCCTCATGAGTTCTAAATGTCGTTTTCGGAATGTCTTCAATCTTCATTCTGATTTGATGATATCCCGAACGAAGATCCAGCTTGGTGAAGTAAATTGATCCATGCAATTCATCCAGTAATTCATCAATGACAGGAATGGGGAACTTATCTTTAATAGTGAACTTGTTGAGCTCCCTATAATCTGGACACATGCGCCATGATCCATCCTTCTTGTGCACCAATACCACTGGAGCTGAGAAAGAACTTTGACTCGGTTGAATTATACCAGCCTCTAGCATTTCTGCAACCATACATTCAATTTCACTTTTTTGGACATATGGATATCTGTACGGCCTGATGTTTGGAGAAACACTTCCTGGAATCAGATGAATAGCATGATCATGATCACGCATAGGTGGGAGACCTTTGGGAGTCTCAAATACCTTGGAATGATTGTCCAGGACTTTTTGGAGATCTGGAGAAATAGATGATTCCAATGTGGAAACATCTAGCGAACATAATTGTGCAATTACACCTCTTTGCTCCTTTTTTAGAAGCTTTGTCGTGCCATTAGAGCTGATTATCTTTCCTGGTTTCCCTGCAATACCCCTTAATTCAAATTCCTTTCCTTCCACAGAAAATTTCATGAAAAGTTCTTGAAAATTAAAAGCTATTGTACCCAAGGATTGTAGCCATTGGACTCCTAGTACAACATCAGCACCTCCCATTGGAATGGAAAGCATTGGGCTAGTCAATACATATTCTCCCATGGATAGCTTGATATTATGGCACTTTCCAGAACAATTTATTGTTCCTCCATTTGCAATCATCACTTGACACTCTGGTGTTGGATATAGGAAGCAATTCAATTCTTTTGCTACCCTACAATGAATAAAATTGTGGGTGCTTCCTGAATCAATCAACACTATTACCTTTTTCTTCTTGATTTGTCCTTCTATCTTGATGGTTTGAGGAGTGGTAATTCCCGCCAATGCATTACAAGATATGGTCGGATTTATTTGTTCTTCATCTAGGCTTTGTTCCTGGAATATATTCTCTTCTTTTGACCTTTCTTGCTCCTTTTCTTCTTCCTCTTCACAATCTATGTAGAATAATTTCTTCTCAGCCCACTTATGACCTTTTGTGTATTTGCTATCACAATTGTAACAAAGCCCACTTATAGGGACCCAACAAGAACTCTACAAGATGAAGATATCAAAAGAAGAAGGAATAGCCTCATACTTTATGAGGATATCTAAAATAAGAGATCAACGATAAGAATTAGGATAGATAATGTATGACAAAGAGATGACTACCATAGTGCTCAATGCACTACCAGAAGAATGGGTAAACTTCACATCAAGTATCTATGGGAAGAAGGAAGCTACTCCATTCAAAGATCTTTGGTCACTATGTAAAATTGAATAAACCAGGTTGAAGGGAAAATATGATGTAGGATCAAATGAACAAATTCAAGCATGCGTTGATATGGAAAAAAGGAAAAGGGAAGTTTGGGAAATTTGGTCCTCATATATATATATATATATATATATATATAGCAAAGGTTCAATGCTACGGATGTCAAGAATATGGGCACTACAAGAAAGATTGACCTGAGATTAAGAAGGACAAACATAAAAGAGGAAGGGAACAAGCCCATATCACTGAAGAAGTGGAGGAAGATGAAAAGAACAAATCCAAGAAAAATGAAGTAAAAGATCTCTACTATGATTGAAATATTCTTCATCACCCAATTATTTTCAAGTTTCTATCTCAAGTTCTTCTGTTGTCAAATATGGCTTTCATAGGAATAATTAGAGGCATAGAATCATATGATTGAAGGCAATAGATCATGACATCATCATAAAGAATCATGAAAGATAACTGAAATATAATTTTATGGTTGTCACATATAGAAGGATGTAGCTCTTGGTAACCTCATTAGAAGCATAAGTAGTACTTACGGGAAAACGAAATTCATCTGGTATAAAGCACATTATACATCATTTAAAAGGAGCATTTGCAAGATGAGGATGATCAAGATCCTCCATTGGGATCTTCATTGAAAGGTTCACCTTCTAGAAGAAGCAAGTGTCTTGTCGGGGATCCAACTGTATGGGATTCATGGGATGATGGTATGATGTCAAAATAAGTGTAGCGGGTCAATGGATTGAAGTTATTTCAATCAAGGAAGTTGTCGAAGGAAGTCTATATGACAAAAGACAAATATGAGGTATGTATGCTAGTACTTGATAAAATAGAGTCATGTCATATGTTTGCAGATATCATGAATAAGTGCTCTACCTCAAGAGCATGATCAAAAGATAAGATCTCCTCTTGTGAAAGGATGCATGGAGGCATGGTTCACACATTGACTAGATGAAATCAACATAATATGTCCTCATATTAAATATGAGGTGTTTGAAAAAGTTAAAGGAATTATGATTGAAAGTTCTTGGAAGGAAATAAAGAAAGGAAGAGATCATGAACAATGAAACTATGGAGAAGGAAATCAACATCCAAGGACTAGAAGATCTGACTACGATATCTCCATGGGAAAGATATGAAGATCTTGATAAAGTATGAAAAATAAATAGACCCTTGACATTGTATATCTTTTTGGATATGTGTCAATATATATGCAGGATGTCGATGCAAACAAGGAGATGTCATGATGAAAGACCATCACAAAGGAAGTTTTTATTTAATGTTCATTTTCTATTTTTGAATAATATCTGGATGGGCTACTACAGGGCTACCAAAGGAAGAGTTGTAGATGTCATCTACAACTAACAATCATGTGGTAGGATGAAAGATCTTGAAGGAAACATGATGCAAAGAAGGTAGCAAGGCATGAAGGAAAGGTCAGATATGGACTAATGGATCACTTTCCAATAAAAGAAAGGATGACATCACTGACATGATTCATGAATGAAAGTGATGGATGGTCGATGCCCTACGAAGAAGTCCCAAGAAGATGAAGACAACTAAATAAAGAAAAAGAAGTTCATGACGTCGAAAGGTGGAGCTCTTCAATCAGCTAGTTGTCCCATCATCTCCAACTAAAGAGATGTTGGAAGCAAGTCTCTGATCAAGAGGGAGCTTGGGTACATTCCTTTTATGGAATGGGTTGGACTTCCCTGGTTAAGAGGGAGTGATAGATATGTTCTCTACTTCATGTGTAATGAACTAGATCGGGACTAACACCCGTAAGTCTTAGTGGAGGTCGTGAGGAGAGATAGACACGGCATTCTTGTCTTCACCTGGAAAGATAGAATGGAGGATTAAGTATGCATTTGGCATCTGATACTCTTTGAGGATGTGATAGGGAATCCAAGATAAGAGTAGTCATAGAGGACTGATATTCTTTGAGGACTAGGAATCCAAGATAAAAATGGTCTTGGTGGAACATACTCTTAGTGAGCTTGGGTGGGGTATGTTCCGAGAGAGACAATGATGAGGGTGTCTATAAGTCATTTGTCTCGTCAGCATTGTGCTCTGATCTTGTGGAGAGATAGAGAAGTTAGTCAAGGCCTTGTTATGTGACAATGTCGGATGATATGATGTTATATAGTGGGTTACCAATCTGACTCTTCTTATGAGAATTCTTCATATTAAGAATGTCCAAGTACCTTGAATGGATTAAGAATATCTCCCTAGTTAAGAGGGAGTGTTGAAATATGTAACTAGGTTCGGTCTTAACAATGTAAACTTTGAAATGGGATCTATACCGAGTGTCCGGTTTACCGAGTGTCCAGTTTATCGAGTGCTCAGTTTTCTGAGGTAGGAAAAAAATCATCAAATTTTGAAAAATGTTGATTCAGAATGCACTTTTTTTAGCATATTTTTTACACTAAATTTTCTTATGTATCAACTATAAACATTTGATCCAAATTGGATCCATGAAAATTATCAGAGTTCTATCACTGTTATCAAATCATGACAGACTTCAAAAACTTGTGAACAAAGAGCTATCAAGAAGGACCTCTCGACAGTGGCAGTTTGTAGCCAGCAATGAACGACGAGGACCTCAGTCAAATCGCGCTGACCGAGGCCCATGGAGACCGCGCAGGACACAAACTAGCAGTTAGGAAGTCCGGATCAGAAAACGGAGGCCGTTTCTGATGCGCGATTAGCGGCTAAACGCTAATCGCGCATTGCTAGCCAAAACCCCTCGAGAAGGAATAGCCCTGAGCGCTCAGTCACAAGGAAAGCTGAAAACCGTGGGAAAAGGCTGAAATGACAGGCGGGTCCCGCACTCCAAAACCGGCGAAATATCGGAGGCGTTTTGGCCGATAAGTGGAATTGTCAGGAGACCCAGTGATGCCATACAACGAACGGCGCGTGTCCAGTGGATGAGGGAGAAAACCACCTCTCATCGCAGGCTAACGTCCGAGCAAGTCGACCGCGCGATAAGAGCTAACACCGTAGGATCCGGGGGCCCCAGATCTAACGACGGAGATTGCACCCGATGAATGACCGAATTTGGAGGGAGAATTAAGCTGCGGCATATCAAAGTCTGAAGTCCGATTTGACCGCTGAGTTGGTAGATGAATCATTACACAGAGTAACCGAAATACCGAACCGTTTGAGGAAGAGTTGGTGCAGTTCGTGAAAGGACAAGTGGCCACTTCCCTATGAGACGTTACACAGTGGTGAAGACGCAGAGGCAGGGAATTCCAAGCGAACAGCAGCAGGCGATCCGAAGAGGCGGAAGAGGAAGCGAACAGTCAAGGGATGGATTGGCTTTAAGCCATGAACAGACAGAGAATAGAGGTCAGCGAGAGAGAAGGAGACAATGAGCCAAAGAAACCGAATAGAAAGTGAAGCAGAGAACAGAGAGCCGAGCTGACCTACGGAGCTAAGGCAGCATCGAGTAGATAGAAGGCTTGAGAGGTTCAAGCAATCCCAGTGAGGATATCTGTCGGGGAACTGAGTACCAAATTGGACTCATCCCATTAAGACCAGTTGAGGTCGAGACTTGGTAAGGGGGAGTCTGTGCACTCTAGTGGCTTGGGGAATCCAAGAACCACCCTACTAAGCATCATCTGTTTCAGGAGACTCAAATTGAGCTCCTCATTGTAAAAACTCTCTTTAAAGACACAATAAAAAGAAGTCCACCACTGAAAGTTGGACCGGAGACGTAGCCCAAGAGGATTGGGTGAACTCCTTATTAATTTGTTGTGTTCTTGCATTTGCTTACTGTGTTTCTCTCACTGTTTTCCATTTTCCAGTGTCTGTGTATTTTGCAATTTGATCGATCCCTTGCCTAAGATAACATAGACACACACCAACACATGAGTCTGTAATACCTCCATTAATTAATTAACTAAGATCACTCACGAGTGATTTTCAGATCAAGTGGTATCAGAGCTCTTGGTTTTAAGGTTAGACAAGCTTGTGCTGGATTTAGCTGTTGAGTGCGAACTAGATCAAAGCTCAAATTTGGTAAAGGAGAGTTGGTCGAAACTAATCCTGAAATTGGGAGAGTCTATCCTCGAAAGACAATTTCAGAGGAAGGTTCTATGGGGCCAGACCCTCAATTCATAGATAGTTTCCTAGCCATAAGGTCCATGGTAGAGGAATTGTATAAGGACTTTAGAAAACATAAGGATGAAGATTCATCAGGCTTCAAACAAAACAAAGGAGAAGATGAGCCTCTCCTCCATGACCACTCAAAAGGCAAAGGGAAAGAGGAAAGCTTTCACACACCTCCTAATAGCCCTGAACATAAAAATAAGGCATCCTTGATTAAACTAGATGTTAAATTTGATTTACCTATATATGATGGAGAGTTGAATGCAGAAAAGTTGGACAATTGGATCAGACAAATTGATGTTTATTGCAGAGTGCAGAGTATTGATTCAAACAAGAGAAAAATTCAGCTGGCAAGCCTATGCCTTGGAGGCACTGCCTTGGTTTGGTGGGAAGGCAGAACCCAAACTTACATGAAGAGACATGGTAAGACTATTTCTGTCTGGAGTGAATTTGTTTCTGCAATCAAAAAGTAGTTCTATCCATTGGCCTACATGCAGCAATCCATGATGAGCTAGCAAACTCTTCGACAGTTGAAAGGGCAAAGTGTACAAGGATAGGAATTTCATTAGACTCACCTGAGACTCTGTTGAAGTACATTGGTGATCTACATAGCTACATGAAGCACACCATCCTCATGTTTAATCCCACTAGCATAGATGAGGTATCTATTCAAGCTACACATCTAGAAGCTAGAGGAAAGAATGGAAACCCAGAAGTTGGGGGATCGTCCCAACCCACTACAAGCAAGAATAAGGAGAAAAGAAAACAGAAACGGAAAGAAAGGAAGGCTAACACTGCACAGAAAAGCAAGTCTTCATGCACTTACTGTAAGAAGGATGGGCATGATGATGAGCACTGTTGGATTCTGCATCCAGAGCTGAGACCTAAGAAGTTTGAGGGCAAGAAGAAGAAGACTGTTGCAGCTATTCAGAAAGATTTGGGGTCAGAGTCAGGAGATGAAACAACCATTGCAGCCACAGGTATAAAAGGTAAGAATTTTGAAACATCTACTAGTAATTCTCCACAATCTACTATTGGTGAAGAAAATGAGAGGAAAAGACATGAGCTTTTCGATATTCGAGTTATTTCCAAACATCAAAAGATTGATACTTTATTTGATAGTGGCTCACAAGTAAATTTAATTTTTGAAGCAATTGTAAAGAAATTGGGATTACTAACTACACCTCACAAGAAACCATACCCATTAGGATGGTTAAATGATAAAGCACAATTACAAGTGACTAGACAATGCAAACTCAAGTTTTCTTTTGGGTCAGCATTTGTAGATGAGGTTGAGTTAGACATAATTCCTTTGGATATATGTGGAATTGTTTTAGGAAGTCCTTACTTGTATGACATAAAAGCTATTTTCTATAGAGCTGAGAACAAGTATCTACTCGTTAAAGATGGAATCAAATACTCAGGGTAGATGAAACGAATGATAAACTCAGGGCAGATGAAATGAATGATAAATTCATGCAAACAATTTTTATTGATGGTTGTAAAGGAAAAGAAACCTGATAAAACCAATGTATTTGAGGGCTGTGATGCTAAATAACAAGTTGATTTAGAAAGAGTTGTTTCAGAGTATGATATCTTGTGTCAAGAACCTAAAGGTCTACCACCCAAAAAGGAAATAGTGCATGAAATTAATTTGCAGCAAGATGCTCCATTGCCTAACATTGGAATGTACAGGTTGTCTGCTTTAGAGAACGCAGAAATCAAGAAGCAGGTGCAGGAGTTGCTCGAGAAAGGGTTCATCAGACCTAGCACATCACCATGTGGGTCACCAATCATTTTGGTGAGAAAGAAAGATGGCTCGTGGAGCATGTGCATTGATTACCGAGCACTAAATAAGATAACAATCAAAAATCGTTATCCCCTTCCTCGCATAGATGATCTCTTAGATCAATTGAAATAAGTTGTTTATTTTTCCAAGTTAGACTTGCATAGTGGATACCATCAGGTCAGAGTTTTAGAACAAGATGCATGGAACATTGCTTTCAAAACAAAGCAAGGATTGTATGAGTGGTTGATTATGCCTTTTGGCTTAACTAATGCTCCTGCTACTTTCATGAGAATGATGAATGATGTACTCAGACCTTTTCTTGATGATTTTGTTATTGTGTATCTGGATGACATTCTAATATTTAGCAAAACATGGGAAGAACATTTAAAGCATGTTAAGAAAACACTAGATGTTTTGAAAAGAGAAAACTTTATGTTAAACTCTCGAAATGTGAATTTGGAAAAACATCTTTGAACTATTTGGGACATATAGTAAGGGGTGGTGAATTAAAGATAGATCCCTCTAAGGTGGCAGTCATTGTAAACTAGCCTAAACCCAAATCTGCTACAGAAGTTAGGAGCTTCTTAGGAGCAGCACATTATTGGAGACAGTTCATTTCTAACTTTTCCTTTATTGCAGCTCCCTTACATGCTTTAACAGGATTGAACGAGGTGTTTCAGCGGGGAGGCAAATAGCAGAAAGCCTTCGACACTTTGAAAGAAAAGATTAATACAGCACCTGTACTAGCACTGCCTGATCCTCAAAGACCATTTGAGATCCAAACGGATGCCAGTAACTATGCCATGGGAGCAGTGTTGACACAGCACGATAAACCCATATGTTATCATTCTGAGACATTTAATTCTGCAGTGGTTAACTATCCTACATATGATAAAGAATTGTATGCATTAGTACAGAGTGTGAAAAAGTGGAAACATTACTTAATGGGCAAAGAGACAGTAATACATATTAATCATCAACCACTTCAATATCTACACTCCCAAGCTAAGTTGCAGCAATCAAGACACTATAGGTGGATGGGTTTTCTACAACAGTTTCATTTAGTCATCAGATATAAAAAGGGCATACACAATAAAGTTGCAGATATGTTATCTAGACCCATTATAAATGCATCTACTATACTTAAGCATAATTCTATGTTACATGAGAGCTGAATATGCTCAAGATATATATTTCAAAGATGTATATGCAACTTTAAGTCAAGGCAAACGAGTAGAAGAATTGGATTATCATGTAAAGGACCGGCTCTTATATCATTGTGGGAAGCTATGCATTCCACAAACTAAAAGAGTAAAGATAATTCAAGAAGCACACACTTCTCTAATATCGGGTCACTTTGGGGTAAGTAAAACAGTTGCATAGCTGCAAAAATTTTGTTATTGGCCAAAAATGAATGAGACAGTTTCTAGATATGTAAGAGGGTGTACTATGTGTGCTAAAAGAAAGCCCAGCAATAGAAACTAGGCTTGTACACTCCATTACTAGTTCCTTCTCACCCTTGGAAAAGTGTTTCCATGGATTTTGTTGGAGGACTGTCTAAATCTAGGAAAGGTCATGATTATCTATATGTTGTTGTGGATAAGTTTAGCAAAATGTGTATTTTGATACCTTGTAATAAACAGATTGTAGCTGAACAAACTGCAAAACTGTTCTTTCAACATGTATGGGATCATTTTGGATTACCCACTTCCATTGTATCTAATCGAGATACCTGATTTGTGGGAAAGTTTTGGTCAAGTCTGTGGGAACTAATGGACACCAAACTAAAGAAAAGCACAAATTTTCATCCACAAACTGATGGCCAAACAGAAGTAGTCAACAGGACAGTGATCCATTTGCTCAAAGGATATTGCAGCAAACATCCTAAGCTTTGGGATGAACATTTGTGTTATGTGCAGCATGCTTACAACCGAGCAAAACATTCTTCTACACAGAGATCTCCTTTTGAGACCTGTTTTGGTTTTACACCAAAGTCTCCTTTGGATTTTGTCTTTGGTAAGGACACAACAGTTGAGGGACACAGTGATGTGGACAGAGCAACTAGGTTCATTGAACAAATCCAAGAGATCCACCAGGCAATACAGGAACAGCTAGAAAAGAGCCAGGCCAAATACAAGGCAAGGCACGACAAGCATCGAATGGAGCATAGTTTCCAAGTTGGTGTCCAAGTCTGGCTGTATATCAGCAAGGACAGGATGCAAGGTGAAGGTAAAAAGCTAAAGCCTATCAAGTATCAACCTTTCAGGATACTTGAGAAAATTGGTGAGAATGCTTTTCGCCTTGATCTACTAGCTTACATGTACATCTACTCAGTCGTGAATGCAGATTGCTTGAGATTGTTTGAACCTTCACTAATTGAGGATCCCGAAGAGCAGAGTCAATTTCCTTCTATTGATGACCTGTTACCTGAATATCTTAATGAATTGCAGGAAGACACAGTCCTGGACAGGAAGGTGAGCACGACGTGCAGGGGAGATGTTGAGTAGCTCAAAGTTGGGCTCAAGGGTTCGAAGCCGAGCAGTGCAAAGTGGATAGAGATTGGACAAGTGAGACAATTGTACCCTCACTTAGTCGATGCTTGAAAATCAAATTTTGGTGGTTCAAAAGCTTTTTCAGTGGGAAGGCCGTGATTCGAATTAGATCCATGAAAATTATCAGAGTTCTATGACTGTTATCAAATCATGACAGACTTCAAAAACTTGTGAACAAAGAGCTATCAGAAGGACCTCTGGACAGTGGCAGTTTGTAGCCAGCAAGGAACGACGAGGACCTCGATCAAAGCGTGCTGACCGAGGCCCATGGAGACCGCGCAAGACACAAACTAGCAGTTAGGAAGTCCGGATTGGAAAACGGAGGCCATTTCTGATGCACGATTAGTGCTTAGCGCTAAATGCTAATCGCGCATCACTGGGCAAAACCCCTCGAGAAGGAATAGCCCCGAGCGCTCAATCACAAGGAAAGCTGAAAACCGTGGGAAAAGCGCTGAAATGACAGGCGAGTCTTGCGCTCCAAAACCGGCAAAATATCGAAGGCATTTTGGCCGGTAAGCGGAATTGTTAGGAGACCCAGCGATGCCATACAGCGAACGATGCGTGTCCGATGGATGAGGGAGAAAACCGCCTCTCATCGTGGGCTAACGTCAGAAGCAAGTCGACCGCGCGATAAGAGCTAACACCGTAGGATCCGGGGGCCCCAGATCTAACGACGGAGATTGCACCCGATGAATGACCGAATTTGGAGGGAGAATTAAGTTGCGGCATATCAAAGTCTGAAGTCTGATTTGACCGCTGAGTTGGTGGATGAATCATTACACAGAGTAACCGAAATACCGAACCGTTTGAGGAAGAGCTGGCACAGTTCGTGAAAGGACAAGTGGCCATTTCCCTGTGAGATGTTACATAGTGGCGAAGACACAGAGGCAGGGAATTCCAAGCGAACGGGTGCAGGAAATTCGAAGAGGCAGAAGAGGAAGCGAACAGTCAAGGGACAGATTAGCTTTAAGCCATGAACAGACAGAGAACAGAGGGCAGCGAAAGAGGAGACAGTGAGCCAGAGAAATCGAACAGAAAGTGAAGCAGAGAACAAAGAGCCGAGCTGACCTACGGAGCTAAGGCAGCATCGAGCAGACAGAAGGCTTGAGAGGTTCAAGCAATCCCGGTGAGGATATCTGTCGAGGAACTGAGTACCAAATTGGACTCATCCCATTAAGACTAGTTGAGGTTGATACTTGGTAAGGGGGAGTCTGTGCACTCTAGTGGCTTGGGGAATCCAAGAACCACCCCACTAAGCATCATCTATTTCAGGAGACTCAAATTGAGCTCCTCATTGTAAAAACTCCGTTTAAAGACACAATAAAAATAAGGCCACCACTGAAAGCTGGACCCGAGACATAGCCCAGGAGGATTGGGTGAAATCCTTATTAATTTGTTGTGTTCTTGCATTTACTTACTGTGTTTCTCTTACTGTTTTCCATTTTCCAGTGTCTATGTATTTTGCAATCTAATCGATCCGTTGCCTAAGATAACATAGACACACACCAACACGAGTCTGTAATACATCCATTAATTAATTAACTGAGATCACTCACGAGTGATTTTCAAATCAACATTTTTTTGAAATATTAATCATTTTTATGTTGATTTTGAAAAGTGTTCATGAAGCATAAACCCCCTTTTTTAGAGGGCTTATTTTTTACACTTTAAACTTTCTAATGTATTAAGTGTGGATAATTTTTTTTTTTTATTTTGGTAATTTTCATGTGGATTTTGAAAAGAATCAACATTTTTTTAAGGCATATTTTTGACACTTCAAACTTTCTTATGTCCCAAATATGCAAATTTTTTTAAATGTTGATTATTTAACCATTTTTCAAGTTGTGCAATTCCTAGACAAAAAATTAAAAACATTAAAACATTGAGAAAAAAGCTAAAAAAGAAACACAAAAAATTTAAAAAAAATAATAAGTAAATAAAAATATATATTAAAACATAACAAAATTAAAAAAACATGGAAAATATATATATAAACAAAAAAACTATAAAAAAAAAAAAACAAAATTAATTTGTAAATGATAAAATTTTAAAAAAATATATTAAAAATAAAAATAAAACACATGATTTAAGACAAAAATAAATAAATAAAATTAACCAAAAAACAAAGGTTTAAACAAAAAAGATATTAGACGATTTAAATTAAAATAAAAAACATAAAAATTAATAAAATCATTCAAAAAAATTAACAAAAATACATTAAAAATAAATAAATAAATATTGCGACCCGAGCCCATGAGGTGAGGGTCGATTCTCGAAGGGTGGCGATTAGGGTTAGGGGCTGGGAGGGGTTGCGTGCAGCCGCCTCCACCCCCCATCCCCACGGCCCAACCGGCCCGGGGGTGAGGGTCGATTCCGAGAATTGGCCCTCACCCCCGGCCTGTTAGGCCGCGAAGGAGACAGCCCCTCGAGCCCCTAAGCGAGCTCAACCTGATTCTGAGAATCGGGTGAGCCCCTAACCCGATTCTCGGAATCGGGTTGAGCCTATGCAGGAGGCCAAGGGGTGCAATTTCTTCTTTTTTTTAATATTTTTTTATAACTATTATTAATTTTTTTATAAATTTAATTTTTTTTTAATATTTTATATTTTTTAATTTTTTTTCTAATGTATTTTTTTCTTATCTATTTAAATATTTCTTATAATTCTTTTTTATTTTTTTATTTTTTAAAAAATGTGTTTTTTTATTTATTACTTATTTTTTTATTTTAACTTTTTTTTTTCTTTTTTTAATGGTGCCAAAAAGTATTTTTTATTTTAACTTTTTTTTTTCTTTTTTTAATGGTGCCAAAAAGTATTTTTTATGTTTTTTTGTTTCTTTCATTAATTTTTTTTATTTAATCATGGTTTTTGAAAAAAGACATTATTATTTATTTCTTTATATTTTTCTTATTTTTTTATTTTTATCTTTTATAGGTTAATTTGTTTTTTTATTTTTACATTTTTATCCTTTTTTATATATTTAATTTTTTTTTTTTTTTTATGTTTTTTTTTTTTTCTTTTTTTCCATCCTTTTAACTTTTGTTTTTATTTGTAAATTTTTTCTTTCATTTTTCATTTGAAATTTTAAGATTTGTCGGAGTCATCATAAAAAAAATTAAGCCATTATTTCACAATGTTGAAAATAATAAAATATATATATATATATATTTCAACATCAAAATTCTTTTCAGGGTGTTTTTTGCAAACAAAAAAAATTGGTTTTCACTACCATTTTTAAAACATGTTGAAAATTTACACCCCAAAAAAATAAAAATAAAAACATTATTTTAGCATAAACACCTTTCGTTTTCAAGTTGTTTTTACATGTTTTTTGGGGTTATTTTGCTAGAGTTCTCGTTTTGAGTTTACAATGATGTTTCAAAGTTTACATTGTTTCTTCATAATGACAAATGTAATCATAATTTTATGTAATTAATGTAAAGAAGAAAAATGAAATTATTTTATGCTTAAGACATGGGTTTCATGCTCAAGGAATTTTATTTTATAGATCATGCTCCAATTGTGAGCTATTAGGTTTGGTCATTAAGTCATAAAGTCATTGGCATGTATTGAAGACCCATTTTGGGTATGTTAGATGTTGTAAAAGTGAATGTATTTGAGTCCTAAACCCTCCAAGACCTCGTCACAAGAACTCATTCAAGTCGGCCTTCCAAAGAAGCTAGAGATTGTTCTAAAAGGAGAAGTCGGCCTAGACACAAGCACAAGTTGGCTTATTTTGCATGGACATACTACTATATAAAGGAGGATTGTACCTCACTTGAAGAGAATTTCATTCAAGTATCTGAAATAGAAGATCAAGTGCGAGAAACACAAGAAGAGGAGCCTCTCATCAAGCGAAGAAAGGAGGAGAAGGAGGCAAAGTAATTTTGATTTTTTTTTGGGGCAAATACCTGTCACACGTGCAAAGAAGATTAGTACCATCTGTTGCAGAAGAATTCGAGTTATCACAGTCATCGTAGGAAACCAAACCAAGGAAGAAACCAAGTCACTTATCAAATCGAATTGTAGGAGAAGGAGATACTATCCAAGCGAGAAGGAAATCAAGGGATAAAATCGTTGTTTGTCCCTCACGGGTGTTAATACTAGGGTTTCTGAAGAGGTTGAGAATTGCAGGTCTATGTCGATAGGCCGAAATCTGAAGAGAAGTTGAGATCTATGGTGAAGCAATCAATTTGACTAACATTGACTCAAAGAAGAGGAATTGTTTCAAGGAAGTTTTGTGACTTGGTCTTGCAGAGGTTGTTAGGTCAAGGGTCTTGGTCTTGGAATTCATCACTTGAATATTCTATAAGAAGAAAAATGCATTTGGGTTTTCCTCTCAAGTTAGAGAGATTTTGGCCCTGGTTGATCGCCTCCATTTTGTGTCCCTTGTCTCATGATTATTTATGGTTTGGTCGATGTTTGTTGATAGAAAACATTAATATAATCAAGTAAGAGAAGAAGCTAATAAAGACTCAGTAAAATTGCATCACAAACAATGATCATCTCAAGAGAAATCACCTCATCCCTTTTCCCTAGATTTCTCAACAACCCAATTATGTGCTTAATTAATATTGGAAATTTGTTTATATACAGTTTATTCACAAGTTGTTGATCACATGTGGATTGTTATTGGGAATTGTTATGATAGTAGTCACCTGGAAAAGGAACCCCTTCAAGCTCCACAATAGAATGCTATATGTTGCGGGAAACAGTTGATCAAGCTGCAGGAAAAGTAACACAATTAAGTATAAGTGTCATTGCTAAAAAGGAAATGCAAGGAAAAATTGATTTGTGGAAGCTAGCTCGAGAAGTTTGCTTTAATATGTTCCAAAAAACCATCAGAACATAATTTCTGAACTTGAATAAATTAGGCACTGAGGATGTTGTATGATTGCCCTGAAAATAGGAAATAAGGGTTGGGAGATATAAGAAAAAAAGACAGATGTATAATAATACAGGGTGAACATTTGGAAAGTAGCACACTTGGTTGCAAGACAAGGCTATAACAAGATTATAGCAAGGATTATTACAGGTTTGTCTCAGGTTTATACGCAGGTTGTCACAGGTGGTGACAAGTTAGGATAGTTATTGTAATAAGATTATTATAGGTCATGTCACATGTGGGTGACCAGGTTACCATAGGTTTGTAACAAGTTATAATAGGTTAGTGACAGGTTTATCCACAGGTTGTCACAGGTTGGTGACAAGTTAGGACAAGTATTGTAACATGATTATGATAAGTCTTGTCACAGGTGGGTGACAAGGTTAAGACAAGTTGCTAACAAGTTATAATAGGTTTGTCACAAGTTAGTGACAGGTTTATACACAGGTTGTCACATGTTGGTGACAAGATAGGACAGGTATTGTAACAGGATTATGATGGGTGTTGTCACTGGAAGATGACAAGGATATGAGAAGTTTGTAACAAGTTATAGCAAGATGTCACGGGTGAGAAGTAAGTTTATAACAAGTTATATCAAGTGTTTGACAGATCTCATAATAGAGTTATACTAGGTTATAAGAGATTTTGTGACAATTTATCGCATAATGATAATAGGTTGTAGCAAGTTTATGACATGTTATGAAAACTCTTTTGATAGGTCATGAAATGGATATAGCAAGGTTGTAACCGGACCATAATAAGTGTTATGGCTGACTTATGACAGGTTATGACAAATTTTATGACAGGTGATAATAGGTATGAATAACAGGGATATAATTGGATTATAACAAGTATTATAATAGATTCTGACGAGTTTGTAACAGCTTTGACACATCTTTGACAAGATAGGTCGTTATACAAATCCAAACATTTATATATTATAGTGGCTCACAAGAGATCATGGTGCATATATACATACTTATATCTAGAGAGATAGGGTTGAAAGTGGCAGCCAACTCACGGTAGATGGATATGCTAGCCATAAAGAATCTCTTATGACCATGTCATTGTTTCACAAGATCTCTCATATCAAAAGATTAGGAGGTAGTAAGAGAAACCATGTCATAAAGAGCAACAAGAATAAAGGCAATGAGAAATGCAAGAACAACAACTAAAGAAATTTGATGGTATACAGGAATTGTATACAAGGATTGTAAGGACAATGCTTCATGGTTGAGGCACTTGGGAGATATCCATGGCTTTTGCATTACATGGAAATTGTGTTTTTCATATATTTTTTTTATTAATGATTGCATGCATTTGGTTGTTGTTTCTCTTTCTTAAAGAAAGAAAACATATATATATATATATATAGTTGTAAATATTAATGGCATTTGTTTGATGTCCTTTAGGTGTGATGGTGATCATGCTAGGATTGTACATTCATCGATGTGGGGCATGGCAAGGACCTCCAGACCTATTGGTGTGCAAGTGGCACCAGAAGCATGGAGGCCACCCTAGAATGAAGTCATTGGTGTGGCATAAGGACATGGACTATCTAGTACAGACTATGAGCACAAGACAGCAGAATTGGATGCGTACATATGATGCACTGAGGATGGTGCATAAATAACAGGGGGGGACGTAATACCTTTGCTCGACCCTTGAGATGCATATGTTGTATGTGTGATATTGAGGTTGGTGTGCCTCTGTAACTATCCTTTGTAAGTTATGAGAAGGTTAAGGTCGGTGTGCCTATGTAATGGGTCTGAGGACCATAATATTTAGGTTGGTGAGCTAAAATTATGTGATTAATAGGTTGGTGAGTTTTGAGTTTATTTTGGAGCATGCATGCCATGTAAATGTGTTAAATATATTTTTGGGGCCATCTTCCCCGAGAATATATGCCTTTATAGGTTGTGAGGCCAAAGATCCTAGAATTGAAATATGATGTAATTATACATATATTAATAAAATAATGATTGGCTGCAAATCAACTCCACGGAAGAGTATGGGGGGCACTCAACTCCAAGAAAAAGGGCAACAAGGATAATGTGACACTTGGTGGTGAAAAAGGCACCTAAGGCCCACATGGCTTTAGAGGGTGCCACATGGCAAGAGAAACTTGTGTATTTATAAGTGTATGTTTCCCCATGGAGGCATTCATTCAGGGTTAGATTGTTAGATAGTCAATGAGTCCTAGGCTTGAACTCTATATCTAATTAACTAGCCGGCAAGCCCTCTGCTTGGACTCTATATCTGATTAACTAGTTGGCAAGCCCTATGATTGGACTATGTAACCAACTGGGGCATGTTTATTCAGTTAATTGTTCCATAAAGGATGCATCCTAGTGTGTTAGCCTTGGTGGCTCTGGTTTATGGCTTGAGTAGCCATGGAGTTTTGGTGGAACACAATTCTTGGCGACCATTTGATGAGTCTTGTGCTTGGACTCTGTAATTGACTAGGAGTTGTTTCAGTTTGGCCTAGAAGGGTGCTGGAAGCCACAAGAGCTCCTGCAGCCAATGGCTGAGAGAATTCATGGCTGGTTGTAAGGCACCCTCCAAGGTGGGCACTGCCAAGAGATTGTTGGCTACGGATAAATATTGCTCCACTTGAGTGCAGGTCCGGAGAGCATGAGCTTGTGGTTGGAGACTAAGGTTTTTAGGGTTGGTACCTTAGCCAGAGTATGTGGTGTGTTACTTGGTTAATAGATTGTTTCCCTCGGAGTTGAAGCCCCAGTTTATGGGTGAACCATGGTTGAAAGTATATGAACTCCATGGTCTATGGTTGGGTGGAATGTGGAAGGCCTACAACCATTTGGCTTGTTACAGATAAGTGTTCATGTGTCATGTGTATTGATGTTAAGTTTAGGGCATTTAGCTGAATATTATTGTATGCAGCCATTTAAATTTTTCAATATCCATATCATTCCATCAATATCAACAATATACATAACAGTGATGCAGTATAACAATAAGGACCAAATAGAATAAAATCAGAGACAATAAGGACACCAGTATTTAGGTCGGGGATCAGGGAAAAACCCCACACAAGAGAAATCCCAAACTCAATTCTTCTTATTATGATTAATATCAAGGGTTCAGCAAAAAGAGATCCAATGAGATGTAATACATTAGGGCGCTTAGGGCCAACAACATATGCTTGTACAACAACCTCAATCCATGCTACTAGCAGTATGCTTGTCCAGCAAACTCAATCACTGACACTCCATCTAGATGTCACAATTATCATTGATGCATCCATGGTCTAGTCATCCTTGGTTCAGTCACCTTTTGTTGAGTCAACTGTAACAAGTGATCCAGTCATGAATAGTCTAAGTCCAACCTTGGTTTCCTGTAGCATAATAGAATTTTGTCTTTTGTAGCAATATAGGCTAGGACCATATATTCCTTTTATACATCATAGTTTCCACACTGTAGTATTCCAACTGTAAATATTGTCATTTGTAACTTGTATGGCACATATCATTACAACCCTGGATGACAAACTATAGACTCTTCACATATAAAATGAATGCATCTTACAATAAGGAAAAGGGTTTGGCATACTGATGTTATAATTGTGACTTTGAAATATTCATTTTGTAGCTAAAGTTATTCAATAGTGATAGCATAAAGTAGTCCTCAGACTACTTGGAAACTCTTCATATTATAACAACTGATTACATACCTTGGTATTCTCGGGTAGGATGGATATCAGAACAAAGGTTCAGACTTCTTCAACAAAGATCTGAGAATGAGGGTTCAACAAAGATATGAATTGCCCTTTATAATAGACCAACAGAGATCCATATTTTTGTTCCAAATCAATACCTTAATATTATTCCAAATCATACCTCTCAATTGTACCATAGAATCTGACTTGAGCCTGGATAGATATGAAGTAAAGTGAGTCTTCAAGAGATCCAAGCCATGCCTCCTAGTTGTGCCATGCCTCCAAAGATATCCGAACTGACTCACAAAAAATCCAAACTATCTCACAAGAAATCCAAACTGTGCCTCATTCACCATGCCTCTAAACTGTGTTATAGAAGACACTTTGAACTGTGCCAAGAATGCTTTTACAAATTCGTATGTAATAACCCTCAATTGCCTCAGAGATAATCCCTTCACCGAACCATAGAAACCATAAGAACACTAAGCTTGTTATCATCCAATAGGTGTATGAGGATGATATCATAGGATGTACCCCTTGGAGGGGGCGGCCAACTTGTGGCCGACCCATGAATTTGGTTAACATTAAATCAATTCCGCAAATTCAAATTTCTATTTTTCCCTCCAAGAAGTTGACTTGACTTTTGGGGATATAGTTGAATTTCCTTTGTCATAATATTTCTTTGATCCATTTAATACTTTATTGCGTGATTAAATAAACTAGGGAATTCTTCCTTAGCTACCCAACTTTAACACTCCCTCTCGGGTAGGGAGGAATTCCAAGAATCATCACAATTGACCATCAAGCCATTAAGTCTTGTTCATATTTCAATATTCTCATCAATGCATCAAGTCAGTGACGTAACTTCATAAAAGAGTAATCATCATAGAATAGGTCCACATGGGAAAATGACACCCTGTTTCCAACAAACTTGGTCAAAGAAGGGTCCATTCAAGACATTCACATCTCATCTCCTCTTTCAATTAGAGAGGAACTTCATCAATCATGCTAAGTCCATCAAGGTTGTTGCAACATGCCATCATGTGATTGTTTTGTCTTTGCTCATTTCTATTGAACAATAGATACCTCTATCAATAAGAAGAATCAATCGAGGGTGGGTCTCAAGACAATACCACCCTCAGAAGGGAGAGAGTTAAGTCCTCATGTCCTACGGGTAGAACCCCTACCAAGATTGATCCTTAGTGATCAAGTTGTTGAACATCATGCATCCTAGTCATAGGGAATACAGTAGTACCTGACGCGTCCATCAATAGTACTAATTAACCCTAACCACTTTTCCCCAAACATTGGCCAGATAAGAGGTACTTCCCAAGAGTCCCAAACTGCGAGGGTAGGATGTATGTTGGGGTATCCACGGGGGAACGTGAACCACTCACCTTGTGCTTAAACATGTTTGGGTATGTACTCCATAGGGGAAGGTGAACCACTCACTCTGTGCTCATATAGCTCCAAGAAGTACCCTAGGCCCCCAAGAGCTCCTAGAGCTTCATGTTCAACCCAACCAAGATCCCTCCATATAGGGAATGTTGTTCTATGAGAACCAAGACATGTTCTTGGTGAAAATAATGACAACCTTTTAGTCCATGGGAGCCTCATTACTCCTCCCAACAACATATAGATGATGGCACATTGCTCACTAAAGAGCTTGCTCAAACACACTGTCTTATAACTAGCCATTCTAGCAGCAGTGATTTCAGCACACTTGCAATCCTTTGTTTTTTTCACATCCAGGATACCAAATCAAAATCATGTTAAAGAAAACATATTAACTAACCTTACTCCCTCTCACTCAGGGAGACTACAAGCCTAAGCTTGTCTAATTCATAAAGGTGCCTCAATGCTTGTTCTACACAATTGTGTTTCATATGACCATATTCTCTTTGGTTAATGTGCATATTGTAATTCAAAGGATTCACCTGCTCATCATGGGATCCACCAAATATGAGGATAGACCATTAATACCCATCAGCATGCCATGCTCCTGATAGTGCACTTCCATAGACAAAGAATTCCTTTGCTATGAATACCGAGAGGGTTCAATACAACTCCCTTTGAACTAATGAGACAGGCCATTCTTGTCAGAGATAAATTTCTCATAAAACCAAATGTTGTAAACATACCTTTACTCCGAATCGGATCTAGAATACCAGCTTCAATTTGTAATCATGAGTCCTACTCATTTTTCTTCAAAATCCAAGAGGTAGTTTCAAAAGGGTGCTCCATCCTCAAGCATCAATAACCAAAATTGCATGCAAGGATCCTATTTTGATCCTCTCCCTCTGAATAGGAAGTCCCTTCATTAATCAGGGAGACTTGAAGTCTTTCTGCAAGGACTGGGCTATTTATTTTTCTTGAAGTGGCGTTCCAATAAGAGATGGCCACAGATTCTTTTCAATTTCGATATAGACACTTTGAGCTAATTCAACCGTCTTACGAACATGTTGTTCCATTCAACGCAAGATCATACTATTTCTTATATATCTTTGATCTGGTCTAGGATCCATACTAGGGCCTGGTGCACGGGAGTAAATTCATTCTGCAAACTAAAACTATGTATTGTAACTTATAAGCCTCAATCAAAACCAAATTCAGTCATATAAAGTTTCGACACAATCCTTAAGAATTACAAAACTCGGTTCCAACTGTAGGTTTTAACCCTATACAGAAATTACCTGCAAACAAATTCTTCAAACAGAAAAATAAACACAGAGATTTTACACTGGATCCCAAAATCGAAACTACCAGATTGATTTTTCATTATGTTTCTTTCAATGTTACAATGCGTATATATACATGTTTAAGCATTCATAAACTTCAATCCATTAACCCTGGATTAGAACATAATGGTAGTTCCCTTGACCGGATCTACAAAATACTATGGGCAGATAACCATCATGCCCAAAACCATGTGCAAAACCCATGCACAAGACCATGGGTAGATCCACCCACCATCTTTGGGTCTGCCCCCCATCCTTGGGTCCACCCAACTATTATTGGGTCCACATGTAGAGCTAGTTGTGGAAAGAAAATAACACACACCCAACATTCTCCCACTTGTTGTTTTCTTTCCACACAGAGGTCACAAGAGATTATTCATTGGTCCAGGCCTACAACGCTCATTGTTTCTCTACACTAAGAAAGTTTCTCAGTGCTCACAGACTTCATTAACGCATATGCAACATTCTTCAAAGTGTCCACCTTTACCAACAACCCTTTGTTGTCCTCAACCATATCCCTCACAAAGTGATACTGAACATCAATGTTCTTTGTCTTTGAACGATAAGTCGGGTTCTTTGCCAAGAAAATTTCACTTTGGTTGTCACAATCTATCCTTGTAGCCCATTGTACCAACCCCATACTTGAACACAATATTTGCAACCAAACTGCTTCCTTGCTTGCATGAGTGGTTGTCATGTATTCTGCCTTTGTAATTGAAAGTGTCACTACAGATTGTCTCTTTCTCATCCAACTGACTACTCCTCCAAATAGGTTAAACACATACCCACTTGTAGATCTTCTCTAATCCATATCTCCAACCCAACCTGCATCAACAAAGCCATGAATGTCCAAAACTTTATCCAATCCTAGTCTTCTTTGGTAGCACAAGCCAAGATCACTAATGCCGCGCAAATACCTGAAAACTCGCTTCATTGTTGTCCAATGCTCCTTCCCTGGTTTTGACATTAACATGCTCAATACTCGCACTACATGCCCAATGTCTAGTCTAGTACATACCATTGCATACATCAGGCTACCAATTGCACTCACATATGGAACACGGGACATGTCATATTCCTCTTCTTGTGTCTTGGGACACTATTCAGCAGATAACTTTGCACCTACAAGAATAGGAACCTTCACTGATTTACTATCCTGCATATTAAACCTCTGCAATATTGTCTCGACATACTTCCTCTGGTTTAACCAAAGCTTCTTCTTTACCGATCTCGTTTAATTTCCATGCACAAAATATAGTTTGCATCACCAAGATTCTTCATATCGAATTTGGAGGACAATTGGGTCTTCAAATTTTGGATAATTTCTTTGCCATTTCCAATCAGAAACATATCATCCACAGATAAGACCAAATAAATAACATGGTCACCACTTAATTTAAAATACGCACAGTGATCCTCTATTCTCCTTGTGAAGCCAAGTTTTCATATATATGTATCAAATTTCTGATACCACATCCTTGGTGATTGTTTTAACCCATACAAAGACTTTTTTAACCTGCATACAAGTTATTTCTTACCCTTCACCACAAAGTCTTCAGGTTGCTTCATATAGATCTCTTTTTCCATATCCCCGTGAAGAAATAATGTCTTCGCATCCATCTGTTCTACCTCAAAATCAAATGCAACAACAATAGATAAATGTAATCTAATAGAAGTTACCTTTGCAACAGGAGAAAAGATATCACCAAAATTAATTCCTAACACTTGGGAATAACCTTTTGCTACCAACTAATCTTTGTATTTATCCACTTTTCCTTTTGCATTTCTCTTCTTTTTACACACTCATTTGCTTCCAATGGGTTTCCTTCCATCCAGGAAACTCTACCAGATCCCAAGCCTCATTTTTGTCCAAAGATTCCATTTCATCAACCATGGTCTCTTTCCATAGTTTTCCATCCTCTAAATCTACTGCCTCCCTGACAGTTCTGGAATCATCATCAGTAATAGGTAAAGAAAAATTTGAACAGAAAGCAGATGGACTACACCTTTCTAGTTGCCTTCTCTCTTGAACTGATCTTCTCAAAACTAGAGTTTGTGGCTCTTCTTCTTTTGATTCTTGTTCTGATGTAGAGTTTGATTCTTCCTCCTTTAGCTCAAACTCTATCTTCTCGAGTTCCCTTGATAGGACTTTATGTTTAATAACATCTTTCACCTCTCTAAAGACCACATCTCAGTTGTACACAACCTTCCTTGTTTTTGGGTTCCAAAGCTTATAACTTTTTAAGCCATCCTTATACCCTATAAAGATGCACCTTTCATATTTACTATCCAACGTGGTTCTTTTCTCCTTTGGAACATGTACATATGCATCACAGCAAAATAACTCAAATGTAAAAAAGAGGCTTTCTTACCAGTCCATACCTCATGTGGAGTCTTATCCTCCAATGCTGATGAAGGTGATATGTTAACCAAGTAATATGCAGTCTCCACTGCCTCTGCCCAGAATTCTTGTCCTAACCCGACACCGTTGAGCATGCTTCTTTCCTTTTCCATCAATGTCCTGTTTATTCTTTCTGCAACTCCATTTTTTTGAGGTGTATATGGAATAGTATTATGTCATCCTATACCACACTTCTTACAAAACTCTTCAAATTCCTTCTTGCAGAACTCTCCATCATTATATGTCATCAACACCTTGATCCTCTTCTCTATCTAATTTTCCACCAGAGCCTTAAATTCTTTAAACTTGTCAAAGACTTCATATTTCTTCCTGAGGAAATATATCCATGTATTCCTTGAGAAGTCATATATAAATGAGATAGTACATAGACTTGCCCAGTGATGGAACCGACACAGATCCAACACATCATTGTGTACAATCCCTAATATCCCTTTCGCCCTCTTAGCACTAGAGGGGAAACTCACCCGATTTTGCTTCCCATATACACAATGTTCACAGAAATTGAAATCCAGAGAGCAACTAGACATACCTTCTATCATAACATTACCATGCAATATTTGAAGGCCCTTCTCTCCAATATATCCATGCCATTGATGTCATAGCATGGTCTTTTCTCCAAAGACCACTAGGTTTTCTGCTCCACTTTCACGAACCACATAATTGTTGCACCCATAAATAATAGTGCTACCCAGAAACTTGTACAATGTTCTAATATGAACTCCCCACATCAATACCAGTGCTCCCTAAACCATCTTGCTTGCAAAAATCAAATTTTTGGTCAATGCAGGAATATGCAGAACACCAGGAAGTGTCCTAATCCTTCCACCTTGTAACTTCATCTTGACTTTTCCACGTCCAATGATTATGGCCTTCTTGTCATCCCTTAAGAAGACATCAACACCATCATATTTCTCATACTCGCAGAACCACTCCCTATGGGGAGTGAATTGAAGGGATGCACCTAAGTCAATCAACCATGCCTCATGATCTACATGAGTACTTGAAGAAGAAACAACTACACATCCCTGCATTCATCTGAGATGGTTTTCACCTCTGCAGAAGGAGCATCATCAGATCCCTTTACTTTCTCAAGATCTTTAGATCTACAATCTTTTTTGTAGTGTCCTTCCTTTCCGCATTTCCATCACACCTTTACAAGTTTTCCTAGATATTTAGATCTCTCTCTAGATTTAGATCTCCCACTCAAGGCCTTATTTTTGTTTATGTTCTAGGAGCATCCATGTACAAACAATGCATCTCCATTCTGGCTCTCCATATTTTTCCATCTCATCTCCTTCGACAACAAGTATGAGACTATTTCATCAAACTTCAAGGTAGTTGTATTGCTACCTATAGAAACAACCAAACTATCCCACGAATATGGTAGAGAACACAGCGAACCAATGCACTTATCTTCATCTAAAATTTTTATATCAACAGATAACAACTATCTTACCACAATTTGTTCATATGCTCTAATACCAAGTCTCCATCCTTCATCCTCAGGTTATACAGTTTTTTCTGTAAGAACAGTTTGTTCACCAGAGACTTAGATTGGTATAAAGTCCCTAACTTGTCCCACAAAGCCTTCGTTGTAGCTTCCCCTGATACATCTAACAATATTGAATTTGAGATACATAATCGTATTGTTCTCTTTGCCTTCCTATCCAAATTCACCCAGTCTTCTACTGACATTGTCATTGGTTTAGTACCTAGATCTACCGTGATCCATTGGTCTTTATTCACCAATCATGGTCCTCCATCTTGAGCTTCCGCAATTCAAAAGTCTAACCATTAAATTTCTCGATCTCTATCTCTCCATTGTTCACCATCTACTTTCACCACAAGAAACGATCTTGCATATCTCCCACTGAACAGGGTCTACCACAGGCGCGAGAAAAACCCCTTAGCAGCAAAGGTGTCTCCTTGAAGCCAACATAGTTCTGATAACAAATGTAGGTTTTAACCCTGTATAGAAATTAGCTACAAACGAATTCTTCAAACAGAAAAATAAACAATGGCGAGAACAGAAAACAAATACACACAGAGATTTTCCCCTGGATCCCAAAACCGAGACTACCAGATTGATTTTTCATTATGTTCATTTCAATGTTATAATATATATATCTACATGTCGAAGCATACATAAACCCCAATCCATTAACCCTCGATTAGACCATAACCTTAGTTCCCTTAACCGGATCTACAAAATACCATGGACAAAAAACCATCATGCCCAAAACCCTGTTAAAACCCATGCACAAAACCATGGGTAGGTCTACCCACCATCTTTGGGTCTGCCCCCCATCCTTGATTCCACCCACAACTATTATTGGATCTATGTTGTTGATCTAGATTGTCATTGATGTCAATATGCCAATATTATGAGATACTAAATATTAATGTGAAGCCAAGGAGAAGCAGATCCGTGAAGTAACAGGAGCAAGAAGCCAAGAAGGAAAGACATTGGAAGTCAAGAACAGGGGTTATCAAAGAAGAGCTATCGAAAGTCAAATGAAGAGCTATCAGAGCAAGAGAAGCATATCAAAAGTGAGAGAAGCAGTTTATCGGAGCATATCGCACATACCCAAGAGTAAGTTATAAAGGGGAGAACAACGACACCTATCGCATATACCCAAGAGTAAGTGCTAAAGGAAGAAAACATCGAAGTCGGAGGAGCATTGGGGACTCAACGGTTATGTTACAATATGCCTCTATTGAAATATCACATCCACCGCATCACGAGTCTTGAAGCCTTGTTGCACTGAAATCCCCGATTGCAATATGAGTTGCGGACCCGATCATCCCATTATAACACACCCTAATTAATATTGCATCTGCCATATAGAAACCTTCACAAGTTATTAAGGCTTGTCAAGTTAAAAATCCGATTGCAATATAATATACGGACCCAAACAGTTTATGGTAACAACCCTAATGTAATATCGCATCCGCCTATAGGAACTTTCATATCGCAAGTCATAAAGGGATGTCACATTAAAAATTGTGATTGTGATATTATTGCGGACCCAGTTGCACCACTATAACATAACTTAATGTAATATAACATCCGTTGAATCGCAAAGTTCAAAAGGGATGACATGTTAAAATCGTCGTTTGCAATAAAGTTGTGGACCCGATTGAGTTATCAAAAGAAGCTTATTGGAATATCACATCCGTCAGAAGTAAGGGCATCAACAATGTTAATATCCGAAGTCAGAGCATTGCACAACTTGAAAGACCTCCAATATTTATGAAATTGTGATCGCAGGATTAAAGCAATGACGTGGCATGTGGGGACCATCAAACATCTATTATAATGTGAGTATATCCTCTCCTATATGTTTTTCGTAAATCAACAAGTTTATGATATAATTGGAAAAAGGCCCCTCCGATGTAATTTTAATATGCAAACTCATAAGTCGACCTCTCCTCCTAATGAACGTGTCTTTTGGTTATTGGTGAGACTCGTATAAATACAAGTTAAAATGCTTCACTTCAAGCAAGCGAATCGGGAATCTATCACAGATAAGAAGAGAGAGTTCACAACTCAAGAACTTGAAGGAACAAAGGAAAGGAAGTCGAAGGTCCAGCGGGAAAAGAAGGAAGTCAAAGGTTGAGCAAAAAAAGAAATTCTTTTGACTGGGTTAATCTTTGAAAGGCTCGGACCTGTAATGAATTAATCTGTAGAAGTGCAGACCGCGACAGTCACTCCTCTGAAGCAGTCACTCCTGAAGCAGTTTCTCCTGAAGCAATCACTCATGAAGCAGTTACTGGGACAATAAGAACATAGGGTCGAAACAGATAATTGTTTTGTGCAGACATTGAGGCTTACCGTAGTCTATTAAATATATCTCGTTGAAAAGCTTTAGCAGATCTTTGAGACATTATTGAAGATCATGATGCATTGTTGAAATCGTCATGAGGTAACTTTGCAGACTCGGTTTAGGTAACATGAAGAACAGTGGAGACTCCTTCATGAGAAGACACAGTTTTCGTTGATAATGTCACGTGGAGACTAAGTGAAGGTGAGACTAATGTAAATTCTAATATATATATATATATATATATATATATATATACATGTCGAAGCATACATAAACCCCAATCCATTAACCCTCGATCAAACCATAACCTTAGTTCCCTTGACCAGATCTACAAAATACCATGAGCAGAAAACCATCATGCCCAAAACCATGTTAAAACCCATGCACAAAACCATGGGTAGGTCTACCCACCATCTTTGGGTCTGCCCCCCATCCTTGATTCCACCCAACTATTATTAGGTTTGTGTTGTTGATCTAGATTGTCATTGATGTCAATATGGCAATATTATGGGATACTAAATATTAATGTGAAGCCAAGGAGAAGCAGATCCGTGAAGTAACAAGAGCAAGAAGCCAAGAAGGAAAGCCATTGGAAAGACATTAGGAAGCCATTGGAAGTCAAGAACAAGAGTTATCAAAGAAGAGCTATCGAAAGTCAAAGGAAGAGCTATCCGAGCAAGAGAAGCATATCGGAAGTGAGAGAAGCAGTTTATCGGAGCATATCGCATATGCCCAAGGGTAAGTGCTAAAGGAGAGAACAACGACACCTATCGCACATGCCCAAGGTTAAGTGCTAAAGGGGAGAACAACGACACCTATCGCATATACCCAAGAGTAAGTGCTAAAGGAAGAAAACAGCGAAGTCGGAGGAGCATTGCGGACCCGACGGTTATGTTACAATACGCCTCTATTGAAATATCGCATCTACCGCATCACGAGTCTTGAAGCCTTGTTACACTGAAATCCCCGATTGCGATATGAGTTGCAGACCCGATCGTCCCATTATAACACGCCCTAATTAATATTGCATATGTCGTATCGAAACCTTCGCAAGTTATTAAGGCTTGTCAAGTTAAAACTCCGATTGCGATATAATATACGGACCCGAACAGTTTATAGTAACAACCCTAATGTAATATCACATATAGGAACTTTCATATCGCAAGTCATAAAGAGATGTCACATTAAAAACTGTGATTGTGATATTCTTGCGGACCCGGCTACACCACTATAACATAACTTAATGTAATATAGCATCCGTTGAGTCGCAAAGTTCAAAAGGGATGACATGTTAAACCGTCGTTTGCAATAAAGTTGTGGACCCGATTGAGTTATCAAAAGAAGCTTATTGGAATATCACATCCCTTGGAAGTAAGGGCATCCACAATGTTAATATCTGAAGTCAGAGCATTGCACAACTTGAAAGACCTCCGATATTTATGAAATTGCGATTGCGGGATTAAAGCAATGACGTGGCATGTGGGGACCATCAGACATCTATTATAATGTGGGTATATCCTCTCCTATATGTTTTTCGTAAATCAACAAGTTTATGATATAATTGGAAAAAGGCCCCTCCAATATAATTTTAATATGCAAACTCATAAGTCGGCCTCTCCTCCCAATGAACTTGTCTTTTGGTTATTGGTGAGCCTCGTATAAATACAAGTTAAAACGCTTCACTTCAAGCAGGCAAATCGGGTATCTATCACAGATAAGAAGAGACAGTTCACAACTCAAGAACTTGAAGGAACAAAGGAAAGGAAGTCAAAGGTCCAGCAGGAAAAGAAGGATGTCGAAGGTTGAGCAGAAAAAGAAATTCTTTTGACTGGGTTAATCTTTGAAAGGCTCGGAGCTGTAATGAATTAATCTGTAGAAGTGCAGACCGCGACAGTCACTCCTCCGAAGCAGTCACTCCTGAAGCAGTTTCGCTTGAAGAAGTCACTCCTGAAGCAGTTACTGGGACAATAAGAACAAAGGCTCAAAACAGATAATTGTTTTGTGCAGACATTGAGGCTTAGCGCAGTCTATTAAATATATCTTGTTGAAAAGCTTCAGCAGATCTTTGAGACATTATTGAAGATCAAGATGCATTGTTGAAATCGTCATGAGGTAACTTTGCAGACTCGGTTTAGGTAACATGAAGAACAGTGGAGACTCCTTCATGAGAAGACACAGTTTTCGTTGATAATGTCACGTGGAGACTAAGTGAAGGTGAGACTAATGTCAATGCTATATATATATATATATATATATATATATATATATATATATATATATATATATATATATATATATATATATATATATATATATATATACATATACATGTCGAAGAATACATACACCCCAATCCATTAACCCTCGATTAGACCATAACCTTAGTTCCCTTGACCGGATCTACAAAATACCATGGGCAGAAAACCATCATGCCCAAAACCATGTTAAAATCCATGCACAAACCCATGAGTAGGTCTACCCACCATCTTTGGGTCTGCCCCCATCCTTGATTCCACCCAACTATTATTGGGTTTGTGTTGCTGATCTAGATTGTCATTGATGTCAATATGGCAATATTATGGGATACTAAATATTAATGTGAAGCCAAGGAAAAGCAGATCCGTGAAGTAACAGGAGCAAGAAGCCAAGAAGGAAAGCCATTGGAAAGACATTAGGAAGCCATTGGAAGTCAAGAACAAGAGTTATCAAAGAAGAGCTATCAAAGCAAGAGAATCATATCGGAAGTGAGAGAAGCAGTTTATCGGAGCATATCGCATTTGCCCAAGGGTAAGTGCTAAAGGGGAGAACAACGACACCTATCGCATATACCCAAGAGTAAGTGCTAAAGGAAGAAAACAACGAAGTCGGAGGAGCATTGCGGACCCGACGGTTATGTTACAATACGCCTCTATTGAAATATCACATCCACCACATCACGAGACTTGAAGCCTTGTTACACTGAAATACATGATTGTGATATGAGTTGCAAACCCGATCGTCCCATTATAGCACGCCCTAATTAATATTGCATCTGTCGTATCGAAACCTTCGTAAGTTATTAAGGCTTGTCAAGTTAAAACTCCGATTGTGATATAATATACGGACCCGAACAGTTTATGGTAACAACCCTAATGTAATATCGCATCCGCCCATAGGAACTTTCATATCGCAAGTCATAAAGGGATGTCACATTAAAAATTGTGATTGTGATATTTTTGCGGACCCAGCTGCACCACTATAACATAACTTAATGTAATATAACATTCGTTGAATCGCAAAGTTCAAAAGGAATGACATGTTAAAACCGTCATTTGCGATAAAGTTGTGGACCCGATTGAGTTATCAAAAGAAGCTTATTGGAATATCACATCCGTCAGAAGTAAGGGCATCAGCGATGTTAATATCTGAAGTCAGAGCATTGCACAACTTGAAAGACCTCCAATATTTATGAAATTGCAATCGCAGGATTAAAGCAATGACGTGGCATGTGGGGACCAACAGACGTCTATTATAATGTGAATATATCCTCTCCTATATGTTTTTCGTAAATCAACAAGTTTATGATATAATTGGAAAAATGCCCCTCCGATGTAATTTTAATATGCAAACTCATAAGTCGGCCTCTCCTCCCAATGAACGTGTCTTTTGGTTATTGGTGAGACTCGTATAAATACAAGTTAAAATGCTTCACTTCAAGCAAGTTAATCGGGAATCTATCACAGATAAGAAGAGAGAGTTCACAACTCAAGAACTTGAAGGAACAAAGGAAAGGAAGCCAAAGGTCCAGCAGGAAAAGAAAGAAGTCAAAGGTTGAGCAGAAAAAGAAATTCTTTTGACTGGCTTAAGCTTTGAAAGGCTCGGACCTGTAATGAATTAATCTGTAGAAGTGCAGACCGCGACAATCACTCCTCTGAAGCAATCACTCCTAAAGCAGTTTCTCCTGAAGCAGTCACTCCTGAAGCAATTACCGATACAATAAGAACAGAGGCTCGAAACAAATAATTGTTTTGTGCAGACATTGAGGCTTAGTGCAGTGTATTAAATATATCTTGTTGAAAAGCTTCAGTAGATCTTTGAGACATTATTGAAGATCATGATGCATTGTTGAAATCGTCATGAGGTAACTTTGCAGACTTGGTTTAGGTAACATGAAGAGCAATGGATACTCCTTCATGAGAAGACACAGTTTTCATTGATAATGTCACGTGGAGACTAAGTGAAGGTGTAGCTTGAAGATTATAGTGAAGCTGAAGATTGACAAGTCTCGGTGAAGAAGACCTAGGGAGCCGTGAAGTACAACCAAACATACCTTGACAAAATAAAGCGATAGGGTTGGAGCCCTTGAGGTTAGTGCCTTGGAAAGTCAAGGTTTGTGCCTTGGAAGATAGGGTTGGAGCCCTAGAGGATAGGAGTCCTCAAGAGACCAGGTTGGTCCCTATACTAGAGATAGGGTTAGAGCCTTAGAGGTTGGTGCCTCAAAGTGATAAGGTTGAAGCCTTGGAAAGTCCAAGTTGGTGCTTAGCAAAATACAGGTTGGAGCCTGGGAGATTGAAGATTGGTGTCTTCATTTAGAGTTAGAGCCCTACACAAATATTGTACTTAATTTATTGAGATTAATAAAAGTATGTATTCTTATTGTTCATTTTGTGTTCTAAATATAAGTGATCTAACTGGTAAAAGTAACAATTGAAAAGAAATATTGATTCACCCCTCCCCCCCCCCCCTCTCAGTATTTCCAACAATTGGTATCAGAGCCAATACCTTCACTCAAATCCTAACATCTTGAAGGTTGATCAATTGGAACACAAATGTGAAGCCAAGGAAGAAAGTCTCCAATCCTCCTAAAGATATGTCTCCCTCAACCACCGAAGTTGAAATCAATCAATTTGTGTAGGATCCATTGTTCAATGGAAATTTTTATATATGGGAAGCAAGAATGAGTAATTTCTTAAAGACTCAAGGTATTGAAGTCTGGAAATCAATGATTGTTGATAGCATGATGGATGGAGAATCCAAGGAGTACAATGCAAAAGAAATAAAGGCAATCTTGAATGGACTACCAAATTCTATAAAGGACAATTTAGGAAAGTGTTCATTAGCAAAGGGTATATGGGACAAACTTCATGACCTTCACTCAAAAGGAGCATTGACCATGACCATTAGTCAAGAAGATGATGGAAAGCAAGAAGGAAATCTAGAACCCATCTTGGAAGCTGAACATAAGAGTGATAACATCAAGACTAAAGAAGACCTAAAAGATGAAGAAAATGAAAAATATTTTGAAGAAGATCTCCTCACTAAACATATGGGTGCCATGGAAGAGATTATCAGTTTGAAAAACGAAAACAAGGAACTTAAGAAGAAAGCACTAGTTGGTGACCAAGACCAAACAAGGAAGGAAGTTGGCCTTGTCAAGACTCAAGTACAAGAAAGGAATGAAGATCTTGCCAAGATTAAGGAGGAATTTCATCAAAACAAAAGAAATCATCATGAAGAAGTCATATCAATGACAAATCAATTGGATAAGGCAAAGAAACGGGAAGATACCTTGTCAAGCCACCTTAAACAAAGGCACAAAATATTGAACAAACTTGAAGCAAAGACTGTGTTGGGTCCCTATAATACTAGTGATTACCCCATTACTATTATAGTTATACCCCTTATTTATATTGTTGTGCCCCTATTACCCCCATATTGTTATTTCTGTGCCCCATAGAATCCCTCTATTGTTATTTTTGTGGCTTTATATTATTATTGTTAGGTCGGCTAGATTATATTGTGACTCCTTAGACTCTTATATATAGAAAGGAGGTTTTGTCATTTGTATCATCCAAGAATTGTTCATTTATGTAATGTAAAGGAGGTTGCCCCCTCGAAGAGGCTGAATTCTAAGGCGTTGATCTATCTTTTCTTGAGCTGGTTTCATAACATTTGGTATCAGAGCTTTGGATTCTAGGGTTTCGCTGCTCCAAACAGGTCATCGTGGCATTTTCGCTATAACTTTTTTTCTGTGACGTTTCAGAAGTCGCAAAAAAAACCCATTTGAGAAGAATTGGTGCTGAACCTTGGGTCCGAATTTCAGAGCTTTTACCGCGATATTGTCGGAGATATGATCTGATGAAGTTGGCCTTTTTGCAGACTCCTGAATTACATTCAAAACAGGTGACCTGGGGAAAATCGTCATAACTCTCTCTCTGAGGATCGGATTGAAATTTCGTAAAAAGGTACAGAAAGAGGACGGACTGTAGTTTCTTGTATGTGTGTTTCAGATTCAAAGGTTGAAACAGTGACTCGTGGCACGTCGTACAAGTTCGCTCTACTGAACCAGTCTAAAAGCAAGTCACTGTGGGAGATTTCACATAACTCTTCCTTGGAGAATCCAATTGGGCTCAGACTTGTTGCATTGAAAAGAGGACGCAGAAGGCTACTACAGATTGCAACCTCAGAATTGGATGATCTGAAATTACAGAGATACATCAGATTCAGTATCAGGCTTCTATAAAGTGAAAAAAGGTGTGTAGTTTTTTCTTTTTAATTTTTGTGTAAGCTTGGTTTAACGGAATTCAAAGGGCATAGTAAAGCATTATTATCGGTAACTTATGCCCCGAGGAAAGAAAATGCAAACACCTAGTAAGGAACCTGAAAGCTCTAGCATGACTCATAAAGAAGAGGAAAAAATGTTACATGATATATCAAAATTACAAGAACAAGTGCAACATATGTCACGCTCACAAAAGCTAACAGAAACTAAGATAAATGGCGTGGAATCTAAGATAAATGGCGTGGAGTCTAAGATAAAGGGCATGGAAGCTAAGATGGATGATTTGAAGACAGATTTGAAGACAAACATGGCAGATTTGAAGACAGACTTGAAGACAGATTTGAAGACAGACATGGCAGATTTGAAGACAGATTTGACAAATTTTCTACAAGAAATACTTACTAATGGTGAAAAGGTTGTAAAGGAAACTCATGATGTGAACAAAAGTAATGTTAATCATGATTCCATAGACTCTAATGTTGGATCGAAGACCCACCATATTCCAAAAATCGATATGAAGAAGTTTGATGGCAAGGATCCCGCCACATGGATATTACAGATGGAGCAGTTCTTCGATCTCAATAATGTGCAAAACACACAAAAGGTACGTATGGAAACTGTATATTTGGAACCAAATCAGTTTGTATGGTATCAATGGCTTTGCTCTCGTAAAAAATTTATCACTTGGGCAATTTTTACGGAAGAATTGATAGCACATTATGAAGATACAAAAAGCAACACTTTTTTTAGCCAATTGATAAGTCTCAAACAAAAGGGTTCAGTAATGGAGCACATTGAGGAGTTCCAAAAATTGAACATAAGGGTAAAAGATATTCCAGAGGAGCATAGGATTGATGTGTTCATAGGGTCTTTAAAGGATAATATCCAACATGATGTTCGCCTTTGGGAACCTGATTCATTAGAGAAGGCATTCAGGTTAGCAAGAAAAATGGAAAGCAAAATTATGGCAACTAGGAAGCATACCACTCACAACTATAAAGATGGAAGTGTTGTTGCCCCTAGTCTTCCACAACCTATAAGGTTGACACCACAACAATTGGAAGAAAAAAGAGCAAAAGGGCTTTGTTACAGTTGTGATAGCAAATACACTAAAGGTCATAAGTGTGCTGAGAAGAAATTATTCTACATAGATTGTGAAGAGGAAGAAGAAAATGAGCAAGAAAGGTCAAAAGAAGAAGATATACCCTAGGAACAAAGCCTAGATGAAGAACAAATAAATTCAACCATATCTTGTAATGCATTGGCGGGAATTACCACTCCTCAAACCATCAAGATAGAAGGACAAATCAAGAAGAAAAAGGTAATAGTGTTGATTGATTCAGGAAGCACCCACAATTTTATTCATTGTAGGGTAGCAAAAGAATTGAATTGCTTCCTATATCCAGCACCAGAGTGTCAAGTGATGATTGCAAATGGAGGAACAATAAATTGCTCTGGAAAGTGCCATAATATCAAGCTATCCATGGGAGAATATGTATTGACTAGCCCAATGCTTTCCATTCCAATGGGAGGTGCGGATGTTGTACTAGGAGTCCAATGGCTACAATCCTTGGGTACAATAGCTTTTAATTTTCAAGAACTTTTCATCAAATTTTCTACGGAAGGAAAGGAAGTTGAATTAAGGGGTATTGCAGGGAAACCAGGAAAGATAATCAGCTCTCATGGTATGACAAAGCTTCTAAAAAAGGAGCAAAGAGGTGTAATTGCACAATTATGTTCGCTAGATGTTTCCACATTAGAATCATCTATTTCTCCAGATCTCCAAAAAGTCTTGGACAATCATTCCAAGGTATTTGAGACTCCCAAGGGTCTCCCACCTATGCGTGATCATGATCATGCTATTCATCTGATTCCAGGAAGTGTTCCTCCAAACATCAGGCCGTACAGATATCCCTATGTCCAAAAGAGTGAAATTGAACGTATGGTTGCAGAAATGCTAGAGGCTGGTATAATTCAACCGAGTCAAAGTTCTTTCTCAGCTCCAGTAGTATTGGTGCACAAGAAGGATGGATCATGGCGCATGTGTCCAGATTATAGGGAGCTCAACAAGCTCACTATTAAAGATAAGTTCCCCATTCCTGTTATTGATGAATTACTGGATGAATTGCATGGATCAATTTACTTCACCAAGTTGGATCTTCGTTCGGGATATCATCAAATCAGAATGAAGATTGAAGACATTCCAAAAACGGCATTTAGAACTCATGAGGGTCATTATGAATTTTTGGTCATGCCTTTTGGCCTTACCAATGCACCTTCAACATTTCAAGGTTTGATGAATTCAATTTTCAAACCATTCCTTAGAAAATTTGTGTTAGTATTTTTTGATGATATACTAATCTACAGCAAGTCTTGGAAGGATCATGTTGAACATGTTGACAGGGTGCTACAACTATTGGAGGAGAAACAATTATATGCAAAAAGATCCAAATGTTTCTTTGGAGTCCAGGAGGTGGAATATTTGGGTCATATTGTATCTCATGAAGGAGTTAAGGTAGACCCTAGCAAAATTAAAGCCATTAAGGAATGGAAAATCCCCACATCCATAAAGCATCTGCGAGGATTTCTTGGGTTGACAGGGTATTATCGCAAGTTTGTTAAGAATTATGGGAGAATAGCAGCACCTCTAACAACATTATTGAAGAAAGATTCATTTTCATGGACTCCGGAAGCAACAAAGGCCTTTGAACATCTTAAAGAGGCAATGTGCCAAGCACCGGTCTTAGCTACACCGGACTTCACAAAAACCTTTATTGTGGAATGTGATGCTTCAGGAAATGGAATTGGTGTTGTTCTAATGCAAGATGAAAGACCCATTGCTTTTGAAAGTCGTCCAATCAAGGGAAGTTTTTAAGCAAAGCTATTTATGAGAAGGAAATGTTGGCAATACTCCATGCACTTAAGAAATGGCGACCCTACCTAATGGGAAGACACTTCAAGGTAAAAACTGATCATGATAGCCTTAAATACTTTTTAGAACAAAGATTATCCTCTGAAGAGCAACAAAAGTGGGTCACAAAGATGTTGGGTTATGACTTTGAAATCATCTACAAAAAAGGGAAGCAAAATGTGGTGGCAGATGCACTCTCAAGAAAGGATGAGGATGTGGAAGCATTGTTGTGTGCCATTTCTATTATCCAACCAGATTGGATAAATGAAGCAAGGGAGGAATGGAAGAATGATGAAGAAGTGTGGGCACTTATTCGAAAGCTACAACAAGATTCCAGTACTTCTGATACATTTAGCTGGCAAAATGATTCGTTATGGTACAAAGATCGCTTATACCTCTGTAAGAATTCCCAGCTAAAACAAAAGATTCTTATGGAATTGCACACTTCTCCCTTAGGAGGGCACTCAGGATTTTTAAAAACTTACCACAGGGTTAAGAAGGAATTTTTTTGGGATGGCCTTAAATCAGATATTCAAAAGTTTGTGGCGGAATGTTTGGTTTGCCAGCAAAATAGTGTTGAAACAATTAAGACACCGGGTCTATTACAACCTTTATCCATTCCAAGCCAACGTTGGGAGGAGGTTTCAATGGATTTTATCACAGGTTTACCCAAGTCTGAGGGAAAGAGTGTCATCATGGTGGTAGTTGACAGACTTACCAAGTATGCACACTTTTGTGCATTATCACATCCATTTAAAGCCAGTACAGTTTCTACTGCATTTATGGAAACAGCTCAAAAGCTACATGGAAACCCAAAGATTATTGTAAGTGACAGAGATCCCATTTTCACTGGAAATTTTTGGACAGAATTATTTTCTTGTCTTGGTACTCAGTTAGCTCATAGCTCATTTTATCATCCTCAATCTGATGGGCAAACTGAGATAGTAAACAAATGTTTGGAAGGATATCTTCGTTGCTTTGTATCTGATAAACAGACACAATGGGTCAAATGGTTGCCTCTGGCTGAATGGTGGTATAACACTTCCTTCCATACAGCAACAAAAATGACCCCATTTATGGCACTTTATGGGTATCAACCACCATCAATCACATCATATTTAAGAGAAAATTCTAAGGTTCAGGCAGTGGAACATCACATCGAACATCAACAACAAGTCCTCCAACTCTTAAAGGATAACCTTGTGTTGGCACAAAATAGAATGAAACAACAGGCAGATCAACATCGCAGTGAAAGAAGTTTTGATGTAGGTGATTGGGTATTCCTACGGCTACAACCATATAAGCAAATGTCCCTAAAGCAAGCTAAGAAGGATAATAAATTATCACCAAAGTATTATGGTCCGTACAAGGTGTTGCAAAAGATTGGTACTATGGCATACAAATTGGAGCTTCCTGCAGCTTCTCGATTGCACCCAGTTTTCCATGTTTCATGTTTAAAAAAGGTTATAGGTGACAAGCTCCCAATTCAAACAATATTTCCAGAACTTGATGAGGAAGGAAAAATTATATTGGAACCGGAAGCAGTCACAGAAACAAGAACTCGACAGCTACGAAATCGATCAATTTCAGAGTATCTTATCAAGTGGAAGAACTTATCCGCTGAAGATTCCACATGGGAGGATGAGAATTTTATGCAGAAGTATCCAGAACTACTCAAGCGTTGAGGACAACACTTTTTTGAAGGAGAGGGGCATGTTGGGTCCCTATAATACTAGTGATTACCCCATTACTATTGTAGTTATACCCCTTATTTATATTGGTGTGCCCCTATTACCCCCATATTGTTATTTCTGTGCCCCATAGAATCCCTCTATTGTTATTTTTGTGGCTTTATATTATTATTGTTAGGTCAGTTGGATTATATTGTGACTCCTTAGACTCCTATATATAGAAAGGAGGTTTTGTCATTTGTATCATCCAAAAATTGTTCATTTATGTAATGTAAAGGAGGTTGCCCCCTCGAAGAGGCTGAATTCTAAGGCGTTGATCTATCTTTTCTATCTTTTCTTGAGCTGGTTTCATAACAGACTGGTCAACACAAGGAAGAGGTCTCCTCTCCTAAATCTCAACTAGAAGAAGCAAGAAATCTAGTGCAAGGAGCTGAGAAGACAATGGAAGCATTGGCAATCATAGAAGGACAGGTTGATGAAGCAGAAAAGGAAAGAAACACCATGATATGTCAACTAAAAGCAAAGGATGAAGAAATCTTCAAACTAAAATCTGACATCAACCTTCTCAAAGCCGAAACATGTGAAGCTACTAGGAATAAATGGAGAGCAGTCTAGCAAAAGAAAATGAAGAAATATTCAAAATGAAGTCAAATATCATCTCCCTTAAAATAGAAGCAAATGAAGCAATACGTATCAAGGAAGAGTTTGAGAAACAACTTGCTAAGAAGAATAATAATTGTGAAAGATTGGAAGAAGAGATTGTCTCCCTCGGGAAAAAGGTTGAAGGAATGGAAAAAATCTTGAAGAGCTCTCAAGCCTTGGATGACATGCTCAGCCATCAAAGATATCCATTTGATAAATCAGGTCTTGGCTATGAAGGTGAATCCTCAAGCAAGAATGATAATGCTTCAAACAACAAAGATGTGAGGAAGTCAGAAAGAAATTTTGATGCTCCCAGTTTCAGCAAAGGTAAGGATAAGAGTCAAGGCAACAATGAAGGAAGTCTTATTCCAAGAAGAAATGCAAATGATGTCAAGGATGCAAGAATCAATGGTTATCATCAAAGGATCTCAAGGCAGAAAGACTTCAAAAGTACATCAAGGAAATCTCCATCTCCCAAGTACCCAAGTTTATTTCTCGATTATTGTTATGCTTATACAAAGTTTGGACACATGGAAAAAGATTGTAGGGCATATCACAAAGATAAATATTATGGTCCCCGACAATCTCCGAGAAGCAATTTTGCAAGAAGAAGTCATGAATTCTTATTCATAAACAACATAGAGTGCTTCAAGTGTCATAACATTGGTCATATGGCACGTGATTGTAACTTGACTTGGGCACCTACTCAAGCTAGAACTATGCCAGAGAAGAAAGTTACACAAGTATGGAGAAGAAAGAAAATACAATCCGAAAATCTCCTAAACTCTCCAGCCAACAACACATGTTGTTGACTTGATAAAGATATCCTTGATATTCCAAGTTTTTGATGATGGGATTCTGCCAAAAAGAGACCATGCATACAGTTAGGGGGAGCTTGTGATTCTTGATCATTATTGCAGAAGCTATCCGTGAAAGGGTCCTTATGAAATCCTTGATGAGCTATATTAACAATCATTCTTTGATAGATCATTTCTCAGGAACACTCCATTGAAGAACATGATCTCTTATCTATCCAATGGATTGTTGTTGAAGATGTTTTTTTTACTACTTGATTACTAAGTAGAAATTGGAGCAGCAAAGACGGCCATCTAATGCTAAAGAAATGGGGAAAAGAACTATGTTGTTATTGTTATAGAAGTTGAATGTCTCGACTCAGGGATATGATGTAAGAAAGGGTAAATTATGGACACAAGAAGAGGCAACCTTCAAACAAACAGTTACATCTGGGAATGAAGCTTGAAGCAAGAGCAGTTGTCAATCAGTACAAAGAATTTAAAAGACAGTCACAGATTGGATATCAAAATATGCTAATGGAGATAACTTGCAAAGAACACAAGGAAAAGATGGCTCATCAAAAGGACTATAGAAAGAATAATGTTGTGCAATCGAATATAGCTCAGGTTGATGTTGGTCACTTAGAAAAATAGCAACAGTAAGGCACAACCTCTCACCATTTCATCCGAATGCAATGATGTTGAAATATTGGATGGAAATGACTTAAGGAGAAGCACAGAGATACAGAGGAACTCGGATCTGAAGAGAGATAGCGAGAAAAACAATTTTAGTGGCATTTTCTCTTGATTCGGACTATGAAGACCTCTTAATTCTGACTGTGGAGACAACAAAATTCGGATTGCAGAAGCATAAAAACTTGGACTTGGACATTTGGTGTGTGGCTATTTGGAGTCTGTTTGGAAGCACTGAAGTGGAGCATCTTTAAGGCATCGTTGCCCACACTTGAGCATGGTTAAAAGAAAACTTTAAAGGTCTGTTTGGGACATTCTTGGAGCAGCATTGTTGAAGCCATGATAAAGTAGTTCTTTTGAGACATAAAGAACGGATTATGTGCTAGCTGATGGTAAGGTAGCAATCTTTCTATCTTTAGTACAAAAAAAAAACGAGCACCGTGACAGGGGGAGCAGTTCGACAGGGGGAGTCCTTGTGCACTCCTTTGCCATTGATGTCAAAGGGGGAGAGAAGAAGAATATTGCCATCAATGACAAAGGGAGAGATTGTTGATCTAGATTGTCATTGATGTCAATATGGCAATATTCTGGGATACTAAATATTAATGTGAAGCCAAGGAGAAGCAGATCTGTGAAGTAACAGGAGCAAGAAGCCAAGACAGAAAGCCATTGGAAAGACATTGGGAAGCCACTGGAAGTCAAGAACAGGAGCTATCAAAGAAGAGCTATCGGAAGTCAAAGGAAGAGCTACCGAAGCAAGAGAAGCATATCGGAAGCGAGAGAAGCAGTTTATCGAAGCATATCGCACATGCCCAAAGGTAAGTGCTAAAGGGAAGAACAACGACACCTATCGCATATACCCAAGAGTAAGTGGTAAAGGAATAAAACAGTGAAATCGGAGGAGCATTGCAGACCCGACAGTTCTATTACAATATGCCTCTATTGAAATATCGCATCCACCACATCACGAGTCTTGAAGCCTTGTTACACTGAAATCCGCGATTGTGATATGAGTTTTGGACCCGATAGTCCCATTATAACACGCCCTAATTAATATCGCATCCGCCGTATCGGAACCTTCGCAAGTTATGAATACTTGTCACATTAAAACTCTGACTATGATATAATATACGGACCCGAACAGTTTATGGTAACATCCCTAATGTAATATCGCATCTGCCTATCATAACTTTCATATCGCAAGTCATAAAGGGATGTCACATTAAACACTGTGATTGTGGTATTATTGCGGACCTGACTGCACCACTATAACATAACTTAATGTAATACACATCCGTTGAATCTCAAAGTTCAAAAGGGATGACATGTTAAACCGTCGTTTGCGATAAAGTTGTGGACCCAATTGAGTTATCAAAAGAAGCTTATTGGAATATCACATCTGTCGAAAGTAGGGGCATCGGCAATGTTAATATCGGAAGTCAGAGCACAGCACAACTTGAAAGACTTATGATTTTTATGAAATTGCGATTGCGGGATTAAAGCAATTACATGGCATGTGGGGATCATCAGACATCTATTATAATGTGGGTATAGCCTCTCCTATATGATTTTCATAAATAAAAAAGTTTATGATATAATTGGAAAAAGGCCCCTCCGATATAATTTTAGTATGCGAACTCATAAGTCGGCCTCTCCTCCCAATGAACGTGTCTATTTGTTATTGGTGAGACTCGTATAAATACAAGTTAAAATGCTTCACTTCAAGCAGGAAAATCGGGCATCTATCACAGATAAGAAGAGACAGTTCACAACTCGTGAACTTGAAGGAACAGAGGAAAGGAAGTCGAAGGTCTAGCGAGAAAAGAAGGAAGCCGAAGGTCGATCAGGAAAAGAAATTCTTTTGACTGAGTTAATCTTTGAAAGGCTCGGCCCTGTAATGAATTAATCTGTAGAAGTGCAAACCACAACAATCACTCCTCTGAAGTAGTCACTCCTAAAGCAGTTGCCCCTGAAGCAGTCACTCCTGAAGCAGTGACCGGGATAGTAAGAACAGAGGCTCGAAACAGAGAAATTTTTTGTGCATACATTGAGGCTTAGCGCAATCTATTAAAGGTACCTTGTTGAAAACCTTCAGCAAATCTTGGAGACATTATTAAAGATCATGATGCATTGTTGAAATCATCATGAGGTAACTTTGCAGACTCATTTTAGGTAACATGAAGAACAGTGGGGACTCCATGAGAAGGCACAGTTGTTATTGATAATGTCACGTGGAGACTAAGTGAAGGTGTAGCTTGAAGATTACAGTGAAGTTGAAGATTGACAAGGCTCAATGAAGAAGACCTAGGGAGCCATGAAGTACTACCAAACATACCTTGACAAAGTAAAGCGACGGGGTTGGAGCCCTTGAGGTTGGTGCCTCGGAATTGACAGGGTTGGTGCATTGGAAAGTCCAGGTTGGTGCTTGGTAAATATAAGAAGTTGGAGCCTCAAAGAGACAAGGTTGGTGCCTTGGAAGATAGGGTTGGAGCCCTAAAGGTTGGAGCCTCAAAGAGACAAGGTTGGTGCCTTGAAAGATAGGGTTGGAGCCCTAGAGGATAGGAGTCCTCAAGGGACCAGGTTGGTGCCTATACCAGAGATAGGGTCGGAGCCCTAGAGGTTGGTGCCTCAAAGTGACAATGTTGGAGCCTTGGAAAGTCCAAGTTGGTGCTTGGAAAAATACAGGTTGGAGCCTAGGAGATTGAAGATAAGTGTCTTCATTTAGGGTTGGAGCCCTACACAAATATTGTACTTGATTTATTAAGATTAATAAAAGTATTTATTCTTATTGTTCATTTTTTGTTCTAAATATAAGTGATATAACTAGTAAAAGTAACAATTGAAAAGAAATATTGATTCACCCACCCTCCTTCCCCCCACCCCCTTCTCATTGTTTCCAACATGTTCGTGGAGCTAGTTGTGGAAAGAATGTAACTCACACCCAACACTAATTGTAATATATAACAATGCAACTCCCTCAACTAAGTATTCTGGCAACATCATGCAACTATATACATTGTTAATCATTTGCAACAACAAGATGAGGACTCTGGTATACATAAGGTACTATATAAACCCTTGGACATGTTGAGAAATCTAGGGCAAGTTAAGAATTCAATTTCTCTTAACTATGATAACTACTTGTGATATTATTTTCTTATATTCTACTTCTTATTATTAACATGTGTTATTATCATCAACCAGTTATCAAAACAATAAGATCAACAATGCACGAGTACACAAGATATTGGCACCAAGCCAGGGAAAAAATCTCTCCAAATCGTGAGAGGAAAAACCCTTCGAACTCTTTCTTATAGAATCTTTATTGATGAATTCCAAGACCCAAACTTTGACTCAAGAACACCTTCAGAAATCAAATGACAATACCTCCAAAATGTACCCAAACAAGTCTTTCTTTCTGCAACTTCGGATAGCACAGTAGGTCTGCAACAACACTATGACAGTCTGCAAATGTGATCAAGGATAGGCTCACCTAGCCTTCCTATATCTTCGCTTTCCTTGGAGATTGATCTCACATATCATGACCCTTTGCCTTGAGATTGGAACGAGCCTTCTTGATGCCGAGAGAGTGACTATACTAAAATAGCGAGGATAGATTTTCCATCTTCAGTATATGTGCGAGAAGTGTTAGGGCTATTGTAGCCCTCCAATGCCCTCGTTCTCTTTGCAGCGTTCTTCTAGATAATTTTCTCCTTCAAATTGCTTCAAGATCGAACCCTTAACCCAACGAGACAACCATACAAGATAATGCCCTAGCTCGGATTTGTTGTCGCGCGTGTAAACAAACTTCTAGGTAATTTGGATGAGGCAACAGAGTTCTTCTTCACTGGATTGCAGCTCCTTTCTTCAACCCTTTTGCTTCGATTGTTCTTCCTTGAGAGACCGAGATAGATGTATGTTGGAGGAGGTATCAACACTACCTTTATGTAGGCTTGTGTTCTCATCTCCTAGGCCGACATTATCCCTTGACTAGGCCAACATAATTGGAGGCTTCTAGATTGTCCAAATAAATTATTTGGAGCGGCTTCTTTGCATCAATTCGGTGGGTACATTTTGGAGTATTTCATTAATGATATTGAAGGACTTTTTGACTTACAACAATTACATTTATAAGTGTAACAATACATGATTGTCTTCATTTTACATAACTCAACCTAAGGCTCTCAATGGGAGCCACAACTAGACCAAGAAACTTCTTGAGCATGAAACCCATGTCTCAAGCAATAATATAAAAATTTTCTTGATACAAAATTACATCATTACAAGATTTGTCATTATGAAGACCGAACCTAGTTACACTATTTTTCAACAGGACATTTACTCAAGTATCCTTGGTCTCCTTCTGGTTCCACTATAATATAAACATCCTGGACTATGGAGTATGTCATTCATCCACACATACCCTTGAATTGCAACTGGAAATCACAATTGAACGAGTCATATAATATGCTTAATTCTGAGCTTGTAACAAAAACTTTGAATTCATTCATCAACAGAAACCTTGATACTATATGAGGTAGTCCTCATACTACTTGAACCAGAGATCAATAATATACACAATGCAACAATATCTTTATCACTATAGGTCTCAGATATATTTTATTGTAACAACCTTCTATATATATATATATATAGAGAGAGAGAGAGAGAGAGAGAGAGATCAGGCCAGTGTATTGCAATAGACCTCTACAAAAATCAATAAGGTTTTCCATCATAAGAGTATCATCTCTACCATGACATACTAATAACAAGTATGCCATCATCCATAAGGTTAGATATGACATTCGAATTAGTGATTTTATGTATCATCTAAAAATCTTTGTCTGTCATCATATAAAGATTCAATCTACCATGATATTATGTGCTATATGGAAATTGATAAATTATGTCATGTAAGAGTGATGTGTCATCCATACTTGTCTGACATGCGAGTTATTTTAATTGACATGCATACTATAAAACTCGCATCATTCATTAGTTCATGGCAACATATTAACATACATACTTTTCATCATATGTTGTCAAACCATAAGAGATGGCTTGCATCATATACATGCCATGTTGTATGAAATATATTCTTCTGCAGTTTGGGCATTCCGCATGGATCAAGTAGTTGTCGTATTTTCATTTCTACACAACTCGGATTTAAATTCTGGCAAATTAAAGTATAGCCCTCAGATCAAAGTTGTATGGAAGAACTTCAGAACCTCAGGCAATATTCTAAACTGCCTCGGAAATAAAATTTCATTTTGTTGCTTCCCAAATGGTGAGTATAGGTGTCTATATATAGTGTATGGAGCCGATAAAATAGAAAAATTCATAGAGATACTTATCTTTGAAGAAGGATACTAGCTCCCTCTGAATCCATACGTCTTTTCAGCGCTGAGGTTCATCAACCATATGATGAAGCTATCTGATGAGAAACAAGGGGCCCAGTTGTGCTATTTTGATACCCAAGTCCAACAACTGATTTACTTGAAGACAAACCCAACTAGGGTTTTTCAATCCCTTAATCATATCCAAAGGTTTCAAATGCAGATTTCCAAACAAGGCTACTTCATAAGATATTATTTCAAAAACCTTAATCATCAAGGGTTCCTAGGGTTTCCTTCAAACCTTAGGATTCTTTTAGGTTTTCTGCAACTCCATCGAATCCTTGACTAGTGTCTTTCTCACAGACTTTCCTTCAGCCCAACTTTGAAACCATGTTAATTTTAGGGCATTTAGTTGAAGATTATTGTATGCAAACATTTAAATTTTTCATTATCCATATCATTCCATCAATATCAGCAATATACATAACAGTAATGCAGTGTAATAGTAAGGACCAAATAGAAGAAAAGCGGAGACATAAGTGTTGGATAGTTGGCATTATCTGGATGGCTAGTGGCTGCAAGACTGTTGGCATTGATGTCAACAATCATGCTAGGAGATGTTTTAGGAAGTTAGTATTGTCTAACTATAGGCAGGAGTGTTGGCATTCATGTCAACCAGCCTAGCATGGATGCTTGTCGCAACAGATGTTGGTTTTGATGTTTCCTAGCCTAGCTGTGATGGTAATTGGGATAGAATTGATATGCTTGATGTGTCAAGCTTAGGGGGAGTCTCATGGTTGCTGCAGTTCCCTATAGAGAATCATCATACTAGTAGGGTTATTGGAGAAGCCATAAAATCATGACTATGGTGGTTGGGAGTCCAGAATTCCAGGCACAATAAGAAGAGTCAAGGAGAAAATAATGGCAGAGGGTTTGCAGCCATTTTTCAGATAGCATATGGGCTAAAAGCTTACATCGAATCCTCTCCATTGGAAAGTGCTCTGAAAGAGATTTCCAACAGTGTGTGGAAGTCTTAAAATGGCCTCCTGGATCAAAAGTTATGGTTTGTCTAAGTCATGGTCTTGAAGTCTTAAGCACGCTGAAATATCGAAGGTTAGTAGAGTGAAAGGATGATATCGAAGGTCAGAGCAGGCTATATCAGAAGTCGGAGAATATCGAAACCTTAGAGCAAGCTATATTGGAGGTCAAAGAATATCGAAACCTCGAAGCAGGCTATATCGGAGGACGGAGCAGACAGCGCATCAGAACCTCAGAGCAGGTGGATATCGAAATATCGGAGCAGGCCGATATCGGAAGGGATGAGCAAGCATCATATCGGAAGGCCGAAATATCAAGGCACATGGCAGCATATCGAGATCTCGGGAGGACAGAATATTGGAGGTCGTAGCCTCAGGAGTTTTGGAATGAAGGTCATTGGAACCTCGGAGCAGAGGGCATATCAGAAGGCTCAGAACATCAAAGGAAGGAATATCGGAGGTCGAAACCTCGTAACTTCTTAACAATTGTAATTCTTTGAAAGCACCGAAGTTTGCAAAGGTAAGAATTACAAAGGAATTCGTTGAAAAACCAAGGACCAAGAGGACCCTTTCTCTCTCCTCCAATAAAACACATGGCAGCAATTGATTGGCCTTGAGGAGATACAGTGGCAGAAGACATCAGCGTGATGTGGTTGTACGGAGGACACGTGGCAGCCAAATTCAGCAAAATTGGTTGGCCTAATGGGGCAAATCCAAGTGACACATGTCACCACTATGGAAGGCGTCACGTGGAGATGATGATGAGAGCATGAGGTCATCCGGCAGGTCAGAATATCGAAGGTCAGAGTTTTTGTAACTCTGTCGTAATTAAAATTGGTTTAAGTTCTGATTCCAAGGGCTCCGATATTGTTGGCACTTGGTCGTGGGGACCCAAAGAACCAAGGGCGTAGAGTAGGGACTAACACCTAAGTGCTATGGAGTATATCGGAGGGTGAAGATCTCGTAACTCCTTCATAATTAAATTGTGCCAAAGATACGATACCAGAGAGTTCTGATGTGTTGGCGCTTGGTCATGGAGCTCAAAGAACCAAGAGGGAAAGAAAATACATAAGGAGATAGGCCCCCGGATGGATCCTAAAAGGCTTAGCACCTAAGTGCTATACCAGCGGTCACAGCATAACAGTCCCATGGAGGGAAAACATGAAAATGGGCTAAGCAAGGAGTTGAAGGCGTCAGAATTTAGTAATATTGTAACATTGTTTTAATAAAAGTTATGACGAGTGGAGCTCCGAAATGACAGCGCAAGGATATGGAAAATGAATGAGTCAACAACTGAATAAACGAGTGCATGAGAGTTGTTCGTAGAATTAATGGTGAATGCAGAGATCGTTTGGTCAAGATAGAAAGGACCACGATTTCGCAGGAAAGAGTATTGGGCCTGCCTTACGCTGAGAAAGCTACCTTTGATCTTCCTGTGCACGTCTCAGAAATTAAATGAAGAACAGAGAAGCCATGCCAAAGTACATTCAAGTTGTGTGAAGCCGTGAATAAGCATGGAGAGCTTAAGGGATAGGATATTTGTTCACATAGAAGACAGTGCTTGGTTGAAGTGTGCAGGGGGGCTGAGAATTAATTCTCAGTATGGAGAAACTCTTAGGTGCCCATTCCTCATGTTTAATGCAGTGGCACTAACCAAGTCAGACGCAACAGCAAAATGGAGAGCCATGTCGAGGTACACTCGGACAGTGTGGACACAGGGATCAGAGGCAGCATTGTGTAGAGTGCAACAGAACAACAAAACCAATGATTGTCATTGAGCAATGTGGGGGAAAGCATCATTGTTGTGAGAGAGTCGTGTGGAGAGCTCTATGTTGTGTTTAACGTTGAGTGAGCTAGTTCTATAGAGAAAAGTTGGAGAGTTCCTATGCAAAGGAAAGACCCCGAGAGAGTCAGTGTTGTTGTGAGAAAGGCCGAAGGTGCTTGTGCAAAGGAGGAAAGTTGAGTGAGCATGTGTTGAGTGAGAGGTCGAGAGAGCCTATGAATAGAAGGATCTGAGTGTTGTAGGTATGTTGTTGAGAGCAGAAGGCCGAAAGCTGAGTGTATGTTGATGAAGAGCAGAGAACAGAGTGTTGTGAGGGCTATGATGAGTGATTGTTGTTGAGAAGATCATTGGGCTACTGCAAAGTGAGCAGAGTGAACAGAGAAAAAAGTGTTGTATGGGTTGTGATGAGTGACTCTTGTTGAGCAGATCAGTGAGCTACTGCAAAGTGAGCAGAGTGAGCAAGGAATAGAGCTGATATCAGGCAGAGTGGCTGCCAATTACAGAGAACATTGAATTCCTTATTGAGTGTGGGTTGGAGCCTACATACAGGAAGTTGGTGCTTCCATCTCTAGTGGGTGCTTGGGAAGGCTTGGGGGTTGGTGCCTCCTGCAAGTTGGTGCTTGCATAAATCCAAGAAGTTGCAAGTTGGTGCTTGCAACAAATCCATGAAGTTGGTGTTTCACATGGTGCTTCTGGTAAGCTGGACAGGTATCTACAAAAGGAGGGAGTTGGTGCTTCCTGCTAGTTGGTGTTAGCGAACAATCAAAGGGAGTTTGTGTTTCCAGTGAGTGGTGGCTCACAAAACATATTGATGTAATAGAGTAGTTGCTCTCATTTCACATCAATAACAACAACAAGCTTTGGTGGTTTTTTCCTGAAAAGGTTTCCATGTAAAACCTTGTGTCTCATGTGTATGATGTCCAGTGTGTGTTCTTGTATGTTGATTTCATATTACTACCACATGATATGTTGTTCTTGGTTATATGGATGGTTGCCAAGTTTAAATAAAAAAATTAAATTGGCATAAAAAGTTAAAAATTAGCCTTAATATTGATTCACCCCCCTCTCAGTATTAACATTGTTTCCAACAATTGGTATCAGAGCGAGGTTCCTTTAGGAATAACTTAACTGCTAGAAGGTAGATCAAAGGGAAACAATGGCTAATCAATCTTGGCTTACATCTGAAGGAGTTCCATTCTTAAATGGATCAAAGTATGTATTCTGGAAGGTTATAATGGAAGCCTATTTAATGGCCTTGGATGTTGATGTATGGTGCTTCGTATTGAATGGAGAAAAGAGTGAGCAGAATGAAGAAGCCAAGGAGGTTATCATGAAAGGGTTGTCTAAGCCAAATGCTGAGAAAGTAAGGCATTACAAGACAACAAGGGAAATGTTGGACAGACTGCAATGTATGTATGGAGGAGATAGCCATGTGGCTCAAGAAGAGGCTGAGGAGCCCTACTGCTCTAACAATGAATTAGAACATGCAGAAGTTGTTGTTCATCACATTCGAGTTGATGATGAAGCAGTCTCAGAAGGGAGATCATGTTGCTAAAGGTATGTTATTGCTTTGTGATAAATGTAAAGAAATAGGTCATTCGTTATCTAAATGTTCATTTATATCACTTGAAGATAGAGAGAACCATACATCTAGTAGTAGTAATGAAGATAGACCCACTTTAGTAGCAATAGCAAATGAGGGATCCTCTGAAGAAGAAGAGAGTATATCTCGTGAAGAGAATAGGGGTATCACTGGAAGTGATGAAGATGGAATACCCCTCAGACTTGTGAAAGACTCCATGGACACAGAGATGGATTTAGATCCTTGTGGTGACTCTGCTAGCTCCTATCATAGCGAAGAAAATGATCTAGATGAAAGGATCTACTTTAGAAAAAATTTGATCTCTGGTCTAAAGGAGATCAAAACCCTATCAGAGGCAAATCTCAAGCAAGATGAGCAATTGAAAATTTATGAACTTGAGAATGAAAGGTTGAGCAAAACATTAGTTGATATAAATGCTCAACAAGAAGGGGCTAGCAGGTTGAATGGGATGTTAACCAATCAATTGAGTGAGAAGGAAGCTTAATGTGAGAGACTACAAAATGAAATAGTCTCATTGAGACATGACTTAGAAAACTCTGGTAAAGAGTTGCCTCAATATCATAAGCTTGAGGAGAGAAGAAGGAAACGGTTGAACAATCAACTTCCCAGGTAAAGGGAGTTCAAGGTTCCAACAACAACAAAGAAAAAAAGGTTGTTGGACAGCAGCAGCAGCAAGGAAAGCATCAATAGCAAGAGAAGAAAAGGCAGCAGCAGCAAGTAGTACACCAGAAGAGAGTTAGGCAACTGCAAGAAAGAGTGCAAGGAAGCAATGCAAGCTGTCATGGAAGGCACATGAAGAACCAGCAGAGGTCCTTTCCTCCCCAAGCACGGAGCCTTCAAAGAAAAGGTAACCTTTGTCATCAAAAGCCTTTTTATGAGTATTTTTTTTCTTGCAATAACTTTGGACATAAAGCCATAGACTATAGATGGCATGCAAGAAAACAAGATGTGTTTGGGTAGCAACAACCCAAGAATGCATAAAGAGGCCAGAGAAGGCATGTTGGCCGTGATAGGAGTTTTGACAAGAATGTTGTCAAGAAGAGTAACTCCTCTGCCCCATTCTTAAGCCAAATAGAATGCTACCACTGTGGAAAATTTGGGCATGTGACAGCACGCTGCAGATATGTAGAGAAAAAACATGCTTCTTAGCATATGCATACAAATGTAGCAGCTCGGGATTTGAAGACAAGAAGAAACAATGGAGTTGAGAAATACAGGCTTGTCTTCAGTACTCTATGTCAAAAGAGAAAGTTGAAAAGAGGAAGAAGAAATCAGAAGAATGATACTCTTGTAGCAGACCCAACTATAAGACGGAAAGGCATCAAGAAGACTTTGTTGAAGAAAGAGGAGTTGAAGGAGAAAATCCCTCTAGCCTTGCGCAGTCAAGAGAAGGCCCAAACATGGGCAAAGAAGAAGCAAGATGGTAATGCTTATGTCAGGACTCGGCCATTGAAGGTCTAGAAGGAGGAGGATGATCTGCCTAGGGGGAGTAGATCACTTGTTTCTCTTCAATAAAAGAAGAGAATGGCCTCAAGGGAGGCCAAATGAGTCAGATGCTGGAAGCTAGAAGGAAAAGACAAAAAAGGTGCATTTGATTGTTATAAACATTGGTCGAATTCCCTTGTTGATTACAGTAATGTATATGTTTATTTCAAATGTATCAACATTGAAAGAGAAAGGAGGAGCACAACCAACATGAAGAGTACACAACAATATCTTATGTTGTGGGAAGAAGAAGATGGGCTGCAGCAGAAGTGTGGAATGACAGGAAGCCCACAGTGAAGTCAAGGCCACAAGATCAGTTCCCACGCAGAGGAAAGAAAGCAGTTGCAAGAGATTAGAGAGCATTGGCTCAGGGGGAGCTGCTTTGATAACAATAGTAGGCAACAATTGTCAGCCTCAGGAAGAAAGATTGTTGAGTAAATGAAAGGTTTGCACCTTGGGTGGAATACCCTTATCTCATTTAAGTTGTGAATCTAATTTTTCCTAGTAGTCTTGTGTTCATAAAGCACAATGGGTATAAGCTTTTATTTCCCTTAGTCTTCAATTGGTATCGCTATGACAATTGATGGTCTGGGTTCGTATGGAGTAGCCTTTGTGTGTAAGTGGACATTTATTTTTGAGAAAGAGTTATAAGAGGTTGTCGGGTACAACATCCAATTTGTATTTATTTCTTAGTGCAATTGGTATTGTTTAAGCAGTGGTCCATGTTTTGAGGTATGATCTCAGGGGAAGAAGTGATTGAAGATTCTCAAGAGAAGTAAACACAATCTCGGTAGCAGCAGAAACGGTGAAGAGCAAGCTTAAATGCATCACTAATTATTGGTATTTGCAGCAGCAGCAATATCATGCGCAGTTTAATTGGTATTAGTTTTTTTTTCACTGATACAAAAGATGAATTGGCAAGAGAAATATTCATCGAACAACCATAAGGTGTCCAAGACTGGAAGCTCAAAGAAATGATAGTATATGTTCAGGGGAAGCATATCACATATGCCCAGTTTATGGAGCAGCAATAGCAACAGTCCTTGAAGAGATGTCTGCAAAGAATAATGCACATCTCAACAGCTAGACCTTGGTCTTGACAGAGTGATTGTATGGGGGAGAAAAAGGCAGTTTGCAGCCCTTTGCCATTGATGTCAAAGGGGGAGACAATTTGTGGAGAAGTTGAGATGCTCTGTGTAGAAGAGAGAAAGTCAAGTTTGGAAGCACCATTGGCCATGCAGAAGAGAGAAAGTCAAGTTTGGAAGCAGCATGTGGAGTGGCCATCAAAGTGAACATGAGGTTGAGTTGTGGTCATCAATGCTAAAGGGGGAGATTGTTGGACATTTGGCATTGTCTGGATGGCTAGTGGTTGCAAGTGTGTTGGCATTGATGTCAACAATCATGTTGGGAGATGTGTTGGGCAGTTGGCATTGTCTAACTGTTGGCAAAAGTGTTGGCATTGATGTCAACCAGCCTAGCATGGATTCTTGTCGCAACAGATGTTCGCTTTAATGTTTCCTAGCTTAGTTGTGATGGTAATTGGGCTAGCATTTATATGCTTGATGTGTCAAGCTTAGGGGGGAGTCCCATGGTTGTTGTAGTGCCTTGTAGAGAATCATCATACTAGCAGGCTTATTGGGGAAGCCATAAAATGATGACTATGGCAGAGTTTACAGCCATTTTTCAGGTACCAGATGGGCTCAAAGCCTACATCGGACCCTCTCCATTAGAAATTTCTCTGAAAGATCCTTCCAACAGTGTGTGGAAGTCTGAAAATGGCCTCCTAGATCAAAATTTATGGTTTGTCGAAGTCAAGGTCTTGAAGTCCTAAGTAGGTCGAAATATCGGAGGTCAGCAAAGCGAAAGGATAAATATCGGAGATTAGAGCAAATCGGAGCATTGGATTAGGCTATATTGGAAGTCGGAGAATATCAAAACCTCGGAGCAGGCTATATCGAAGATCTTAGAATATCAAAACCTCGGAGCAGGGCATATCAAAGGACGGAGCAGACGGCACATCAGAACCTCGGAGAAGGCAGATATCAGAATATCGAAGTAGGCTGATATCGGAAGGGATGAGCAAGCATCATATCAAAAGGCCAAAATATCGCGCCGCATAGCAGCATATCGGGAGCTCGGGAGGAATAAATATCGGAGGTCAAAGTCTCAAGAGTTATGGAATGAAGGCCATCAGAACCTCGGAGTTGAAGGCATATCGGAAGGCTCAAAACATCGGAAGAAGGAATATCAAAGGTCAGAACCTCGTAACTTCTTAACAATTGTAATTCTTTGAAAGCACTGAAGTTTGCGAAGTTAAGAATTACAAAGGAATTCGGCGAAAATCCAAAGACCAAGAGGACACTTTCTCTCAACGACAATAGGACACATGGCGATAGTTGATTTGCCCTTAGGAGTTGTAGTCGCAGATGACATCAGCGTGACGTGGTTGTACGAAGGACACGTGGCAGCCAGATTCGGAAAAATCGGGTGGCCTAATGGGGCAAATCCAAGTGACACGTGTCACCACTATGGAGGTACCACGTAGAGACGATGACAAAACCATGATGTCATCCAACAAGTCGAAATTGCAGAGGTTAGATTTTTCATAACTTCATTGTAATTAAAATTTGTAGAAGCTCTGATTCCAGGGGCTCCGATTTTGTTGGCACTTGGTCGTGGGGACCCAAAAAACCAAGGGTGCAGAGCAGGACCTAGCACCTAAGTGTTATGGAGTATATCGGGGGGTGAAGATCCCGTAACTCATTCGTAATTGAATTGTGCCAAAGATATGATACCAGGGAGTTCCGATGTGTTGGCGCTCGATCGTGGAGCTCAAAGAACTAAGAGGGTAAGCAAATACATAAGGAGATAGACCCTCGAATGGATCCTAAAAGGCTTAGCACCTAAGTGTTATACCAGTGGTCACAGCGTACAGTCCCATGGAGGGAAAACAGAAAAAGGGGCTAAGCAAGGAGCTGAAGGCATCTGAATTTAGTAATATCGTAACATTGTTTTAATAAAAGTTACGATGAGTGGAGCTCCAAAATAACAGCACAAAGATATATGTCAGATGAATGAGCTAACAACTGAATAAACGAGTGCAGGAAAATTGGTTGTAGAATTAATGGCCACTGCAGAGATCGTTTGGACCTCTCTCCACAGGTCTTCACTCCAGCGCCTTACAGTTCAACCTCTTTCGGAAAACAGAAACTATCCTCAGACGTGCAGAACTGTCCTCAGACAGACGGCCCAGTAGGCTTCGATATTAATCAAAATAAGAACAGAATACAAGATAGAAACGACCATGATTTCGCAGGTAAGAGTGTTGGGCCTGCCTTAAGCTGAGAAATCTACCTCTGATCATCCTATGCACGTCTTTGAAATTAAATGAAGAACAGAAAATTTATGCTGAAGTACAGTCAAGTTGTGTGAAGCCATGAATAAACATGGGGAGCCTTGGGGATAGGAGATTTGTTCATAGAAAAGACAGTGTCTGGTTTAAGTGTGCAGTGGGAATAAAAATTAATTCTCAGCATGGAGAAACTCTCAGGTGCCCATTCCTCATGTTTAATGCAGTGGCAGAGACCAAGTCAGACGCAACAGCAAAATGGAGAGCCATGTCGAGGTACACTCAGGCAGTGTGGACACAGGCATCAGAGGCAGCATTGTGTAAAGTGCAACAGAACAACAAAACCAGTCATCGTCATTGAGCAATGTGGGGGAAAGCACCATTGTTGTCAGAGAGTCGTGTGGAGAGCTTTGAGTTGTGTTTAAGGCCGAGTGAGCTAGTTCTGCAGAAAATCATTGGAGAGTGCTTATGCAGATGAAAGACCCCGACATATGTTGTGAGAAAGGCCGAAGTCGCCTATGCAGAGGAAGAAGACTAAGTGAGCATGTGTTGAGTGAGAGGTCGAGAGAGAGCCCATGAATAGGAGTCGAGTGTTGTTGGTATGTTGTTGAGAGCAGAAGGCCGAAAGTTGTGTATGCTAATGAAGAGCAGAGAACAGAGTGTTGTGAGGGTTGTGATGAGTGACTATTGTTGAGCAGATCAGTGGGTTGCTACAGAGTGAGTAGAGAACAAAGTGTTTCATGCACTGTGATGAGTGACTATTGTTGAGCAAATCAGTGGGCTATTTCAGAATGAGCAGAGTGAGCAGAGAGCAAAGTTGATATCACGCAGAGTGGTTGCCAATTACAGAGAACATTGAGTTCCTTATTGAGTGTGGGTTGGAGCCTGCATTCAAGAAGTCAGTGCTTCCATCTCTAGTGGGTGCTTGAGAAGAATTGGGGGTTGGTGCATTCTGCAAGTTGGTGCTTGCATAAATCCAAGAAGCTACAAGTTAGTGCTCGCAACAAATCCGTGAAGTTGGTGCTTCACATGGTGCTTCTGGTAAGTTGGACAGGGATCTACAAAAGGAGGGAGTTGGTTCTTCCTACTAGTGGGTGCTAGTGAAAAAAATCAAAGGGAGTTGGTGCTTCCTGTGATTGGTGGCTCACAAAACAGATTGATGTAATAGAATAAATGCTCCCATTTTACATACTAACAACAACAAGCTTTGGTGGTTTTTTCCCGAAAGGATTTCCACGTAAAACCTTGTGTCTCATGTGTATGATGATCATGGTGTGTGCTTGTATGTTGATTTTATATTGCTGGCACATGATATGTTGTTGGTTATATGGATAGTTGCCAAGTTTAAATAAGAAAAGTAAATTGCCATAAAAAGTTAAAAATTAGCCTTAACACTGATTCACCCCCCTCTCAGTGTTAACTTTGTTTCCAACAATTACACCAGTGTTTAGGTCGGAGACCAAGGCAAAACCCCACAAGGGGGGGAACCCAAACTCAACTCTTCTTATTACTTGATTTATATCGAGAGTTCAGCAGAAAGAGATCCAATGAGATGTAATACATCAAGTCACTTATGGCCTACAACATATGCTTGCCCAACAAGCTCAATCCGTGCTACTGTCAGTATGCTTGCCCAGCAAGCTCAATTACTGACACTTTATCCAGATGTCATTGTTATCATCGATGCATCCTCGATCTAGTCATCCTTGGTTCAGTCACCTTCTGTTCAATCAACTATAACAAGTGATCCAGTCATAACTGGTTTAAGTCCAACATTTATTTCCTGTAGCATAATAGATTGTTGTCTTCCATAGCAATATATGTTAGGACCATATATCCTTGTATACATCATAGTTTCCACAATGTAGTATTCCAATTGTAAAGATTGTCATTTGTAACTTATATGGCACATATCATTATAACTCTGGATGACAGACTATAGACTCATCACATACAAACTAAATGCATCTTACAACAGGGCAAAAGGGTTTGTCATACTTATGTTATAACTGTGACTTTGCGACAGTCATTTTGTAGCTAACGTTATTCAACAGTAATAGCCTAAAGTAGTCCTTGGACTACTTGGAAACTCTTCATATTATAACAATTGATTACATACCTTGGTCTTCTCGGATAGGATGCCCAAGAAATCTTCTAGGACTCCAGACATGCAGCAAGGACTTAAATTTTGGGCAAAATATGTAATATTGTGCATGCACGATATTCACTCAATCGGTAAGCAAATAGCTTATTAGGGCAGCCAGAATTGGATCGAAGTATACAACACTAGACATGCAAAAGGAACTGAACTTTTGAATAAATATGTAATATTGCACGTGAACAACATCCACTCAATTGGTAAACAAACAAAAAATATTAGGGAAACCAGAACTGGATCTAAGTACAGAACTCCCAGCTCTTCTGGCTCTTGACTTTGCAACCATAGCTTGTCATCTTTACTGGTAGTTTCACACTGCCAAGCCATTTACACAGATACACCTACGCTAATAGAGATAACTAACCTATTATTCTCCCTTTTGTAGGTGATCTGCAAGTGCTGAAGTTCTTCAGTTTCTGATAAATCCAAAATGGAAAGCATACTTTCTCTGGCTGAATCAAAATCATAGCCAGATGTTTGGTTCTTTAAGTTCCTCAGTTTCTGAGTCTGAAATAGAATCTACAATATCATCTGATTGAAGTTTCTGAGTCTGAAATAGAATCTACAAGATCATCTGATTGAGAACCCATATCATCATCATCATCATAGAATTCTGAATCATCTTCTTCAGTTTCTGGTGCAGAATCTGAGAAAAAATCATCAGTGTCAATGCTCGATTTGTACCCTGCAGAAGTTACTCTCTCATCTCCATAATCAGCTGTTCCATAAGTGCAGGCAGCATCACCTCCAGTATTATCAACCAAATTCAGTTTGGCATTGGAACCTTGCTTGGAAAGTTTGGTTCTAGCAGTCTGATCCCCTGGCTTGCCATACAAGGCAGCATGTTTGTAGTAATCTTCGAGTTCTTTCTCCAATACTGAAATAAAGTGCTTTGCTGACTCAAGGGACTGTTCGAACCTATACTTTTCCAAAGCCTGCATACAATTCAGGTCAGCATTAGTTTTGAGGCAACCAATCTGATCTGATCCCTACAAACAAAAGAGAAATGAACGCAACTAGCAGCAACAAAGGAAACTAACAAACCTAACATCAACTCACTTCTTGAGGAAGAGGACAAAAACAATAATACAAGTAACAAAAGGAAAACATCAAACTGAAGGCTGCAAAAACATTACAGTCAGAAAGGGTTACAATTCACTGGAAGCAGTCAAGATGTTAGACGTGATATGTAAGGGAAGCTGATCAAAAGCAAGCATTAATTGGCACATAGAAGTTTCATAATCCATCATACACACGCTCTGACTCTTAAATTTCCCTAAATAGTGAAACATAATGTAAGAAAGAACCCCTAAACTCCATTGTAAGTTCAATCGTATTTGTCTATTTATTATTGTTTGACAAAAACATCCTTTAAGAAAATGAGAATAAGGCTGACATAATGACTGTTACCCACCACCAGTGGATGACACGCATGGAAGAAATTTTCTCCTGGATTGTCTTCAGCCAGCAGCCCCTTGCAGCGCTTAGATAGCTCAATGTGCCATCATCTCGGCCACCTAAGGCAGCCATTATGTGCCCTCACCCATTCTGTCATGATCGTATGTTTGAAAATGGGCCTTTCAAATCTGAAGGTATGGCTTTTCATTATGTAATTGGCTATTTCTGCTTATTATGGACACTATTGGACATGGATTAGTGGGGGGATACGGCAGAATGGGCTTGGTCTGTACTCTTGTCCCTTTTTTCCAAATTGGTGGTTAGTCTTGTAACCTAGTCCCGTGGGATCTCCTCTATTGGTTACTAGCTTTAGGAATGGCATTACATGGGAAACCCCGATTTTGGTTGTGTGGCCCCGCTTCCCGACACCACATACATCACCCCCCTCAGCTTATTATAGCCCATTTCCACATATTTTCCATCCGGGTCCATATTTGTCCATGGGGTCCACAAGGAGTTAGCCTCCCCCCTCCCCTTATCCACACTTTGGGTCGGGCTTGGAATGATGCCCAGGATGTTGATGCAGCTAGAAAGAAAGTAAAAAGCATAATTTGGCCATTCTCAACAAGAAATGTACCATAAAATGCAAAAAGATGGTCGGGACATTCAAATTTAGCACGTGGGCAAAAGCCAACATGAGCTCTAACCCCTATCATTATCGTCATCACCTTGGCTCTCAAGGCCCCTTATATGACCCATGCATGATTGTCCCAACCCCTAGTGGACAATGAAATGCCCAACCTTAAGGGGGTAATCACTGTTATATCTTACACATCATGCTCTCAATCCCTACAGCCCCAAGCAATTATAAAAAGAAAAATCAATAAAACACAAAAGGCAGATGAAGAAGGGTGGAAAAACAAAAGTCAGGGTAACTCATGTACCCAGATTGCTCCCTCCTTCATCCATAAACCAATGTGTGGGCTTCTCTCACTATTGCTACCCTTGTACCATGGCATGTGGCTTGGAGCCTCCCCTAATGCCCCCAATCCATTCCATCATTATGACACATGACACCTGCCATTTGAGGGATGTACCATGGACCTTCCACTCCCTTGGAGGCTGAAACCACCTAATAGGTTCCTTGATTAACCTCTTTCTGCACCTAGGGACACTGGTACATTCTAAAGCCTATTATAGAAGGGCATGCCACTCTGAAGGGTCCACTTGGTTCCATGATTTGTAAGCTCATTTACTCAATTGCACTAATGAAATGTTGTGCTAGAATGTGAGGAGACGCATTGGATCTTATACAGGATTGCAAGTGGGTCTTCATCTTGGGGTTTGGTCTCACTATATGGGGTCCAAGCCCTCCAAAGGATCTTAAAGGGACTTGCAAGGTGAGCGTTAAGAGCCATGGACCTCCAATATAGCAAAGAGCAAATAGCCACGCCATGGGATCCTTTAGCACCATTCATTGTTTGCTCGTGTCCCATTTATTCGATGATGATGATACACGTAGACCACCTTGCCCAGCCGACTACACACTTGCACCACACTCTTGGCAAGTGATCCAGGACCCAGATGGGGTTTTGTCTCACCTAGGGAGACAAGGGAGGGCTTGCATCATTGTTTTAGCCCTTAAAGATGGAGCACGAGCTTGTTCTTCAGTTGGAGACCCATGAGGATGTTCTTTGTGCCCCCACAAACACTTGGAGCACCAAATGTCATTTGGTTGGAGATCAAGGGGCCACCCCCTTCATCATTGATATTAGAGCCCTCCTATTCATTATGGCACATGAGGGACTTCATTTGGCCTTCCAACGGCTCTTCTAGCTACTTATCTATCATTTTGGCCCTCTTGAGAGGCTAATTATTCCTATTGTGGAGCTATTTGGTGGGCTTGTCACCAAAGTGTTGTTATTTTCACATTATTTTATTATTAGGGGCATCATTAGGCCCAATTAGGCCATTCAAATCATCGTAGTAAACACCAAAATCAGTGACCAGACTGGTCCACCTAATAAACCGGGTTTCAAACCAGACCAGGTCAAACTGGAACTAGTTAGATCTCAATGAACCGGTTTAATAAAAAAAAATGAAATAATTAATTTTTAATGAAAAAAACTATTTTTAAGATTTAAATAAATGATTCCAAACCAATAGAGACAAATTATGCAAATTTTGTTCATCTATGTACCATGTAAAGGTGAATATATCAAAATGGCACAAAGTGCAATACATATCATCGACAAAATACATAAGCAAGCTATAAAGTCTAAAAAATGCTACAAGCTATGGGGCCATTGGCCTACTATAAGTTTAGACTCTACAGGTACATATCAGTGATCGACATGATCAAACTCATCACCACTACTAGACGTAGGATCATCAACAAGAGCTACATAAACATCATCTGCATGAGAGTCTGAGGATGCCTTAGCCTCATCTACAACCTCAGTAGTAGCACCAATAACAATAGAAGTGGACCTAATGGAAGAACGAGTTGGTCGAGTTGCACAACAAGTGCCTTCAATTGGTTGTTTGCCTTTGCTTGACGCAGCTACTAATTTTGGTTCCGATGGCACTATCAAATATACATTGGGATCAACCCCCCCACCCCCTAACGCCATGTCAATATAAAAATCAACATCAAACTCAAGATCTTCATACTCCTCTAGCCATTCTGATGTTGGTGAAATATCATCCAACACAATGGTATCTAGATCAAGTCTTATATTCATCATTTGGTTGTGCCTTAGTTGAAGGTTGTACTGCACAAAGACAAAATCATTTAACCATTTTTGTTCCAAATAGTTTCTCTTGTTCGTGTGTATGCGCTCAAAAACAGACCAATTGCGCTCACAACCTGAAGCACTGCAAGTTTGGCTAAGGACTCTAACTGCAAACTTTTGTAATTGAGGACATTGGCCGCCAAATGACTCCCACCAATGTGCTGCAAAGAAAAAGACATTAATTAGTAACTTAGTTCATTTCATTACTTATTTACAAGTATTTACAAACAGTTTGAATTGTAAATTTGTAAATAATTGAACTTTAAAAGAAAAACAAATTGGAATTGCTTACCTGGTTGATCCACATCTCTTGCCATCTTTGCCAAGTTTTTGCCAAAGGTACATGTTGCCATACTGAAAAGATTAAGTTGTGTATGCATTTTCCATTGGTCAAAATGGTTAGGGACCATGCGCTCCAAGCAATTATACAATCCATCTCTGATCTCCCCAACCTGCAGATCTCCTAGCCAAGCTTTATAATGATACTTTGGGTTCAAAAAATAACCAGTTGCATGTATAGGATGATGGAGTTGATTGTTCCATCTATTATCAACGATCTCCCAAATACGCCCATATTTAGTTAATTTATCATTATAAGTTGCTCATATCTGCTACTTTGCATTATTCATAGCCTCATAGATGTAGCCCATGACCAATTTTTCCTCATCCAAATTTGTAGCACCTTAACAAGGGACTCAGTAATTTTCACAATCTCTGCAAACCGTTTCCAAAAATAATTGTCAAAAACTTTCTTTTTGGTGTCTTTGTCATCTTGCCTACGAGCCCACCGAGATGAAGTCCAATCATCAAAAGCAAACATTTACTGCAAGTTTTTTTGTTGAGAATTGAGACATTGCAACGTAAGGAAATGAGTTGCAAATCTCGTAATTGTAGGCCTATCAAGTCTTTTCCCCCAGTGTTTTTCCTCATTAGGCTCAATACCTATGAGTGGTTTTAGATGTATTTTGTAATGCACTTGGCATGCTCTACAAACTTTTTTACCCACTCCACTTTGCCTATGTCCTCAAGCATGAGGCCTATGCAATGTGTAGCACATGGAGTCCAAGATATGGTCTTATATTTGGACTCTAGCATCTTTCCAACAAGAACATAGTTTGAGGCATTATCTATGATGACCTACACAACATCCTGCTCCCCCACTTGCTGAATAATGTCATCCAAAAGCTCAAATAGAAGGTTTGCATCCTTCACCTTATCAGATGCTTCATTTGATCTCAAAAACATGGTTCCTTGAGGGCAAGAAACAAGGAAATTAATGATAGTGTGGTTCTTTCCATCGACCCATCCATCTGACATGATGGAACAACCTGTTTTGAGCCATGACTCTCTAAACTTAGCCAATTACTCATCAATTGAACAAATCCTTTCTTGCAAAAGAGCTCCCCTCAAGTCATGCACAGTAGGGCCTTTGAAGCCCTTTCCTGCAACTATAACAGAGTCCCACATAGCTTGGTAATAAGGTGAGCGGGCAACATTAAATGGGATATCTACATCATACCACCATCTAGCAATGTATTGAAAAGAAGATTATTTTCATTGTTTTTTCCAATGGTCCTCCAAAGTGGGTTGACGTTGAGTTAGACTTGGTTGGGAGGAAGTGGGATTAGCAGTGGTAGTGGTAGCCGAGGATGAGAAATAACTCAAGATGTTCATCCTCTTTGTTCCTTTAGATTGTTGGCCATGATGATAAGACCCAAGAACAGGAGGAACATAGTGAAAGGGGTCATTTATGGAAGGGATAGAAGAGGAGTCTTGAATTTCAAAATCATCATACCCACTTTCTTTCATGGCTTGTAAAATTTCCTTCTTCCTTGCAATTTCTTCTTAGATAGCCTTCTCCCTAGCCTTATTCTCCTCAAACCTCTCAAACTTAGCAAGATTTTGCCCTAATAAGACCTAACACTTCCTTTGGTGCAGCACATGGCTTTACTTGGCCTCTTATCCCAGCCAAGTGATGTTTCAACCTGGGAATACCCCCACCTCTAATAGATTTATTGCAAAATTTGCATATCATTTTTCCATCAATCACATCACAATGAGCTCATGCAGTGTCCTTGGCTTTTTGAGGCATGGTGGCTAGAAATATTTGAAATTTGCAAAGAAATATACCAATTAAAAAAATTTGTAGTGAAGAAAAATGGAAAACCCAAGATAAATTTGGAAAAAAAAATGGGGCATATTTAGCCTACAAAATTTGATAGCATAGAACTAGAGATTTGATAGCAATGTAGCATAGAACACATTAAAAAAATTAAATACATGGACAGCAGTGAAATATGATTTTTTTCAAGTGAAAATCCTTACCTGGAAATGAAAACTACCTTCCTTAGCCTCCTCTTGAAGATGCCAACTCTACTAGCAGCTCCAAACTATCTCCAAAATAGCTCCAAGTCCAACTGCAAGCCTCCAAGATGACTACTAAAACAAAAATTCAACTCTCCAAGCTCCCAATGAAACTCACAAAAACTCCAAATGAGATGTGTGAGGTAAATGAGAGGGGAGACCTTTTATTATTGGCTTGGAGGGGTTGTTTCTGGAGGAAAACAACCCTTAGTTTCCCTCCAAACCATCTCATAAGCCTCCAAGAAAGCGTACAGTGGGCACGCGGCCGACGTGGCAATGAACCGGCAGGATTATGATGGAATTGACCGGTTTACCCATAAACCGACTAGTTTCGTCATAAACCGATCGGTTAGGCCCAGTTTTTCTAAAGAAAGGTGAAAGAGGGGTTCTGATCGGGTTTTTTGCGCGGTTGGCCAGTTTGACTAGTTTCCGGTTCAGAATAGATGGTTTTTAATACTATGATTCAAATCCATTAGAGGATCATATAAATTAAAGAGGTTCATTTTATCTATCATCATCACTTGGATTTGGGATATATCTCTCTAAAGAATTTGGACATGCAATTTGTGGAATGATTTGGATGATTCAATGCATTTTGATGTGTGGAATGTTTTCGCTATCTCTCTTGGAGCTTCTCTTTGGCAACTTTGTGGATGGATATACTCTTCTTTGTCTAGTAAGTGCAATATGATGCTATATTTTTGTCTTAATATGTGTCTAATGCATGGAATCATTTTCTTATGCTGAGATAATGTGCCCTAATTAATGCGAATTAATGGAATAATTGAAGCTATTGAAAATTTTTGCATGTGTTACTCATTGAACAAAGAATAAATGAATGTTCCTAGAGGATAACATATTTGCATCCTTGAAAATCCATAACCTTTGTCATCGAAGTATAAAAGTCTAAAGTTGTTGTGTAGCTGCATCTATTGTTACTGAAGTTACTTTTTTAGGCCTCCTCGAAGAACGAAGTTCCTAAATCTTGATCATTTTGACTCCAATCTTCCTAATAGTCAGGCATTGGTCCTAGATCCTTGATGATCAACCCTAAAGCCATTTTTCTTTCCTTCTAAATTTATGCCCTAACACTAAAAGGCTAGCTAGGCCTAAAGCAAATTGTATTAAAGGCATTTCCTAGGGGTGCAAAGCGGTACACTACTATGTCGTCCTTTCCTCTAGCTGCCCTCAAAGTCGCAAGCAATTATCGTGGCTAGTTTGAGAGAAATCTCAAGCCCTAGCACCAAGACCGTTTCTATCCTTCACCTTCTTGGTTAGTGGCATTTTCTAGGGTCATTTGTGTTAGAAAATCAGAAAGGCAGTAAATATTTTCTTGATCTTGATAATTACTTGTGATTTTTCTTATTATTTAGATTATTTATATCTTCTTTCTTTAGTTCATCAAGCAATTACCAAAAGTAGCAGCACATAAAACAAGAGACACCAGATGTAGGCACATGCCAGGGAAAAAACCCCCTCGAGGGGAAAACCCAGTCAAGGTAATTCTTCCTTTCAATAGTATTCTTTGAGACTCTTCACCTTAGACCAAGACCAGACCTTCCCTCCACACCATGTCAGCCTCCCAGAATTTCTACCTCTTCTTAGTAACTTCGACTATGCAACAACTTACGGCAACTAGCAGCTTCTGGCAGCAGCCCAACTTGCAAGACTTCGATCTCCCAATCCAGAGCACGAAACAGAGAGAGACCACCACCAAAATTTTGATTTTCCTTGTCTCCTTAGACTCACCCAAACTCGCATTCACTTCGGCTTCCCAGCGATAGACTTTCCACCTTTTCCCAGCTACAAGAGAACTTTGCACTTCTACCCAACAACAAGAGAATTCAAAATTGCTGAGAGTGTGATGCTCCGAATGAATTCGATGAACTTCCTTTTATAGGCTCCATCTGGGGTCGAATAGGGACCTTAAGCCAACTTGATATTCTCTTAGGACGACATGGTGTTGGGATTAAATAATTTACATTTGACTCAATACTTAACCTTTTTACATGATTCAAAAGCCCAAGAAGGGTCTCTTTAAATGTACAATAATTTTATGGACTCGGAATAAATCCTAAAAGTCCTCAATGGGGACTTCGACCTAAAACATGGTGACCCAAGCATGAAACCCACGCTTTAATAAGTCACAATAATAATAATAATAATAATTTTCTTTATTCTTTTGACAAGTACATTACATAATGACTCAAGTACATTATTGAAGACTGAACATAGTTACATTTTCCAACAATTTTCTCTCAAAAACTCATTGGAAGTTCACCTCTCATTGACCCTTCTTCTCATCCTTGCTTGACCTTGTCATATTATTGATGATCATCCTTAACCCTAGGCCTTGCTTGGATCCCCTAGGTCTCTCTTCTGGTCCCAAAACCTTTGCATGCTTGTTATCTCACAAAACCCTAAGAGAGATCCTATTATTTCTTTAGGAAGCCTTGATCTAGGCATTTTTACCTTGTTGATTTATCCTTTCACCTAGGTCTTAGCCTCCTACCAATAAGTCTTTCTTGGAAAGTCTTTCTTGGACAGCCCTTCTTTTGCTTCTTAAGCAAACAACCATCATTTAAGCCTCTCCCTTGAATGGGCTTTGGAAATCACCTCATACCTAGTCATTGACCTTAATATTCTAGTGATTTCCTTTATACCAGGACTCCTCCCATCGTTGAAAGTCTGTAAAGAGCAGGGGACATTGACTGAGGTGACAGTGGGTCATGGTCTCATTGTTGCCATTTCGCCTAGTAGTTGTCCTTTAGGAACCCCTCCTAGAACCTCTGCCAGATTGTGTGGTAACAATGACAACTGTTCATTTACAAAGAGGGAGCCACATTAATAGGTTTCTATCCCTTTGAGGTGATATTTGATGTTAATTTTATTGAAATTTTAACAAAACATAAGTTGCACTTGCATTAAGAAAGAGACATTTTTGGTCTCAACATTATTATACAAAAGATATCATCACATCCCTATACAAATTTTGAAATGGCATACTTAGAAGCAGAGCAATCCAAAGAAGAAGCAAGGAGTTTGTTTTCAAAATATTGCGATGACATTGTCAAGCGTCCTCGTGAGCAAATCCTGGAATTTGAAACAATGCATAGTTGGAGAAAAAGGATCCAAAAAGGATGCCAACATGACTCTCTAACTTTCTTACAATATCCTTTGACTTGAGACTGAAAATGCAAGCACTCAGTAACAAAATGAACTCTTCGCTCACCGTCATTATACATTAGTTTTTTCATCCATGAATAGTAGCCACTAAAAAGAACTATTAAAATTATATAGCGGGTCACTAATTCCCTCTACCTCCTCACTTCTACACCCCTAAAATATTTTTACTAATCTATGGTTCTAAAGCTTTAAATACTAAAAATATAATGTAATCTATATGACTAGTTGCACACAAAAATAATAGTTCGATTTTTATAAAGGTGTTCCCTTGTTTTCTTTCAGTCAACATTAACCAATAGCCAACTAGTCTATCATCAGTGGGGATGATAAATCCCTCAAATTCTTGTTCTAGGGAAGATCACATGTAATTGTGCAAGGAAATAATCTGCATGTTCATTGCTTCTTTCCAACTTGAGGTTTTCCATCAACTGCTTGGCAATGACTATGACAAAAGTGGCATATAATAGGAACATGCCCAAAAAGACAAAGAAACCATTCATTAGAGAACATTATAATGTCGACAATTCGCACAAGTGAAGTACTGGGATTGTGGTCTCTTGACAAGCAATCTTGCTGATAAGAAATTTTTTCCAAACAAAACCTCATGGGATCCCCCTCTCTTCCCCAAAATATTTAAATTTACGGCGACTCAATGACCAACCACAATAGTGCTAGCAACACTGAGGGACTCAATATATTTGATCTGTGACCTATGGCCTCCCGATTGATCTTGCTGATGACAACTTTGAAATAGTGTGTAATGTCCTATTCGAATTAATTGTCCAAGGAAAGACGTAGTAGCCTATTTAACCCCATAGGCTATAGTCATTCAAAAAGGGGAATTATTATTTGATATTACAAAGGTAACATTAGATAATAAAGATTAAATTGAGGCAAATGAAGGGAAACTTGCAAGTCACTCAAATTTGAATTTACGAGAGAAAATCCCTAAAGAGAAATTATAAAAGGAAGGGAGGAGAGTAATTATGATTACCATGGTTTGTTATTCTTTTTTATTTTTGGTTGACGCTATTGAAGGGCTTTAAGACCCATTTTTCTTACTGGTTTTCGTGGTGATCTGAAATGCGGAGAATTAGATCGTACTTTCTCTTCTTGGCAAGAATAATTAAATGGTGTTTCATGCAACTTTGTTAATTAGTTGTTCATTATGGATGACTTCATCACATGTGAAATTAACTGTAAAGAACTTTAAACAAAAGTTACACAATTCAACAAGATAGAGAACACCAATGTTGATTATGGAGTTCACCCCTCCTAGGCTACGTCTCTGAGCCCTGCGCAAAAGGCTAGGTTGCTTGTATTTCAGTGCAAAAAGAGGTACATGACAATCACTGACACAGTTGCGGCTATTTCCTCAAATTGGAAATGGTCTAGTGCAGAGAGCTCTCGCAACTTTACATAGACTTTCTTCAAGTGACTTACTCAAATTCAGCAAAATAAAAGAGTCTTAGAATGCATACTCGAACCTCTACTGAAAACAAGCAAACATTAATAGCAACGAGAATACAAATCAAACCTCCCTCAACTTGACATAGGAGTCAAATTGTCTCTGTACTAAAATATGGAGTTTTGGCCGCTTCATTCACCGAAAGAACCCTGTCAATGTCTCCAGAGCACCTTGAAACCCTTATCTAGGCTTTTGAATCACTCCATTTGGTTTCCGTATGACTCCAGAAAGCCCAAAACTAATTGGCTCATAACTTCAAGTTTCTCGATGCCCTGATCTGGCGCAATGGTTCTCTACCTTCTACACTCAAATCGGAACTTCAACTCTTGAAATCAAATTGAGTCTATTGCACTCTCTGCTCAACATCTGAATACAAGTCTCAAAATCACTCTCATGCCTTTTACATGAGCATAAGGATGAATTTATAGTCTCCTAAGGTTCACTCGAACTCCCTCAAGCTAAGATAGGCATGTATGTGTTGCATTGAATGTAGAATGCCTCGGTCTTGTCACCTTGTGACACTTAGGCAAGTGGTTACATGGTTATTTAATTAAAATAGCACAAAACTACAACGAAAACCCATAATTGCACCTTAGGATAAAATAATCTCGTTGGCGATCAGGTAACAGCGCGTAAAAGTGACATGTGAATAGTCGGTTGATGCGGTCTTGTCTCAAGCCGCTACCTTGCAGATTAGGCCCGACAGTTCCGACTACCAAAGCGGTCAATCCCACTGCATGTGACAACTGTGCAATGGTTCGCTACTACGGTTATCATAACTACACTCCAACTGCGCAATTCCGATGCGGTTAACTGCAAACCTATTCACATGTTCACAAACCTTCGACACTTACAACCTCCATGCGATCAGTTCCAATGCTACGGTTAACTGCTATCTTGGCGTTCACATGGACACTCTGACACAGTTCCGCTGCAGTTATCCCTGCGCAGTTAACTGTGTTACATTTGTCTTTGTTTTAGTATAAGGTCCGAAATGGGTTTTGCAACATAGGTTTATGTAGCATGCACTTCAAACATTAGGACTTAGGCTTGTGTAGTTTAGGTTTATAAACTTAGGTTTTTAGATCTTAGCTTAGGATTTAAACCTTTTACATCACCATCATAAAAAAGCCCCATTACAAAAATATTGTCACATTATGACATCAAACTAGACCATTTCCACCATGAAGAAGTAACCAACACCGGACACTAAAGAACACTGGCGAAGCTGACAAAACTGTAGTTGAACTGGACTTCTTGCACAAACTTTCAATCTGCAAATGTGCACTTGAGATAGGATTCGTCTTGATGCCACGTGTCAAGCGATGGAAATACCATGTGACCAGCCAGGCCTCTTTTGCACCTGCTTCATGAACTTTGACGGATGATTTGTCCATCATGCGGAGTCCAAATGAGAAACCGTAAGAAGCGTCAGATTCAGAACGACGGACACTTCAACTTGCTGTTGTTTTCGGGATGATCTGGGACTGCCCATTTTCTGCACAAGTCAACAACAAATTTGTTGCCTGGGACCATCTTGGTCGTTAAGCAAATTTCGACTTAACCTACAAGATCCATTTTGGATCAAACCTTCCAACAGAAAGAAATTTGGTCCTCCAAAAGTTTTTATTATAACAATGAACTTTATTACAAACATGAGTTAATGTAAAAACCATCTAGACTCTAGTTACAAACTTTGACTAGGCTTATTGTCAACAATTTACAAACTCACAGTTTATACATATGGCATTTTATCTACCCAGTTCAAATCTGGAGACTTGCATTCCTTGGCTCCAGGTGCTTTTACTCTGTTGATGTTGATGTTGTCTCTCGGGGTAGCATTGGACATTTGCTCGTCGAATGCCCTTTCAGCTTGCAATGTCGACAAACTCGTTCTCCGGAGTTTGTGCTAGCTGCCTTTTTATTGGACTTTCCCGTACTTTGTCTGGATGTTGCAGAGTCCTTTTCTGACTGCAGTAAAATCTTCCCTGGACGCTTCTTTACTTGCAGTGTTGCATCATCTTTCTGTGGCTGACTTTTGATAGCACTTACTTTCTTGCTGAAAATTTTATGCTTCCAACATTCTTCTACACAATGTGAATTACTACCACAAAATGTACATGGGTAAATCCTCTTGATAACTTTTAACATTAAGTTTTGACTTGAGGACTCACCTTCTGAATCACTGCTTGATTGATTCAGCAGCTTACCTTTTCGGTCCTACAACTTTTTCGACATTAGATCTGGGTGTAGGGACCAACATCGATCTGCAATGTGACCTCTCTTCCCGCAGTAGTCACATAGTGTTTGATCATAACCCAAACCTTCATGTTGCGGCCTTTCCTGCATGGAGATCGGTTGGAGTCTGCCCTGGCCATGCTTTCCGAGACCTTGTCCTTCCCAGTAGCCCATCTTCTGCATTGGCTTCATACCCATGCTTTTAGTATGCTTTTCAAATGCTCCAATCTCCTAATCGCTGGAAAACTCATTCTTCTCCAAGTCTTTTCTTGGTGAGGTTGGTGCATATGAAGTTTCTTTAGAAGGTAAGGAAAAGCTTATGATAGCTTCGTCTACCAACTAAGCTTTTGGAGTCATGGATAATGATGCACTGTCTTCATCATCCAGATGAAGAGGAGAGGCTTCATTTTTCCCTTCAATAGATGAGCTATGAACTAAAGGACTGTTTATCCTTCGACTCTTTTGCAACGCTTCAATCTCTGTCTGGAGTTTCTGCTTGTCTTCCTCCAGAGATTTCACCATTCGCTGCAAAGCATCATTTTTCAAAGCTTCAATCTTTGTCTGGAGTTTCTTCTTGTCTTCCTCCAGAGATTCTACCATCCGCCGCAAAGCATCGTTCTCCCGCTTGAGCTGCTTGGAACTCTTTTCCATTCTTGCACTGGATGAGAACCTGCTCTGATACCAAAATATGATCTGAAATGCGGAAAATTAGATCGTACTTTCTCTCCTTGGCAAGAATAATTAAATGATGCTTCATGCAACTTTGTTAATTAGTTGTTCATTATGGATGACTTCATCACATATGAAATTAACTGTAAAGAACTTTAAACAAAAGTTACGCAAATCAACAAGATAGAGAACACCAATGTTGATTACGGAGTTCACCCCTCCTGGGCTACGTCTCTAGGCCCTGTGCAAAAGGCTAGGCCGCTTGTATTTCAGTGGAAAAAGAGGTACATGACAATTGCTGACACAGTTGCAACTATTTCCTCAAATTGGAAATGCTCTAGTGCAGAGAGCTCTCGCAACTTTACATAGACTTTCTTCAAGTGACTTAGTCAAATTCAACAAAATAAAAGAGTCTTAGAATGCAAACTCGGACCTCTACTGAAAACAAGCGAAGATTATTAATAGCAACGAGAATACAAATCAAACCTCCCTCAACTTGACATAGGAGTCAGATTGTCTTTGTACTAAAATTTGGAGTTTCGGTTGCTTCATTCACCGAAAGGACCCTGTCAGTGTCTCCGGAGCACCTTGAAACCCCTATCTAGGCTTTTGAATCACTCCATTTGGTTTTTGTATGACTCCGGAAAGCCCAAACTGACTGGCTCATAACTTCAAGCTTCTCGATGCCCTGATCTGGCGCAATGGTTCTCTACCTTCTACACTCAAATCTAAACTTCAACTCTTGAAATCGAATTGAGTCTGTTGCACTCTCTGCTCAGCATCTGAATACAAGTCTCAAAATCACTCTCATGCCTTTTACATGAGCATAAGGATGAATTTATAGTCTCCTAAGGTTCACTCAAACTCCCTCAGGCTAAGATAGGCATGTATGTGCTCCATTGAATGTAGAATGCCTCGGTCTTGTCACCTTGTGACACTTAGGCAAGTGGTTACATGGTCATTTAATTAAAATAGCACAAAACTGCAACAAAAACCCATAATTGCACCTTAGGATAAAATAATCTTGTTGGCGGTCAGGTAACGGCGCGAAAAAGCAGCATGTGAACAGTCGGTTGTTGCAGTCTTGTCTCAAGCCGCCACCTTGCAGGTTAGGCTCGGCAGTTTCGGCTATTGGCGCGGTCAATCCGACTGCATGTGAAAACTGTGCAATGGTTCGTTGTTGCGATTATCATAACTGCACTCCAACTGCGCAGTTCCGACGTAGTTAACTGCAACCCTGTTCACATGTTCACAATCCTCCGACAGTTACAACCTCCGCGAGGTCAGTTCCGATGCTACGGTTAACTGCTATCTCGGCGTTCACATGGGCACTCCGACACAATTCCGCTGCAGTTATCCCCGCGTGGTTAACTGTGTTACATTTGTATTTGTTTTAGTATAAGGTCCGAAATGGGTTTTGCAACATAGGTTTATGTAGCATGGCCTTCAAACTTTAGGACTTAGGCTTGTGTAGTTTAGGTTTATAAACTTAGGTTTTTAGACCTTAACTTAGGATTTAAACCTTTTACATTACCATAATTTAAAAAAAAAACCATTAACAATATTGTCACATTATGACATCAAACTGGACCATTTCCACCATGAAGAAGTAACCAACACCAGACACTGAAGAACACTGGCGAAGCTGACGAAACTGAAGATGAACTGGACTTCCTGCACAAACTTTCAATCTGCAGATGTGCACTTGAGATAGAATTCATCTTGATGCCACGTGTCAAGTGATGGAAATACCATGTGACCAGCCAGGCCTCTTTTGCACTTGCTTCATGAACTTTGATGGATGATTTGTCCATCATCCGGAGTCCAAATGAGAAACCGTAAGAAGCGCCGGATTCAAAACGATGGACACTTCAACTTGCCGCTGTTTTTGGGATGATTTGGGACTGCCCATTTTCTACACAAGTCGACAACAAATTTGCTGCCTGGGACCATCTTGGTCATTAAGCAAATTTCGACTTAACCTACAATATCCATTTTGGATTAGGTGATGAAAATTTCCACCCTAGCCAATCTTTCCACTTTTCTTTACTACAAGACCAAACTTTGGCTGGAGAATTATCTTTCGGAGGCGGCGAGGGCTAGTATCCACCTTCCTAAGGTAAACACTAGAGTTTTCTTCTTGAAGCAACGAAGGGCTAATATTCACCTCATTGAGGAGGCGAAGGGCTAGTATATATCTTCTTGAGGCAGCGGAGGGCTGGTATTCACCTTTCTGAGGCAGCAAAGTGTTGGTGTATGTCTTCCTGAGGCAGCAAAGGCTTGGTATTCACCATTTTGAGGCAGCAAAGCGTTGGTGTATGTCTTCCTGAGGTAGCAGAGGGTTGAGATCTTACTTCCTGGGGTAGCGAAGGGCCACGAAGCCTTCTTCTGAGGCAGAAAGTGACCTAAAGGGGCATGATCAGAAGACAGGGAAGGTTTTAACAGTAAATTCAGGGTGTTCGCTGCACTAGAGACTAAGGCAGCAGGGGTGAATAAGGGAGAAAGGCAGCAGCAAGGCCTACTGATGTGAGTTTGTGGCAGCAAGGGGGGCGTCTATAGTTTGTGAGCCTAAAAACCATGTTTTTATAACCCTATTGGGAGACAGTTGATCTTTGGTAATCTCTCCAAGAGGGATATTACAGTGGAGACAGTTGTGCATCCTGCCAAATTATGAACATATGATTTCTGGATGCTCCTAGAGGATAGGAAAAACATTACAATCAAGAAAAATAAGGGTACCAACAATTATACAAACTCAGTCATGGCGGACAGGGAAGAGCAGCCACCAGAGATTAACCCCTTAGACATCTTGGGGAAGCTAGCAAGAAGGCAGTAGCAGATGGCTCAATAGATGGTACAAGGGCAATAGCAGATGGCCCAACTTCTTACCCAAATTTTGGAAAATCTGAATAATGTAGGTAATAATGACGCTAGTGGATCTAATGGAGGCAGTCAGAGTCATGAAGAAGGAAGCAAAAATGATAATCCTGGTCCTTTTAACATCTCTACACAAACTAACACAGGGGTAACCAGTAGGAGGAACCCTAGACCTCTGCTACCCCAGTTTCTAGATGGTCACGAAGCAGAGTAAACCAAGGACCTACAGAATAGAACGATGATTTTTCAAAATATTTCTAACAGCATGCATCACTAGGAGAGGATGTTCGAGCAGCTATGACCTTTACGGAGTTCAGTAACATTAAGTACAGAAATAGGCCCAGGGATCATAATAGGGGAATGCAACAAAACTATGATCTATTGTGCAGGGTTGGGAAACTGTCCATCCCCTCCTTCGATGGCCCATCCAAATACTCGGCATGGTCTTGGGTACAAAAGTTAGCCATTTACTTCCAACTTAACCCAATGTTAGAAGCAGAGGCCATTAAATTCGCCACCCTGCATTTGGAAGGAGAAGCTCATGAATGGTGGTACCACAGATTGATCACCTTAGGAAATTCCAGCATTACTTCTTACATGGACTTCACACAAAGGTTGATAGACTGGTTTGACAAGAGGGATATGGAGATACACTACAAGGAGCTAGCATAGCTCAAGCAGACCAGACCACCAGATGTCTACATTTCAAAATTCAACGAGTAGCTGTTATGGTGACAGACATATCTAAACAGAGGTTGATCATGCTCTTCACAAAAGGTTTAACTGAACCACTACTTGGTTGGGTCACGGCCTTAAAACTCACCACCTTACAAGTTACAAGATGTCATCACTAGGACGCAAGACATGGAAGATGCAGTACCTAAAGCTAAATTTCCATCCAAACCGCTCACGACTCAGAAGAATAGAGATAAGGGACCATTTCAAAGAGTGTGGGCTTAGAAGGATAGGTTGGATGACAACACTCGGAGCAAGTTGAGAAGGAAGAAACCCTGCTTCAAATGCAAAGAACCATGGCAACCAGATCATAGATGTTTGGGCAAGGGAAAGGTCCACTTTATTGAGGTGTTGTCAAGCAACAATGATGAAGATACAATGCCAGCACCAAGTAGTGAGCCTTGCAGTTCAGAGGAGAAGCAGTCCCATGAGGAAGCTAAAGGGTATAAGAGGCCTTGTACAGGGATTAAGGGTGCTGCTATCACCACTCTTTCTGGAGTCCCTAGGTACTACACCTTTAGGATCAAGGGGGTCATACAGGGACAATGAGTCACAGCCTTGGTCGACGGCGGGGCAACTCACAACTTCATCGATTCAACCTTGGTGGCAAAGAGAGGTATTTCCACAAAAGAGTTTGAGGGCTTTAACATTGTAGTGTCTAATGGATACAGCATGACATGCACACAAAGGGTTCCACGCTTGAACTTGACACTAGACAATTACACATTTATCGATGACTTCTATAGAGTGGATATTTCAAACACCAATATTGTATTGGGGATACAATGGTTATACTCGTTTGGGAAGTTCTCAATGAACTACCAAGTAATGGAGATGGAATTCACGGCCTCAAATGACAATAAGGCAATGTTGAGGGGTATGTCCAGTGCTGCTCCTTGAACTATATCAGCTAAGAGAATGAAGGCTTTAGTTTGTAGTGTGCAGGATCAGGTGTCAGTGCAAACAAACAACATAAGGAAGTAGGTGGTGCCAACTACTCTATTATTGCTCATCATTCTCACATTTACCCCACAACACAGTCCCCATTTAAGAGCCAACGTGGAGGAAGCAAACCCTGCCAATGAGAATGCAAATCCTTTGAAAGTGAGGGGAGGCATTGGTGAAGCCACTCTTGATGCACTCACTACAGCTGCAAATGTTGGTAGAGGGAGTCAGTCTATTTACCACAAGACATTGCAGGTTAGTGCCCAGAAATTCAAGTTATAGGCAAAGGTTTCAAAGCTAATGGACATCCTCATCAACTCTCTTTATAGCAACAGGGATATCTTCTTGCGAGGACTCATCTCCAATGCCTGTGATGCTTTAGATAAAATTAGAATTCTGGCTCTCACAGACATGAATGTGCTAGGAGAAGGCGACAACACTAGGCTCAACATCAAGATCAAACTGGACAAAGAAAAAAAAGATACTTCATTCTGAGATCGCGGGATAGGAATGACTAAGGAAGATCTCATAAAAAATTTGGGGACAATTGCCAAATTTGGAACTTCAGCTTTTCTAGAGCAAATGCAAAAGGGTGGAGATTTGAACCTCACTAGCCAGTTTGGAGTCGAATTTTATTTCATTCTACCTAGTTGCTAACCATCTGGAAGTTATTAGCAAGAACAATGATGACAAATAGTACATATGGGAATCGGAAGTTGATGGGAGTTTTTGTGGTATATGAAGATACAGAGAAAAAACCATTGGGACGTGGCACGAAGATCAAATTGCAATTTAAAGATGAGGTCAGTGAACAATTGGATGAGAGTAAACTGAAAGATCTAGTACAGAAATATTCTGAATTCATTAATTTTCCCATATGTCTCTGGGAAAGCAAAGAAGTTGATGTAGAGGTCCCAACAAGTGAAGAATTAGAATCTAGCGATGAATAGAAAAAGAGTGAAAGGTCCTCGGATGAAGAAGAATCAAATGGCGAGGAAACTGAAAACAAGTCTAAGGCTAAAACAATTAAGAAAACAACTTATAATTGGGAACTTCTAAGTGATGTCAAGGCAGTTTGGCTCTAAAATCCAAAGGAAGTCACCAATGAAGAATATGCCAAATTTTACCATTCTATGGCAAAGGATTCTAGTGAAGAAAAACCCTTAGCATTGAAGCACTTTACTGCAGAAAATGATGTTGAGTTCAAGTCCATTCTATTTATTCCGCCAAAGGCTCCCCATGACCTTTATGAAAGTTACTACAATGCCAAGGCCAATATCAAGTTGTATGTCAGGTGTGATTTCATTTCTAATGAATTTGAAGAATTACTTCCCAAGTACCTAGGCTTCCTTATGAGTATTGTAGATTCAGACACTGCCATTGAATGTATCACAAGAAATGCTTCAACAGAACATAAATTTGAAGACAATAGAGAAGTAGCTAATTCGTAAGGCTTTATATATGATTCGTCAAATTGCAGAAGGGGACCCTGATGAATCAAATGCAAGGGGAAAAATAGATGTTGAGTCAGAATCAGAAACAGATACTGAAAGAAAAGAAAGTATGTCAAGTTCTAGAATGAGTTTGGCAAGTCAATAAAGCTTGGAATAATTGAGGATTCATCAAACAGGAACCGCCTTGCAAAACTTTTGAGATTTGAAAGCACAAAGTTTGGCAACAAATTGGCATCATTGGACCAATACATATCAAGAATGAAACCGGGCCAGAAAGACATATTACATCACAAGATCTAGCAAGGAGCAATTGAAGACGTCCCCATTCCTTGAGAAATTAAAGAAGAAAAACTACTAGGTTATCTTCTTCACAAACCCAGTCAATGAGTACGTAATGCAGTACTCAAGGGATTACGAGAACAAGAAATTTCAGAATGTTTCAAAAGAAGACTTTAAGCTTCGGAAAGCTACAAAGGGCAAGGAAATTAAAGATTCTTTCAAAGGGCTGACTATCAAGTGGAAGGATTTTCCTGTGTATGCCACATGGCAAGGGGAACAAATCTTGCGGCACCTGAATCCATAGTTTCTTGAGGACAAGCAATGTCTGGAGGGAAGACTATAATGCCCTCTTCGAATTAATTGCCCAAGGAAGGACGTAGTAGCCTATTTAACCCCATAGGCTATAGTCATTTCAAAAGGGGGAATTATTATTTAATGTTACTTATGTAACATTAGATAATAGAAAATAAATTGGGACAAATGCAGGGAAAAGTGAAAATCACTCAAATTTGAATTTACAAGGGAAAAACCCCAAAGAGAAACTATAAAAAGAAGTGAGGAGAGTCATTATGATCATCATGGTTTGTTCTTTTTTATTTTGGGATGAGGTTCTTAGAGGAATTTAAGACCCTTTTTTCTTATTGGTTTCAATGGTGAACTATGAAACCCGATTCGTTCAAAAGGGCCGACGTGTCACGAATCTGTCGAATCCGACACAATTCATACCAAATCGTGTCCGGAAATCGGGACACGTCATGTCCGATTGGGACACGATCGAATCCGGATCGTGTCCCAATCGGACACGACGTGTCCTGGTTTCCGAACACGAATCAGGAAAAAGTCACCCACGCGGCATTAAAAAGGTGATTTTGCTGTTGTTTTGTTTCACTTTCACTTCTCTATTTTGTTGTGGGTTTGTTGTGAGTGTTTTGGAGCAAGGAGCAAAGGGTGTGGGAGCGTTTTCAAGGAGATTCAAGCAACAGGTAAGTGCATTTCCTCTCTATTTTTTTTTCATTTTTATTACAGCAGTTTGCATATGCATTTCTTTTACAAATTTGTGCATTTTTGGTTTATTTTTTATAGTATTCATGGCTCGATCAAGGGCAGCAGGGTAGGGGCAAAGGAAGGGGAAGAATGTCCCCATTGGAGATGCCCCTCCTCTCCCAACTTCATCAGAGTCTGTTGCAAGTATTCCCTCTATCGCAAGTAATGTTGAGGGAAGACTTCCTCCTCAATGTAACATTGAGAAATATCCCTTGTGGAAATATGTCACAAGAGAGCAAGGACCAAGCAGCAAGGTGAAGGGAGGAAGCAATGTGAATTGGAGACGCAACTTTTGCCACAATACTTTCATGAGCACATATTTCCGTGTGAAAGGCCATTTGTTGGCTTTACCAGGTTGTGGAGTTGGAGCTTGTACAAAAGTGGTTTTACAAAAGAGGAAAGAAATGGAAAGAGAGTCCAATGTTGGTATGGCAAATGTGGCTGAAAAATCAAAAAAAAAACCAAGAATGATGACCCCCTTCCATTTTTTAGGGAAGGCAACAACAAATTCCCATTTCAGAGCTCTAGTGGGGGACAAGCAGCAAAAAAAAAGCAATTTCACTTGGTCCAATGGACAATATTTTTCAAAAGGAGAAACGGGAAGAGCTTGATCTCACCATTGCCTTTTTTTCTATCAAAATTTCATATCCTTTAATGTTGCACGCTCACCTCTATTTATTGAGATGTGTGGAACTCTAACACAAGGGGCTCCATCAAGATATGTGACTCCTGGTTCAGAGAAGCTTAGAACCACATTGTTGACGAAGGCAAAAAAAGAGGTGCAAAAAATGCTTGAGCCAATTAAAGCATCATGGCCATCATCTTCCTATTCATGTTGTTGCTCTAAAACAGGTCCACTAGAGCTTTGCACACCTCCCTAGTTGTCTTGTTTTCTGTCAAATGAGGAATCAAGTGATCCTTCAAGGCATCCATGATGACACACTTAGCTCTAATGTCCTCCTTTTCCTGGCGTACCAATTGTGTTGCATTTGTTGGCGATTGGATCTCCTTATCCACAATCTCCTAACGATCATTCTCCTTCAGCGTCAAGGTAAACCTTTCCTTCCAAGGCAAGAAATTTGATGCTCCATTTGACCAATCCTCGAATCTTAGACTAGTTACTACCATCTCTGATTTAATCAACATGTGCTTAATCCTTCAAGCACCAACTAAATTAAAAAAAAATGCTAGTTTATAGTTCTGCTAGGATATCCCTTATGTATATGTGCTTTGATCCTTTGAAACACCCACCAAATTACTCTGTTCAGAATCCCCCAACTAGTACAGTCTCTCTCTCTCCCTCTGAAGGTTAACCTCTACAAATCATTCTGGAAAATATGGTATTGTCCTTTGTACCCTGTCAAATATGGCCATTGCGACTGTGCTTTCTACACACTAGATGACTATATAGCCTCTTTGTGTGTTCTCTAAATTGTTTTATGGCATCATATGGCCTCTTAATCTAACCTTGTATGTGGATCTCTAATTGTTGTTGTTACTCTAGTAGCAATGTCATCAGAGTTGTGGGGGAGCGCCCCCCCCCTTCGAACCCGCTCCCAATCTGCGCTCCCAGCAGGAGCAGCTCGGGATCGATTTCGGGAGTGCGCTCCCGACAAAAAAATTTCCGCTCCCTGCCAATTTAGGAAGCGCTGTCGCTCCCGGAGCGAAAATTACAGCCCGGGAGTGATCATGGAGCGATCACTCCCGATCGCACCCAGGCTTTAAATTTTCGCTCCGGGAGCGATCCGGCGGAAAAAAATCAAATTTAAAAAAAATAATAATAAATAAATAAAATAAAATAAATAAATAAATTGTTTTAAAAACCCAATGGGGCTAAAAACATTTCATTATCAGTTGAATGAGTTGAGTAGAAGCTGGAGAGCAAGAGCAAAGGAGCGAGGAGAAAGCGCCGACGAGCAAGGAGCAAGCTTGCAAAGAGGTAAGTAACTTAGTAATTTAGTTAGTTTAGTTAGTTGAATTTAGTTAGGTAGTAATTTAGTTAGTTTATTTAGTTTATTAACTATATTTAGTAAAAAAATCATGAATCTAAATTAAATTAATAAATTAAATTAATTAATCTAAATAAATTAAATTAATTTGCAGATTCAAAAGCCTACAAATATCAAACATCATAGACCTAGCTATATTTCTTGGCATTTTCCTCTTCTTGGTCCCTTTTATGGTTATTATGGTGCTGGAGAGTAGGAAACAGAGGGGCCAAAATGAAGAGGGGGATGAAGAAGTGGAGAAAGTCGAATTGATGAAAACCCCGGCGAGGAGGAGCTGGAGGAGGGTGAACATGACTCTCAAAAAACTAAACAAGACCAAACCCCATTGTGGAAATATGTTAACAAGGCTGAAACAGGGAGAGGGGGTGGAACCACTAAATTTCATTGCCCCCATTGCAACAATGATTACACAGGTTCATACACCCGTGCCAAAAGACACCTATGCGGGAAAAGGCCATGGGATGGAAACAAACAAATAGGAATCAAAACTTGTCCAACGGTGTCAGCAGCGAATAGAGCCAAATACATAAGGGAAGAGGAGGAAGCCCAATACAAAACAAAAAAATCAAGGGGTTTCTTTGAACCAAGCTCACAATCACAAGCACAAAGAACTCCTTCAGCATCCTCCCAAGGCAGTGGATATGGAGGCACAGGGTCATCAGGTTTAAGGCGTAGAACCATATCAGATTTCCTTGATGAGGGGTGTGGAATGATGTGGATTCAAAGGTTTACAGGTTTCTCTATGCATGTGGGATACCATTCAATGTTCTTCGCTCAACTTATTGGCACGAAATGGTTTCTGCCATAAATGATGCTCCTAAAGGATACAAGAGCCCTGGGTATGACAAGGCAAGAACTGTTGGACTTGATCATGAAAAAGCAGAAATATCACATTCTTTGAATAGAATGACAAGTTCTTGGACTGACCATGGGGTGTATCTGATGGATGGACAAATGTAAAAGGCAAGCCATTGATAAGTGTTCTTGCTGTGTCTGTTAGTGGTGCCATCTTTCTAACTGCACATGATTACTCAGACAAGTTCAGGACCGCCATCAACATTGCAGAAGCATTACTTGAAACAATTGACCGTATTGGGCCATACAATGTCATCCAAGTCATCACTGATAATGCTCCTAATTGTACAGCAGCGGGAGCAATTATTGAGGATAAATACCCCAACATATTTTGGCCTGGATGTTTGGTTCACACATTGAACCTTCTGATGCATGATGTTGTCAAGAACGAAAATGCACAATACAAATGGATTGGTGATTTGTACAATAAAGGCAAACAAATGATAAAATTTATTACAAATCATAGCAATACCCATGGCCTTTTCGCAGTCACTCAAGATTGGAGTTGTTGAAGATTGCGAAGACCAGATTTGGTAGCTATTACCTCACCTTCAGGGACCTTTTGAAGGTAAGAGAGTCATTGGCTAGCATGGTATCAAGTCCACATTGGCAGGTATTAAAGGAAAGGGCTACAAATGCAGCTGACAGGCGAGGTTTTGAACTGGTGGAGGAGGCCGCTCTTGATGGTCAGTTTTGGACAAGTGTGAGGCAAGTATTGGATTTCACCAAGCCCATTTATCACATGATTCGATTTGCAGATACAGACAAACCAGTGATTGGCGAGGTGTATGAGCAGATGGATACCATGTTGGGGCAAATAAAAGATATTGTTCATAACAGAGATCTCGACTTGTACAAACTGATTCATGATTGTGTGTGTGAACGGTGGAATAGACTTAATCTTCCACTACATTGCTTGGCGTATATCCTTACGCCAAAATACTACTCTACATCTTGGTTGGGCCAACCTGCACCAGGGGGTGGGATTAGGACCAAACCCCATTTAGATGCAGAGGTAACTAGTGGATATTTGCAAGCATTAGAAAAGTTGATACCTGACAGGGAGGAATGTGCAGCTGTGCGCCTTGAAATAGGCAAATACTTCAGTGGCACTGGTTTGTTTGGTACCTTCCATGCAATGGAAGATAGAGACAGATTTGAGTCTCTCACATGGTGGGAAACATATGGCGGCCATGGACTTTTGCCAAAATTGGCAAAAAAAGTTCTATCACAGGTTGTGAATACTTTTTCTGCAGAGAGGTGTTGGAGCACCTACAGCTTCATACACAATGTGAAAAGAAACAGAATCAATGAAAACCGAGCAGAAAGCTTGGTTTATGTGCACTACAACTTGAGGTTGTTGAGTCATTACTGTGATCGGGCTTATGAGGATCCCACATATAAAATTTGGGACAATCACCCAGAGGATGACAATTTGGAGGATGGTATAGTGCATCTTGAAGAAGTGGAAGAGGAACTTATAAGGGATGAAGATGAAGCAGCTGCAGCAGCGATGCCACCTCCACCTCCACCATCCAGTAGCAGTGCTCGAGGTCCGAGTCTTGTTCCTTTGTTGTCGCCACCTCCATCTACACCCTTACGTGGAGGGCATGTGCCTTCTAGTTCTGGTCGTCGGTCTATGCAGGAGACTCCTAGAAGACCACCACGACCTGCTTATACTCCTGGAGACTCTCGTGGCAAGGGCCGCATGTAGATTTACAGTTTACTTATCTTTTCTAGTTTCTATTAGTTTTCATAACTGTTGAGTCTTGAGTCCTTGACTCTTGACTCTTGACTATTTCATATCATAATGATATTTTTTGTAAACAATATATGACTGTGACAATGAAAATTTGAAGTTTGAAGTTGGCAATTATAGCTCATTGGTAATGATTGTGAATTATGAATATGATGCTTCATGAAAGACTAAAGTTGTTTCATTTCATTTCATTATTCATGTTTCATTTTATAACATTTCATTTCATGTTAACAGTTAGAAGTTAGGACTTAGAAATATCTAAGATATTACTTCTTGTAATGGTTAAACTTAGCTTACAAGTACAACTTTGGTGATCAATGATGATAAATGTTATATATTGAATTTTCAATTTTGAAAGCTTGAAGTTGAAACTTTAAGATTGAATTTGATGAATCATGATTCACGAGACTCAATATGTTGCAGTTGTAATATGTATTTTACTAACTTGTGGACATGGTTGATGAAGATTATAACTTCTAGATGATTGATGTAATATGGTTCAATGATCACTCTATGTTTCTTTATGTTTTTTATATCTAATTCATCATTCTACATGTTTTTGTTGACATATGTATCAAAAATTAAAAAATATAAAAAATATATATATTTTTAAAAAATCGCTCCCAAATTCGCTCCCAAACCGGGAGCTTCTGAAAATGGTCGCTCCCACTCCTGCTCCCAAGTAACATTGATTGTCATCCATATGGATCTATATATTATGTTCAATCTGGTGGTTGTCAACTAGTTTACCCTTGAGCGCAACTCCTTTGACAACATACACGAGCTCTGTTGGCTGGCCCTACCAATGGTTCACCTAACTATGGCCTGGGCTCTTTGTCGACTATACTTGCTCTATCAGCCACTACCAGCTCTGTTGCGCGTGCTACCTCGACATTTGTCTTCCACAATCTACTGGCTCTGCTAGCTACAAGTCTGCAACACCTCCACAGCAACACTGACCTTGTCCCTTGCACCTAGGGCCTGCTCATGGAGGCCCCGCAACTATACTTTATCACCTCTCTATCAGCAGTCAATACCTCACGTCTAACTTGCGTGAGACCCCACGACAACTTATCCACGTTGCAACCCATGCTTGTCAACCACCAATTCCCACAACTCCAATGGTTGGGCTAACCCTTCTCTCCTGTCCTAGTAGTTACACCCACAATGCTGACACAACATGCCTCTCTGCCTTCGCGTCTCTACCTATCAGCCATTGTCTCCCATTGTCGACTAGAACCCTGAGCTCGATTGCCCCACTGCACGATGACTTACATAGCAGCGGCCCAGACCTCTTGTTTGACCGGTGGAAGACTCACAACAAATCTAACACCATGCCAATACCAACTGCTCTAATGGCTAACATTCTTGTCAGCTAATCCTTGACAGCGAGCTCTGTGGATCCCCTCGTGGCCCACTCAGCCACCCCTTTTCTTATTTTTTAATTTTTTGTCTTTAGCCTCTCTTTGTCTGTTGCACAACATACAGATTTGATTCATACATCTTCGGGCCCTTACAAAAAATAAAACTCTACCTCATATGGTCGCTACCACAACTTGACCTCTCGACGCCTATATGAACCTAGCACCTAGTGATTTGAGATTGGTTTCCTTCATAGTTAAATTTTGATATTTTGAGATTGGTTTCCTTCCTAGTGATTTTGAGATTGGTTTCCTTCATAGTTAAATTGAGATTTTGATACCATGTTAAATTTCCTTGAACCTAGCAACTTGGCAATTTAATACCTAGCAGATTATTACAGATCTAATGAATAAAAAGCATGATTGGAATGTTAATAAAACTTAAGCAACGGAAGTAAAAATAACAACCAATCTCAATCACATATTACACACATTATCTGCCCAATAAAATAGTTATTCATTAAGTAAATTTCAAAACCTACTCGGACTCCCTTACTTTGAAAATGGCCCTCTGAGGAAATTACATATATAACAATACTTTGGATTTGATCCAGCTGATCAAACCCTAGATCTGTTCTTCAATCTATCTCCTGGCTGATATAGATCTCCCTTGCTGCTCCTTTCACCTTCCTTGAACCCAGCACACTTGAATGGAAGTCCTCTACCCAATCATTAAAATGTCCTCTCAATGTTTTGTGCTCACTTAATGTGTCTTCTACCTTAGCCTAGCCTTTTTTTTTATAAGCTTGAGTTATGATCGAATCCACAACCCCAATCTCCCCAATCTCCGAAGTGATTGACGGTTGAGATTAGATCTCAGCTCACTTGAGATCAACGGTTGAGATTCATCTAATTCACTAATGCAAAAACATTTGCATTTCATTAGATTAACTCACTTTTGTATTATAAAATAAATTACTTTAATCACTAAAGTAATTGCTAAGGTTAAGGGTGTATTAGGCAACTTCCGCATGCCTAGACACTTAGGCCTATGCAGAAGTACCTGCCCAAGCTACAAACATCAATAATGATATTACCACTTTATTAAGGATACAATTAACACATCAAAATAGTAAAGGCACTCAAATTCTGTACAGTTATCCTAGCATAAATATGATTTATCATTTATGGAAAGAATGCTAAATCATTCCATAAATAACAACTTGATTTCATATATCATAACTGAACTTCATAGTAAGAGCATCTTCTTAAATTTATGTATTTCTACACCAAAGAACACAGAATGAATGGAAATGAATCAACTTGTAATCCACAATATCAAGAATGAACTATGAAACACCAAAAAGCTTTCACTATAATTTACATATGTCGGTTTCCTACAACTCTGCCCTACCAAAATAAAGACTAAAAATTCAGTGCATTCATGCTTTACAATGTCAAAAATATAGAAGCCGAGCTGATTTTATTGAAACTTTAGTAAGCCACAGAAAGTGTGAGTCAGAGAGAAGAGTCTAACATGAGACAACATCAAACAAATGACTGACGCAAACCACCATCAACTGAAGACGTACTATATACAGGAATGCCTCTGCCTGCATGCACATGCTCAGTTGCTCTTAAAGCAAAAAAATAAAAAATTAATATATGAGAAAAAGGCTGAAATGTTGGCTCTTCTTGTCTATGTTGAACAGGGACCCAGCTAGGTGGCCTTTAGTCCCCTGATGTAATACACCAATCCTGTTGTTCGAAAATGTAATAAAACTAATACGAGGCACTTTCCAAAAATAAAAAATTACCTTCTTCTTTGATAATGTGTCTTCAGGAGACAGAATCTTTGGTCTAACATAATTCTTCCCACGGTAAAATATAATAGTATTGTCTTTCATTATGTCAATCACAATGCCTCCACTCAACCTGGCTATCTCATCCGCATATTGATGAACTTGACCAGGCTTGCAAGGTTTGCAAATAACCTTCACAGTTTCATGCCTTTTCCAGTGTAAATGCATATTTAGGATAACACCTCCAAAAATTCCACGCACTCCAACAGGAACGTAATTTTTGTGCTTCTGGCCAATTCGTTTCAAGTAAAATCGCTCCTCTGCTGTCAATGGTTCTGGATCATTTATTCGAGCTGGAGCCTTTTGAATCTCATACTTCAGTAATTTCTCAATCAACCAGGCTTCTTTCCTTTTAGTCTGAAATCAAGAATAATAAAATATTCAGAAATTTACAAGTAACTACTAGGGTTATGGACATGTAAACTTGGAACGGTATTACAACACATGGACATTACAGCATGCATACTTTCTGAGAAAAAAAAGTGATTGCTATTATAATGAGTGTTTTAGTAAACATCCCTTGAATGGTTCTATAGAGCAATCACATGTCATGATTAGAATACAATAATTTGATTATTAAGATACACAATACCCAAGTCAATAAAATTTGGCTACCAGAAAACATACATAGATTATTAAACATATTAGGCACAAAACATTGTACAAAAACATAGGAATCCAAGAGACATAACACAGAAATGCATAAAAACTTTCCCAGAAAATGATTTTGACAACACTGTAATCAAGAACACAATTTCACTTACCTGATATTACATGTTGAAATTTGATTGAATGTTGAATTTCTAATCTTGATAATTACTTGTGAAGATGTTATTATTCTTTTTGTCTTTCTTTCTTCTTCATCAAGCAATTATACTTTAACAATTTAACCATTCAATTACAAGAAAATAGAGATCATAGTGCACAAGAGACAAGATACAATTTTTAGCCTGTGAAAACCCACAATGGGGGAAAAACCCAACAATCCTTTCCTTATAGAATCACTCATGACCAATCCTTAGTTAGACTGTCCTTAAATCTGTTCATAAAATGCCACATGCCACTGAAATGAAGTGCCTCAGAAACTCGCATAACTACAGGAGATTATAGCCTCAGGAACTCACATTCCACAGAAGTATAATGCCTGAGACAGTTTTGAATTTCCTCACCACAGAAGATGTGTGAATTGATTGCCGAAAGGTGAAGTATTGATGTCAATATAATAGTGTTTTCCTCATCCGAAAAGGTGCCTCTAAAGGCTGAGCTGACTTGTTTTCTGGAGAGCCGACTTGGTCAACTTGGGGACACCAAAATATATTTGAAAAAAAAAACTTTATTTTAGAATTTTCAAATGGGATTGATGCCCATGGGGCGTAGAATAAATGGTGATGGAGTGTATTATTAAGTCACCCCGTGATGTGAAGGTCACCGGTTCAAAACTCTGTAGGCAAAAATCCAAGCATGTCAAAGGCTGGTGTGCCGCAGGCCGAGTGCGATCCCCAAGTGATTTTGACGGCTTAGATGTTGATTTGAGGTAGCATCGGATGTGCTCTAGCCACTAAAATTGGTGGAGAGGCTAAAGCACATGAGATTTCCAATACCCAGAAAGGGTTTGGGCAGATTCTAAACAGTTTGAGAGATATTAAAATAATTAATATTTTTAATGAAGTCCCTTAGTCTAAACTTAGGGAAAATAAAATGTTAATATGAATTAATATAAAATTGTGTTAGAATGGTCCAAAAGTCATGGATCAAGCCAGATCTAATCTTAGCCGTTGATTAGGGACTTAATCTCGACCGTTGATGTGTCAACGAGAAAAGTATAAGAGGAGGCTTGAGGGTCACTTAGAGAACACACTGAGGAGACTAGTGAGTTCAATTTCTGGAGCGGGGTTAGCTGAGAAATTGTACCAGTGGTCTTGTAAGTAGTCAGGAAGCAGCAAGTACGGAACAGAGAGACGGGATTAGCCACTAGAGATCAACGCTGAGGCAAGAGAGGCAGATACAGGGCATTCCAGGCAGACGCAAAGGTAGCAGGAGACTGCGCAATCATTAACTGGGCCTGCGTGGGTGACGCAGAGGGCCCCAGGGCTGACGTAGTCAAGCAGGGGTTGACACAGAGGGTTTGAGAGCCACGCAGAGGTCAATCGGGCTAACGTTGGGCTTGGGAGAAGTGTTGGAGGATTTGTCTCTTTGTGGGTAAGCCAGTTTGGCAACCTGTTGTACTGAAGAATTGTTGAATAATAAAAACATCCCTTGCTGCACCGGTTTTCCCACATTGGGTTTTTCCGGGGACTGTTGTCCAAAATAACTGTGTCAATGTGTTGATTCTTGTGCATATGTTTATTTCTCTATTACGGTGTGATATCTGCAACAGTATTTATTTTAATGTTTATTGAAGTAAGTCCATAAATAACTTATTGTGGAATAAGTAGGAAAAGTAAATCAGTGGCTGCAGTGATAGAATTTTCACATGGTAACGAAGGGAGTAATCAGAGACAGGAAGGGAAAATCAGTTATGGGTCAAGACCACGATGCAGAGGCATCCACATCAGGGGACTCACAGAGATTTTCAGAAGATTGCACAAGAGATAGAGATTTTGATTTCTCTATGTTAGCTTCCAGGTTGGAAGAAGAAGTGGTTTGTATGACTAGTGCTGCATCATCAAAAGTATGGTATATAGACAGTGGAGCCTCGTGGCATATGACGGGAATCAGGGAGTGTTTCTTAGAATATCGAGAAGAGAAGATGAACTTTCAGATCACCATGGGGAACAAAGCAAAGTGTACTCCAGTAGGGAAGGGTACCATAGTCTTTTAGACAAAATCGGGAGAATGGTTTCGTGCTACAAATGTGCTGCATGTACTAGGATTTGGGATGAACTGACTTTCCATGTCACAACTACAAGGCAAGGGCTATGACGTCTACTTCATCAAGGAGAAGGTATACGGCAAACACCCGAGCTGGAAAAAGAAAGTGCAGATCGGGATCAAAAGTAATCTATTGTGATTACAACTAGAATCACCAATGGCACTAATAGGCAGTCATGGAGACAAGGACTTGAACGAACTATGGCATAGAAGAATGGGTCACTTGCACCATGGAGCTCTAAGAATTCTCAGGAGCACTATAACAGGAGTTCCGGATCTGAGTACGGAACGAGATGATGCATGCAAGGGATGTGCTCTAGAAAAGTATGCCAAGGCAGCATTTCCTAGGAGCAAACACAGCGCCAAGAGTGTACTAGGATTGAAACACTCAGATATCTGCGGACCTATGTATGCCAAAGCTCACAGTGGTGCCGAGTATTTCCTTACCTTCTTTGATGACCACTCAAGGAAAACTTAGATTTATTTTCTGAAAACCAAGGATGAGGTTTTTTGTCGATTCAAGGAGTTCAAGGCCTTGGTGGAGAATCTGACTAGGAAGAAAATAAAAGTTTTGTGCTCAGATAATGGTGGAGAATATGTCGATAAGGACTTCACTGATTTTTGCTCTAAGGAGGGCATCAGAAGAGAGTGGACAGCTCCCTACAATCCGAAGCAGAATGGTGTAGCAGAAAGAAAGAACAGGACTATTGTAGAAGCAGCTAGGGCCATGATGTATGATCAGGATATGCCAAAATTCTTGTGGGCAGAAGCATGCAACACAGCAGCCTATGTTCAGAACAGGACTCCTCATCAGGCATTGGGCAATATTACTCCAAAAAAAGTCTTCACAGGGAAGACCCCTGAAGTCAGTCATTTCAGGATATTTGGGAGTTTAGCATGTTGCCGCATACCTGAAGAAAAGAGGAAGAAGCTGGATCAGACTGCGGAAAAGGGATATCTGGTGGGATATAGCGAGAAATCTAAGGCATACAGAATCTATCTTCCAAGGAGCAAGAAGTTAGTAGTACGACGAGATGTAAAGTTCATGGAGGATAGGGCTTTCAGAAGATCGCGCGAGATGCCTTCCGAGGAACAGTCGAAAGAGGAGTCGTTGGTTAAGCCTCTTCAACCAACAGAAGTAAAGAATTCGTCCTCATAATAGGAAGATTCTCAGGATGAGGAGGAGGAGCGGACAGAAGCACCTACTAGCAGAGTAAGAACTAGCAGGGAACTTCGTCAGACTCTACGAGATGCAGAAGACTTCATCGATGCGCCAAGAAACAATAAGAGGGAGCGAAAACAGCAAGATAGATATCACGCATTAGTAGCTCAAGATGGAGAGCCTGCTAGTTTCAAGGAGGCAGCTCAACATCATGTTTGGTTAGATGCGATGGTAGAGGAATACAACTCCATAATGGTAAACAATGTCTGGGAGGTGGTGCCAAGGCCTCAAGACAGATCAGTGGTAGGTTCAAGATGGATCTACAAGATCAAATACGTTGCAGACAACAGTGTTGAGAAATACAAGGCCAGGTTTGTGGCTAAGGGGTATGCTCAAAAGGAAGGGATCAACTATGAGGAGACCTTCGCCCCAATAGCCAGGTATACATCTATTAGGACTGTGATATCTCTTGCAACCCAGATGGGATGGGAGATCCATCAGATGGATGTCAAAACGGCATTTCTGAACAGGGTAATAGAAGAGGAGGTATACATTGAACAACCAGAGGGCTTTGAAACTCATGAGAAGAAGTCTCATGTATGCAAATTGAAGAAAGCCTTGTATGGGCTGAAACAGGCACCGAGAGCATGGTATGGTCGAATAGATGGCTACTTGCAGAAGATGGGATTTGTTAAGAGTGACGCGGATCCGAATCTCTACTATCTGGTTGTAGAGAACAAGCCACTAATCTTAGTATTATATGTGGATGATCTCTTTCTGACAGGATCATCCAGACTCATTAGGGACTGCAAGAAGAATCTAGCCACAGAATTCGATATGAAGGATTTGGGACAAATGCACTACTTCCTAGGGTTGGAAGTTTGGCAGCAGAAGGGAGAAATCTTCCTTGTGCAAGGGAGGTATGCTACAGAAATCCTGAAAACATTCGGGATGGAGGACTGTAGACCTATGGCTATGCCAATGATCACCAACTGGAAGAAGATTGATGCATCAAAAGACAAACATGTCGATCCCACCCTATACAGGCAACTCATAGGGTCCCTGATGTATCTGGTCAATACTAGGCCAGACATTTGCTACACTATAAACACCCTCAGTCAGTTCATGGTGGAACCAAAGAGGGCACACTGGGCAGCAGCCAAACACGTTCTCAGGTATTTACAGGGAACAGTCAATTATGGGCTCTTGTACACTAAAGGTAAGGATATCAGTTTGAGTGGATTTACTGATGCAGATTGGGCAGGATGTTCAGTGGATCGGAAAAGTACCTCTAGGTACTGTTTCAACATTGGATCAGGAATGACCTCCTGGTGCAATAGGAAACAGAAGTCCGTGGCTTTGAGCTCATCTAAGGCAAAATATATGGCAGCAAGCACAGCACCGTGTGAGGCCATATGGCTTAGAAAACTGTTGGTGAACCTATTCAGAAAGAATATGGAGGCGACCAAGATCATGTGCGACAACCAGAGTTGCATCAAGCTCTCTGAGAATCCAATGTTCCATGATAGGTCGAAGCATATTGATATCCGATGTCACTTTGTCAGAGGTTGTGTCCAACGAGGAGTTGTACAGTTGAGCTACACTCCTACAGGAGAACAAGTGGCAGACATCCTCACCAAGGCCCTTCGAAGGACAAAGTTTGACTACTTCAGGGAAAAGATGGGGATGGTGAAGAACCCGTTTCAGAAGCAAAAATGGGAGTGATAACAGCACGGATGCAGAGGGAGTTGCAGTGTTGGGAGAAAGGACCAGCAGCAACACAAATGCAGAGGGAGTTGGCGTACAGATGCAGCAGTGGCAGTGGTAGAGCCATGGGCAGCAGTACAGGATGCAGCGGTGTAGAGGATGATGGGCAGCAGGGCTAGCATCAGCACAGGGACCGATGTCGGATGATCAGGGTGATGCTCAGTGAGGAGTATTGCTAGAGCACAGTCCTCGCTAAGAGGGAGTATTGATTTGAGGTAGCATTGGATGTGCTCTAGCCACGAAAATTGGTGGAGAGGCTAAAGCACATGAGATCTCCAATACCTAGAAAGGGTTTGGGCATATTCTAAACAATTTGGAAGATATTAAAATAATTAAAGCTTTTAATGAAGTCCATAAGTCTAAACTTAGGGAAAATAAAATATTAATATGAATTAATATAAAATTGTGTTAGAATGGTCCAAAAGTCATGGATCAAGCTAGATCTAATCTTAGACGTTGATTAGGGACTTAATCTCGGTCGTTGATTTGTCAACGAGAAAAGTATAAGAGGAGGCTAGAGGGTCACTTGGAGAACACACTGAGGGAGACCAGTCAGTTCAATTTATGGAGCGGGGTTAGCTGAGAAATTGAACCAGTGATCTGGTGAGTAGTCAAGAGGCAGCAAGTACGGAATAGAGAGACAGGATCAGCCACTAGAGATCAGCGGTGAGGCAAGAGAGGCAAACGCAGGGCATTCCAGGCAAACGCAGAGGCAACAGGAGACTGCACAGTCATTAACTGGGCTTGCGTGGGTGACGCAGAGAGCCCCAGGGCTGACACAGTCAAGCAGGGGCTGACGCAGAGGGTCTGAGAGCCACATAGAGGTCAGTCGGACTGGCATTGGGATTGGGATAAGTGCTAGAGGATTTTTCTCTTTGTGGGTAAGCCAGTTTGGCACCCTGTTGTACTGAAGAATTGCTGAATAATAAAAACTTCCTTTGTTGCACCGGTTTTCCCACATTGGGTTTCTCCGGGGACTGTTTGTCCAAAATAACTATGTCAATATGTTGATTCTTGTGCATATGTTTGTTTCTCTATTACGGTGTGATATTTGCAGCAGTATTTATTTTAATGTTTATTGAAGTAATTCCATAAATAACTTATTGTGGAATAAGTAGGAAAAGTAAATCAGTTGTTGCAGTGATAAAATTTTCACATTAGATGCCCCTGGGTCGTGGTTTCTCAAGCCAAGGGATAAACCTGCAGTCATCTCAGAACTCAGACAACTTGACAAACAAACAAAAAATGTCCAAATGGGACATGATATTGGAATAATGATTCATTTGTAAAGTTCTTATTTCAAGTAATAGATGTCTAGAGAGATTTTTGGAGTGATTGATGAGAGATTTGTGGAGTAGTTTGTGAGTAATTAATTGAGAGATTTGTGGAGATGACGGATTCCCGAAGACCCTCTTCATGTATAAATATATGAGTTTGATAACGAAATTTGTTGAGAGTTGGTGTGTGTATTATTGTTAAACGTTTTCTCTATAATTTTTATTGTTGTGTTTCCTCATTTGGTATCAAAGCCAATGGACTGAAAATTGTTTTTTGAATGAGTTTGGTGAGAAAACTGGTGTTATTCTTAGATCCAAGGCGATTTCCAGCATTATAACTTGTGTTCTTTGAATTTTTTGTACAACATCAACCTGCGTTGGAGAAAAGGTTGTGTCCAAGTTTTGGCGTTTACGCTGGTTCGAATTGTTGTGCGTGAAAAACCTGCGGAAGAACGAAACCTGTGTATGGTGTTGTGTGCAGAACCTGCATAAGTGAAGCAACATTGTGCTAGTTTTTGTAGCATCGGAAGTGCTATAGCCTTGAAAATTGGTGGAGAGACTAAGGCACATGAATTCTAAAGAACCCAGAAACCGTTTGGTGAAATTCCACCCGAATTGTATTTTATTAAAATAATTAATTTTTTTAATGGGGCTCCTAAGTCTAAACTTAGGAAAATTAAAATATTAATGGGTATTGATCAAAATATGGGTGAGAATGATCTAGAAGGCGGATCAAGTCATGTTTTAACCTTAGTCGTTGATTAGAGACTTAATCTCGGTCATTGAAGACTCAACAGGAAAAGTATAAAATGGAGGCTTGGGGTTCATTTGGAAACACACACGGAGAGAACAAATTGATCTGGAGTTCGATTTCTGGGGCTAAGAAGTTGAGAAATTCGAACTAAGTGATCATTCTACAGCAGAGGGGCAGAGAGAATCTAGGAGGACTTTCCAGAGAACACTGACAAAGAGGCGGAGAGAGCTTGCTGAGAGGCAACGCAGTAACCAGGGGAGCTGACGTTGGGCCAGTCTGGGCCCACGCAGCCTTGACACAGAGCCAAAAGGGCCCGCGCAGAGGGGAAAGTTGTCTATCATGCAGAAGCTGGAACTGTCGGAACAGCTGGGATAGCTGACGCAGAGGGCAGAAGAGGTGACGCAGCGCTGACGCAAAGCCTAAAAGGCTGACACAAGGTCAACGCAGAAGTAGCTGGGGTTAGCCAGTCTTGTTGCCGGATCAGCGGGAATTCTGCCAGGTGAAGTGAGGTAAAACTCACTCAAATTTCCCACCAGTTTTTTCTCTGTAAAGGATTGCTAGGTGAGCATCCTAGATTTGTATTCAAATATTTCTCCTGCATAATAATAAACCCTCAAAATTGTTGCACCGGTTATTCTGTGTCGGGTTTTTCCGAGGACTATTGTGTCCAAAAATAAGTGTGTTCTATGTATCTTGTTCTTTGCTCTGTTTTCTGTTTCATGAGATCAAATATTTAATTAGTGTAGGCTGCAGAAGTAACTTGCTTCAGTATTCAGAAGAATAACTTGATGAATGTAATTTAAAATCAGGTAGGTGAAGTAGATTTGGATTTGCTGCAATAGGGGTTCCTTCAGCGTAGGACTTTTCACACATTGGAGTGTTTGGACTAAGTATTATGTGTGAAGGACCCGTGTGGACTGAGTTTGTTGCTGAAGGAGCATGCATGTGTGCTTATGTGAAGGAGCCTGCATGCTACCGTAGCTGTGGAGCCAGGAGTGAAGTGTGCAGTCGATCTACTGTGGAGACGTGCGTACAAAACGTGCCTGGAGTCTTATTTCATTCACATTGTGGACACAATAAATTCTAAGTGAAATTTTTGGAATCAACATAAGTTAAGAATTAAAAGTTTCTTCAAGGATTTATAAAAGACATGTTATTTTATATAACAGAAACGGACAAATGATTTTTTTAATTTAATATTGTATGAGTGAGAATTAGTGCAAATATTTTCTCATCAGCCATGGAAAACGTATGTTTGTCTCTTATTGAGAATGTCAGGAGAGAGAATTAATTAGTCAGAGAAAATTCTTTAAGCATGAGAGAGAATTAGTGGGTTCTTTATATTAAGGTTGTATTTGTATTTGGAAATAATATTTGAGTCAGTGGAGAATATTTGGAGAGAGAATGTGTTATGAGAGAGACTTAGTGAAATTTGAGTTGTATATGAGATTATATTCTCTCTTTATTTGACACATATTTGGGCATAAATATTTCTGTAAAGGGTTTATCCCTTCTTGAATTGCATTGAGACACATGTATTGTACCCTGAAATTAATAAAAACGATATTTTGTGGTGGTGGTGAGTCTGAATTTTTGGGACATTGGTTCTTTTCTCGAGCTGAAGTGGGACACATTGTGTTCTTTTGTACATTTTATCTCTCTGTCTCTCTCTCACTCTCCTCGTGGTGAAAAGCACTATTGTGTTGCCTAAACTTGTTGGCACAGACTATTTTTATTGGAGCAAATGCATGCAACCTATATTCATCACTAAAAGTTTATGGGAACTTGTAATTGATGGATACTATGCCTTCTCTTGATGAATTCAAAGCATTGAGTGATGATGATAAAAAATCTCTTAAGGAACTTATTAAGAAATATAATGAAGCAATTTCACTTATAAGAAGCGTTGTTCAAGAATCTATATTTCTAAGAACCAGTGGTGTAGTATCATCCAAGGAAGCATGGGATATCTTAAAGAACACATATGAAAGTGTGGTTGTAGCTAAATTGCAAACATTAAGGATAAATTTTGAAAATTCTCATATGCAAAATAATGAATCCATTCATGATTACATCACAAAACCACAAGATCTTGTTAATCAGATGAGGCCATTAGGTGAAGATGGTCCAGAAAGAAGGCAAATTAAGAATATTTTAAGAAGTGTTCTGCCCCAAGTCTTAGATGGTCACCACCAGTATTATAGTCTCCAAAGGTTTAAATTCAATGAAAATTGATGAATTATGTGGATTCTTGTTAACTATTGAAGAAGACAACCATATAAGCAAGTAGAGCATACTTTTCTTGCAAAGCATAGAGGAAGAGGAAGGAGCAGGGATCAATATCATAATCAAAATCAAAATAGAAATTCGCAAAGTTCACAAGGAAATGCATCTCCTTCGAGAGGCAGATGAAGGAATCCCAATCAGTTCAGAGGAAGAGGCAGAGACGTATCTCACGGAAGAGAACAAGGAAGAGATGAAGGCAGAAATGGAGGAAGATGTGGAGGACCATAGTGTTATTATTGCCAAAAATTTGGTCATCTTGAAAGAGATTGTTATGCAAAAATGTGAGATATGGAGCATAGGGGTGCTAATACAATTGTTGAAGAAACTAGGAACGAGAAGTTATTCATTTCAAGTTTGATGGCACATAGTGAAGAAAGTGAATCATGGTATATTGATTCGGGACGTTCAACTCATATGACATCTCAAGAGGAGTTGTTTACCAAAATTTAACAACTATTCTAGGAAGGTTATATTTGGTGATGATAGTATTTTTGAAGTGAAAGGGAAAGGCACAGTTGTTAGCACCAACATTGAAGAAGAACCTACTTTATGTAGGACAGATGATGGAGCAAAACTATAAGTTAGTTTTTGTTAAAATTGGCAACTAGGGCCAAACTCCATGTGGGTCATCTTATTTAGGGCAGCGGATATTTTTCTTGGATCCCTCTCATCGAGAGATGTAGGATTGATCTAAAGATCATCCGATTCTGATAAGTTTTCATGGAGTTATGAATTTATTTGTGTTATGAGACAATTCGTCAATGTCGGCCAGCAACAAAATAACACCCACATGTGCTCAACGTTTTAGTATAAAAGGAAATGACTTGAGAGTCATTTCACACACACTTCTCTCTTGATTTCTCTCCACTTGTATTGGGTTTTAGTGTGAGAGAAATCTAGGAGGAAGTAGCCCTAAGGCAAAGGAGGAAAGGAGGCTTAACAAGAAGCCCTAGACGCTATCCTAAAGATGCCTTAGATGCTGTCCTAAAGAAGCCCTAGATGTTCTCCTAAAGATGCCCTAGATGTTCTCTTAAAGAAGCCCTAGACGCAGTCCTAAAGAAGCCCTAGAAGTTGTCCTAAAGATGCCCTAGACGTTGTCATGACCAAGCCCTAGACATTGTCCTAAAGATGCCCTAGACGATGTCCTAAAGAAGCCCTAGACGCAGTCCTAAAAAAGCCCTAGACGCAATCCATTGTGCAACACACAATACATCAGAAAGGAGCTCGTTGAGGAGGATAACTTCTAAGTTAGGGCGCAGAAAAGAAAGGAAATTCCAACGTGGATTTCAGGACTATCATAAGGGCAAACAGGGGTCCGAAAGTGTTGGAAGGGAGCTGTGATATTCATTGGGATAGCAGCGACAAGATGGTGCTGCTAACACATTGGAACAGAGACAATAAGATTGGGACAGCAGCAATGACATGTGGCAGCAAAGGCACAATTGGGACAGCAGTAAGGTACAGCAAGGCTACAATGGGACAGCAAGCAATCATAGGAGCAGCAGTCACTAACAGTGGGACAGCAGTGCTAGGAATGTGACAGCAAGGTGACACATGAAGTTTGAATGCATGATAGTGCAGCAAGATGCATGGGCAGCATGATAGCAATGATGGCATGGTACAACAATGTTACAATGACAGCATGATAGCAATGATGGCATGGTACAGCAATGTCACTAACAGTGGGACAGCAATATGCCACATGGGACAGCAGTGGCTAGCATGGTGCTGCTATGGCACATGGGACAGCTGTGGTAGCATGGTGCAACAATGGCACATGGGACAGCAGTGGCAGCATAAGGTGCAGCAGTATGATGTGTGCAGCATGGTTATGAGGTCTAGCATAGTGATGATGGGTGCAGCATGGTGCAGCACGGTGAGGTGCAGCATGATGACGAGGTGCAGTGCAATGATAGGTGAAGGAGTCACCATGGAGAATCAGTTGAAGCAGCATGTCTTCAACAGAGTTCAGTTATCTCATGTATCATCTTTTAGAGATGATCTATGCTCTTATTTGAATAAGTCAAATTGTTGACTTCTGTTGTAAATATCTCTCTCTCTCTCTGTGCTGAACTATTAAAGAACATATAAGAAGAATTGATCAAGGGTTTCCCCACATTGGGGTTTGTCCACGGCTAGCGCCACATCTTGTGTCCTCTTATCTTGGCTTGTCTTCTGCGATCTATGTTTATGTTCTATCTGCAATTTACTTTAATGCTGATGTGATTGCTAATCTGGAAAAGATATTGAACTAACTGTGAAAATTGAAATAAATTGCTCTAAGCATAGAACATACCTAAAATTAACAGTTTTTGATAATAAAGAGTGTTTAATCATAGATAAGTTGAATCAAAATGCAGTTGTAGCAAGAGGCGAAATGACTGGAAACAGAATTTTAATGCTTTCTTTTGATTTGAGTAATTCACAAAGTTTGAAAGAAACAAAAGAAGCAAATAGTAAGCTTTGATACCAAATGAAGAAACACAGCAGTAAAAATTACAGAGCAAACATTTAATTTCTGAGTTTCTGGAGTTTGGTGTTGCGAAGAAAGCAAAACATCGTGAATGGTCTTCCTAATATAAAGTTGGATGATGATGTATGTGAAGGGTGTATTCTTGGGACACAACACAAGAAAACTTTTTCAAATAGAAGGTGGAAGGCTAGAGAAATTCTAGCATTGGAGCATTCAGATTTGTGTGGTCCAATGCCGACTGTCTCTCTTGGAAAGGCATGTTATTTTCTCACTTTCATTGATGATTATTCTAGGAAGACTTGGGTATATTTTTTGCAAGAGACGTTTGAAGTGTTCTCTCATTTTCTTGAGTTTAAGGCTTTAGTTGAAAAGCAAAGTGGTTTGAAAATTCTCACCCTAAGAACAGATAATGGGGGAGAATATAAGTCAAATGAGTTTTTGAATTATTGCATAAAGAATGGAATAAAGTGAGAGTTTACAAATTCATACTCTCCTCAACTAGTTGGTGTTGCGGAGAGGAAAAACGGGACCATAGTTGAAATGACTAGGATCATGTTAAAAACTAAGTCTCTTGGAAATGAGTTATGGGATGAAGTAGTACACACAGCAGTATACACTCTTAATAGACGTCCTACAAAAGCAATGTTGAATTTGACTCAAGAAGAAGCATGGTCAGGATACAAACCAAGTGTTGCACATATGAAATTTTTTGGTTGTATTGTATATGCACATGCTCCTACGGAAAAGAGGAATAAATTGGATGATAAGAGTGTGAAGTGTATCTTTATTGGATACAGTACTAAAACAAGAAGTTACAGGTTGTTTGTTCCTCAAACAAAGAATGTGATAATAAGCAGAGATGTGTTTGATGAGCAACGAACCTATCATCCAGATCATGTACAGTTTGAATTCAGAAAAGATGCAGTGAATATTGGTGATGAATCAAATTCCAAGTCAATGAAGATAGACGAAGTTAAGAAGAAGCCTAAGTGAATTGAAAGGGGTCATTCATAAAGCAGTATGTTGGATAGAAATTTTGAAAAGAGGGTTACCAGATCTCAAAGTTCTCTAGTGAATTATACACTTATGGTACAGGTAATGAAAATGGATGAACCACATAATTATGCAGAAGCATCAAGAAAGAAAGAATGGAATAAAGCTATGGAAGCATAATTAAATGCTTTGGTGAAACACGATACATGGGACTTGGTCAAATTACCAAAGGGGAAAAGATGTAATTGCCACTAAGTGGGTTTATAAAACCAAGTATAAATCAGATGGCACAATTGATGAGTACAAGGCTCATTTAGTTGCAAAGGGATATGCACAGAGAGAAGGCATTGATTATACTGAAACATTTTCCCTAGTGGCAAAGTTGGATAAAATCAGGATGATTCTTGCATTAGTTGCTCAATACAAATGGCTTATTTTTCAGATGGATGTTAAATCAGCTTTTTTGAATGGTTGTGGATGAAGAAATGTATGTGGAGCAGCCTGAGGGTTTTGAAGTGCCAGAAAAAGAAGATTATGTTTATAAGTTGAAGTAGGCCTTCTATGGTCTAAAGCAAGCACCAAGGGCATGGTAGTCAAGAATTGATAAGTATTTCCAAGGTCATGGCTTAGTTAAAAGTTTATCTAAGCCCTATCTCTATATCTTTCAGTTAGGACAAGATATTCTGATAGTTGTCTTATATGTTGATGATTTGATCTACACAGGGAACAAGTACAACGATGAACTATTTCAAACATTTAAGTCACATACGATTGTTGAGTTTGAAATGACATACCTTGGTGAGTTGCATTATTTCTTGTTTATTGAAGTTTGGCAGAAGGAAGATGGTATTTTCATGTCACAAGCCAAGTATACTTGGGACATTCTAAAGAAGTTCAGAATGTTGATTTGCAAGCCAGCAACAACTCCTTTGGAAGTTGGGTTGAAGTTATACGGACATGATGACTCCAATTCAATTAATGTTACTTTGTATCGTCAATTGGTTGGAAGTTTGATCTACTTAACTACAACTTGACTGGATATTTCCTTTGCAGTCAGTATGGTATCAAGATTTATAGCAGATTCCAAGGAATTGCATTGGAAAGCAGCTAAGAGGATTTTAAGATATCTACGTGGAACAGTTAGTTATGGTTTGGTAAACAAATCTACTGAAGATTTTAGGTTGATTGGTTATACAGATTCAGATTGGGTTGGATGCATGGATGACAAGAAATCAACTTCAAGGTATTCATTCAACATGTGTTCAACAGCAATTGCTTGGAGTACTAATAAAAAACCCACAGTTTCTCTCTCCACAGCAAAAGCAGAGTATAAAGCAGCAACAAAGCAACGTGTGAAACAGTTTGATAAAGAAGAATTCTAGAAGATCTACATGAGCAACAAGAGCAACCCACTCAGTTGATATGTGGTAATCACAATTTTAAAAATCGGTCAAACCGGCCAGTTCATTGGACGATCGGGTCAAACCGGCCAAAAAACCCAGTTCATGTGTCCGTTTCGCCCGAAAATCAGAAAAACCAACCCTACCCAACCAGTTGAGGACAAAACCGGCCAGTTTATGGTCAAATGGGTCATCCTAAACTGATCGGTTCATTGCCAAGGCCGCGGCGGACCCACCCAGTGTGGTTTAGGAAGGTTCTGGGGTGTTTTGGAGGGAAAATAAGGGTTGTTTCCCTCCAAAAACACCCTCTCGAAGCCTTTAAAAAGAGCTTACCCCTCTCATTTGTCTCACATATCTCATTTGAATTTTTTGTGAGTTTGATTGGGAGCTTGGAGAGTGTTGAGCTTTTGCTGTAGTAGTCATCTTGGAGACTTGGAGTTGGAGTTGGAGCTATTTTCGAGATAGTTTGGAGCTGTCAGAAGAGTTGGCATCTTCAAGAGAAGGCTAAGGAAGCTAGTTTGCATTTCCAGGTAAGGATTTTCACTTGAAAATTTCCTCATTTCACTGTTGTCCACGTATTAAATTTTTTTATGTGTTCTATGCTATCAAATCTCTAGTTCTATGCTATCAAATTTTGTAGCCTACAATGTGCATTTTTTTTTCCTAAATTTAGTTTTGGTTTTCCATTTTTCTTAGCTACGATTTTTTTTTAAATGGCAGATTTTTTTGCAAATTTTATTTATTTCAAGCCAACATGGCTCCAAAAGCCAAGGACAATGCATGGGCTCATTGAGATATGATTGATGAAAAAATGATATGCAAATTTTGCAATAAACCTATTGGAGGTCGGGGGTATTCTCGGATTGAAACAACACCTCGCTGGGATAAGAAGCCATGTGAAGCACCAAATAAAGTGTTAGGTCCTGTTAGGGTAAAATACCTTTCCAGGTTTGAAAAGTTTGAGGAGAATAAGGCTAGGGAGAAGGCAACCCCAAGATGAAATTTCAAGGAAGTGGGAATTATTAGAAGCCATGAAAGAGAGTGGGTATGATGATTATGAGATTCGAGACTCCTCTTCTATCCCTTTCACCAATGACCCCTTTCACTGTGTTCCTCCTCTTGGCCAACAATCTAAAGGAACAAAGAGAACAAACATCTAGAGTTATTTCTCATCCTCTACCACCATTGCCTCTACTAATCCACTTCCTCCCAGCCAAGTCGTCAACCCACTTTGGATCAACATTCGAAAAAACAATGCAAAGAAACTTCTTATCAATACATTGCTAGATGGTGGTATGATGAAGATATCCCATTTAATGTTGCTCGCTCACCTTATTACCAAGCTATGTGGGACTTTGTTATAGTTGCATAAAAGGACTTCAAAGGCCCTAGTATGTATGACTTGAACCATGTTTTGGAGATCAATTGATGCATCTGATAAGGTGAAGGATGCAACCCTTCTATTTGAGCTTTTGAATGACATTATTCAGGAGGTGGGGGAGCAGAATGTTGTGCAGGTCATCACAGATAATGCCTCAAACTTTGTTCTTGTTGGAAAGATGCTTGAGTCCAAATATATGACCATATTTTCGAATCCATGTAATGCACATTGCATAGACCTCATGCTTGAGGACATAGGCAAAGTGGAGTGGGTAAAAAAGAGCATGCCAAGTGCATTACAAAATACATTTACAACCACTCATGTGTATTGAGCCTAGTGAGGAAAAACACTGGGGGCAAACAGCTTGTTAGGCCTGCAATTACGAGATTTGCAACTCACTATCTCACATTGCAATGTCTCAATTCTCAACAAAGAAACCTACAGAAAATGTTTTCTTCTGATGATTGGACTGATTCTCGGAGGGTGCGTAGACAAGATGGCAAAGACACCAAAAAGAAAGTTTTTGACAATTATTTTTGGAAAAAGTCTGCAGAGCTTGTGAAAATTACCGAGCCCCTTGTTAAGTTGCTAAGGAAGGTGGATGGGGAAAAATTGGCCATGGGCTACATTTATGAGGCTATGGGTCAGGCAAAGGAGTAGATACGGGTAGCTTACAAGGATAGGTTAGCTAAATATGGTCGTATATGGGAGATCATTGATAACATATGGAACAATCAACTCCATTGTCCTATACATTTTTTGAACCCAAAGTATCATTTTAAACCTCGGCTAGGAATCTATAGGATGGGGAGGTTAGAGCTGGATTGGTTGATTGCTTGGAGCGCATGGTCCCTATCCATGCAGACCAATGGGAAATACATAAACAACTTACTCTTTTCAGTATCGCAACTGGTACCTTTGGAAAAAACTTGACAAAGATGGCAAGAGATGCGGATCATCCAGGTAAGCAATTCCAATTTGTTTTTCTTTCCAAGTTAAATTGTTTACAAATTTACAATTCAAATTATCTATAAAAACTTGTAATTTGTAAATAAGTAATGAAATGAACTAAGTTACTAATTAATGTCTTTTTCTTTGGAGAACATTGGTGGGAGTCATTTGGCGGCCAATGTACTCAATTACAAAAGTTTGCAATTAGAGTCCTCAACCAAACTTTCAGTGCTTTAGGTTGTGAGCACAATTGGTCTGTTTTTTAGCACATACACACGAAGAAGAGAAACCATTTGGAACAAAAATAGTTAAATGATATTGTCTTCATGCAATACAACCTTCGACTAAGGCGAAACCAAATGATGAACAGAACACCTGATCTAGATCCCATTGTGTTGGACGATATTGATCCAACATCAGAATGGGTGGAGGACACTGAAGATCCTGTGTTTGATATCGATTTTGATATTGACATGGCATTAGCGGGGGATGAAGCAGATTTGGTGGCGCCATCAGAACCAAGATTAGTAGCCGCATCAAGGAAAGGAAAACAACCAATGGAAGGCACTAGTCGTGCAACTCGACCAACTCGTGCTTCCATTAGGTCCACTTCTATTGTTATTGGTGGCAGTGCTACTGAGGTTGCAGATGAGGCTGAGGCATCCTCAGAGTCTGAACCAGATGATGTCTATGTAGCTCCTGATGATGATCCTGTGTCTAGTAGTGGCGATGAATTTGATAATTGATCATGTGTAGACTTGTAGTCTTGTAGTAGGCCATGGCCTCATAGATTGTAGGATTGTTTTTGGACTTTATAGGCAATTTAGAGCCTCATATCTTAAGTATTTTGTCGATGATATGTATTGCACTCTGTGCCATTTTGATATATTCACCTTTACATGGTATATAGATGAGCAAACTTTGCATATTTTGTCTCTATTGGCTTGGAATCATGATTTTAAATCTTAAAAATAGTTTTTTCATTAAAAATTAGTTATTTAATGTATTTTTTTTAAATCGGTTCATTGAGATCTTACTAGTACCGATTTGACCAGTTTCAGTTTCAAACGCAGTTTATTAGGTGGACCGGTCCGGTCACCGGTTCCGATTTTTTAAACTTGGTGATAATCAAAGTGCTATTCAAATGACCAAGAATCCAATTTTTCATAATAAGACCAACCATGTTGATATTCAGTATCATTTTGTTCGAGATTTGGTTCAATGAGGAGTGATCAAGATCAAGTACTGCAAAACAAATGAACAGGTAGTTCATATATTCACTAAAGCACTATCTAAGGAAAAGTTCTACAAATTCAAAGATGATTTTGGAATATTTCTAAATGATCATTATGGGGGAGAAATGTTGGAATAATGATTCATTTGTAAAGTTGTTATTTTGAGTAATATATGTCTGGAGAGATTTTTGGAGTGCTTGATGAGAGATTTGTGGAGTGATTGATTGAGAGATCTATGGAGATGACAGATTCCCGAAGACCTCTCATCATGTAAAGATATATGAGTTTGATAATGAAATTTGTTGAGAGTTGGTCTGTGTATTATTGACCACTCAAGAGTCAACTACATAAAGTGTCAAAGAATCCATGCCAAAGCACATTTCAAAGTTTCCCACCATGGTCAGAAAGTCAGAATTTCAGAACTTCATTGTCATCATGCAGCTTCTAGTCATGTAATCCAAATTCTCCAACCCTACGGGTATGATGTAAAAATGATTCTAGTATGATGAATATAAAGCCATGTAACACATCTAGGTACCTTAAGATTTTTTGCTAGAGGGAGTTTTTTTCCTTAGCTAATTATTTGTGTTTCTCGAGACTAAATAATTGGTTAAGTTTTTCTCCCACATATCCCCCAAAGCTAGAGTGAGGCTCCATGGTAGAGTCTTAGGTGAATCCTAGTGTATAGAGTTGCAAAATGCCATATTAGATCAATGTCTAAAAGTTTCACAGAATTTGGTTGCATCTAGGGGTCAATTTTTAATTGTCAAAATTCCCCCATTAAACGGGATTTTTATGTCATATTTGATGTAAAATGTAAAAAGTGTTGTTTATAGAAGTTGTAGGGGGTGTGAGTACTCAAAATTAGACCTCAACACCTCAACTTTCTATCTAGATACACGATGGTGGAAAAATATGTTTATACCCCTCTAAATTCATATTTTTTAATTTCCAACAAAAGATGGCAAATAATTATCCAGAAAATTAAAATGAGAGAAAACAAAAATTATCTCCAAGTGAAAAATTATTTTGAAAGGATGTGGACTTTCCCCAGAAAGGAATCAAGTCAAAAAATCAAGGAATCTCCACAAATCAAGTGAGAAAAGTCGCAGGAAAATTTTGTTGGTCCTCTTCAACAGCCAATGGTCCAACAAAATCGATTTTTTAAATGAGACGATCTAAGTTGGTTAAGTTGAATGAGATTTTCGAGGAGAAAATTGAGAAAAATATCTTTATGGTCCAGGACCAAACCTTTGGTCAATCCAGCGCATTCTTCAAGGAAAATCAAACTCCTTCCTAGAGATATGCACAAGCAAATCAAGGTGTACGAATTTTTTGGAAGGATCTAGCCATTTTTCTTTGTGGGATCAAGACAAAGATGTGCAACTCTTGGGACCTAGTCATTTTTACTTGGAGAAGGATGTATTCCTCTCATTTTTCTATATGAAGGGGCTCAAGCTCCTCATTGTATCATCTATGACCATTGTAATCAGGCTCTTGGCTCTTAAAGCTCTACTATGTACTAGATTTTATGAATAATAAAGCAAGTCTTTGGGGGTAAAATTTGGTGGTGTTTTTTCTTTCATGACTGGTAATATTGATTCATTATGCTTAATTTTCTACTGGGTTTATTAATTTTTATTTCCATTTGCTATTATAGATCCATTGGTGTATGATTATCTTGCACTGGTATTTGGATTTGGAGTACTCTAGACTTGGACGTTTTAGTGGGTTTTCGGTTGAACCCCTAGAACTTCCTTTCATTATTTATCCTATCCCATCTGAATCTAACAATCTATTTTGGAATTGTGTAGAAATCATTTTATTGAATCAGATCTCAAGTGTGGGGAAGTTTTTGGTTAAACTAGCCAACTCTTGAGCATAGAAGTGAAAAAACCCACTTTATTTTCTTTTAAAGACTTATTTAACAAGAAATTTTTGCAGGGGTTTCTTGGCCATAGCTTGTGAAAACTATTCACTTCAATATTTATTTCTCTCTACTAATGTGCTTCACATAATAGATCTGTTATTTTAAGAGCTTATTTTAGCTTCCTAAGGGGCAGAGATGTCCTCATACCCTTTAGATTAACTATTGTAAATTTTGTAAATATATTTTGTATATATTTTCTAACTCTTTGTATATAATTTGGTTCATCTTGTATATATTTTTGGGTCTTTCTTGTTGTTTTCTTGCAGATCTGAAGACAAGAGTAAGGGTTTGGACTAGAATTTTTGTTGAATATTGGCAGGCTGGCAGCTAAAGGATGAATTTCATTGAATAAAATTTCATTTCTGACTATTCTAGAGTGACTTTCTAAAAATACAAAGTCATTTCTATCATTGCAACCATGACTTTCCAAAATTAGTAAGTCACCTTGTTACAATTGGTAATCACACACACACACACACATATATTGGAAAATCACTTAACTTATCCTTAATCAATCTAAATTGTTTAATTTTTAATTTAATCATCAATATATATATTTAATATTATTATTATTATTCTTATGATACTATAATATTATTATTAAAATGAAATTCCATGTCACCCTCTCCTACTTGGCACTCAATCATGCCACTTCACATCTCTCTCTCCTTGATGGCAAATCGAACTCTCTCTCATTCAATGATATGTTACTCTCTCTTCCTCTCTCTCTTTAATGCTCTTACGCACCTCTTACTCTCTCTTACACACTTTAATGACTCATCATAAAAAAATTCCTCTTACACCTCTTTAATGCATATGTTACATTTCTCCTTAATGGCTCGAATTCCAAGGCATGTGTACTCCCTCTTGATGGCATGAGTTACTAAAGCAAACGTACCTCCTCCATGACATAAGTTACACTCTTATTTTGTCATATGTAACTCCTCTTCAAGGCATGGGAGTTACTCCCTCATGAATTCGGCCTATGTGCTCTTCTTATATATTTGTGCCTCTCATCCTCTCTATTACTCACTTTTGCATTGTGAAAGGAGAGTACTGTTAAAATTGGAAAGTAGGGTTAGTGGGTCATCTTATTTATGGCAGCTGATATTTTTCTTGGACTCCTCTCATCGAGAGGTGTAGGATTGATCTAAAGATCATCCGATTCCGATAAGTATTCATGGAGTTGTGAATTTATTTGTGTTATAAGACAATTCGTCAAGGTCGTCCAGCAATTAAATAAACCCCACATGTGCTCAACGTTTTAGTATTAAAAGGAGATGTCTTGATAGTCATTTCTACACACACTTCTATCTTGATTTCTCTCCACTTGTCTTGGGTTCTAGTGGAAGAAAAATCTAGGAGTGAAAGCCCTAAACGTTGTTCTAAAACCGCCCTAAATGCTGTCCTAAAGGCAGCCCTAAACGTTGTTCTAAGGCCGCCCTAACGTTGTCCTAAAGACAGCCCTAAACGTTGTTCTAAGGCAGCCCTAACATTGTCCTAAAGGCAGCCCTAAACGTTGTTCTAAGGCAACCCTAAATGCTGTCCTAAAGGCAGCCCTAAATGTTGTTCTAAGACACCCCTAAATGCTGTCCTAAAGGCAGCCCTAAATGTTGTTCTAAGGCAGCCTTAAATGTTGTCCTAAAGGCAGCCCTAAACGCTGTTTCTAGGTACGGTTTAGAGCTGCAAAGATGCATGGACAGCAAGGCTACATAAGTGCTGCAAATATGCATGGACAGTGAGGCTAGATAGTGCTGCAAAGATGCATGGATAGCAAGGCTGCATAAGTGCTGGAAAGATGCATGGACAGCAAGGCTAGATAGTGCTGCAAAGATGGATGGACAGCAAGGCTACATAAGTGCCGCAAAGTTGCATGGACAACAATGACATTGTGACATGGCAGCAAAGGTACATGGTGCTGCAAACTCATTGGACAGCACAATGATGGGACAACAGCTTGTTGGGACAGCACAATGAGCAATGACATTGTGGCATTGTGCAGCAGAGATACATGGGACATCTACTATTTAGTGCAACAAGTTCATGGTGCTGCAATAGTATGGTACATGCGACAACAACAACAAAAAGGTGCAGCAAGCATAGTGCTGCAAGCACATTGGGACAGCAGTATGGTACTTGGTGCAGCAAGCACATGGGTGACAACATGGTGTTGCAGTGGCACAAGGTACAACAGTGCTAAACATTGGGACAACAATGCAGCATAAGGTGCAGCAGTATGATGTGTACAACATGGTCATAAGGTCCAGCATTGTGATGATGGGTGCAGCATGGTGCAGTGAGGTGCAGCGTGACGACGAGATGCAGCACAATGATAGGTGAAGGAGTCACCTTGGAGAATCAGTTGAAGCAGCATGTCTTCAACTGATCTCATGTATCATCTTCTTAGAGATGATCTATTCTCTTATCTAGATAAGTCAAAGTGTTGACTTCTGTTGTAAACGTACTATCTTTCTCTCTCTCTCTGTTGAACTATTGAAGAACATATAAAAAGAATTGATCAAGGGTTTCCCCACATTGGGGTTTGTCCCTGGCGCTACATCTTGTGTCCTCTTGTCTTGGCTTGTCTTCTGCGATTTATGTTTATGTTCTATCTGCAGTTTATTTTAATGTTGATGTGATTGCTAATCTAGAAAAGATATTGAGCTAACTGTGAAAATTGAAATAAATTGCTCTAGCCATAGAACATACCTAAAATTAACATGGTATCAGAGCTAAGGTGAAGACAAAGCCTAAGCAAGAGTGAAAAAGCAATCACCGAAGACAGTTCGGAAATGACAAAAGGATCAATGAATTCCTCATCCCTCTTCAAATTCGCCAACGGTGAAGTCGAAGCAAAGAATATTATCAGAATGGTGTAGCAGAAGCTTCTGATGGCCCCCCTAAAGATCACTTCAATGGGAATTCTGGATCTAAGGGTGGAAGGAAAGGCAGATGCCTTGGTAGTAATAAGTCTGGCCATTATGCGAAGGAGTGTCCAAATGGTAGGGACACATCACTTGATGAAGATAACAATCATTCCGGGGACATCTTCAATGATCAGAGGAATGTCAGGTAATGCAGGTCATCAAGGAAATGGGCGACTCTTTATGAAAGCAAAGAACCCCAAGTATGAAGAATCAAATGTTGTTTCTGATAAGATAAAGAAGTGTTATCTTGTATTTGCCCTCTCCTTCACATTCTTTGGGAATCTGGCTTATTGATTGTAGTGCTTCAAGGCACTTCATCGGATAGAAGGGTGATCTCTCTACTTTAGTAGAGATGGAAACAATCGTGGAATTATACTTGGAGCCGATGCCACCTATCCCGGAAAGGGTGTAGGGAATGTTACCCTAGATTGAATGACGATAACTCGATTCATTTACGAGAATCTCTTTATGTACCTGATCCCAAGAAGAACCTGGTGTCCATTTCGACAATGGAAGTCAAAGGTTTCAGGGTGGCATTCATCGATGGAAAGGTACGTGTTTGAAAATAGAATTTTTTAAGATGCTTTTACTCATGGGTTCAGGGTTGGAAATTTGTATCAAGTTGCAGGATGGTCCATTGGCGACCATGTCAGTTGTCACATCTCATCTATAGCACTAGAGGTCTACTTATTATGGGGCCCTACCCGATGTGAGTCAGATGGTGACAGGGATGCCTGAATTCAAGAAGAGCATGAAGGTACATGTCCGAGATGTACCAAAGGAAAACCTTACAAGGGGACCATTCCCCTCATGTAGCAGGTCCACAGGTTTGGAACAACCCGAGGAGTTTGAGATTCATGATCGTGAATCTCAAGTATACAGGTGGAAGAAATCCCTCTATGGCTTAAAGCAAAACACCTTGGGCGTAGTATGAGAGGATTGATAGTTGTCTGATGAAGATGAGATTCACTAGGAGCTAATCCAAACCATTGCTCGAAGGATGTTGATGATAGACCTCGCATACCGGCACCTTCTAAGGACGACCTATTTCTGACAAGTGCAGACCCTCTCATTTGCTTAGTAAGAGGGAGTTGGATTCCGAATGTGGAATAGTAAACTACAAGCCTATGACTACCTCGTGGATCTTAACTTTCAGAGGTTAGATGGTAGTGATGCCGGGCCAGATTTGGGAAATGCCTATGAGTTTCATAAACACAATCGTATTGATGTTCTTAATGAACTTCTGTCCGGATATATGTTTTGCAATTAGCATGGTGAGCTCATGTTTGATTGAACTTCACTGGATTGGTGCCAAGAATCTTTTAAGATATCTTCAACGCACAATCTCTCATGGATTAAGATACACTGCCGAAAATATGAAGTTGCATGATTATTCGAATGCTGACTGGGCAGGCAGTGTGGAGGATCACTAGAGCACTTCTCAGTGCTAGTTCTCTTTGGATTTTTCTTCGATATCATGGATGAGCAAGAAGCAAAATTCAGTGTCTATAAGCACCGCCGAGACTGAATACATAGCTACGAGTATGATCTCGTATGACGTTGTCTCGTTGTGGAAGCTCTTCAGTGAGTTGTTTGTACACTTGATGAATACCACTGTGATCCTCTGTAACAACCAAGGGGGGATTCAATTGTTGAGGAATCCCGTATTCGATGATTACTCCAGCAGATAGACATCAAATACTACCTTATCTGGGATATTGTAAGTCGATGAGCGAGGAGGCTCCATCGTATTGAGACTGATGTACAGGTCGCAGACTTTTTGTCAAAGCCCTGGGAAAGGTCAAATCTGTGACTTTCTCGAACGACTTGGAGTCGTTGAGAGACCTTCTTATAAGGGTCTTGTATGTTGCATGCATTGAGCTCTGGGAGCTCCGAGGGGCTTGGGGTACTTACTAGAGCAACACGCGACCATAGGGCAACTAACCCTCCCCTAATGGTGCGCTGTGTACAGGGTGAATGGCTCAGCCTTCCCTGTGATATCCCGTGGCGGCTGTGGAATAGGATGATTAGTTCTCCTGTGGGCCGGGATGATTAGTTCTCCCGTGGCGACTGTGGATCAGGATGATTAGTTCTCCTATGGGCCGGGATGATTAGTTCTCCCGTGGTGACTGTGGGACAGGATGATTCATTCTCCTGTGGACAGGATGATTAGTTCTCCTGTCGAGGCATCCTACCCATGCAGTCTAGGACTCATGGGAAGTACCTCTCATCTGATCGATGAGTAGGGAAATGGGGTTAGGGACCATTAGTAGTACTATCGATGGACACATCGTTGTATGTACCATACTCCCTATGCTAAGATAACCTACATTGATCTGGGATCAATGAAATTGATCTGGGATCAGTATGAGTGGTTTGAGACACTCTCTTGTGATATTGATCTGGGATCAATGAAAATGACTTCAGGTCAGTGAGAGTGGTATGACACACCCTCTTCATATGGAACTGACTTCAGGTCAGTAGAGAATGGTATGAGACATTCTCTATCAATTCTTCTTCTTCATGGTTCAGCAGAGTAGAGCTCAGCAGAGCAAAGCAAAACAAAGCTCAGCAGAGTAGTGCAGGGCATTGATGGCAAATATAGTATAGTCGGACAAATGGATCAGCGGATGGAGTTCTCCCTGGTTGAGAGGGAGTGTTAAAATTGGCAACTAGGGCCAAACTCCATGTGGGTCATCTTATTTATGGCAGCTGATATTTTTCTTGGACTCCTCTCATCGAGAGGTGTAGGATTGATCTAAAGATCATCCGATTCCGATAAGTATTCATGGAGTTATGAATTTATTTGTGTTATAAGACAATTCGTCAAGGTCGGCCAGCAACCAAATAAACCCCACATGTGCTCAACGTTTTAGTATAAAAGGAGATGACTTGATAGTCATTTCTACACACACTTCTATCTTGATTTCTCTCCACTTGTCTTGGGTTTTAGCGGAAGACAAATCTAGGAGTGGAAGCCCTAAAGGTTGTTCTAACGCAGCCCTAAATGTTGTCCTAAAGGCAGCCCTAAACGTTGTTCTAAGGCAGCTCTAATGTTGTCCAAAGGCAGCCCTAAACGTTGTTCTAAGGCAGCCCGAAATGCTGTCCTAAAGGCAGCCCTAAATGTTGTTCTAAGGCACCCCTAAATGCTGTCCTAAAGGCAGCCCTAAATGATGTCTAAGGCAGCCCTAAATGTTGTCCCAAAGGCAGCCCTAAACGTTGTTTCTAGGTACGGTTTAGAGCTGCAAAGATGCATGGACAACAAGGCTACATAAGTGCTGCAAATATGCATGGACAGCGAGGCTAGATAGTGCTGCAAGGATGCATGGATAGCAAGGCTGCATAAGTGCTGGAAAGATGCATGGACAGCAAGGCTAGATAGCGTTGCAAAGATGCATGGACAGCAAGGCTACATAAGTGCTGCAAAGATGCATGGACAACAATGACATTGTGACATGGCAGCAAAGGTACATGGTGCTGCAAACTCATTGGACAGCACAATGATGGGACAACAGCTTGTTGGGACAGCACAATGATCAATGACATTGTGACATTGTGCAGTAGAGACACATGGGACATCTAGTATTTAGTGCAGCAAGTTCATGGTGCTGCAATAGTATGGTACATGGGACAGCAACAACAACAAGGTGCAGCAAGCATAGCGCTGCAAGCACATTGGGACAGCAGTATGGTACTTGGTGCAGCAAGCACATGGGTGACAACATGGTGTTGCAGTGGTACAAGGTCCAACAGTGCTAAACACTGGGGCAACAATGCATCATAAGGTGAAGCAGTATGATGTGTACAACATGGTCATAAGGTCCAGCACTGTGATAACAGGGGCAGCATGGTGCAGTGAGGTGCAGCGTGACGACAAGATGCAGCACAATGATAAGTGAAGGAGTCACCTTGGAAAATCAATTGAAGCAGCGTGTCTTCAACTGATCTCATATATCATCTTCTTAGAGATGATCTATTCTCTTATCTATATATGTCAAAGTGTTGACTTCTGTTGTAAATGTACTATCTCTCTCTCTCTCTGTTGAACTATTGAAGAACATATAAGAAGAATTGATCAAGGGTTTCCCCACATTGGGGTTTGTCCCTGGCTAGCACCACATCTTGTGTCCTCTTGTCTTGGCTTATCTTCTGCGATTTATATTTATGTTCTATTTGCAGTTTATTTTAATGCTGATGTGATTGCTAATCTAGAAAAGATATTGAGCTAACTGTGAAAATTGAAATAAATTGCTCTAACCATAGAACATACCTAAAATTAACAAGTACGAACTTGAGACAGAGAGACTAGAGAAGAATTGTGAGAGAGAGAAATAAAGTCTTGAAGAGTAAGAGTAGATATTGATGAGCCAAAGTAATTCAGTGTTTGCATCAGCTACAGCAATCAAAGATCTTCTTCAGGTTTGGGTGAACTTCTTCTTTCTCTAATTGTATTTTGTTTCTATGTTGAACAATTGGTTTCTAATAAAAGAAGAATTTGGTTGGGTTTTCCCCTTGTGGGTTTTGCCCTAGTCATTGGACCTAAATTCTTTGTGTCTACTTGTGTTCTTGGTTGTCTTCTCTTTTGGGCGTGGTTTATATGGTGTATGTTCTATCTACAATTGTTTAATTAATATTGCAGAAGAAAGAAGCTTTGGAATAAGTAATTGTTGCAACATAGAACATTAAAATTTTGACATGGTATCAGAGCTTTGGTGAAAACAAGATCAAGAAGATCCGCTCCATTTGCAACTCTCTTTCTATTGGAATATTTCTTGTTGTCCACTTCATTTGCAGCGCTCTTTCCGTCGAAATACCTCTTGTTGTTTGCTCCATTTGCAACTCTCTTTCTACTGAAATATCTCTTGTTATCCGCTCCATTTGCAACTCTCTTTCTATTGGAATATCTCTGGTTGTCCACTCCATTTGCAGCGCTTTTTCTGAAAAGCAAAGTGGTTTGAAAATTCTCACCCTAAGAACAGATAATGGGGGAGAATAGAAGTCAAATGAGATTTTGAATTATTGCATTAAGAATGGAATAAAGTGAGAGTTTACAAATTCATACTCTCCTCAACAAAATGGTGTTGCAGAGAGGAAAAACGGGACCATAGTTGGAATGACTAGGATCATGTTAAAAACTAAGTCTCTTGGAAATGAGTTATGGGATGAAGTAGTACACACAGCAGTATACACTCTTAATCGACGTCCTACAAAAGCAATGTTGAATTTGACTCAAGAATAAGCATGGTCAGGATACAAACCAAGTGTTGCACATATGAAATTTTTTGGTTGTATTGCATATGCACATGCTCCTAGGGAAAAGAGGGAGAAATTGGATGATAAGAGTGTGAAGTGTATCTTTATTGGATACAGTACTAAAACAAGAAATTACAGGTTGTTTGTTCCTCAAACAAAGAATGTGATAATAAGCAGAGATGTGTTTGATGAGCAACGAACCTATCATCTAGATCATGTACAGTTTGAATTCAGTAAAGATGCAGCGAATATTGGTGATGAATCAAATTCCAAGTCAATGAAGATAGACGAAGTTAAGAAGAAGCCTAAGTGAATTGAAAGGGGTCATTCATAAATCAGTATGTTGGATAGAAATTTTGAAAAGAGGGTTACTAGATCTCAAAGTTCTCTAGTGAATTATGCACTTATGGGACAAGTAATGAAAATGGATGAACCACGTAATTATGCAAAAGCATCAAGAAAGAAAGAATGGAATAAAGCTATGGAAGCATAATTAGATGCTTTGGTGAAAAACGATACATGGGACTTGGTCAAATTACCAAGGGGAAAAGATGTAATTGGCAACAAATGGTTTATAAAACCAAGTATAAATCAGATGGCACAATTGATGAGTACAAGGCTCATTTAGTTGCAAAGGGATATGCACATAGAGAAGGCATTCATTATACTGAAACATTTTCCCCAGTCGCAAAGTTGGATACAATCAGGATGGTTCTTGCATTAGTTGCTCAATACAAATGGCCTATTTTTCAGATGGATGTTAAATCAACTTTTTTGACTGGTTGTGGATGAAGAAATGTATGTGGAGCAGCCTGAGGGTTTTGAAGTGCCGGGAAAAGAAGATTATGTTTATAAGTTGAAGTAGGCCTTCTATGGTCTAAAGAAAGCACCAAGGGCATGGTAGTCAAGAATTGATAAGTATTTCCAAGGTCATGGCTTAGTTAAAAGTTTATCTAAGCCCTATCTCTATATCTTTCAGTTAGGATGGGACATTCTGATAGTTGTCTTATATGTTGATGATTTGATCTACACTGGGAACAACAATGAACTATTTCAACATTTAAGTCACATATGATTGTTGAGCTTGAGATGACATACCTTGGTGAGTTGCATTATTTCTTGGTTATTGGAGTTTGGCAGAAGGAAGATGGTATTTTCATGCCACAAGCCAAGTATACTTGGGACATTCTAAAGAAGTTCAGAATGTTGATTTGCAAACCAGCAGCAACTCCTTTGGAAGTTGGGTTGAAGTTATACGGACATGATGACTCCAATTCAATTAATGTTACTTTGTATCGTCAATTGGTTGGAAGTTTGATCTACTTAACTACAACTTGACCAGATATTTCCTTTGCAATCAGTATGGTATCAAGATTTATGGCAGATTCCAGGGAATTGCATTAGAAAGCAGCTAAGAGGATTTTATTTTCAATGAGCAAGAAACTCATTGATAAATATAACAAAACTAATATTTATTTTCTTGTATAAATACGAATATCAAAATTACACTTATGAAGACTGAACCTAGTTAAACTTTCTTCAAAAAGAGAGGTCTTGCTTCAGAGTTTGATATGACTGATATGGAGTTGATGCATTACTTTCTGGGGTTGGAGGTTTGGCAGTAGGATGGGAATATCTTCGTGGGCCAGGTCAAGTATGCAAGTGATATCTTGAGGAGATTCCATATGGAGGGTTGCAGGCCTATGTCTACTCCTATGATCACCAACTGGAAGAAGTTGCATGCTTTAGATTCCGAGTTGGTGAACCCCACTTTGTATCGACAGTTGATCGGTTCATTGATGTATTTGGTCAACACTAGACCAAATATTTGTTTTGCAGTCAACACATTGAGTCAATTTATGATGGAGCCCAAGAGAGTACACTGGGTGGTTGCAAAACATGTGTTGAGGTACTTACAGGGCACAGTGGATTATGGTCTGGACTATGTCAGGTGTGATGGAGTTAGATTGATTGGTTGCACAGACTCAGATTGGGTTGGCAGTGTTAGTGACCGAAAGAGTACTTCTGGGTGTTGTTTCTCGTTGGGCTCGACAGTTGTGTCATGGTTCAGCAGGAAACAGAGGTCAGTGGCATTGAGCAGCGCAAAGGCAGAGTATATGGCAACTAGTCAAGCAAGGTACGAGGCATTGTGGCTTCGCAAGATGCTTTATGGTTTATTTGGTCAGATGTTGAGACCAACTACGATTTACTGTGATAATCAGAGTTGTATCAAACTCTCTGAGAATCCAGTGTTTCATGACTAGTCAAAGCATATAGAGATCAAATACCACTTCATCAAACACTGGGTTCAGTGAGGGGCAGTGAAGCTTGAGTATATATCCACTGATAAACAAGTAGTACGCATTCTAACAAAATCATTGCCAAGGGGCAAGCCTGTATTTTTAAAAGAAGGATGGGAGTGGTGAGCAACACCTTCCTCAGTAAGAGGGAGTGTTGAAAATAGTAACAAGGAGAGCTGTCACTATGCTTTTATCCCTTTTAGCCTAGCGAGCATATTAATTACTTTTGTCTCAATGACATTTATGAGTTATATTAATGTTATGGGCAGAAAAGGTACTTAGAAGTGTTGTACCATGTACTTTTTCTAATATTAAAGTCACTTGTACTTTATAAAGTGACTTTATGCTAAAAGTACAAAGTGTACTTTTCTAATATTAAATTGAGGTGAAAAATCACTTTATGAGAGAAATTAAAAAGGTACACAACTTGAAAAAGGTACTATGAGACTTTTAAGTGATGGGTCCAATGTATGAGGGGGGTCTTTTGGGAGAAATGATCTCAACCACACATCTTGAGATTTGAAGATAAAATCTCAACCATTGATTCTAGGTTTAGGGACTCAATCTTTTCCAAGGAGACAAAAGAGGAAAAGGCAAATCATTATTCACTTCACACTTGAGAGAGAGCATGAGGAGAAGAGAGGAGAAGAGAAACTTCGAGGAGGAGAGATTGTAGCAGTGAGAAGGGACATGAATTCCAAGGAGAAGGAACTGTACTAGTAGGATGATTTTCGAGGAGCAAAGGCACGAAATTTGAGGGACATCAACACAATTTAAGGAAGATCTGGGCACACATTTTGAGGAGGAAATTGCTTAGTTCGAGCTTGAAATTCGAGGCAAGAATTTCGAGACAGTTGCTACATGCAGGACAATTCGAGTAGGTTTGCAACTGCTTTCTGGCATGAAAATCGAGGCAAGACAATCACACTTTTGCACAAAAAACGAGGCAGATTTCAACACAAAAATTGAGGTAAATTTTGGGCACATAAATCGAGGAGCTAGGCAAAGAATTTAATGTTAAAAATTCTGGCAACAAATTTTTGTAAAAATTGATTTGTTAGTGGGCACAAATTTCCAAAATATGAGCATTTAATGTTACAGCAAAAAGGAGATAAGTATTGTGTTTTTATGTACTTATTTTATAATTTCTCAAGCAATAAAATCTTCTTTTGAAGACCGGTTTTCCCCAAGAGGTTGTGGGGTTTTTCCGGGGTTAGCTTGACCAAAAACAACTGTCTCTTATGTGTTGAATGCTTGCATTTAATTTTGTGTTAATTATCAATTGTTATAAAAGTGAAAAGAGTAGAAGCACTCTTTATGTTTGCAATAAATGCATTCTGAAATTTATATCAACATGACAAAACATGTGGATTAGGCCTAAATAAACACGTGCAAAATTGTAAATTGGGTCAAGGGTGTAGATCATTAAATTTCTACAAATCAGCTGCCATCCCTCAAAAAGTGCTAAGGTTGGTTGGGGCTCAGGGGCATGTTGGGCCTAGGTGCATCAATCCCAAAGGTCATCAAATGTAGGGCAACGTGCCAGAACACTATGGGTGCTAGAGGTGCCCAAGGGTGGGTGTGATGCTTTGTTCTTGTTTGGAGTTCCATGGCTCTCAATGCTTCACCTGTGGGTGTCAATATACTTCTCAAATGCCTTGGGTACTTGTGGGTGTCAATATACTTTTCAAATGCCTTGGGTTCCTGTGGGTGTCAATATACTTCTCAAATGTCTTGGGTACCTGTGGGTACAATGCCCAAAGCTTGGGCTAAGGAACCACCTGACAATTACAACATGAAGTCATCGAGTACAATAATCATTCTTGCATCTAAGTGAACCAAACTTAATGTAAAGGGCTATTTAATACTTCAAATAAGGTTTCCCTTCGAAAATTGAGGCTTTGAACTCGCAATGGTGTTTCCTGCCTAGGTAGGAGTGGCTAAAGGACAACCCTATTAGGTGTTTCCAACCCCCAACGAGAAGTAACATTTCCTCAGTCCACCCTTCAATCAATAGGTGTTATGTGAATTATGGTGGCAATGAAGGGGAGAAGACTTCATGGCCAAGTACCATGGTCAAAGGGACCAACATGATGGGGGATCCACATCCTAAGTGTATAGATGTGAGGAGGGGGAAATCGTGAATGCATGAGTTACAAACTCGGCATTTGTTTTTCCTCTCCTCTTGTGAGCCTTTTGCTTGATTTTTCTTTATATTATTACTCGTAGCTCAAAGGGTTAGAGCTTGCTTTGTATTGTGTATAGTAGTTGTATTACCCCCTAATGATGAGGCAGCTCATTGCCCATCTGGGTTGGGACATGCAAGGGTTCTTTTTCATGATGTGAAGAGCAACATGTGCTCAAGAACTGAGTGATGGCCATAATGATTGAGATAGAGCTCATGCTAGGCTTTTCCCATGTGCTAATGTGTATGTCTTGGCTATCCTTTACATTTTGATATTCTTTCTTTTATTTTGCTTGTGGCCATTATATGTTTTTTTCGTTTCTTTTAGTTGCATCAACCTCCCAGGGCAAAGTTTCGGGCCCTACCCAGGCACGTGGATGTATGGGTGCCAAATCCCAAAGAACTAATGGTCAGTTAAGCCCGAAGAATAGAGGTGGAATATGGGCTTGTAATTTAAGATGGGAAGTGGTAAGTATGGAATAGAGATAGATGAAACACGCTATCTCAATCAAGCTTTCTCGAGTAGTGCCCCTCCTATACCCATTGGGCCATTAGGGGAGGAGGTCCCTCTAGACTAAGGTCGAAGATCAACCCCCCCCCCACAATTTAAGGTGAGGGAACAAGATCATGGTCAAAACCCCTCCTTCCAGGCCACCCCATAATCCATATCAAAAGCCCAAATATAAACAAGCATAAGCACAATATTGCAACATGAATAAAGTACTTGTTGATTGGAAGCCAACCTTCGCCCATGTGCTCTTGCTAGATGTGTGAGGAGGTATATGATTGATGCAGGTGGCGGAAATGTAATGGCACGTTGTCATCGACTAGTGGAGGTTGTTAGGGACTAATGGATGGTTGGCTACATGTGACGTGTGGGAGAAAAAATTTATATTATGGGGTCACCAACTTTTGGTGGTTAACAAGTAGGATTGTGTGTCACGCATCTTGGCTTTGCATCTTTCTTTGTTTTATATCATGTTGATTTCATTGCATTGTTTAGCTGCTTTGGAAAATTATATTTTTTATTTATATTTCAATTTTATTATTTTTCCTATTCCAGGGTGACAATATCACAATATTACTATTTTACTAATACTTTCTTGTAGAATCATCACTATTTTACTCTTGTAAAATCTAGAAAATATGGATAATGCACTCTACTATGAGCACATGTCCCCAAGTTGGAGCCAGATGTTACCCACCCAAATGTTTGGGTAACCCTAGGAGAAAAAAAAAATTCTCCTATGATGCGACTTGTCAACCAGCAGCCCTACCTTAGTCCACAAACAGCCAACCTCAAATACCTCTCATCCACTCTTCAGTCAATGCATTTATTCATCTAGCTTACTCGTCCAATTAAGGTGGGTCATCTATTGTGAGGTACATTAACCATTTTTGTATTCAAATGCTTTCATTTATCACTTGCCCCTAGTCCAGTGTGACCTTCCCTAGGGCGTTGCTTTCACCATCTAGGAGGGGCACAAATAGAAGGCTCTAATGATGGTGGTGTTCCATGTTATCCCTATTTAATACTTTTCATCATTCCCCTTCTCCATTTTCTTATATTTTTATTGGTTATTATAAGTCACTCGTGCTTTTGACATTGTCCTATGAAAAGAAGGGCTTGTATATACCCTATACTTGAGGTTGATGTAACTGTAAGAAAAGAAAGAGCATGAGCCAAATTTGAAATTGCAAAAAACAATGGCAAGGGATGTAAAGCAAGAAAAAGCCAAATCATAGTTTGAGCTTTACCCTCTCTTATATAGTCGTCCCTGAGAGTGTCCATCCATATCACACCTAAGCGATAAACTACTAATCACTAAAAGGGGTTATTGCATTATTACATGATGATCAATGAAGTTTGTTAAACAAACTATGCAAAGAAAAGAAAAAGGAAAATATGGTGGCTTGGAAAAACAAATGCAAGAAAGGTAACTCAAACAACCTAAGCACTCCCTCTACAGAAGCATTCATGGATAATGTTTTGATATAACCTAGCATAGACTATGACTCCATTCATGAAGTACACCCTATCCATAGCTCCTGTCACTTACACCTATCTTTTGAAAGGGTTGGCTTAGGAAATGTTCCTCCCCTTAAGGTTGGAAACACTTAATAAGGCCATGCAATAACCCTCCCGTACCTAAACATGGTAACTTGTGTATAAATCATAAGCTTGGAAAACATTTGAAGGTGATGCTTGTGTGAAATACTTTGATGCCTTTAACATTGAATATGGCCCGCTCTAATACTCTTATGGTTCTTGTACCCATGGCGTTAATCTCACTTGAGTCTTTGAGTATGTGCAGATATGTGCTCCCAAGTATAGTTGCCATCCCTTGAAGGATTGTATGATGCTTCTCTAGCACTTTAGAGAGGAAACCCAACCCCTTTGATGATGACAAGTACACTTTGACAGAGGTCATTGAGCACTTATTGACGAGCATTGATGTTTGGATGACTTGACATAATTGAGGATACCCTCACCTAGCTCCAATACCTTGGATGTTGTCTATCAAAGCTCCATTACCTTAAGAGCAAAAGTACCTATGAGATGGTAGGATGCCCCTAGACTAGCATTGCAACCACTTGATGGATGTTGCGCTACTTTTGAGGATATTTGATGATGATGATGACACGGTTCCCCTTTGGAGGGGATTGTACATTGTTTAGCATCATGACGTAATGCCATAGCATAATGACATCCTCTTCTTGATGCTTTGGAGGATGAGGTGGGCACCCTTCTAGATGACATTTGATTTAAGGAGGCTTTGCTTGGTGATTAGGCATTCACCTGATGAGAACACATGACTTTTGGGATGAGATGCACCCCTTCTAGCCATTTATTGCACTTTTCATTGGGGGACACACCTTTTGGAGGATGACATCACCTTTGGAGGACATCTAACTCAAACATGTGGGTTAATTGAGACATAATTTCATGTTATTCAATTGATATAGTTATTCTTTGGCGAGTTATCTTGTGACATATCCAACTTGTAATCATGATTTCAGATTTCTTATTATTTTAGTGCCTTTAAGCTAATTTTAGGGCAAACTGACTTGGTTACCCTCATATAGATAGAAGGAAGTCAATTTCCCTTGGATTATTATCACACTTGGAGGATCATCTCGCACTAGTTACTTGTCTTTTCTCTCTTGTGCACTATGGAGCACCAGCATAGCAAATTTCTCCTGGCAGATGTTTTAACTTTTGTGGACGCTTCTCTCTCTTGGATGATTATTGGTGAATCTTTGAATATATGTGTTATGTTCATGTATGTTATCTTCACCCATCTTATTCTTATTGATGAATTAGAGTTTAATGAAAATTTCACCAAGTTTCTGTTGATGCTTTATGGCTCTAAAATCTTCTTGCACAAGATTTTCATCAAGTTTCTATTGAGGTGACCTAGGTTTAGTTCCCTCCCTTTCAATCTACAAAGAAAATAGAAGGACACTAGGGTTGAAGAGTTGAGGGACACAAGTTTGTCTCCCTCAATTCCTTTGAATCCAAATATATCTCTTTTCTTCCAACGATTTTTAATCCTAGACTCCATTAACGAGAAAGGCACTAGTCTCATCTCTTGTGCCAGTCCTTTAAAACCCTAAATATTTTCTTGTGTTATTTGTTCTAGGGCATTATTTGACTTGGATATTATTGTCCTAGGATTAGGACTTGTGCACATTTATTTGGAAAAACAAAAATATTATTTTACATGCATTTTTCAGCCATAAATTAGGGTTGACGACTAGGGTTTATTGTTATATGTGTTTTTCACCACAAATAATTGTTGTTAATATTTCTCTTGTTTCTCTTCATTTAGACCTAATTTTACACTTCTTTATCATAGACTCTAAGACTTATTCTTAATTGTAATATCCCTAGTGGAAATTTTACAATGATAACAAAGACATGCAAAAATAAATAACACATAAATCAAAAGTTCCTGCAAATCACCAAACTAGCCAAATTTTATTAATAATATTTGTTGTGGTACAAATGAGTTGGAGAAAGTGCACCTGGGCTTGCACAAGGCAAGCTACAAGCACCAGGTGATGAGTACAAGAAAGCCCAACGGCTGCAATAACCAGCTCCTCGAGAAAACTGCATTGTTGCTCCAATTGCATTGTTGTCTGACTTCACCCCCTGATTTGCCGACTCTAGAATGCCCAAAAAATTCTAGGAATTTGGGATTGTGATCCTTGCCCAAAACCCATAAAGGTTTCCCTTGGTTCCAACCAAGGAAAATTTTAAGGATGGAAAATTTTCTTGAAGTTTAAAAACATTGGTGAATCTCACTAATCCCTAATAGGCAAACTATAAAATGTTCATTGATATATTTGTAAAATTATTCAAATTTATAATGATTTTATATTTAGTCTCTATATAATGTTGGCGATTTTTAAGGTAAAATAATTTTATATTCTAAAATTTAGGCGAATCGTCTTTTATAAAAATTGGAAATTGGCAAATCTTTTTTGTGGAAAAATCATGGAAAATTAGCCCACTGGGTGAACATTGGCCCCTAAAATTTTCCATGGTTCCAACCTTCAAAAATTGACCCTTTACAGCTTGGCCCTCCTCCAAATACGAACTTTGTTGTTGTGACTAATCCTATCAATCTCTACACTCCCAATTCCAGCAATCCTCCTCAAATGGCCCTAAAAATGATCTCCCAGCTCCAAAATCCTCGGGATAACGCTGCCCCAACAAATCTCACTCCAATGACTGCGCAGTCATAGAGGAGATGACACAGTCCTGCGTGTGATGAAATGAGAGTTTCATATGGGATGGCCCTCTTGTCTGTAGTTTCCCTCTACACTCCTAAAAATGGTGAAAGTATGCATCTGTAGCTTCTCCAGACAATTTCCCTACAACCCTGCTCTACAAATAACCAAGGAATTCTTCCTCTACGCAGTGGTGGCTCCTGGACTACGTGTTATGCTCCAACAATGCATATGACCTGCAACTGATGCTTCTTCCGGTCTCAGTGGTGAAGGAAAGCCTTCATTGGGTGGCACTCGAAGTCCACCGAAGAAAGGTTGAGCTTCTCTCCTTGGGAAGCTCTTGTGCTAAACAGCACAATGTTGGCTCAGCTGAACAGCTAAGGCAAATTCGATTTTAAAATAGACAAAAGACCCCTATTGCTCCCTCATCCCTTCCTTTTATAATTGTTGGCCATGCATTTCTTGTGGGTCCCTCCACCAATTCGATTTTCCTCAACGAATTTGAATTCCTTCTTCCCCAAGTGCGTAACGGCGAGTTTAACTAGCAGTTTCACCACCAATTGAATCAGCACAACCAATACCATCAATCAAAAGTGTTACACCTCCTAGACACCATGAAAACGTGACACCCGGATAATCAATCATACTTGGACGGAAATCGCTCACCCATTGCTTGCGCTGTACCCCCGAGATTAGATCAATAAATGATAAAAGCGCACGCCGTACCATAGACTGGATGGAGAGCCACGATATCCCGTACCGAACCATATCCATATCTATATTATTGCGATACAGATGTTTCAGGTTCACCGCCATCAGTAGCGAGGGCATAGACGTAGGCATAAGCATTTGACCCTGTTGATCGAGCAGATTCATGTACTTTCCTTGCACTAGGAAGCGCAAGCCCCTCCGGGACCTTGTTTGCCCGGTTCAAGAATCAGAAGCAAAGGAAGCATCCGAGGCATAGGTGAAAAATATAGATTCCATCATTGTACATCATCGATTAGCGTGCGATCCACACATATCTTACTGTAGTCCCTTCCCTTACCGAGCAGCATCAGTACTTGCAGCTCAAAGTGGCAGAGGCATCACCTGCAGGAGCAGCAGTTACGGGTGCATCTTTCGGTGCATTCCAACTTTTTATTACTTTTATCACAATTGACAATGTCCAAGTAATAGCCTGCTGTTCCAGTTTCATATCCAAATCCATCAGTAGCAGAGAGAGCAGAGGAAGAAGCGAAGGTAGCCCCTCCCCTAACGCAACGGGTTGGCGCTACGCCTTCACCTTGGCTTGCTCCCTTGCAAAACCTTGGCTGCGCAGCTGTCCCCTTGGGTGTGCCCTTGGATGCGCTGGCTGCTCCCGCACCTCAGGTACACCCGCCCTATGGGCGATGCACGAAAACCGTTGCATTTCGTCCTTGGCTATCCATTAAGTAGCGGCCACTAAGTAGCGCTGGACCCATTCCTGCTGTGATAGGCCCGGAACTATCCTTCCCTGTTCAATATACGCAATTAGGTCTATCGACGCCCGAATCCCTCAATGTTTACGGTGATGCTGCAAGAGACGGCTGCAAGAGTGATTACGGTTCTCTTAAGATAAGATAAGATACGTGATTAGGTTCTCATCTTGATACGTGGTGTGTCACTGCTGGAACTAGATTCATTCTCGAACTGGATGGTAAGGAACGAAGTAGCTTGTCCGCATCGGGCAAGGTGAGCATCATGTAGGCCCCATATTCCACTAGAGCCGCAATTTTTACCTTTTCCTCCTAAAAGTCGCAATGTCGGAATTGCATCCTCTCCCAAGACTCATCTCTAATGTTGAAAATCAAAATTGGGGATATTACAGTCCTCCCCGCCAAGAATTGCTTGTCCTCGAGCAATTCCTAAGCAAGCATCCTCTCTAGCTATTAATCCCCCACTGTCACTCAAAAATATGCCAGGGTCCCAGATGCGCCACTGAATCATCCCTAACCTTTGCATTGTCTTGTCATGAAGGAATCCTGCCTAAGCAAGCATCCTCTCTAGCTATTAATCCCCCACTGTCACTCAAAAATATGCCAGGGTCCCAGATGCGCCACTGAATCGTCCCTAACCTTTGCATTGTCTTGTCATGAAGGAATCCTGCAATACCAGGATCCCAAGCCATCATGTCCAACATGAAGCTCCCCTTGCTCCACCCACTATCCTGCCAGGTATAAGTACTAGAAGCCCTCTGCATACCATCAATGAGTAGGGAATCATGATAATTTGCACTATGTACAACTCATGAAGTTGCCCTACCAAGTAGTCCCTCCCATACACTCCAAGAGTAAACTCTTGAAGATACCACCCAATCCCTGTGGAGATAAAGTCTCGATCACATGAGCTTCTCTGGATATCATCCTGTTGACCAACCTACCATGCCAATGAAGTCACCCACGCCATCAATGACTCGCTAAAGCCTAATGGAAGATCTGAATGACCTCCCCCTATAAAAACCATCTCATCCCTAAAGGTCGTTGAGTTGTAAAGTACTGTGATGCTCAGGGCCTCTACTGGTCTCAAAAGAGTGCCACCATGCTGACGTTGCACCCCTCTGATTAGGACATGGTTCCCATCGTGCGCACATTGTATCTTCCTCCCCTGGGACCTGATGGCGAAAAATCTGTGAAGGCCAAGCTCATCCTGCCCAGGCATCTCCAAGATGCCAATGCCTACCCATCCACTACCAATCTCAGTCCTAAGCAACAATAGGGTAAATTTACCTCACCATACCACATCGTGAAGTTTGTGACCCTGCCTACGGAAAGTGCACCCCGATACCGCCTGGAGTCTAAACATCTGCCTGTAGACAAGGTCTACCATCCTCGTTGAAAGTTCATCATGCATCTCCCTCGCAATCACCTCCCCAAGTGTAAGCCCAAGGGTGGAACATATGCTACCTCGACAGTAAACCACACCAGCCTAAGCCTGTATATGTCGGCCCGTGCCCCCGCCAAATGTCTCAACTAGAGAGTCTTTGTCCTACCCATGACACAATGTGTCTCATCCAACTGCTTAGGGTGAGCCTCCTATGTCATGTTGCTTGTACTGAGAGTATCAAAGGGCAGCAACCAAACGCTCTGTGGTTGTAAGAAATACTGGAGAGTGAAGGGTGGGTAGGTCCCCAAGGCTATGATCAAGAATCTGTCGGGATACTGAAGAGTAATCCTATGGACGTCCCTCTCTTCGCCTCGGATCTGCTAATAACCCAATTGAAGACTTGTCTCTGCTGAACATGTCGTCCCCAGATACTCAACAACGTCCTCATCCATCCAAGGTGAGCTGCTCCTAATGGTACATCTCATGTTCCTGCCCATAAGTCTCCTTGGAGGCAACGCTCCAAGAGCCCACGGTGCCGCACCAGATGCCACTGCATACCACCAAGTATCCCTGTACCCAATGTGATGTGAGCCGCTCCTCCTACTCCACAGTGCAATCCAACACACTACGACACACCACAATGCACCTCCATGTCCACCTGCCAACCACTGCTCAACGCTAGATGCTCCTACACATCCCTAGATGTCATGGCCTAAAGCTATGATAGTGCGCTTTGGCCTACATCCGACTGACATCATCACGTCCACTATCACATCACTATATCCTCTGATGAATGGATCTCCATAACCTCAGGTAAGTGGACCTCCCCTCCTGATCCTCCCTAAAAGATATAACATGTGGATCTCCCTAAGTACCTGTCGGGGTGTCCCTGAGGTGTTTCTCCTCAGTGACCAGTGTGTCCTATACATCCATGGGAAATCCTCCTCTCCATACAAGGAACTATCTGGTGGCCTGTCGATGCCACTTCCTTTGACAACCTCTTGCCAAGGTACACCGATCATCGTATGCCCCCACACACAGCCAACATGCCAATAAAACTCATGGAGTCTGCCTGCTCCTCTGTCAGCTCAACCTGTCATGGGTGTTGTCCAAAACTCTGGTGAGAATATGAAAATGGGGGTGAGTCCAATCACTGGATCCACCATCCTACTACTACCCTGACTAAACCAATCCATGGAGTGGTGGGGAGTCCCACCTGGGTCCCAATGATGATCCAACCCTCGAGCCCCTCTGGAAAACCACGACTCTTGTTGAACTATGCTCCCGACCATGGATGTATCCAAAAACCTAGTCAGCCCTATCAAGTACCAACTCAATACCTCATACCACCCAACCCCATGAGAGGGATCAAATGCAAGAGTCCCCAAGTACGTAGCAAGTCCATCATGCGAGTGTTACACCCTACGTAACTCATGTCGCCTTGTCTCACTAGCCCAGTCATCATACAACCTGTCTAGGTAACCCAAAAAATCTCCCTCCAACGTGCAGAGGTAACCTAGCAATATTGTAGGCCCCATCTACATAAGCCTGAAGAGGGCTAGTGACTGGAAGTACTGCAGCTCTGTTGGCTGCCTGGGCATCTATCTGCTCCCTGTTGATGGCAGGTCCGACAAATGATTGCCCATCCTCCTCTACCATGGGCATAACAGGAGTCCCGAGTTGTCCCTCCACAAGTAGCTCATCGAGCATAACATCCTCATCTAGCTCACACTCCTCAAGGTGCTCTCCATGTTGTTGTAGGTATTGTCATCTGAGAACTCTATCATGGCTCTAGGTACCTCTGTGCCTATCAGCACCTCAATAATGGATGTGTCTCCCTGCACCTCCCTAATCTGTTGTGGGTTGCCATCACCTGAAAATTTGGACATGGTCCTGGACACCTCATTAATGGATACCTCAGCAATGGATGGCACCTCATCAACGACGAACACCACATCATCAGATGGCTCTATAGGTGTATGATCCACTCTCTTCGTCAAGGTGTCAACAACTGCTATCAGAGAGGTCTCCAATAATGGTGACTCACGTGCCATACTAGGTACATCAATTTGCCCCTCACCATCTTGCGTGTCCTCCTACTTAACCTCCTCCTCGAGCTTCTGAGATCTAAATCCCGGTCTCCACCAACAGAAATGCCAAATGGTCTCATCCTCTAACTGCCCACCTCTACATGATGGTCCAACCCCTGAACTATACTTCTCCTTCTCCTGTTCATCCAAGGAACGAGGCATGGTAGGATGGTCAAACTGACCATACATGTGAGTGTTGTACTGTTGGGATGCACGTGTATGTACTTGGCTTCTATGTTGGTTATGTATCAGTCGTTGCATCCCCTCTAAAATCTGTTGGTTCTACCTCACCAATTGTTGGCTCTACCTCATCAACTCCTCCATGATCTTGTTAGCCCCTCCCCATAGTTGGCCAAGATCATGGTCTGATACCACTGTAATATTCCTAGTGGAAATTTTACAATGATAACAAAGACATGCAAAAATAAATAACACAGAAAAATTCAAAAATGCATACACATAAACCAAAAATTTCTGCAAATCCCCAAACTGGCCAAATTTTATTAATAATATTTGTTGTGGTACAAATGAGTTGGAGAAAGTGCACCTGGGCTTGCACAAGGCAAGCTACAAGCACCAGGTGATGAGTACAAGAAAGCCCAACGGCTGCAATAACCAGCTCCTCCAAAAAATTGCGTTGTTGCTCCAAAACTAGACTGCTGCCTGACTTCACCCCCTTGATTTGCCCACTCTAGAGTGCCCAGAAAATTCTAGGAATTTGGGATTGTGATCCTTGCCCAAAACCCAAAAAGGGTTTCCCTTGGTTCCAACCTTCAAAATTTGACCCTTCACAGCTTGGCCCTCCTCCAAATACGAATTTTGTTGTTGTGATTGATCCTATCAATCTCTGCACTCCCAACTCCAACAATCCTCCTCAAATGGCCCTCCAAATGATCTCCCAGCTCCCCAACTCCAAAATCCCCGGGATAATGTTGCCCCAACAAATCTCACTCCAATGACTGCGCAATCATGGAGGAGATGATGCAGTCCTGCGTGTGATGAAATGAGAGTTGCGTATGGGATGGCCCTCTTGTCTGTAGCTGCCCTATACACTCCTGAAAATGGTGAAAGGATGCTCTTGTAGCTTCTCCAGACAATTTCCCTACAGCCCTGCTCTACAAATAACCAGTGAATTCTTTCTTTGCGCAGTGGTGGCTCCTAGACTATCTGTTATGCTCCAAAAATGCGTACGACCTGCAACTGATGCTTCTTCCGGTCTCGGTGGTGAAAAAAATCCTTCCTTAGGTGGCACTCAAAGTCCACCGAAGCAAGGTTGAGCTTCTCTCCTTGGGAAGCTCTTGTGCTAAACAGCACAATGTTGGCTCAGTTGAACAGCTAAGGCAAATTCGATTTTCAAATACACAAAAGACCCCTATTGCTCCCTCATTATAATTGTTGGCCATGCATTCCTTGTGGGTCCCTCCACCAATTCGATTTTCCTCAAAGAATTTGAATTCCTTCTTCCCCAAGTGCGAACTTCATGTGGGCCCCATATTCCACTAGAGCCGCAATTTTTACCTTTTCCTCATAAGTCGCAATGCCGGAATTGCATCCTCTCCCAAGACTCATCTCTAATGCTGAAAATCAAAATTGGGGATATTACATTAATGTTGTCATAGACCATTCATTTGTTGTAATCTCTAGTTTAAAATCCTAGTTTATGACAGCCAAGTATAATTTCTTGATTGTATGTGTTTCGAAACATATTTGAACCTCTATGGATTGACCTAAGCCTCTAGATTGAGCCATAGGAATCCTTTAACTCACTCTCTTAGTATTATAGCTTAATTCACCCAAAACCCTAATTATTGCATACTTATTTGGTGAAATATTGTTGTAGAGCCCTCAGGGGGACAATTAGCCTAGGTCAAATTGGGTTACTTGGTCCCTAAGATCTACTAGGGAAGCCTCCCTTGTGTGGATTGCATCCATCACTAAAATGAGGTGAGATTTTGCTGAGGTGGCAATGGTAACACTCCCATTGTTGCTCTTAATCTAGGTTGCTTAATGAGGCTTTGCACGAAGATTTCACAGTAACAATGACAATAATATTTAATGTTAATTTAGTAAATGAATGAACATCTACTTCCAAGCATCATTTTGCCATTGAATGTATTTCATATAAGCATCATATCTGGTGTAATGCTTTGAAGTCTCATGGTGCAGTTGAATACTTCACCTTGCGCCTGATCTTTGGAGCAATATTCATTTTCATTCTCAAGCTTCACTTTGAATAAGTTTTGTTTGTGTTGTCACTCACTACTTTTTTAGTCACCAATTGCTTCAAATACCCAATAGCAGTGAAGTTTGATGCATTCTGACCCACAGAAGCTACCAGAGCTAAATCAGACCCCCTCCATTGCGTAGTGCTCGGAAAAAGCTTTCCGGTGGTATATAGAAGTCTAAAAAAAGATTCCTAGATCAGAAGTTAGACCCTATTGAAGAATTCCTTTGAAAAACTCAGAAAACAAGAAAAATGGCTAAGTCTGAGGAAAAAATTGCAATCGAGACCTAGGAGGTTCATCGCAATCACATATCAGCGTCGGCGGGTCCAGGCAAGTAAAGAGCATTGGCGAATCAAGGCCAAGTATTCATCGGCGATCGGCAGGGTTTTAAGTCCTAAAACTGCACAAACGGGGCCGAATGCAATATAATGTTGTACCGTCGAGAGGGGTCGATTTCGAAATACAAAGGAAATGATTTACAAAACAAGGGTTGGGCTCTCCCTTTCTCTCTCCTCCACGTGGTATTGGTGATCAGCAGGGGTTGCAGCTCCGGAACAATGAAAAACTGTCGATTTGTGATGTCGGTGTTAAAGTCCCGGGGAGAGCCTATTTCAAATACAAAGGAATTCCCTGCAAAACCAAGGCCTGGCCGGCCTTTTTCTCTCTCCTCCACCGAGATGACATGGCAACTGACATCAGCAATGAAGTGGCATATACAGATGATGACGTGGCGGTGGACACGTGTCACTCATTTTTGGCATTTTACGGGGTCCTATGGGGTTGTTCCTAGGTACCACATGTCACCACTCACAGGGTGACATGTGGCAGTGATGACATCAGCAGGTTTATCAGCGATCAGTAGTTCTTGGTTTCAGGGTTATCGACGATTGCAATTGCGATAAGGAAAGGCCCCGGATGGGATATACAATGAGCTAGGAAATCAGCCGATGTGGGACTTCTGCGATATAAAGAAAAAGGCCACCCCACACAGTTATTAAGAGTTTTAGCGCCAAACGCATGGGCCTTTGGTTCCAACCCCCAGTCGTATAAGGAAATTCTTAAAAGGGGCTATAAATAAAGGGGGCCTAACAGTTAACTGAAAATGCCCGCCTGTTCGTCTGTTTTAAATAATTTAAAGGCCCGCAGCACGGTACACTGATAGCACTGTACAGAGATTTAAATGGGTGGATGGGTTGGCAGCGGTGATATTAAATAAGACATGGCGCAACTATAGATCAGTATGGGGAGGATTCAGGAAGTTTTAATGGCACGGCATGGTGCTCTACTTCGTCACGCAGCAAAGGACCACTCGGGCACACGCCTTTCCCACTCCACTCCCTACTCCACCAAACAAGTCACTCAGGCATTTAAAGGAGAATTGACAGAAGTCGGCCGAGCAGCAGTGAACCGCCTCAAGCAGCCGAAAAGAGCCTGATGACAGCAGGGACGTGGCTCTATCCAAGGCCTCCACTGAAGCAACAAGGGGACACCTCCTCTTTCCTCTCTCGATTTTCTTTCTTTGTGCATTTATTTCTGCATTTTTTCCAAGAAAGGGATTCGATCCTTGTTGTAATCTTTAGGTAGGTGGTAGCAGAGCCTTACAGAGTCGAGACAGCTAGTCTAGCATGATAGCTGGGGCTCGGGCTCAAATATTTTGATTGTAACTCAAAGCTCTCCCCCTCTTCTTATAAATAGGGGGATGAAATCTATAACAAGGGGCTCCGGAATTTCTCGCCCAGGAGGGCTGAACTCCGTGATGCCATTTTGGTTCTAATTTGCTTGTTCATGGGGGTTTCACTGATATCATTGCTGAGTGTATGGACTGGTTATTGGACCCTTGGAGTTAAATGGTATTTTCTTGTTGATTCCTAACATGATTAATGTGCAGTAAGTTTTTCCTTCTGTAACCTCATTTCACCATGTATTTCTTCTCTGAAATAGTATTAAGACAGTTGCTATGTTTCTTGCTGACTAATGGATTTGTCTTCACTGCTAAATAGAAGAGAGTACCTGTGCAAGACCACAGAATTACTTCTGTTATTTATATGCATGTAGTACCTGTAATCCTTCAAATTCACTTATGTTTGTAAGTAGCTTACAGTACCTGTGGTGGCTCAGACTTACCTCAACTGTTGAACAAATATTGATACCCACTACTATGCATGCCTGAAACTGTAAAATCAGCTCCCTCTATTTCTAACATTTCATCGGAAAACCATGGTTTAGGATTCCGTGTTGCTTACAGCCCTATCCATCGAATTCCACTTTCTGCTGGAAATTAGTGGCTGAAGATTATGTTGTCACAGCCCTCTGCACCTAATTTCCTCCTCCTCCGCCCCCTCTCCTTCACCACTTCAACTTCAGTTCAAGCTGTCTCATTTCCATGTGTAGGCCACCAGAAGAAGAAACCATTTCTCTTTGAGATTGCTCCATATACCCCCAGCATTTGGATCCATGAATTGGCTTGAATCTATCTCTTTGAAAGCTAACTGAACCAAGCCCCCTCCTATTACTTTTTACGTGACAATTGGTGTGCTGCAACCCCCTCACATATAACCTTACAAGCACTCCTCTATTTAAGATGTCCTAGGCACTGGTCTACAATCAACCCAGAGGCTGTCTCTAGGGAGCTTTCTTGTCTCATGCTGCACGGTGCAAGATTTAGCGACAACAGCTTGTCTGAGTTAAATACCTTAAAGTTTGTGCATATTTGGAAATTTGGCATGTTCTTAATTCACACCTAATATTTTCCCTCTTACCTTGAGAGTAGGTAGTATCAATCTTGCCTTAGTTGAACCAAGACTTGGAGCTCCCCTTCCACACTCAATGATTCTGACTTAGCTTGACCTTTCGGGATTTCCCCCATTGAGTAGAACCCTTTCCGTAGTCTAGAGAGTGAGACAAAGCCACTGAAGTGACTGTGGATGGCTTGCCTAAGAGTTGCCTCTTGGCTCTCCCACTAGGATTAGGGCTTTTCCTCCTAGATGAGAATTTGAGAAGCAACACTGCTCCTTTGGTGCAATTCCTTCTCTATATTTTTTTATCCTGCTGATTTGACAAGAACCCTGAGGATGCAAATAATTGCAGTTCATCATACCAAGGAAGTGTAGAAATAACAGAAAAAAATAGCAGTCACCTCTCGCTTTAATGCATATTCTAGAGACTCAAGATCATCCAAAGTCCCCATGGCAAATTCTGCCATTATTTCTACCTTTTAACTCACCTACATACATTCAGGGAATGATACAAATGTCTCAGTTGCCTGAGAAATCCCTCCTTTCACTGCCAGAGCGAGAATATAGAATATTGATTAAATATCTTTTATTTTGCAGGCCTTGACAACCCTTGTGGCAAGACATGATATTTTAGCAGACATAGAGAAACAAACTATGACAATAATTCAAACAATGTGAATCAATAATCAAACGTATAAGAGATTTTATTATCAGATGAGGCTTTAGGAATTTAATCGCTTAATTGGAATTTTGGTCTGCTAACAATTAGGGTTGCATCCTAGTTAATATTGAGCCCAATGATAACCAACCCAATGAGAAATTGTTAAACAAAAGGGAATGTATCTGTAACTTTAATGGGATCCACTCCACTATACAGTCCTCCATTTTGGCATTAAGTGGCTTTAGAGGCATGATTACTCCCTTGAAGATAGGCTGCAGGTAACCCTCTCATATGGACAGGGATGCTTCCTTCCTGCTCAATGATATTTTATCATAGCAGAGTTTATTATGCATGTTTATCCTATTCATTTGATCTGGTAAGCAAACTTTTATCCCAGATTCAATATACATCTTTCAGATATTTATGCTTATATATATCCATTCAAAGTCTATATTAATTCTCAAAACCAGAACGCTAGATTCAAAAGGATCTCAACACATTAAAGTAACCAAATTTAACTGAAAGCAGCAATGTCAGTCAAAGGATGAAATCAGGAAAAGAATAAGTATGCTACAATTTCAAACTTAGAGTTTGCATGCCAGATAAAGCCATTTCTGGAAGCCATTTACCGGCTTAAAAACAAGAATAATTGACTTTACAAAATCCCAAAAAGAAAAAAGCATTCCGCTTCAGTAAGTCCTTCGATGGATATTTTAAAGGGGACAACAACAAGAAGAAAAACACACTTTGCTAATTATCAGAATATAATAAGCTGGTGTTTCCAACAAATCATTTAAAAGATAAATTTCAAGGTAAAAGTTACCTTTTCAAGTTTGTATTTAATTCTGACTTCCGGATTTGCAGATTTCAGCTTCTTTCTCGCCTTCAATCGAAAGAACCTGAGCTCACTTCTCTTTGCTTTTTTCAACTTCTTTTTCTTCTTGCTCATTGCACTTTTCTTCTCTGGCTTTCTTTTGTCATTTTGTTCACCTACATCAAATCTTGCAATACCATTACTTATATCCAATTTCACCAAACCATTGCTCATGAATCTAACAATTTGATGGTTAAAGCAAGACGAAGCCTGACAGAAAGGATAGCGTTCCATAGCCTCCCATAACTCATGGCTTTCATGTTGACCACGATAAGTTATATGAACATGTGGATAAGCTGCAATTTCTTGGTCCAAAGCTGAGAAGCCTGTCACAGTATTGATGGCTCCGCAAGCTGGTTGCCGCAAGAATTCCCTGTCCACTCCAAAGTCAATCTATCCACTTCTTGAGAAGTCTTCTTTGAGAAAGCATTAGCCATCACTCTTAATGATTTCAGTATAAGCCTGCAAAAAGCAAAATCTGCTTTTCCACTTTTAACTTGAATACTCACTACCAATTCCAGGAGTGTCAAAACTCAAATAATCCTTATAAGTTCGAAATTATTTCATTATTTTTCAATTTTTGCAGAATTTAGGATGCATTTCAGATTCAGTGCAAGATGAGTAGAATTTCACTGTGTGTGAAAACTTCCTTCAAATGTAGATTTCCAAGGGCATTCAAGGTTTGAAATTTTTAATGGAAATATTCTCATTATTCTAACCAAGTAATATATTGTCCATGTAAATACAATAGCCTTCTGTATTTATATGTTTGGTTTTCACTTAGCAGCTGAAACCTAACACCTACAAGCATTCATATAATGGAAAAACTGCATCTATGCATCAAAGTTGGGATATGAAGATTGAAGCAATCAATTCCAACCACATTTTACAAATACCAAATTATCACAAACTATAAACAACAGGATTTCAATTATTACAGTCATGGATGTTATGTGCTTGCAAAAATACATTTAAGCCTATTGAGCATTCCGTTTGGATACATTTCCCCTCAGTTTTGCATTAAATCAAAGTTTTATTGAATGCCATATTGAACCCAGTATTTTATTTCGCACTTACATACAATGGCAAACATAGTTCTGGACAGTTCCTCGTTCAAAGTTCAAACAGCTAATTTTGTATTCAATACATTAGAGCTAGTAATAACCACTTGTATGTTGCAGACTACTTAGCATTACCCTCTCTTAACAGACATGAGCCAACAAATGGGTTATTAATCACATCTTGATTGACTACTAGGATTGTAAAGACCAGTCACCTTTTGGCTCTGTTTGTGTTTCAAATATCTTGATTTATTGATTTGAGGGATAAGAGAATAGTTTGTTGAAAACATACTTAATCCAGAGATTGGTCATGTTACATGTCCTAAACAATGCAACCAGCACTTTGGATTTTGCTACTAAAGTAATCATATGTCAGATATCCTGAGATCACGTGACGGGGCTTGCCTCTCTTTGGAGACCAACCAACATAAATAAAATGTTTTTGACAAGACTCTATTATGAACAACATAATACTAAGACTTAAATCCTGCCATGTTAAAATTGGCAACTAGGGCCAAACTCCATGTGGGTCATCTCATTTATGGCAGCTGATATTTTTCTTGGATCCCTCTCATCGAGAGGTGTAGGATTGATCTAAAGATCATCCGATTCCGATAAGTATTCATGGAGTTGTGAATTTATTTGTGTTATAAGACAATTCATCAAGGTCGGCCAGCAACCAAATAAACCCCACATGTGCTCAACGTTTTAGTATAAAAGGAGATGACTTGAGAGTCATTTCACACACAACTTCTCTCTTGATTTCTCTCCACTTGTCTTGGGTTTTAGTGTGAGAGAAATCTAGGAGGAAGTAGCCCTAACGCAGTCCTAAGGAGGATGCCCTAACGCAGTCCTAAGGAGGATGATCTAGCTCTCAACGCAGTTATGGAGGAGAGATCTAAATGCTGTCCTAAAGGGATCATGACACCTAGCCGCAGTCAAGGAAGTCTATCTACGCTGCTGTCTAAGGAAGACCCACACACACAATCCCTAACCGCAGTCAAGGAGGGTTAGGTGCCCTAGATAATGAGTGATGACTCAGCCATCCCATACGCTATCCTAACCAGGCTGTCTAAAGCCTACCGCAATCAGATTAAGAAGGCCGAGGAGATTCTGGACAGCGTGATATTAAGGAGGTCGAGCAATGGATGTATTTGAGGACTGTTCTCTCGTGTAACAGGCCGAGTAAAGGGATGACTAGGCCGCAGCTAAGGCAGCATTCCAGCGAGGGTTTGAAGGACTGTCTCAAGGCCATTTCAGGTAACCGAATTATTGGAAGGAGGGCCGTGAAGCTTTGCTAGAGGGCCGAGGCTAGAAGAGACTGTTTAGAGGTGGGCAAACCCTTAACCAGGTTGCTGCAAATCTATGGAAGCTTGCTGTGAGGGCAGGCCGTGGACCTTGTAAGGACTAGAACCGCCCAGGATTATTGTGAAGGGTCACATCCCCACAAGGAAGGGCAGCCACATCACCTTGGAGCAAATCTGGGCGGAAAAGAAGGCTGGCAAAGGGACTGTGATATGCCCTAACCAGGCCTAGTTTGCAGCAAACTAATCAGACCTCAAAACAGTGAGTTAAGGTATGTTGTCTATGACACTTCTTGTAGGTGTTGGATCCTAGATGAGGATCAGTTTGGACCAGATTGTTGGGCAGTCAGTGGAGGTCAAATTGGTGGCTGTTCATAATGGTATGATACATGGGACAGCAGCAACAGCAAGGGTGCCTGTTGGAGCAAGGTAAATGGGATAGCTAGGTAATAGAGCTTGGTGCAGCAAGCTATCTTAGGAGCAGCTGTCACTAACAGTGGGACAGCAATGCTAGTAGCCATGACAGCATGATAGCAGCAATGTTACAATGATGGCTTGGTTCAGCAGTGCTAAACATTGGAACAACATGTGTGACAGCAAGGTACAGCAGTGCTAAACATTGGGATAAGCAGTGTGACAGCATGGTGCAGCAATGGCACATGAGACAGCAAGCACATGATGCAGTACAGTGATGGGTACAGTCATGATTAGTGAAGCATGATGAGATGCAGCATAGTGATGATGGGTGCAGCACGGTGAAGTGCAGCATGATGACGAGGTGCAGCACAATGATAGGTGAAGGAGTCACCTTGGAGAATCAGTTGAAGCAACATGTCTTCAACTGATCTCATGTATCTTCTTAGAGATGATCTATGCTCTTACCTAGATAAGTCAAAGTGTTGACTTCTATTGTAAATGTACTATCTCTTTCTCTCTCTCTCTCTGTTGAACTATTGAAGAACATATAAGAAGAATTGATCAAGGGTTTCCCCACATTGGGGTTTGTCCATGGCTAGCGCCACATCTTGTGTCCTCTTGTCTTGGCTTGTCTTCTATGGTTTATGTTTATGTTCTATCTGCAGTTTACTTTAATGCTGATGTGATTGCTAATCTGAAAAAGATATTGAGCTAACTGTGAAAATTGAAATAAATTGCTCTAAGCATAGAACATACCTAAAATTCACATGGTATCAGAGCTGAGGTGAAACGGCAAAAGGATCAATGGATTCATCATCCCTATTCAAATTCACCAAGGGTGAAGTCGAAACAGAGAATATTATCAGAAGGGCGCAACGGAAGTTTCTGATGGCCTTCAGATCACTTCAATGGGAGGTCCGAATCTGAGGGTGGAAGGAAAGGCGGATGCCTTGGTTATAATAAGTTCGGCCATTATGCGAAGGAGTGTCTGAATGGTAGGGACACATCACTTGATGATGATAACAATCATTCCAGGGACATCTTCAATGATCAGAGGAATTACTGGTAATACAGGTCATCAAGGGAACGGCCAATTCTTCAAAGAAAGCAAGGAACCCCAAGTATGAAGAATCAAGTGTTGTTTCCAATGAGATAAATAAGTGTTATCATAAATTGGCCCTCTCCTTCAGACTCTTTGGGAATCTGGCTTATTGATTGTAGTGCTTCAAGGCACTTCATCAGATAGGAGGGTGCTCTCTCTAATTTAGTAGAGATGGAAAACAATCGTGGGATTATACTTGGAGCCGATGCCACCTATCCCGGAAAGGGTGTAGGGAATGTTACCCCTCAATTGAATGAGAGTAACTTGATTCATTTACAAGAATCTCTTTTGTGTACATGATCGCAAGAAGAACCTGGTGACCATTTCGGAAATGGAAGTCAAAGGTTTCAGGGTGGCATTCATTGATGGAAAGGTACGTATTTGAAAATGCAATTTTTCAAAGATGCTTTTGAGTTCAGGGTTGTATCAAGTTGCAAGAAGTCCATTGGGGACCATGTCAATTGTCACATCTCATCTATAGCACCGGAGGTCTACTTATTATGGGACCCTACCCGATGTGAGTCAAATGGTGACAGGGATGCCTAAATTCAAGAAGAGCATGAAGGTACATGTCTGAGATGTACCGAAGGAAAATCTTACAAGGGGACCATTCCCCTCATGTAGCAGGTCCATAGGTTTGGAACAACCCGAGGGGTTTGAGATTCATGATCGGGAATCTCATGTGTGTAGGTGGAAGAAAGCCCTCTATGGCTTGAAGCACAACACCCCGGGCTTAGTATGAGAGGATTGATATGTTAAAATTGGCAACTAGGGCCAAACTTCATGTGGGTCATCTTGTTCATGGCTGATAATATGTTCATTAGATTCCTCTCGTCGAGAGGTGTAGGATTGATCTAAAGATCATCTGATTCCGATAAGTATTCATGGAGATATGAATTTATTTTGATTATGGAATTAATATCAAGCCGACCTACAACTCATGTACGCTCAGAAGCCCAACAGTCGCATCTATTCAAACACAAACGTTGTGTATAAATATAAGAGGACTTTTCTTCATTTGCACTCACTCATCTCATCACATCTCTCTCTCTCTCTACTACGCAGAAAAGAGTCTCTTCTCTACTGCGCAAAAAAGGGTCTCTCTCTCTCGCACATGTGAAGTCGGAAGCTGCTGAAACTGAAGCTGCAACTGTAGATCCAAACTTTGACCAACGTGGACCATTAGATCTCCTCATTTGATCTGCATTGTAGGTTCATATGAACCTCCTCTGAAAGCCGCAACTTTTGGTGTGGAATCAAGTCAATCCGACGGACGGTTTGCAAGATATCGGCTGCCCTAGTTTTAAGGAAGTTGTTGAAACTGAAGCTGCAACTGCAGAAGTGAAGTTTGACCTGCGTGGACCAGAAGATCTCCTCATCTAAATTGTGTTGTAGGTTCATCTGAACCTCCTCTGGAAGCCGCAACTTTTGGTGGTGGAATCAAGCCGATCCGACGGTCGGTTTGTGAGATATCGTCTGCCCTAGTTTGATGATGAAGCCGCCAATGCTAATGTTGTTGATCTAGGGTTTACTATTGCTAATATAAATCAGATTTATTGTACTATTTCTCTCTGTTGAATTATTGAAGATAAAAGAAGATTTGATCGAAGGGTTTCCCCACAAATTGTGGGGTTTGTCCCTGGCTAGCCGCCACATCTTATGTCTCTTGTCTTGGCTTGTTTTCTGTCGATCGTTTAATGTTCTATCTGCACTTTACTTTATGTACATGTGATTGCTAATATATGGAATATAATAAGAAAAAGAAGTAAACTGTTATAACCATAGAACATACCATAACTTAACATGGTATCAGAGCTGAGGTGAAGACAAAACCCGAGCAAGAGCAAGAGCAATCACCGAAGAGAAGATTGGCAAGGCTATCCTAAAAGAACAATGGGGTCCTCAACACTCTTTCCTGCCAAAGACAAGCTCCGTGAGAAAGCTGACTATCACGGATGGAAGATGTCTATCGATCTAACCCTAGAAGATCAAGGAGTGTTGGACCATGTAAGAGGCAATATTGTTGAACCTCCATCAAATGCATCCGTTGTTGCCTGGAACAAATGGAAAAACGGAGAAGTCAAAACAAAGAAGATCATCCGGGACTCTATCGACAAGCACTTGGTGCCCTACATCTCTGAACTGGACACCTACAAGGACATCTACGATAGACTAGTGAGTATATTTAAAGTTAATTATGCAAATCAAGTTTTGTTTCTTAGAAATAAACTGAGGGAAATCAAGAAGGGTAAAGATGAGAGTATGCAAGCATACTTCTTAAGAATCACCGAGATCAAGAACGATCTCCTATCTATTGGGGAGACTATTACTGACAGAGAAATGGCACTCACGACTCTTGGAGGATTACCATCCGAATGGTACGTGTTCAGGACTACTCTTCTGAACAATAATGTAATTCCTAGTTTCGAGGAATTAATAGCTAGATGCATTCATGAAGAAACAAGGGTAGAAGAGCAAGAAATGCCCTTGCCTAAAGGTCCTGCTGCTGCTTTTTCTTCTCATACTAAGAAAAGAAATAATTCCATGAATAAATCAAAAGGAAAGGCTGGACCTAAGGGTGGAAGAAAAGGACGATGTTACATCTGCGATAAAGCAGGTCACTATGCAAGGGAGTGCCCTGATAGAAAGGACTCACGCCGGGATGATGATCAAAATCCCTCTGATGGCAATCAAAGGATTGACAAATTCAATAGCAAAGGTAAGAGGAGAGCTGGGAAACAAGGAAGAGGGCAACCATTCAAGAAGGCTAGAAATTCCAGGATGTATTAAATGCACCTGACCTCAAAAAGAACCTGGTATCCATCTCGCCAATGGAAGACAAAGGTTACAAGATAACCTTCAGTGATGGCAAGGAACGTATATGGAAAAATAATGTTAAAGATGCTTTCACTCTTGGGTTTCGAGTTGATTCTTTATATCAGGTCGGTGGAAGTCCGCTAGGTGTCATGTCTTATGACACATCTCTTCAGTCCGAACTTTGGCATCGGAGGTTTGCCCCCCTTCATTATAAAGCTCTACTCGGTGTAAGACAAATGGTGACAGGGATGCCCGAATTCCGAGTAGAGAAAGAAGGTGTATGTCCAGGATGTAACGAAGGTAAGCTCAAAAGGGGACCATTCCCCTCAAGCCAAAGCAAGACAGTTGGTTCACTCAGGCATATCTGAGGCTGGCATTAAGAGGGAGACTACTACACCACATACTCCTGAGCAGAATGGTGTGGCGGAAAGGAAGAACCGTACGATTGTGGAAGCTGTCTCTATGGGTAGATGATGTAACAATGCCTGATGTGGAGGAACCCATGGATCCTATTTATCCACCTGAGCCTTCCTCTTCTAGGAAGAGGCCTTCATGGCTTAGGGGGATACTTGATGATGCTGAAGGACATGCTGCACCCCGAGGAACCTTCCATGAAAGTAAGAAACCTAACAGGTATCAGGGATACCTGACCATCATGAGCACGATCATACAAAATGAGCCTTCATCATTCTCAGATGTCGTCAAGCATCAAGTATGGAAGGATGCTATGACCAAAGAATATGAGTCTATTATGGAGAATGATGTCTGGGAAGTAGTTCCCAAACCCTAGGACAAGACAATTGTTACTTCAAAATGGCTTTACAAGATAAAGCTGCAACAGATGGAAGTATGGAATAGTATAAGGCTCGTTTTGTTGCTCGTGGTTTCACCCAGAAGGAAGGTATAGACTATGATGTGATATTTGCACCTGTTGCCAGATATACGACCATCCGCTCAATCATAGCCCTTGCAGCTTCACAAGGATGGAACTTACATCAGATGGATTTCAAGACTGCGTTCTTGCACAGTTCGATCAAAAAAGAGGTCTACGTGGAGCAACCCGAAGGATTTGAGATTTATGATCGAAAATCTCATGTACGCAGGTTGAAGAAGGCTCTCTATGGACTGAAGCAAGCACCCCGAGCATGGTATGAGAGGATCGATAGCTACTTGATGAAGCTGGGATTCACTAGGAGTGAAGCCGATCCTAACCTTTACTTTAAGGTTGAAGATGACAAGCCTCTCATACTGGTGTTGTATGTGGATGACCTCTTTCTAACAGGTGCAGACCCTCTCATTCACAAATTTAAGAGGGAGTTGGCTTCTGAATTTGAAACGAAGGACCAAGGACTTGAAGTGTGGCAGAAGCCAGGGGAAACTTTCCTATCTCAAGGAAAATATGTGGTAAAGATACTTTCCTATCTCAAGGAAAATATGTGGTAAAGATATTGAAAAGATTCGGTATGATAGACTGCAAGCCTGTGACTACCTCGAGGATCTTAACTTTTAGAAGTTATATGGTAGTGATGTTGGACCAGTTTTGGGAAATGCCTCAGAGTTTCATAAACTCATTCGCATTGATGTTCTTGGTGAACCTTCGTCCGAACATATGTTTTGCAGTTAGCATTGTGAGCTCATATTTGGTTAAGCCTCACTGGATTGATGCCAAGAATCTTCTGAGATATCTTCGTGGCACAACTACTAATGGGTTAAGACACACTACCGGAGATGTGAGACTACTTGGATATACTGATGCTAATTGGGCAAGCAGTGTGGTGGACCGTAAGAACACTTCCGGGTGCTATTTCACCTTGGGATCTGCTTCAATATCCTGGATGAGCAGGAATCAAAAGTCGGTGACTTTGAGCACCGCCAAAGCAGAATATATTGCTGCTAGCAAGGCCTCCTGTGAGGCAGTCTGGTTGCAAAAGCTCTTCAGTGAGCTGTTTGGATTTAGATTGGATACCACTGTGATTCTCTGTAACAACCAAAGGTGGGATTCGATTATTGAGGAATCCCGTATTCGTCGATTGCTCCAGCAGATAGACATCATCTGGGATATGGTAAGTCGATGAGCAAGGAGGCTCCATCGCATTAAGATGATGTACAGGTCAATACACCTTGTCAAAGCCCCGAGGAAAGATCTAATCTGTGATTTTCCCAAACGACTTGGAGTCATCAAGAAACCCTTGTACAAGGGTCCTACATGTTGCATACATTGAGCTTTGGGAGCTCTGAGGGCTTGCAGTTCTCACTGGAGCAACATACAACCACAGGGTGACTCACCCTCCCCTGGTGGTGCGCACTGGAACAAGATGATTCGCTCTCTTGTGGGACAAGATGATTCGCTCTCCTGTGTAGCAGGATGATTAGTTCTCCTGTGAGGCCTGGATTGATGTGTTCTCCATGGCGTTTGTAGCAAGATTGATGTGTTCTCCTATGAGGCCTGGATTGATGTGTTCTCCATGGCGATTGTAGCAGGATTGATGTGTTCTCCTATGAGGCCTGGATTGATGTGTTCTCCATGTCGATTGTAGCAGGATTGATGTGTTCTCCTTTGAGGCCTGGATTGATGTGTTCTCCATGGCGATTGTAGCAGGATTGATGTGTTCTCCTGCGAGGACAGGATTGATTAGTTCTCCTGTCGAGGCATCCTACCCATGCAGTCTGGAACTCATGGAAGTACCTCTCATCTGATCAATGAGCAGGGAAATGAAGTTAGGGACCATAATAGTACCGATGGACGCATCGTTGTATCTACCGTACTCCCTACGCTAGGATGACCTCCATTGATCTGGGATCAATGATACTGGTCTGGGACCAGTGGTAGGAGTGGTACATTCCATGACACTGACTTCGAGTCGGCTGTTACTAGTCTGGGACCAGTGGTACGTACTCTCAGACTGACTTCGAGTCAATGGAGGATGTTACTGCTCTGGGACCAGTGGTAGGAGTTGTACTCACTATGACGTTGACTTCGGGTTGGTTGAGACTGGTCTGGAACCAATGGTACATACTTTGAGATTGACTTTGAGTCAGTATGATACATCCTCGATCATTTCTTCTTCTTCATAATTCGAACAAAAGCAGAGTAGAACAAAACAAAGCAGAGCAGAGCATAACAGAGCAGAGTCGTACAGATCAGTACAGGGCAGAACAAGACAAAGCAGAACAAGCAGAATAGAGCAGAGCGGGGCAAGGGTCAGGCTGTACAAGGCAGTGCATCTGATGTATGAATAGTATCGACCGACAGACAAATTGCAGATGAAGTTCTCCCTAGTTGAGAGGGAGTGTTAAAATTGGCAACTAGGGCCAAACTTCATGTGGGTCATCTTATTCATGGCTAATAATATGTTCATTAGATTCCTCTCGTCGAGAGGTGTAAGATTGATCTAAAGATCATCCAATTCTGATAAGTATTCATGGAGATATGAATTTATTTTGATTATAGAATTATTATCAAGCCGACCTACAAATCATATAGGCTTAGAAGCCCAACAGTCGCATCTATTCAAACATCAACGTTGTGTATAAATACAGGAGGATTTTCCTCATTTGCACTCACTCATCTCATCACATCTCTCTCTACTGGGCAGAAAAGAGTCTCTTCTCTACTGCGCAGAAAAGGGTCTCTCTCTCACACATGTGAAGCCGGAAGCTGCTGAAACTGAAGCTGCAACTGCAGATCCAAACTTTGACCAGCGTGGACCATTAGATCTCCTCATCTGATCTGCGTTGTAGGTTCATCTAAACCTCTTCTGAAAGCCGCAACTTTTGGTGGTGGAATCAAGTCAATCTGATGAACGGTTTGCAAGATATCGACTGCCCTAGTTTGAAGGAAGCTGCTAAAACTGAAGTTGCAACTGCAGAAGTGAAGTTTGACCTACGTTGACCAGAAGATCTCCTCATCTGAACCGCGATGTAGGTTCATCTGAACCTCCTCTGGAAGCCGCAACTTTTGGTGGTGGAATCAAGCCGATCCGACAATCGGTTTGTGAGATATCGTCTGCCCTAGTTTGATGATGACGCCGCTAATGCTGATGTTGCTGATCTAGGGTTTGCTACTGCTGATATAAATCAGATTTATTGTACTATTTCTCTCTACTGAATTATTGAAGATAAAAGAAGATTTGATAAAAGGGTTTCCCCACACATTTTGGGGTTTGTCCCTGGCTAGCCGCCACATCTTGTGTCTCTTGTCTTGGCTTGTTTTCTGTCGATCGTTTAATGTTCTATCTGCACTTTACTTTATGTACATGTGATTGCTAATCTATGGAATATAATAAGAAAAAGAAGTAAATTGTTATAAGCATGGAACATACCATAACTTAACATGATAGTTGTCTAATGAAGCTGAGATTCACTAGAAGTGAAGCAAATCCAAACCATTGCTTGAAGGTTGTGCATGATAGACCTCTCATAACGGCACCTTCTGAGGACGACCTCTTTCTGACAAGTGCAGACCCTCTCATTTGCAAAAGTAAGAGGGAGTTGGATTCCGGATTGGGAATGGTGAACTGCAAGCCCGTGACTACCTCGATGGAGCTTAACTTTCAAAAGTTATGTGGTAGTGATGCGAGACCAGATTTGGGAAATGCCTCTGAGTTTCATAAACTCATTCGCGTTGATGTTCTTGGTGAACTTCCATCCAGACATATGATTTGCAGTTAGTATGATGAGCTCATATATGGTTGAGCCTCACTGGATTGGTGCCAAGAATCTTCTGAGATATCTTTAGGGCACAATCTCTCATGGATTGAGATACATTGCCGGAAATGTGAAGTTGCATGATTATTCGAATGCTGACTGGGCAGGCAGTGTGGAGGATCGCAAGAGCACTTCCGAGTGCTGGTTCTCTTTGGGTTCTGTTCGATATCCTAGATGAGCAGGAAGCAGAAGTCGGTTGCTATAAGCACCGCTGAGACCGAATACATAGCTACAAGTATGATCTCGTGTGAAGCTACCTGGTTGTGGAAGCTCTTCAGCAAGTTGTTTGAATCAACCAAGGGGGATTCGATTGTTGAGGAATCCCGTATTCTATGATTACTCCAGCATATAAACATTATATACTACCTTATCTGGGATATGGTATGTCGATGAATGAGGAGGCTCTATCGCATTGAGACTGATGTACAAGTCGCAGACATTCTGTCAAAGCCCCAGGGAAAGGTCAAATTTGTGACTTTCCCAAACGACTTGGATTCATTGAGAGACCTTCTTATAAGGGTCTTGCATGATGCATGCATTGAGCTCTGGGAGCTCCGGGGGGCTTGGGGTACTACTTGGAGCAACAAGCGACCATAGGGCTACTCACCCTCCCCTAATGGTGCGCTGTGTACAAGGTGAATGGCTCAACTTTCCCTTTTGATACCCCGAGGCGACTTAGGGACAGGATGAATGGTTCTCCTGTCGAGGCATCCTACCCATGCAGTCTAGGACTCATGGGAAGTACCTCTCATCTGGCCAATGAGCAGGGAAATGGGGTTAGGGACCATAGTAGTACTATCAATGGACGTATCGTTGTATCTACTATACTCCCTATGCTAGGATGACCTCCATTAATCTGAGATCAATGAAACTGATCTGGGATTAGTATGAGTGGTTTGAGACACTCCCTTGTGATATTGATCTGGGATCAATAAAACTGACTTCGGGTCAGTAGAGAATGGTATGAGACATTCTCGATCAATTCTTCTTCTTCATGGTTCAACAGAGCAGAGCAATGCAGGGCACTGATGGCAGAGATAGTACAGTCAGACATATGGATCAGCAAATGGATTTCTCCCTAGTTGAAAGGGAGTGTTAAAATTGGCAACTAGGGCCAAACTCCAAGTGGGTCATCTCATTTATGGCAGCTGATATTTTTCTTGGATCCCTCTCATCGAGAGGTGTATGATTGATCTAAAGATCATCCGATTCCGATAAGTATTCATGGAGTTATGAATTTATTTGTGTTATAAGGCAATTCGTCAAAGTCGGCCAGCAACCAAATAAACCCCACATGTGCTCAACGTTTTAGTATAAAAGGAGATGACTTGAGAGTCATTTCACACACAACTTCTCTCTTGATTTCTCTCCACTTGTCTTGGGTTTTAGTGTGAGAGAAATCTAGGACGAAGTAACCCTAACGCAAATTGGTGGTTGTTCATAATGGTATGATACATGGGACAGCAGCAACAACAAGGGTGCCTGTTGTAGCAAGGTAAATGCGATAGCTAGGTAATAGAGCTTGGTGCAGCAAGCTATCTTGGGAGCAGCTATCACTAACAATGGGACAACAATGCTAGTAGCCATGACAGCATGATAGCAGCAATGTTACAATGACGGCTTGGTTTAGCAGTGCTAAACATTGGAACAACATGTGTGACAGCAAGGTACAGTTGTGCTAAACATTGGGATAAGCAATGTGACAGCATGGTGAAACAATGGCACATGATGCAGTACAGTGATGGGTACAGTCATGATTAGTGAAGCATGATGAGATGCAGCATAGTGATGATGGGTGCAACATGGTGCAACACGATGAGGTGCAGCGTGATGACGAGATGCAACACAACGATAAGTGAAGGAGTCACCTTGGAGAATCAGTTGAAGCAACATGTCTTCAACTGATCTCCTGTATCATCTTCTTAGAGATGATCTATGCTCTTATCTAGATAAGTCAAAGTGTTGACTTCTGTTGTAAATGTACTATCTCTCTCTCTTTCTCTCTCTCTCTACTGAGCTATTGAAGAACATATAAGAAGAATTGATCAAGGATTTCCCCACAATGGGCTTTGTCCCTAGCTAGCGCCACATCTTGTGTCCTCTTGTCTTGGCTTGTCTTCTACGATTTATGTTTATGTTCTATCTGTAATGCTGATGTTATTGCTAATCTGGAAAAGATATTGAGCTAACTGTGAAAATTGAAATAAATTGTTCTAAGCATAGAACATACCTAAAATTAACATGTTGACATGCTAGTGAAAAAGGAACACTAGCAATAACTGAAGATTATAATCATAGTTTTTAAAAACTGTCTCAGTCAACTCGAACTCGGTCTACTCAGCTGAGTTGAGTGGCCACTGTATTGACTTGGCAGTTGGCTTGGCTCACAGGGTTGGTTCTGTACCAAACCGGCCCTACTTGGACCACAGTAGGTACAGGGACCCACCCGCACAGAGTCTGCCTTCAAATTTAATTTTCTTATAAAAAAACATCAAAAACCCTAGTTATAAAACCTAGCAAAATGCCTAAATGAACAAACAATTACTAGGAGCACTCAAACCCTTTTCCCATATTGACAAATCTAAATTATGGGTTATGCTAAAATTGGCAACTAGGGCCAAACGCCATGTGGGTCATCTTATTAATGGCAGTTGATATTGTTCTTAGATCCATCTCATCGAGAGGTGTAGGATTGATCTAAAGATCATCCGATTCCGATAAGTATTCATGGAGATATGAATTTATTTGTATTATGGGACAATTCGTCAAGGTCAGCCAGCAACCAAATAAACCCCACTTGTGCTCAACGTTTTAGTATAAATAGAGGTGCCTTGAAAGTCATTTGTACACACATCCTCTTGGTGATCTCTTCCTCTCCACTTGTCTTTGGGTTTTCGTGAGAGGAGAGATCTAAAGAGGATACGCTGCCCTAGATCCTAACGCTATCATAGAGGAGATTTTAACGCAGTAAAGGAAGCCTACATAATGCAGCAAGGAGAGATCTAATTGCTGGTCTAAAAGAGAAGCCCTACGCTGCCCTATACACAGCCCTATGGAGAAGCTCTAATGCTGCCCTATGGAGAAGCCCTAACACTGCCCTATGGAGAAGCACTAACATAACCTATGAATAGGTATACGCAGTCAAGAAGGGCAGCAATGTAAGCCCTCAACGCAGCCTAGAAAAGGGTCTCTACCCTACATGGATGCCCTAGAACCTTAACGCAGTCTATGAATTGCCCTAACCGCAGCAAGAGAGAGAGGCTCTAAGACAGCGTGGAGGAGGCCTGAGTTCCTCAATGGAGGCCAAGTTAATTGTTGGAGCAGAAGCTTGTTTTTGGGACAGCAATAATATAGTGCTGCAATATTCAAGGGGCAGCTGTAAGATTTTGGGACAGCAATGATATAGTGCTACAATATTCAAGGGGCAGTTGTAAGATGTTGGGACAACAATGATATAGTGCTGCAATATTCAAGGGACAATTGTAAGATGATGGGACAGCAATGATATAATGCTGCAATGATCAAAGGGACAGCTGCAAGATGATGGGACAACAATGATATATTCCTGCAATATTCAAGGGATAGCTGCAAGACGATGGGACAACAATGATATAATGTTGCAATGATCAAAGGGGCAGCACAAGATGATGGGACAACAATGATATAATGTTGCAATGATCAAAGGGACAATTGTAAGATGTTGGGAAAACCATATGATGAGACAAAACAATAATGGGACAGCAGTATGGTACTCGGTGAAGCAAGCAATAGTACAGCAAGCATGCAAGGGACAGCGAGCATGCAAGGTAGAGCAAGCAAGCACATAGGACAGTATGGCAACATGGTGCAGCAATGGCACATGATGCAGTACAGTGATGGGTACAATCATGATTGATGAAGCATGTTGAGATGCAGCATAGTGATGACGGGTGCAGCATGATGACAAGATGCAGCACAATGATAGGTGAAGGAGTCACCTTGAAGAATTAGTTGAAGCAGCATGTTTTCAACTGATCTCATGTATCATCTTCTTAGAGACAATCTATGCTCTTATCTAAATAAGTCAAAGTGCTGACTTCTGTTGTAAATGTACTATCTATCTCTCTCTCTCTCTGCTAAACTATTGAAGATCATATAAGAAGAATTGACGAAGGGTTTCCCCACATTAGGGTTTGTCCCTGGCTAGCGCCACATCTTGTGTCCTCTTGTCTTGGCTTGTCTTTTGCGATTTATATTTATGTTCTATCTACAATTTACTTTAATGTTGATGTGATTGTTAATTTGGAAAAGATATTGAGCTAACTGTGAAAATTGAAATAAATTGCTCTAGCATAGAACATACCTAAACTTAACATGGTATCAGAGCTGAGGTGGAGACAAAGCCCAAGCAAGAGTGAAAGAGCAATCACCGAAGACAGTTGGGAAAGGACAAAAGGATCAATAGATTCCTCATCCCTCTTCTAATTCACCAAGGGTGAAGTCGAAGCAGAGAATATTATCAGAATGGCACAACGGAAGGTTCTGATGGCCTACCTAAAGATCACTTCAAGGGCAAGTCTGGATCTAAGGAAAGGCAAATGCCTTAGTTGTAATAAGTTCGACCATTATGCGAAGGAGTGTCCGAGGTAGGGACACATTACTTGACGATGATAACAATCATTCCAGGGACATCTTCAATGATCAGAGAAATGACAGGTAATGCAAGTCATCAAGGAAACGACCGACTCTTCAGAGAAAGTAAGGAACCCCATGTATGAAGAATCAAATGTTGTTTCTGATAAGATAAAGAAGCGTTATCTTGTATTGGCGCTCTCCTTCACATTCTTTGGGAATCTGGCTTATTGATTGTAGTGCTTCAAGGCACCTAATCGGATAGAAGGGTGCTCTCTCAATCTGGTAGAGATGGAAACAACCGTGGAATTATACTTGGAGTCGATGCCACCTATCCCGGAAAGGGTGTAGGAAATGTTACCCCTCAATTGAATGAGGGTAACTCGATTCATTTACAAAATCTCTTTTATGTACCTGATCGCAAGAAGAACCTGGTGTCCATTTCAGTAATAGAAGTCAAAGGTTTCAGGGTGGCATTCATCGATGGAAAGGTACGTGTTTGAAAATAGAATTTTCAAAGATGCTTTTACTCATGGGTTCAGGGTTGGCAATTTGTATCAAGTTGCAGGATGGTCCATTGGGGACCATGTCAATTGACATATCTCATCTATAACACCGGAGGTCTACTTATGGGGCCCTACCCGATGTGAGTCAGATGGTGACAGGGATGCCTGAATTCAAGAAGAGCATGAAGGTACATGTCTAAGATGTACCGAAGGAAAATCCTACAAGGGGACCATTCCCCTCATGTAGCAGGTCCACAGGTTTGGAACAACCCGAGGAGTTTGAGATTCATGATTGGGAATCTCATGTATAAAGGTGGAAGAAAGCCCTCTATGGCTTGAAGCAAATCACCCCAGATTTGATATGAGAGGATTGATAGCTGTCAGATGAAGCTGAGATTCACTAAGAGTGAAGCCGATCCAAACCATTGTTTGAAGGTTGTGGATGATAGACCTCTCATACTGGCACCTTCTAAGAACGATCTATTTCTGATAGGTGCAGACCCTCTCACTTGCAGAAGTAAGAGGGAGTTGGATTTCGGATGTGGAATGGTAAACTGCAAGCCCGTGACTACCTCGAGGATCTTAACTTTCAGAAGTTATATGGTGATGATGCCGGACCAGATTTGGGAAATGCCTCTGAGTTTCATAAACTCATTTGCATTGATGTTCTTGGTGAACTTCCGTCCGGATATATGTTTTGCAGTTAGCATGGTGAGCTCATATTTGGTTGAGCCTCAGTGGGTTGGTGCCAAGAATCTTCTGAGATATCTTCGGGGCACAATCTCTCATGGATTGAGATACACTGCCGAAAATATGAAGCTGCATGATTATTCGAATGCTGACTGGGCAGGCAGTGTGGAGGATCACTAGAGCACTTCTCAGTGCTGGTTCTCTTTGGATTCTACTTCGATATCATGGATGAGCAGGAAGCAGAAGTCGGTTGCTATAAGCACCGCCGAGACCGAATACATAGCTACGAGTATGATCTCGTGTGAAGCTGCCTGGTTGTGGAAGCTCTTCAGTGAACTGTTTGTACACATGATGAATACCACTGTGATTCTCTGTGACAACCAGGGGGGATTCGATTGTTGAGGAATCCTGTATTCGATGATTGCTCTAGCAGATAGACATCAGATACTACCTTATCTAGGATATGGTAAGTCGATGAGCGAGGAGGCTCCATCGCATTGAGACTGATATACAGGTCGCAAACATTTTGTCAAAGCCCCTGGGAAAGGTCAAATCTGTGACTTTCCCAAACGACTTGGAGTCGTCGAGAGACCTTCTTATAAGGGTCCTGCATGTTGCATGCATTGAGCTTTGGGAGCTCTGGGGGGCTTGGGGTACTTACTGGAGTGACATACGACCATAGGGCGACTCGCCCTCCCCTAGTGGTGCGCTATGTACAGGGTGAAAGGTTCAACCTTCCCCTGTGATACCCCGTGACGACTTTGGGACAGGATGATTAGTTCTCCTATGGACCACGATGATTAGTTCTCTTGTGGCGACTGTTAGACAGGATGATTTGTTCTCCTGTGGGACCGGATGATTAGTTCTCTTGTTGAGGCATCCTACCCATGCAGTCTGGGACTCATGGGAAGTACCTCTCATCTAATCAATGAGCAGGGAAATGGGGTTAGGGACCATAGTAGTACTGTCGATGGACGCGTCGTTGTATCTACCATACTCCCTATGCTAGGACGACCTCCATTGATCTGGGATCAATGAAAATGATTTGAGATCAGTATGAGTGGTTTGCAACACTCTCTTGTGATATTGATTTGGGATCAATAAAACTGACTTCGAGTCAGTAAGAGTGATATGACACACTCTTTAGATGAAACTGACTTCGGGTCAATAGAGAATGGTATGAAACATTCTCGATCAATTCTTCTTCTTCATGGTTCAGCAGAGCAGTGCAGGGCACTGAAGGCAGAGATAGTACAGTCGAACATATGGATCAGCGGATGGAGTTCTCCCTAATGAGAGGGAGTGTTAAAATTGGCAACTAGGGCCAAACTCCATGTGGATCATCTTATTAATGGCAGCTGATATTTTTCTTGGATCCCTCTCATCGAGAGGTGTAGGATTGATCTAAAGATCATCCAATTCCGATAAGTATTCATGGAGATATGAATTTATTTGTGTTATAGGACAATTCATCAAGGTCGGCCAGCAACCAAATAAACCCCACTTGTGTTCAACGTTTCAGTATAAATAGAGGTGCCTTGAAAGTCATTTGTACACACATCCTCTTGGTGATCTCTTCCTCTCCACTTGTCTTTGGGTTTTGGTGAAAGGAGAGATCTAAAGAGGATACACTGCCCTAGATCCTAACGCTATCATGGAGGAGATTTTAACGCAGTAAAGGAAGCCTACATAACGCAGCAAGGAGAGATCTAATTGCTGGTCTAAAAGAGAAGCCCTACGCGACCCTATACACAGCCCTATGGAGAAGCCCTAACGCTGCCCTATGGAGAAGCCCTAACATAACCTATGAAGAGGTATACACAGTCAAGAAGGGCAGCAATGTAAGCCCTCAATGCAGCCTAGAAAAGGGTCTCTACCCTAAATGGATGCCCTAGAACCTTAACGCAGTCTATGGATTGCCCTAACCGCAGCAAGAGAGGGAGGCTCTAAGACAGCGTGGAGGAGGCCTGAGTTCCTCAATGGAGGCCGAGTTAATTGCTGGAGCAGTAGCTTGTTTTTGGGACAGCAATGATATAGTGCTGCAATATTCAAGGGGCAGCTGTAAGATTTTGGGACAGCGATGATATAGTGTTGCAATATTCAAGGGGCAGCAGTAAGATGTTGGGACAGCAATGATATAGTGCTGCAATATTCAAGGGACAGCTGTAAGATGATGGGATAGCATGATATAATGATGCAATGTTCAAAGGGACCGCTGCAAGATGATGGGACAGCAATGATATAGTGCTGCAATATTCAAGAGACAGCTGCAAGATGATGGGACAGCAATGATATAGTAATACTGCAATGATCAAAGGGACAGCTGCAAGATGATAGGACAACAATGATATAATGCTGCAATGATCAAAGGGACAGCTGTAAGATGTTGGACAACCATATGATGAGACAAAACAATAATGGAACAGCAATATGGTACTTGGTGCAGCAAGTACACGAAGCAAGCAATAGTACAGCAAGCATGCAAGGGACAACAAGCAAGCACATAGGACAGTATGGAAACATGGTGCAGCAATGGCAAATGATGCAGTATAGTGATGGGTACAGTGATGATTGATGAAGCATGATGAGATGCAGCGTAGTGATGGTGGGTGCAGCATGATAACGAGATGCAGCACAATGATAGGTGAAGGAGTCACCTTGAAGAATCAGTTGAAGCAGCATGTCTTCAACTGATCTCTCATGTATCATCTTCTTAGAGATGATCTATGCTCTTATCTAAATAAGTCAAAGTATTCACTTCTGTTGTAAATGTACTATCTATATCTCTCTCTCTCTGTTGAACTATTGAAGATCATATAAGAAGAATTGACGAAGGGTTTCCCCACATTGGGGTTTGTTCCTGGCTAGCGCCACATCTTGTGTCCTCTTGTCTTGGCTTGTCTTCTGCGATTTATATTTATGTTCTATCTGCAGTTTACTTTAATGCTGATGTGATTGCTAATCTGGAAAAGAAATTGAGCTAACTGTGAAAATTGAAATAAATTGCTCTAGCATAGAACATACCTAAACTTAACAGGTTAGCAGCAGTAGCAAGCTTCCAAGAACAATACACTTTGTTGACGCAGGAAGCCTAGATGAACAACCAATTACTTAGCGCACTCAAACCCTTTCCCATGTTGACAAATCTAAATTCTGGGTTAGCAGCAGTAGCAAGCTTCCAAGAACAATACACTTTGTTCAGGCAGGAATTAAGCACAGAAGGCAATCGTTATGTCCAGAAATGTTTTATCCTACTTAAAAATAAATAGGTACTGCAAATTTCAGGTTTTAAGCCAAGTGATAAAAGGTAATGCAGAAATAATAATTTCTGATTGGTAATTGGAGAGCGACACGCAAATACAGAGAACTAATACTGAAACTATTTATGAGCAGACAATCTGCATGTGGCAGCAGTCAAGTAGCAAAGTGTCAGCCCAGCAAAAATGTAGGTCCATCTGACTCATTCCTGGGCAGTTTGTATGCAATAACAGTACACTATAGAGGTATTGCTCAAGATGGTGTTCAAAGGCTCAGCTGGACCATATCAAGTACAATTTGTTGGTGTAGGGATTTGATTCGTCTAAGTCACAATGATAAAATAACCACCAGATCACCCATTCAGCAGAAATGATGAAAGAACTCAGATGGCTACAAGTTTCAAAAGAGGGTAGAATGGTTCAGAAATTCTACCTTATTTGAATGTATTATTTGTAGCCTGTTCAGTATCATACTCACAGTATTGATCCAAACTACTCATGCACTGGCCTTTGAGTCAATGTTCCACCAAGTTTCCAGGACAAGGGGACACAGGAAAGGGGAGATGCATAGGGGAACATGTGGGAGCACTCCCAAATTTATTTTTTCGTTGACTGGTTTTTTGGTCCATTTTTTTTTCAGTTCCTAGTTTCAGGGTTGACCAGTTCGATCACTAGTCCCGTTCTCATAACAATGGTTCACTGTCCATTGTTCATTTCTAGTTTTAACTTGAGTCTTGACTCTAGATACTGATGATCTTAGACCAAGTCTTCGACCCACCACTTTTTACTATTTTTGAGTTTGAGTAATTTCAATATGATATTCCAGTCCTTGAACTTTTGTATCTACTATTTTGCTTAGTACTACTAGAATCTGATTAGTACTAAGTAAAATAGTAGATACAAAAGTCTGAGGAAAAGAAAAGTAGATTGAAATTACTCAAACTCTATGTTGCGGGGGAGCACCCAAAAAAATAAAAAATAAAAATCAAATTTTAAAAAAAATAAAATAAATAAATAAATAAAAATAAAAATAAAATTTGTTTTAAAAGCCCAATGGGGCTAAAAATATTTCATTATCACTTGAATGAGTTGAGTTAGAGCTGGAGAGCAAGAGCAAAGGAGCGAGGAGAGCGAGGAGCAAGGAGCAAGCCTGCAAAGAGGTAAGTAACTTAGTTATTTAGTTAGTTTAGTTAGTTTAATTTAGTTAGGTAGTAATTTAGTTAGTTTAATCTAGTTTATTTAGTTTATTAATTTTATTTAGTTTATTAATTTTATTTAGTTTAAAAATCATGAATCTAAATTAAATTAATTAATCTAAATAAATTAAATTAATTTGCATATTCAAAAGCCTACAAATATCAAACACCATGGACCTGGCTATATTTCTTGGCATTTTCCTCTTCTTGGTCCCTTTTATGGTTATTATGGTGTTGGAGAGTAGGAAACGGACGGGCCAAAATGAAGAGGGGGATAAAAAAGCTGGATAAAGTCGAATTGATGAAAACCCCGGGGAGGAGGAGCTGGAGGAGGGTGAACATGACTCTCAAAAAACTAAACAAGACCAAACCCCATTGTGGAAATATGTTAACAGGGCTGAAACAGGGAGAGGGGGTGGAACCACTAAATTTCATTGCCCCCATTGCAACAATGATTACACAGGTTCATACACCCATGCTAGAAAACACCTCTGCGGGAAAAGGCCATGGGATGGAGACAAACAAATAGGAATCAAAACTTATCCAGCGGTGTCAGCAACGGATAGAGCCAAATACATAAGGGAAGAGGAGGAAGCTCAATACAAATCAAAAAAATCAAGGGGTTTCTTTGAACCAAGCTCACAACCACAAGCACAAAGAACTCCTTCAGCATCCTCCCAAGGCAGTGGATATGGAGGCACAGGGTCATCATCTTTAAGGCGTAGAACCATATCAAATTTCCTTGATGAGGGGTGTAGAAATGATGTGGATTCAAAGGTTTACAGGTTCCTCTATGCATGTGGGATACCATTCAATGTTCTTCGCTCACCTTATTAGCACGAAATGGTTTCTGCCATAAATGATGCGCCTAAAGGATACAAGAGCCCTGGGTATGACAAGGCAAGAAATGTTGGACTTGATCATGAAAAAGCAAAAATATCACATTCTTTGAATAGAATGACAAGTTCTTGGACTGACCATGGGGTGTCCATTGTATCTGATAGATGAACAAATGTAAAAGGCAAGCCATTGATAAATGTTCTTGTTGTGTCTGTTAGTGGTGCCATCTTTCTAACTGCACATGATTACTCAGACAAGTTCAGGACCGCCATCAACATTGCAAAAGCATTACTTGAAACAATTGACCGTATTGGGCCATACAATGTCATCCAAATCATCACTGATAATGCTGCTAATTGTAAGGCAGCGGGAGCAATTATTGAGGATAAATACCCCAACATATTTTGGTCTGGATGTTTGGTTCACACATTGAACCTTTTGATGCATGATGTTGTCAAGAACAAAAATGCACAATACCAATGGATTGGTGATTTGTACAAGAAAGGCAAACAAATGATAAAATTTATTACAAATCATAGCAATACCCATGGCCTTTTCCGCAATCACTCGGGATTGGAGTTGTTGAAGATTGCGAAGACCATATTTGGTAGCTATTACCTCACCTTCAGGCGCCTTTTGAAGGTAAGAGAGTCATTGGCTAGCATGGTATCAAGTCCACATTGGCAGGTATTAAAGGAAAGGGCTACAAATGCAGCTGACAGGGAAGGTTTTGAACTAGTGGAGGAGGCTGCTCTTGATGGTCAGTTTTGGACAAGTGTGAGGCAAGTATTGGATTTCACCAAGCCCATTTATCACATGATTCGGTTTGCAAATACAGACAAACCAGTGATTGGCGAGGTGTATGAGCAAATGGATACCATGTTGGGGCAAATAAAAGATATTGTTCATAACAGAGATCCCAACTTGTACAAACCGATTCATGATTGTGTGTGTAAACGGTGGAATAGACTTAATCTTCCACTACATTGCTTGGCGTATATCCTTACGCCAAAATACTACTCTACATCTTCGTTGGGCCAACCTGCACCAGGGGGTGGGATTAGGACCAAACCCCATTTAGATCCAGAGGTAACTAGTGGATATTTGCAAGCATTAGAAAAGTTGGTACCTGACAGGGAGGAATGTGCAGCTGTGCGCCTTGAAATAGGCAAATACTTTAGTGGCACTGGTTTGTATGGTAACTTCCATGCAATGGACAACAGAGATAGATTTGATTCTCTCACATGGTGGGAAACATATGGCGGCCAGGGACTTTTGCCAACATTGGCAAAAAAAGTTCTTCCACAGGTTGTAAATACTTCTTCTGCAGAGAGGTGTTGGAGCACCTACAGCTACATACATAATGTGAAAAGAAATAGACTCAATGAAAACCGAGCAGAAAGCTTGGTTTATGTGCACTACAACTTGAGGTTGTTGAGTCATTACTGTGATCGGGCTTATGAGGATCCCACATATAAAATTTGGGACAATCACCCAGAGGGTGACAATTTGGAGGATGGCATTGTACATCTTGAAGAATTGGAAGAGGAACTTATAAGGGATGAAGATGAAGCAGCTGCAGCAACCATGCCACCTCCACCTCCACCATCCAGTAGCAGTGCTCGAGGTCCGAGTCTTATTCCTTTGTTGTCGCCACCTCCATCTACACCCTCACATGGAGGGCATGTGCCTTCTAGTTCTGGTCGTCAGTCTATGCGGGAGACTCCTAGAAGACCACCACAACCTGCTTATACTCCTGGAGACTCTCGTGGCAAGGGCCACATGTAGATTTACAGTTTACTTGTCTTTTCTAGTTTCTATTAGACTTTAGTTTTCATAACTGTTGAGTTTTGAGTCCTTGACTCTTGACTCTTTCATATCATAATGATATTTTTTGTAAACAATATATGACTGTGACAATGAAAATTTGAAGTTTGAAGTTGGCAATTATAACTCATTGGTAATGATTGTGAATTATGAATATGATGCTTCGTGAAAGACTAAAGTTGTTTCATTTCATTTCATTATTCATGTTTCATTTTATAACATTTCATTTCATGTTAACAGTTAGAAGTTAGGACTTAGAAATATCTAAGATATTACTTCTTGTAATGGTTAAACTTAGCTTGCAAGTACAACTTTGGTGATCAATGATGATAAATGTTATATATTGAATTTTCAATTTTGAAAGCTTGAAGTTGAAACTTTAAGATTGAATTTGATGAATCATGATTCACGAGACTCAATATGTTGCAGTTGTAATATGTATTTTACTAACTTGTGGACATGGTTGATGAAGATTATAATTTCTAGATGATTGATCATTGATGTGATATGGTTCAATGATCAATCATCAATCTATGTTTTTTTATGTTTTTTATGTCTAATTCATCATTCTACATGTTTTTGTTGACATATATGTATCAAAAATTAAAAAATAAAAAATATATATATTTTTAAAAAATCGCTCCGGGATTCGCTCCCAAACCGGGAGCTTCTGAAAATGGTCGCTCCCGCTCCCCGCTTCCACTCCCACTCCCACTCCCACTCCCAAGTAACATAGAGTCAAACTCAAAAATAGTAAAAAGTGGTGGGTCGAAGACTTGGTCTAAGATCATCAGTATCTAGAGTCACGACTCAAAACTTAAAACTAGAAATGAACAATGGACAATGAACCAATGTTATCAAAACAGGATTAGTGATCGAACTGGTCAACCCTGAAACTAGGAACTGGAAAAAAAATGGACCAAAAAACCAGTCAACCAAAAAATACATAAATATTCAAATTTTGAAAAAAAATAAATAAACATAAATACTCATGTGCATCCATATGAATCCAAACCATTATATACAAATACACAAAGTTTCTCATATATAGCACGGGTGCATATAACAAAATAGCACCCAATGCAATCCACATTTGAACAAAAAATACATCAACAAAGAGGCTCTAGATGGCTTCTATAGTCCAAAAAAAACTCATGCTACAATAAATAACTACATAACATCAAAATTATTGCATATATTGGGATCCTTATCATCAATATCACCCTCTAAGCATTAAAATAAAATAGAAAAAGCTTAACATGTCAAGTCGAGATTTTGTTCAAGTGATAGGTACAATTTTACTATGGTCATGACAAAGGTCAATAATCGATACCACCAGCATCGAGGCACATAGAAGGCTTGATGCTCTTGATTAAATGCTAGTTCCATACCCTCATACATGACAGAATCCAAGGGAAATATTGCAATTCCCCAATTCTGAAATCCTAAAAACTGTAGACTGCTGGATTTTTGGTGTGATCTAAAATTCTACTTTCTCCATATGAAATCCAATAAGGTCAAAACTACTCTCAAACACCCTGAGTCAATTAATAGTGATGTTAAAAAAATAAGTAAAAGGATGAAAATGATTACTTTAAGAATTTAACATTGACATTAATTACATAGCATTAATGGGGCCCTAGGATTGAATATTGGGCTTCCCCACTCATAAACTATTGTTTTCAAGCAAAAATCAATGGGGTACAGCCAGCCCTTTTTGAGGGAGGGTGCCCAAAAGAACCCTTTTCGGGGAAACGCAACCCCCACATTAGGGAAACATTTCCCCTACATCTCCTTGAGTTTCCCAAAAGGGGGACGTGGGGAAACATTTCCCTGGCATCCCCCATCCCGCGATCATGAGAAACATGGGGAGCCATGGAACACTGCTTTAAATCAATCTGAAATTCTCATACTAAAGAATGTTGTCTATGGAATCTTTAAAATAGATTTTTTTTCATTAGCATTTAATTATTTTATGCATTTTTTAGTAAACCAAGTCACTGAAGTCAGTCCGAGTCAATCCAAGTCTCCGAGTCTGAGTTGACCCTCGACTGATTCTAAATCCAAGTTCAAGTTTTCAAACAATGATTATAATGGGTCAGACAGGATTGAAGGTAGATTTGTTAGATTTCAGTTAACTTTCACTATATATTTGCTGGAAACATGGATGCAAAAGCATATGCAAGTGCAAATAGGGTCTAGAGGAGGACATTTTCTTATTTAGAAGTTCACAACTGTTACAGATTAACCATTGTTTAAGTCTATACACATAACCAACAAGCAAGCAAAAAAAAAAAAAAATTGGAGAAAAAACTGTTATTAAGATATATAGTTATACACATAATCAAGATACATAAATTATTTTTAAAAGACAAAAATAAAAATAAAAATAAAAAATAAAAAAATAAAAATGACAAGACCCAAATGGGAACATGGACACTAGGTTTAAGTAAAATAGGAGACTTCACAATATACAAAAGTAGTAACATGGGACAGTAAGTTTAAGTAAGATAGGAGATTTCACAATTATAGAAACTATTCCAAACACAGGATATCATATTCATTTCATAACCAATCAACTTACATATTAGTAGGACAGTCACTAGTTCTGTGGACACTGCCAAGGGGCACGGTATGTAAGGTCTTGTCCATTGCTACAGAACAGACCTCACAACCAATATGAGAGAGCACACACAAGGATAGGAAATATAAAGTCATAAAAACGATTCCACGCTTCAAAAGCTATGTTTAATGTAAATGCATGACATAGATAATTGCATATTCTATTCCAAATAATTTTCAGAGTGGAATCCATTGTAGGTCATGTCCTCTTTATACTAAGTTCGGAAAAAGTTAAGCCCTCTCTACAGAAAGCAGGAAAAATGTGCAGGAATGAATATTTTACGGAAGTAAAATCTAGACTAAGCATTCAGTTTATCGAGTGAGAGACGTAGGAATTATCAGAACATATCCAAAAACAAGTATATTATCTGCATGTACTCCATCTGACTTTTAGCAGTTTTACTGATGTTTGGTCATGAAAATCATTTAGCTTTCATCTCCAGAATTTGTTGATTTCTGGATTTAAATTTTGAAAATTTGCCCCAGAGACCCATGTGTTTTGTCATCTTATTAGGCCAAATTAAATTGAACTGTAGAATAAATTAAAATAATATTGAATTGAGAGTACGGATGTTAACAGAGAAATATTTAGTAACATGAAAATCAGAGAATAAATTAAGAACATGAACAAAAATGGAACAAAATAGCAGCACCTGGTTTGAAAAGATGAATGGAGAGGAATTTCTTTAACCACGGGGATGATCCCGTTGCAATGCAGACGTGATTTGGCTGAGCGGAATCGAGCAAAAAACGCCATGAACAGCTTGGTCTAGGGTTTCAGAAAGCGCTTAACAACTTTCGTTAGTAAATACTCAGAAACTGGCTATGAATTTTTAAATTTGGAATAAAAACTTCAATGCCAACCAATGAAACATATTTTAGTGGTGACTTATATGTATATGCCCACATGCTGGTTATGAACAAGTAATTAATTGTACGATGTGTTAAATTGTTTTATATTTATTTAAATTAAACTATTATATTTTATTATATATATGAGTTTTATGTAAGTTTTTAGATCAGTTTTATTAGTCTGGTAAAGTATATCATTTTAGTTATCGATTTGATCAATATATTCTTATATATATATAGATATATCTATATCGATTGAGAGGAATATGGTAGCGATAGTATTTAGAGGGGTTCTGATGCGGTCAAAGGCTTCCAAATAGTATTAGAGGTTTGTGGCTGTCATCAAGGAGGCGATCTGAGCTCCCATGGACCAGATCTAGTGGGATGAAAGGAGATAACGAAGCTCTTTAGAATATGCAAGGTTAACAATGATGGGCATTGGCCTTTTGAATGCAGAAGGTTTTTTGATGTTGCTTGTTGGCTTCCCAGAGTCACATTACATTATGTTGTAATGCAAAGCCTAGGAACATTTAAGTGTGGTTCTACATGTTATTAGGTCTATTGGAATATTTGGAATTGAATCTTATTAATAATCATCTTATAACTATGGAAATGTTCTTTGTATTTAAAATACTCTTAACTACGTTGTGCTAGCTCACATTCTTTAACTAAGTGATAGCCGAAATAAGATGATTTTAAATCATGCAAATAAATTGTATATTAATTCACTTATGTAAAGCAATTATGCATATGACTGTGTAATTCAAACTTGAATCTATTGGTATGACAACATTCCCTTTCACATTCAAGATACATGCATATCATTTTCCCCTTTAAATGTCACAAGAAAAGGAAATTACATGATGAATTTTATCATAGTCATTAGATAAAATCTTCATGTAGGTATAATTCTTCGAATAGTCAAATGCAAGTGAGTAAATCAATAGAATCAAAATCACAAATAACCCAAAAAATTATACATATCCAGCTTGACTCTCATTGAGCATTTTGAAGACAACATTACGCATATTAAAAACAAATCCTTCGATTTTTTTAAATCGTGCTTAAGGTTGTTGTTAATCAGAGAGTTGTTTGAGGGGTGGCAGGAGGGGGAGGGATTTTGATCAATCTCGATGGAATAACTGAAGCAAAATTTTCATGGGGCCTAGGAAGAAGATCAAACAATCAAGTTGAGATGTATTGCCTCCTGCAAGAATTACACATTGCTAAGGACAAGGGTGTGGAAGAATTAATCATTTTAAGTGACCCTTTAATTACGATCTAGTATCTTAATTCGAAAAAGCATCCAAAAGATAGCTCTCTTGCCTCCAGAGAATTAGAAGTTTGACAACATCTTTCTACTCTAGGGACTCTTATCATATGCTCATAACCAATAATTTGGAAGTTGATATGATGCCAAACCAAGCTTTCACCATGGAAGAATCTGAGCTCAGGATCAATGAACAAAGGACCAGACACTTGATTCCCTAATTGCACTAATGACATTAAAAGAATGGATTCTCCTTAATCATCATTTTTATTGGAATTTGGAGATGGGAATGATTAATTTTAATTACTCTCTCCTTATATATTCCCCATCTCGATTACCCCCCACTCCATATAATGATAGATCATATTTCATTCAGGCATATGGAAGGATAATTGTTGACGTGTTCTTTCATCAAAACATGTCACATTATATCAATTGTTGTCATGCAAGTGCATTTTCTCCTGCCTCTTATGCTCGAGACATCTGAGCTTGCTTGCTTAAGCATTGGAACCAACCTTCACCTAGTGTAATGATGAACATTCTTGATCAATGCACTGGGAAATTTAATGTTTTGGAGATGAAATTCATGTGGATCGATGAGGGTTGTAGAGTTAAATTGGAAAGATGCCTCTCTTCAAATTCATTCCATTATGTGCTCCCTCCCCTGAGTGTGTTATCTCCCCAGATGTCTGTGAATTTGGTTCTGGTTCAGCTCCCAACCTCAATTGTGGCGTTAAGTCACTGTCCCTATCGACAAGTTTACGAAGAGCTCCAATTCAGGCTTTAATTGCTCTTCAAGATTGTGTCGGAGTGGGTGAGGCATTTGTTGAAAACAGCAACAAGAAATGATAAAAATAGAATCTAGAATATTCCAATTTTAATGTCTTTGAATTAAAATTGTGAATTAAATTCGCATTTAATCTCACCAGCTGCTTGGAAATAATTAATTAATTCATATGGATTAATTAGTTGGAGAAATTCAAGTTAGAAGTCTTTCTAAAGTCATGCAAGAGTTATCCATTAAATTAAGTAGATTATCCCTTAATTAAGGAGATAAGATTGAGTTATATTTGAGTTGTAATTAGTTAGCTCAGTTTACTGAGTTAAGTCCAGTTTAATTAGTTCCAAACTGTTTAATGAACTAATTGTGAGTTATCAGTCAGTTGATGCATGCATGCACTCAACTAGTGTACTCCAGATAACTGAAGATTCCCTCATCAAAAACTCATGCATGTCTATTCTGAGAAAGACCCAGTTGAGCTAAATGTCAAGGACAGTGTACTATCAGTTGCATGTTTTCTCCTATAAAGGAAACTCATGCATGTAGTCAAGGAAAGGTTCCTTGAGGATTGCGCAGTTCTGACAGTGTGTTAGAGCAGTGTGTGAGAGCAGTGTTACACTAGGTGAAGGAGATCATCCCAGAGGTAACTGCGCAAGGAAATAGGAGCTTGGAGGGCAGAGGAGAAGGCTTGTGAGAAGCTTTGTTTGCGTGTGAGCATCCAAGAGGATTGTACTGAGAGTTGGCTAGCTGTGAGAGCTAAGGCTTTATGTAATTCTGATATATTTCCACCTTGTATGATAATACAGATAGTAGGGTTTTTAGCTGAGGCTTTCCCATTAGTATTCTTTTGTGTTTCATGTGTATTGATTCTTCTTATGGTTATATGTGTTTAGCTTTGATTCAGCTCGATCTTTAAGCTTCCGCAAGTTTGATAGTAGAAGTAGATTATAGCATTTTGCTTTGGTATATTGCATTATCGAGTTAATCTACAGTTAGATTTTCTACATAGATCTCAGAGGTAGATTTGTAGAGAATTTACAGGAAATTCTACATGGTATCGGAGCTAAGTTTATTGGAGCAAAGTTGATCAGAGCTGTGAACAGTATACGGAGAAGAGAATTCGAAGTTTGAAGTTCGGGGTTGCAAGTGCAAATCGAATTCTTATCATACTTCAAGGTTGTCCAATGGTGTTCTATGGCTTGAGACTCGAGTATGCCTTGGAAGGCAGCTCGAATTACATAGCATGGAAAGATCACATGGAGGTTGTATTAGAAGAGAACGGCTTGAAGGATTTCATTGATCAAGAAGTCCCAAAGCTAGGTTCAACTAATGCACAAGAGTTGATTAAGTGGAAGAAGTGTGTGGCGAGGGCGAGACGCATCATCCTTGAGGGAGTTCAAGACCATATTGTCTTGAGCCTCCATGGGAAGGATACTCCATATTCAATGTGGAATACATTGAAGGACCTCTACTAAAACAGTAGCGACCTGAGGAAATTGGCGCTCAAGGATAAGCTTCGAAGAATCAAGATGGAGAATGGCGATACTATTTCCACATATCTGAACAAGCTCACCACTTGTAGAGATGAGCTTGGTAATGTGGGAATAACTATTTTCGATGATGATATGGTGAGCCTCGCTCTCCTTGGCCTTCCAAAGAGCTGGAATAACTACCAGGACTCTGTGAATGGAAGGGAGAAACTGTCGAATTGGGAACGACTGTGGTCAGATCTCATGCAGGAGGAGATCAGGAGGAGCATCCGAGATGGTTCTTCATCCAAGGATGATGATAAAGAAAATTTGGCCTTAGCAAGTAAGGCAAGGAGAGGGAAGGGGAAGGATTCCCATTCCAAATCGAATTCTTCTTAGGAAGGGAAGAAGGGTGTCAAGTCTAAAGTGAGATGCTTTAATTGTCGCGAGATGGGACATTATGTGACTAATTGCCCATCGAAGAAGTCCAAGAAGGGATCCTCGGAAGGATCGGAAGGTGAGGCATTAGCCTCTCAATTCGAAATGGACTTTACCCTCATTGCATGCATGGTGTCATCAATGATGGGTTTTTGTTGGTATCTTGACAGTGGAGCCTCATTCCACATGCCCGGTGATAAAATTTTATTCAGTGCCTTTGAGGAGAAAGACCTCAAGATGCGCATAGAGATGGGTGATGACGAAAGGTATAGTGTTTCAGGAGTGGGCACGATTGCCTTTCAGAAGGAGAATGGAGTTCCTATCACCTTAACAGATGTGAAGCATGTGCCTAGACTAAAGAAGAACTTGGTATCGGTCGAAATGTTGAAGGACAAAGGCTACGATGTTGTCTTTAGTAAGAGAAAGGTTTTCCTTAGACACATCACCACGAGACAGGTGAAACAGATCGGTTCACGAGTCAAGAACTTGTATGCTCTTGAGGTTCAAGATGCATGCAAAGCCTTGAGGAGCAAGGCAAATGTTTAAAGACTTGATGGTTGAGAGGGAGATTAAATTACCTCTCAACATGCAGTCCCAAAAGAAGTCTCAGACAATTGTGGAAAAGAAGTCTCAGACAATTGTGGAGGAGCCACAATTGGAGAAGTGGGCAAAGGGATCACATGTAGTCATACCTCCAGGTGTGAGGTGGGGCGATGTGAAGTGATAGTCCCAAGAAGGCTGAAATAGGAGCAAGATCCTTGAGGTACCCAGCCTCTTTGATTAGACCTTGCTACAAGAGCCCCGACGAGGAGTAGCAGGACTGGCTGAGTGGGTAGAGACAGATGCGGATGGAGCGGCAAAGGGAGCTTCAGCATCAGAGGGTGTTTCTAGCCCAATAGGGAGGTCAGTTGGGAGATCAGTTACTTACTTCTCAGTAACTGAGTTGCAGTGCAGCAGTGGGCAGCACGATGCAACATGATGAGAGGAGGTGCAGTGATGGGAGAAAGGACCAGCAACAGCACGGATGCAGCGGGAGGAATCAGTGGGATTGATGTAGTCAGAGATCAAAGTGATAGAGGCTAGAGCAGTCAGATACTGAAGAGCGCAGAGAAAGATTGACAACAGTGCAGAAAGGTAGAGTCAGCCGAAGCGCAAAGTTTTTAGATGACAGAGGCAATAGCAGTCAGAGACTTTGATGACAGATGCATCATACTGATTCAGGTTGGATGTTTTTTTTTTAATTTCTGGAGTTGCTAGAGCAGCAACACTAGAAAGAAGTGTTGCATGCAGAACATTCCAAAGGTTCAGGATCGGGATCGAGTTGAATTCCTTTCTTGTTGAGAGGGAGTGTTGAAAATAGCAACAAAAAATGATAAAAATAGAATCTAGAATATTCCAATTTTAATTTGTCCTTAAATTAAAATTTTGAATTAAATTCGAATTTAGTCTCACCAGCTGCTTGGAAATAATTAATTAATTCATTATGGATTAATTAGTTGGAGAAATTCAAGTTAGAAGTATTTTTGAAGTCATGCAAGAGTTATCCCTTAAATTAAGGAGATTATCCCTTAATTAAGGAGATAAGATTGAGTTATATTTGAGTTGTAATTAGTTAGCTCAGTTTACTGAGTTAAGTCCAGTTAAATTAGTTCCAAACTGTTTGAGGAACTAATTGTGAGTTATCAGTCAGTTGATGCATGCATGCACTCAACTAGTGTACTCCAGATAACTGAAGATTCTGTCATCAGAAACTGATGCATGTTTATTATGAGAAATACCTAGTTGAGCTAAATGTCAAGGACAATTTACTATCAGTTGCATGTTTTCTCCTATAAAGGAAACTCATGCATGCAGTCAAGGAACGGTTCCTTGAGGATTGCACAGTTCTGACAGTGTGTTAGTAGTGTGTGAGAGCAGTGTTACACTGGGTGAAGGAGATCACCCCAGAAGTAATTGCGCAAGGAAATAGGAGCTTGGAGGGCAAAGGAGAAGGCTTGTGAGAAGCTTTGTTTTCCTGTGAGCATCAAGGAGGATTGTACTGAGAGTTGGCTAGCTATGAGAGCTAAGGCTTTGTGTAATTCTGATGTATTTCCACCTTGTATGATAATACAGATAGTAGGGTTTTTAGCTGAGGCTTTCCCCTGACTTCTGTGTTTCATGTGTATTGATTCTTCTTATGGTTATATGTGTTCAGCTCTGATTCAGCTGGATCTTTAAGCTTCCGCAAGTTTGATAGTAGAAGTAGATTATAGTATTTTGCTTTGGTATATTGCATTATCGAGTTAATCGACATTCAAATTTTCTACATAGGTCTCAGAGGTAGATTTGTAGGAAATTCTACAGCATTCATGTTCGTGGAAATTTTGGCGCTTAAGGCTCTTTAGTTCGAAGGGCAGTCAAAAAGATTTGGGATTGTCAGGACTTGTGAATTTCAATCTAAAGAAAATTTCAAGAAAGGTACCTTTGATTTCACAGTTTCTAGCTATGTAGTTTGCATAAATTTGGGTCAGGATAGCAATTCTAGGGAATTTGGCTACTCATTGGCCACAGGGTGGATTATGGAAATGTGTTAAAGTTTTGTTGGGATTCCTTTGTGAATTCGCCAATTGTAATTGGAAACTGTGTCATCCCTTTGGTTCATGTTTCTATTTCAAAGCATTTTGTAGAATGATTGTCTCTCCTTATCATAAATTGAGAAGGTATCAAAAGATTATTGGTGTTGTCGCCTCTATACTCCCTTTCGGGTATGCTTTCACTTGGAAAAGCATAATGAACACATATTCAAATTTTGGAACCTCTTCTTCAAACAACCCCTGCTCCCATTACTTATCCTCTCATGAAGCTCTCCACAGGGCCAATTACGATTTGCAAGTTAAGTTCTACCAGATGTATCACACCTAGATTGAACTTACGGATAAGCTTATGTCCCTCCAATTCCAGTATTCTCATCCGATTGACAAAGTCGATGCCCCGAGGAGTATTGTTATGGATCTGAAACTAAGTAAAGAAGATCTGACAAATGTTGTCAAACACCATGAGGATATAGGCAAGCGTGAGATCAATCTTAGCAAGCCAACTATAGACAACAACTAATATCTATTGCTAACACATTTTGGGTAGTTTTGTCTTTTTGTGATCATGCAATTGCAAGACTGTTTAGTCTTTCATTGGATGCGGTCCTATGATTTGTGTAATCATGTAGACATAATATGAGTTTGTCCTTTACTTGTTGTTTTGAGTCTTAGGGATTTATTATGTAATCTTGCAATCATTTTAAGAGTCTACCTTCTGTCAGTCTTTTTGGGTATATAGGTGTAGAAGGCCAATGTTGTTTATGTCATACAGTCAAATCTGAATATTGAAGATGTAACCCCTATGTCTTTTGTTGTCATCACACACATATCTAATTCAATATTTACTCATTTTTGTTAAAAAATAAATAAATCATAGAGTTGTTTGGGAATCAAAGTTGGGGGAAAACGCCATGCATTGAGTCTCTTACTAAGTTTCATTTCTGTTGATTTTGACTAGGAGCATTCATAACCCTTGAGTTTAACATGAAAGTTTTGAAAAAGCAAAATATCGATGAAATATGGAAAATTAGACCTTGCCCAATTTAAAGGAGGAATTAAGAATTCCTTTAAATCAAACAAGACGTGGTGGATGACTGAGCATTTAAGAATTCAACCATTAGAAACACATAATTTTGAAATTTACCATTTTCTTTTAAAACCCTTGTAAGAAATATCAAGAAAGTCAATATACTCTTAAAACTAACTATATAGATCTTGCAAAACTGAAACAAAACCATCATATTGAAGCCAAAATTCATTTCAACATAAGATCTTAATACAATTCTACGCAATTTACACAACATATCGGGTTTGCAACTGAAAATGCCATAAAAACTGCATTAAACTTGTATTTCATTAGTATTAAACTTCAAAACATAAGGTGGTATGGAAACATGCATGATAAGAAGACATACAACCAAAGAGTGACTTCAAAATTCTTTCCCAAAATTGCTTCAAGACCTCTCAGCAGTTTACCAAAAATTTTGGTAGAGTTTCCCCTACAACCGAGATCTCTCACCCCTTTTCATTTCAAAAAGAGGCCTATATATAGGCACTAAAAGAGCTTGGCCCTACTCTAAACCACTAGTGGTATGTGGAAAACCACTCAAAATTTGTTACAAAATTGTGAGTTGTATTGTAACTAACTTTTTCTAGAAGTTTCTTGCAAAATTTGTTGACTGTAGAGTGAGCCCCCCCAAATTTAGCTCTGGTAGTGACTCTCTCTCTTGATTGGGCATTATTGGGCCAGGGGCTACGTTTAATACGTTGCCAAAGGTGACGATATTGTTAGGCCCGAGATTGCTCCTGTCTTAGTTTTCCTTTGCCTCTGCCTTAATTTATTTCAAATAGTTTACTTATATACATTCAACATGTCCTTCAATTCTTCATTATTCGTCGATGGATTACATGCTCACACCTCATCTACTGCTCGCTCCATGCTAATAATGGACTTGGTGTCTTCTTCTCCCCATTCCCTGAAAAGGCTCTTAAGCATAAACAACAATTCAAAATGATTTCGGTATAAGTCTACAATGTCTTTATCTTATGTTTAATGATTCCCCTCCTCCAAGTCTCATTGGTTCTCTTTTGTGGCCTTTAAGTCATTTACAAAATATTCTTTTGGACATAGATCTCCATACTCATCAAAGAGTGATGGGAAGTTCTTCATGTACAACTCTTCGCATTTGCATTTAAACCTTTACACTTCCTTGGTCATGTCTCCCACTCTCTTCTCTACCTACATTATCAACTCATGCTTCTTTTCTAGTTGACCCACTTTGGCTACCCACAGAGAGTGGTCAATGTTTGCTTCAAGGACTTCTTCTTTGGTCATATGATTAATAAAACCGATGACTACTGCAACACGTTGTGAAGTTCTTTCAACTTCTCCATTTCTTTCTGGGTTGTCTTGACTGCATCTATCTTGTCTTGCATCTGTAACGAACTCCTCCCACATCTACCCAAGTAACCGGCTAACTGGGGTAAACATGTGACGAGAAGTTACTATGATATGATTCAACCTCCCAAGTCATGTTAAGGAAGTGGAATCGACCGAAACACACCATAAAGACCTTCCACATCAACAATACGACTCTCAGGAACCATCCCAACCTCTTAGGTAGCCAAACCCTGATTTTTTATACTAATTAACCCTCAGACGCTCCCATGATATGGCCATGCCAACGTCCAGAGCCCTCTTGACGCTCCCACAGCATGGTATGCCAGCATCCAGTGACTATTTTTCTCAGTGTTGTGCCAATGTCCCCGGGATTTGAGCCACTTTTTCACGCCCTGAGCCTAGGTCACTGCCCATAATTCAATGACACTTTCAGAATGTCTATTTTACATAATAACAAGGCTTACAAACCAAAACTAACTCCAGCACTAGGCTTGACCATCCCCAACCGAGACTAACATTTTTCCAAACACTTGGCATCAATGAAATCTACAGGAAATGAATACAAGACATAATACTCATATGAGATTTGACAAGAATGATCACCACCCTATTCTCTTAACTGTTTTGACATCAATTAGGTCTTTCATCCATTATCCTTTCAGTTACAAGTAAATACATGATAATAACCAGTCATATAACCATGATTATAACCATCATAAAACCATGAAAATAACAATGAGATAACAACCATTAAAGCCACATATTAACAAGTACAAAAGCAAGAGAACTTAGCTTTTATTAAACATAGGAAAATCTGACAAGGTTCGGGACTTCCATGTACCACCCGACTGTAGACATGGTTCAACCAAATATTTCTTTCAGCCAGTCACCCCTATGCCATATTCCGAGCATGAATGTAGGATTTCATGGATAAAACAATCCAAAAACAACCAAGGGAATCTAGAGGTTAAATCACCTCCACCCTCACCAAACCGTGATCTCCAATCGGCACCGAGATCACAAAACCGAACCGAGCTAGGAATGCCTTCAGACTCCATCACTATCCTTGAGGAATTTTATGTCTCCTTGTCTCTCAGGCTTTATCGCCATCCACACTAGATCACTAGGCCCTAAACCGGGACACCACCCTCGGGCTTTATTGTGTATCCCACCAAAGTCGTTCAAGGGATCCCTAGGCCTTTGGGATTTTCCTGAGACCACCTCCACCCTAGATTCCGAAACCATCTAGAAATTCCAAAGCAAAACTAAGAAAACAACCCCATCACAAGTTAGGCTGAAAAACACTGTCATAACTCGACAAAACCATGACACTGACAGCAAGAGAAACATACACCAACATGCAAAACCATGCATGTCAAAATCAGCTAGGAAATCACACATGCAATATGTTACCTGCAAGTATTCCTGCTGAAGCTGCTTGATCTTGCTCTTCCTTGCTTGATCCTTGCTCTTCCTTCCTTTCCTTTGCTTGATTTTCCCTTCCTTACTCCAAAGCTAGAGTGCTCCAAGAAAACTATGAGTGTCCAAGAGTGAGAGAGAGAGAGAATAATTAGAGAGGTCCAAAATTGAACAGACCAAAGGTTACAAATTGATCCTTAGAAGCCTTTTTATCAATGAGGCCTCTATTTTCTTCATTTTCCATTATTTTCCTTCAATTTCCTCCTCACATGCAACCTGTGACCTTTCACCTTACTTTTCTCTTATTTCCTTTATTTTCATAAATAAATGTGCAAAAAATGCCCCTTTGCCTTTTTAATGCCTTTACCTTTTCCAATTTCCTTTAGCCATAAACACATCCAATGATGCCCACTAGGATATCTTTTCCCAACATTCAGCTTGGAATAAGTGTCCCTTAACCGTGGTCTTATTTTGCCTTTATTAACTTTTATTACATGAACTTTTAACCAAGGGTTGTTATAGACCCCTCCCCCTTGGGGAACATCGTCCTCAGTGTTAAACCACACCAAGACCTCAGCAAAACCACTGAAAAATAAACATACTGTCCATGGAGCTTTATAACTTAGCTTGTTGCAGTATTTACAATGAATGACCTGCTCAAAATCAAAACATCATGACAACATGAAAAGATAACAACCATATCGCTTATTGGAGCTTTATAACTTAGCTCATGGCGGTATTTACATCCATATACATATGTACATATACCCAAAAATCAGTAAAACATATGCCAAACATATACCAAACATCAAACCAAAACTGTTTTGCCTCAACCGACAAGAAGGATACATGGCCCGCATCTAATCCGCAATCTCCCATGTAGCTTATTTGGGCCCAAAGTTCTTCCTCTGCACTTTAATTTGCTCTATGGCTATGTTCTTGAGCATGAGATGCTTCCGCTACAATATGCACCGAAGCTTTGGCTGGAATTCTCCTTCTTGCTCCACCTGTAATACAAACTAATCAATAACATGATCAACATCCTTTATATACCTCTTAAGCAATGAAACATGGAAAACATCATGGACTTTCACTATTGGTGGCAGTGCAAGTTGATAGGCCATTGGTCCAATCCTCTCAAGGATCTCAAAAGGCCCGCAATACCGTGGTGCCAACTTGGCACATGATCCAATCCTCAAAGTGCTCTTCTTGGGATTGATGCACAAATTCACATGCTCCCCAACCTAAAACTCCTTGAATACCCTGTGTTGGTCTGGATAACTCTTATGTCTATCATGTGTTGCCTTTAGATTCTTCTTTATAACCTGCATTTCACGTTCCATGTCTGCCAACATATCTAGTCCAATAAGTATCCTGCTCACTAGATCACTCCAACTATTGGGAGTATTACAACTTTGCTCGTACAACGCCTCCAAGGGACTCATCCTCAATGACTCATGATAACCATTGTTGTATGTGAACTCAACCAATGGAAGATACTCCTCCCATATTCTCTGCTGGTGCATCACATACATTCTCAACATATCCTCCAAGAACTTGTTGACCCTCTTTGTCTATCCATCTTTCTGTGGACGATAAGTTGTATTTGAAGGCCAACTTTGTACCCAAACCTGCAAATAGCTCCTTCAAAAACTTGGAGGTGAACTTCGCATCCCAGTCTAATACAACCTTCTTTGGAACACCATGTAATCTCACAATCTCCCTAATAAAAACCTGTGCTACCTCACTAGCTAAATATGTAGTCTTTACTGGAATGAAGTGAGCTACCTTGCTCAACCTGTTGACCACGACCATAATAGAATCATGTTGTCTCATTTTCCTCGGAAGACCTGTAATGAAATCCATGGAAATGACCTCCCATTTCCATTCCTGAATCGCAATAGGATGTAGTAGACCACCTAGATTCTTACATTCTCCCTTTATTTGGTGACAATCCAAACATCTAGCCACAAACTCTGCTACTTCCTTCTTCAGATTCGGCTAATAGTAGAACTTCTTCACCATCGTCAACGTCTTCTAATATCCTGGGTGACCCTAGTATGGATTCGCATGAAACTCCCTCAAGATAAGCTTCTTGAGCTCACTGTAAATGAAAACATAGATCTTGTCCCTGAATCTCACCAAACCATCTACTGTGAGATGATAAACTGCATCATGATCACCTATACCTGTACCTGTACTCTGCTGTAAATTGTGTATAATCTCCATATACTTGTCATCTCGTTGTCCTACCTGCAAGATCCTATCCTATAACTCTATCCCATACGAGCTCACGGCTGCTATATGATTCACTTGTACCTCCCTACTAAGAGCATCTGCAACCCGATTCTCCTTTCCCTTGATGTATCTGATCTCAGAGTCAAACTCACTAATGGTAGCCAACCATCTACCTTCCCTGGCGTTTAGATTCGGTTTGTCAAACAAGTATCTCAACCCAATGTGATCGCTCATCAATACAAATCTCCTGCCAAGAATATAATGCCTCCACATCTTCAAGGCGCGAATAATAGTTGCCAACTCAAGATCATGAGTCATGTAGTTCTGCTCGTGCTCATTCAACTTCCTGGACTCATAACACACCACATGTCCTTCCTGCATAAGGACTCCACCAAATCCTCCTTTACATGCGTTTGTACACACTACAAACTCTTTATCCGGATATGCAATCTTAAGAAGTGGAGCATTGGTCAACATCTGCTTCAGTGGCTTGAAACTAGTTGCACATTCTTCTGCCCATTCAAACTTCTTACCTTTCCTCTGCAAGGATGTCATAAAATATGCAACACATGAGAAGTTCCCAATGAACCTCATGTAGTAAGCTGCCAATCCCATGAATGATCTCACCTCATCCACATTCTTAGGAGTTGGCCACTCCATGATGGCCCTTATCTTTTCTAGATCTACCACTATGCCTTCCTTGGAAACAACATGTCCCAATTAATGCACCTTTGTCAGAAAGAAGATGCACTTGCTAAGCTTGGCATACAACTGATGCTCTCTTAGTAATCTCAATACTACTGCTAAATGTTCAGCATGCTCTTCTTCGTTCTTGGAGTACATCAAGATATCATCAAGGAATATAATAACAAACTTGTCCAAAAAAGGACACAACACACTATTCATCATACACATAAATGTAGCTATGGCATTAGTCAAACCGAATGGAACTACATCAAACTCATAATGCCCATACTTGGTCCTGAATGAAGTCTTGTATATATCCTCTTCCTTGATGCATACTTGATGGTATTCAAATCTCAATTCGATCTTAGAGAACATTGTTGCTCCCTTCAACTGATCAAACAAATCATCAATCCTCGGTAATGGGTACCTGTTCTTGATCATTACCTTGTTTAGTTGCTTGTAATCAATACACAATTTGAGAGTACCATCTTTCTTCTTTACGAACAACATTGGTGCACCCCAAGGTGATACACTTGGCCTAATGTATCCCTTGTCAAACATCTCCTTTAGCTGTAATTTCAACTCTACTAGCTCTGGAGTGCTCATCCTGTAAGGTGCCTTCGATGCCGGTGTTGCCCCTGGCACCAAATCAATAGAGAAATCTACCTCCCTGTAAGGAGGTAACTCTGGAATCTTTGTTGGGAACACATCCTGATAGTGCTACAATACAGGGTACCTCTGGAAGATTTATGCATCCTCAATATCTTTATCCTTGTTACTAGATATATGCACTGCAAACATCACACAACCTTTCCTACAACTACGCTTAGCATGCATAGCAGTAACCATCCTCACTAATATAGGCTTCTTCTTTCCCTGCAAAATTCTATTTTCCCCACTATCATCCACACACTCAATGGCCTTGTCAAAGCAATCCACTTTGGTCCTGTGAAGGTACATCCAATCCATACCCAAAAGCATATTATATGATCCCAATGGTAGTACATTCAAGTGTGTTATTGTAGGCATACCATTTAACTCAAATGCATAATCTCTTACCCAATGGTGAACTCTCTTCTTTGTACCTGTAGCCAACTATACCAACCAAGATTTTGCATGCACTTCTTTTATCAAACCACACTTATCCACTAGGTCAATATTAATATAAGTATAGCTAGATCTAGGATCAATTAAAATAGAAACAACTTGATCACAAAGCTTACCATCCATCTCAATGATAGATGCCTGATGATCCACCTGTCTGTTGTCCACAACTGCATATATCTGAGGGATGCTATGACCAACATCACCGATTGTATGCACCTCCCGAGCACTATATATCTGGGGTCTACCACCCTGATACTGCGGATAATCCCTCTTACGATGATCCTTGCCACATATCCAACATTGTAACGATGCTCTGCCATCGCCTCTAGTATGTTGTTGCCCATGTCCCTTCTCAGCTATATTGAACTTCTTGTAAGGGACTACATTTTATTTCTCACTTGCATCTTGAGGTCTTCCTCGCTTTGGTCGCCATTTTCCTTTGACTTTCTCATTTCCTTTCAAGTCACACTTATGCTCAACTTTGCGCTTCGACTGCTCATAACAATGTTTCAACTTTCAGATGGCCTCCTCCAACGATCAAGGCTCATTGAACTCAATATGGTCTCTGTATGCTACTAGCAATCCATTGATGAAACTCTGAACCTTTGCCTTCTCCTTCTTGAGGTAAGGCACATATCTCAACAACTCCAAGAACCTGCTAGTATACTCATCATCTGTCATGGAACCCATTTGCAGCTCAAAAACTCTTGAGCTCTGTCATCACAGTACCTTTCCGACAAACACTTCTTCTTGAAGAGCCTCTCAAACTCATTCCAAGTGAAGTCATCTTCCTGAATTCCTCTAACATTCTTCACATCTTCCCACCAAATGTATGCTCTACCTTTAAGACTGAAAGTGGTTATCTTTACTTTCATGTTCTCTGAGTAATCGTGCAATCTGAAGAACTTCCTCATACCAAGCAACCATGCATTTTGCATCTTGTGATTTCTTTAGCTCTCCATCGAATGCATGTGGTTTTTCTTTCATAAACTCATCCAGAAAATATCCCCTATCACTCCTCCTATAAGGATGATAACGATGATGATCATAATGCCTGTCAAAACCAGAACTAGAATAATACTTGTGTCTATCACCCCTCCTATCTGGATTTTAATAGGACCTGCCATATCTAACCATGCCATCTTTATCCTATATGTACCCACCATGAGACCTACTACCATATGCCCCGTTAGTTCTGTTCTCCTGATCATGGTTGATCCGAAGTGGTCCTTGTTGCTGCAATTCTGACAAACTTTGAAGTATCAATGCATTTACCTCTGCTTATTTGTCTTGTTCATGTATGATTTTGTCATTGTCTGCCTTACAACTCCTTATTTCTGCCTTTAAACTCCTTAGTGTCTCTGCCAAGTCAAAAGAGTGTCCAACACCACACTGCTTATTTGTCTCATAGGGAGAGTCTTTGTAATCTACCATCTTGCTAGTAATCTTTGATATTCTTCCTGCAAGGTATATCATGTCAGTTAAACCAAATCACAATAAACCAATGTACCTTAGTATAATTCGGGGAGGATACCTTGTCTACAAGATCAATAAATCAACGTGATACATGTATAACATAATCATGACAACATATAGAAATATAACACATAAGCATGAAACCATATATCCATCATTCTAACTAGAGTCCAGTCATCAATGCATGACCATGACCTTATGCATGACAACAACAACCATATCACCATAGCTTTAGTAACATGTAAGTACTGACATGCCTAGTAATGCATAACCAATCATACACTAATGATGACACACTTCACACAAACAACATCCTCCTTCACATGACGACATCACTACAACCATGACCGACACCATGCATATGCAACAAGCATTCAAGGATGACTAACACACGTGCAACCGACATGAATGCATGACTGACACACAACCCATCCAGTCTGAGGGGTGAAGTGTGCTTTGATACCACTCTGTAACGACCTCCTCCCATATCTACCCAAGTAACCGACCAACCGAGGTAAACATGTGACGAGAAGTTACTATGATATGATTCGACATCCTAAGTCACCTTAAGGAAGTGGAATCGATGGAAACACACCATACAGACCTTCCACATCAGGAATAAGACTCTAAAGAACCATCCCAACCTCTCAGCTAGCCATCCCTTGAGTCCCCATGAGTTTTTAGACCAATTAACCCTCGGACGCTCCCATGATATGGGCATGCCAGCGTCTAGAGTCCTCTAGACGCTCCCACAACATGGTATGCCAACGTCCAGGGACTATTTTGCTCAGTGTTGTGCTAGCGTCTAGAGTCCTCTGGACGCTCCCACAACATGGTATGCCAGTGTCCAGGGACTATTTTGCTTAGTGTTGTGCCAGCTTCCCCGAGATTTGAGCCACCTTTTCAGGCCCAGAGCCTAGGTCACTGCCCAGAGTTTAATGACACTTTCAAAATCCTTGATTTACATAATAACAAGGCTTACAAACCAAAACGGACTCTAGACGCTCCCACAACATGGTATGCCAACGTCCAGGGACTATTTTGCTCAGTGTTGTGCTAGCGTCTAGAGTCCTCTGGACGCTCCCACAACATGGTATGCCAGTGTCCAGGGACTATTTTGCTTAGTGTTGTGCCAGCTTCCCCGAGATTTGAGCCACCTTTTCAGGCCCAGAGCCTAGGTCACTGCCCAGAGTTTAATGACACTTTCAAAATCCTTGATTTACATAATAACAAGGCTTACAAACCAAAACTAACTCTAGGACTAGGCCTGACCATCCCCAACCGAGACTGACATTTTGTCAAACACTTGGAATCAAGCAATCTACAGGAAATGAATACAAAAAAAAGTATAAATGACTGATAACTCATATGAGACTTGACAAGAAGGATCACCACCCTCTTCCCTTAATTGTTTTGACATCAATTAGGTCTTGCATCCATTATCCTTTTAGTTACAAGTAAATACATGAAATAACCATGATAATAACCAATCATATAACCATGATTATAACCAGCATTAAACCATGAAAATAACAATGAGATAACAACCATTAAAGCTACATATTAACAAGTACAAAAGCAAGAGAACTTAGCTTTTATTAAACATAGGCAAAGCCAACCAAGTTCGGGACTTCCACGTACCACCCGACCGTAGACATGGTTGAACCAAATCTTTCTTTCAGCCAATCACCCCCGTGCCATATTCCAAGCATGAATGTGGGATCTCATGGATAAACCAATCCAAAAACAACCAAGGGAATCCAGAGGTTAAACCACTTCCACCCTCACCAAACCACGATCTCACCAAAACCGGCACCGAGATCACAAAACTGAACCGAGCTAGGAATGCCTTCAGATTCCATCATTATCCTTGAGGAATTTTCCATCTCCTTGTCTCTTAGGCTTTACCGCAATCCACACTAGATCACTAGGCCCTAAACCGAGACACCACCCTCAGGCTTTCCTGTGTATCCCACCAAAACTGGTCAAGGGATTCCTAGGCCTATGGGATTTTCCTAAGACCACCTCCACCCTGGATTCCAAAACCATCTGGCAATTCCAAAGCTCAAAACCGAGAAAACAATACCATCACACCATGGCTATCTGGAAAAGGAAAGGTTAGGCTAAAAACCATTGTCGTAACCTGACAAAACCATGCCACTGACAGCAAGAGAAACATACACCAACATGCAAAGCCATGCATGTCAAAACTAGTTAGGAAATCACACATGCAATATGTTACCTGCAAGTATTCCTGCTAAAGTTGCTTGAACTTGCTCTTCCTTTCTTGATCCTTGCTTTCCTTTGCTTATTTTTCCCTTCCTTGCTCCAAAGCTAGAGTGCTCCAAGAGTGTGAGAGAGAGAGAGAGAATAATGAGAGAGCTCCAAAACTGAACTGACCAAAGGTTACAAACTAATCCTCAGAAGCCTTTTTATCAATGAGGCCTATATTTTCTTCATTTTCCATTATTTCCCTTCAATTTCCTCCTCACATGCAACCTATGACCTTTCACCTTACTTTTCTCCTATTTTCCTTTATTTTCATAAATAAATGTACCAAAAATGCCTCTTTGCCTTTTTAATGCCTTTGCCAATTTCCTATAGCCATAAACACATCCAGTGATGCCTACTAGGATATCTTTGCCCAACATTCAACTTGGAATCAGTGTCCCTCAACTGTGGTCTTATTTTGCCTTTATTAACTTTTATTACATGTACTTTTAACCAAGGGTCGTTACAACATTGACTCTAAGTATCCATAGTTCTTGATAACCAACCTTGTGATCTTCTAAGTTGTTTTGAGAGAGCTTCTATTGAATTTTTCTTTCTTTTGGAGGAAAAGTTGCGTCTCCAACTTTCTACTATACTCTTTTGTCTGGTGAAGATTTGCTTTGGTCACTTCTAGCCTCTGCCTAAACTCTAGAGAGGAATGTTGTAAGCCCTCAATGTCTTCCAGCATGCTCCAGGAATCCATTTTTTCTATCAAACCATGAAATAATTGTATTAATTCTAGAGTTGTCATGGGCGCAGTTCTATCACCAGTGTTGTTGTTGGGGTAGCTTGCATCTACTCCCTTTCATTTTGCATCCACATCATTCTTTATATGCGAGGAAGAGGCCATGACAAAGTCAGATTTTGTGCCTCGAAACGAGTGAGAATCGGTGCCACGTATTGATGTGACGGGGTTAGGCAGTGACCAATCTCTACAACTCATGTCAAGGTAGCTTTGGAGGGTTTTTCAACCTAAAATAACTTAATTCGACAAATATGGAATTATTTGGTTTAGTGGTACACTAGGGGGAATTAATTCATAAACATTACAGGGAATTCACTTCCAAGGAGATTGTCCATCCTTACAATAGAAAATTTTCTATTCTTCTAGCGGGATTGGATAAAGATGATGAAGTTCATTAGATTTTAGGGTGTATAACCGTAAATGAGAAGGACTATTAGATGTATTTGGACTATACCCAGAGGGTGTTAGGCATGCGCTCGAAATCCCAATTCGAAAACATTGGAAGGAATCAGGATGAGAAATGGGATGTATGATAATTAACCCAAAATGAGCCTTCTAATGCAGTTTATAGTAATCAAGACTTGACACTTGTGCACAAAAATTTAGGTGGGAAGATTTAGAGATGTAATGCCAACGCTAGCTTGTGTATGGTGGAATTGGTGTGGTAAGAAAGTGGAAAAATTAATTGGTTTTGGGGAACACGTGGCGCACTCCTGCACCATAAAGTTCCTGGTTATGGAATGCTTCGAGGTGGTGCGAAAATGGCGAGGGGATGACACATGTCCGGCTCTGCACCCTTTGGCCTGACTAACCATCATGCAACTCACCAATGTGAGGCTCATTGTAGCTATATAATGGGCTATCTCCTCCGTCATTGGATCCTTCATGCCATCACTTCCGCCGAGGCCTCTTTAACATCATAATGACACATCATCACTATGGGACTTGGGTATGTGAGAGGTGATGAGAGAACGGGGTGGCTACTGATATGGCAGACGAGGTGGATGTACAGGAGAGGGACACAAATGATCCATGTGGAGGCTGACAAAGAGGTGTAGTGGTGATGTGTTAATATGAGATGGTGGTTGGCCACTAGAGGTTGACGTCAAGGGACATGTGGCATCATTTCACAGTGGGTGGGCGATAGAATTTTAAAGCCTTAGAGGTATGTAGGAGGCCCGTGGTGTTGATGCATGGCCCTCCCTGCATGGCCTCTACGCATTATTGTGCATGCAATTTCGCGGCCGGTACGACTGAGAGTCATTCAATCTATGGGCATCTCTATTGTTAGATATGGACGGCATGCTCCTTCTGCTAGTACTCCTCTGCCTACCAGTTCTACCTATTACAACTCGATATGGTTGTGCCTAGGCACGCCCACTGGTGTTTGGTGCCCATAGAGGTTGGCGTGACGCGACCCGCGAGGACACGCTTGCGTCAAACACTAATTGGCATCTATGGAACAATAACGTGGTTGCACTTGAAATCAGTCCTCCGGGTAGTTGCCCTCAGTCAAGATTGTGCAAGGTGTTGCAGATTTTGATGCCAACATTAGCGACAGGCCTTTTGAGGCACCCGAAACATTCTACTACGCAGATTTGTGGTAGTATAGGTAAGATCTCCTTTTTATGCGGGTTTTCAAGGATAAATATTTTATGAGCAAGAATTATAATGATGCATTTGTGGTTTCGCATGGGCATCCACGTGTCCCGAAAGGGGACGGTCTATACAGATTGAAGCCTGCAGTTGCTCATATGGTTAATTTTTGGTGAAGATCAACATCCCAACTGATGTTTCAATTTTTTCTATGGATAAACGAGGGATTGGGTGGATGGAGTCTGAAATGAATCAACCCTAGATTTCAGTCAAGGGATTTGATGAGGCTCATCAATGGGTAAATTATATGGACCTTAATGCCACTCTCCAACTTATTAAAATCAACTTTTCTCACATTTCTTTACATGTTTTGTTATATTTTGCTTAATGAGAAGGGTAAAGATGAGATGTCATGTCTTGTGGTCTAATGTGCATTGATTGCAGGTTTTGGAGCAAATTTTGGCTAATTAAAGTGCAGGAACTCGAAGTAGACAAGCAAGAGGGATTTTAGGAGATTGGATCTCCCTCCTTAACTCCTCACTCACTCGAAGATTCCTCCACCAGATCTCATCAACTCGGAGTTACAAGAAACCGAGCCATTAAGATCATTGGTAGCCAAGCCAGTGATAGTTGAAGACTAGTTGATCTCGAGTTTGGGAGCCAAGCCTCCCTAAATTTAAGGAAGTTGTTGGTAGCTTCAATTGTATAAATAATAAGGCCTAGAGCCTCATTAGGATTCAACTTTTTGTTGTTGTAGCCAAGAGGAATTTTCGAGCTAAGACATTGTGACTGATGACTCTTGTGTATTTTTTATATTTTAATGAAAATGAGAAGCATTCCCTTGATCCAGCACTGAGTTGACTCAGAGGGCTGAAGCTCTTGGGTTAGGGCCCAACCCTAGCAATAAAGGTTCCTCTTTTTGTACATGTATGCTTAGATTACATTCATAGTTAGTTGCTAAAGTGATTTTGGTTTTGTTAATTTGCAAGTATTTGGATGATTAATTAGTTTGCTTCCATTTGTGGATAGTTAGATCAGTGGTATCATAGTGACAGAAGACACTCCAGAAAAGCTGGTGATAGTGGCTTTCACCTCATCTCCCTTATGGGATCATGACTTGAGGGTTCCATTCACACAACCCAAAAACAGATTTCTTGCTTTACTGCATGATCTAGGGTTTCTTGATGAGTAGGTCATTGTCTTTGAGTTTCTTAGGATGATTTACAATTGTCATTTTTGATCTCTTAAGTTTTGCATTGGTTTCAAAGCACTTCCATTCATGAACTTAGCCACTAGATAGTAATAACTCTATTTTCTTCCATTTAATAAATATTTTCCATGCGTAGATGAATTTGTGCATAAATAAAGACAAGAATGTATGTTGTTGCAGGAGCTTCTAATTTGCAGGAAGACCTCATATAGGTTGCCTCATCCAACCCTTATCCACCCATGTTGCTAAATGTTGAAAATAATAACAAGTTAAAAATATAATCGAGAAATTTCAATTTAATTTGTCCTTGAATTAATTTGTGAATTAAATTGTAATTCTTTTCTCATAGCAACTTGTAAATAGTTAATTAAGTTTAATTAACTTAGGAATTCCAAGTTGGAAGTCTTTTTGAAGTCATGTATATGTTCTCCCTATATTATAGGGGTCCAGGATGAGTTAAGTATGAGTGGTAATTAGTTAACTCAGTTTATTAAGTTAATTCCAGTTAAATTAGTTCCAAATTATTTGAGGAACTAATAATGAGTTAACAGTCAGTTGATGCATTAGTGCACTCAACTAGTGCTACTCTAGTTAACTGAATATTCCCTCATTAGAAACTCATGCATGTCGATTCTGAGAAAGACCCAATTGAGATTAGAGTGTAGGGACAGTGTACTATTTGTTTTAGATTTTTCTGAGTTGCACTGATAGTGCATGCATTCAGGAACTGAGGAATTTCCCTTTAAATATAGGCTAATTCTCCCAGGAATTGTGCAAAGAATTAGAAGCTTGGTGGCTTGGAAATTTGGCTAAGTATTGGCCAAAGGAAGTCACCAAGTAGAGGATAGGAAATACTTGTGTAGGTTAAGCTCAAGATTGAGCATATCATATTGTATTCATCCGAATTCTTTGACCAATGGTGCAAGGAAATAAGGAGCTTGGAGAGCAAAGAAGAGGCCTGGATTTGGCTTGAGCTTGCTTGTGAGATGGGATATTGATTTTATTGAGTGATGGGATTGTTCTTGTGAGAACAAACATTGTATTATCATCTTGGATTTCTCATTAATGCAATATAGATAGTGGGGTTTTGAGCTGTGGATTTCACCGGATACTTATTGTGTTATGTGCCATTGATTTGTCTTCATCTTGTCGATTATTGTTTTGCTCGATCTTTATGGGCTTCCGCTGTAAAGAGTAGAAGAAGATTCTTGTCTCTTTGTTTAGTACATTGCATGAGCTTGTGAATCTACAGGAAAATTTCTACATGGTATCGGAGCTGAGAACGGTATACCAGAGGAGATTTCGAAGTTTTGAGTTTTGGGCCACGAGTTTGCAGAGAATATCTGAAAATTTTTGTGCAAAATGTTCATAAACAAATAACGGATTTGGATTCTTTGTGAAAAAATACCCAAGTTCAAAAAAAAAAAATCGGCCGAATCGAAGTTTGGATGAGGGAGATATCGCTGATTTAAATCAACTTTTTTTTTAGAAAATTTTGTGACAATGGGACAGATGAAACAGATTGGTGTGCTAGTCAAGAACCTGTTTGCAATTGAGGTACAAGATGTATGCAAAGCCTTGAGGAGCAAGGGAAATGTTAGAGACTTGGTGGTTGATAGGGAAAGTAAATTACCTCTCAACATGCAGCCCTAGAAGAAGCCTATGAAGCAGCTTTTGGAGGTTGTGGAGCAGCCACAACTAGAGAAGCTTAGAGGAGACTGAGTGGAGAGATCCACTCAAACAGAGAAGAAGCAGTCTCAGACAATTGTGGAGCAGCCAGAGAAGCTGAGAGGAGACCAAGTGGAGGCGACCACTCATGTAGAGTCCTCTAGTAGGGGGAAATTTCGAGTCAAGTGGGCAGAGGGAGCACATGCAGCCATACCTCCAGGTGTGAGGTGGGGCAATGTGAAGTGCTAGTCCCAAGAGGGATGAAATTGGGCAGGGTGCATTGAGTGGCTTTATATCATGGATCATACCTTGCTACGAGAGCCCAAAGTACGTAGTAGCAGGAGGAATTAGTGGGATTGATGCAGTCAAAGATCAAAGTGGCAGAGGCTAGAGCAGTCAGATACTGAAGAGCATAGAGAGGGTTGACAATAAGTGCAGAAAGGTAGAGTCGACATAAGTGTAGAGTTTTCATTCGACAGAGGCAATAGTAGTCATAGACTTTGATGACAAAGGCATCATTCTGATTCAGGTTGGATGTTTTTTTTTGTTTTCTTGTTTCTGGAGTTGCTGGAGCTACAACACTCAAGAGAGGTGTTGCATGCAGAACATTCCAAAGGTTCAGGATCGAGATCGAGTTGAATTCCTTTCTTATTGAGAGGGAGGGTTGAAAATAGCAACAAGAAATGTTAAAAATAGAATCCATAAATTCCAATTTAATTTGTCCTTGAATTAAATTGCAATTCTCTTCTCATAGCAACTTGTAAATAGTTAATTAATTTTAATTAACTTAGGAATTTCAAGTTGGAAGTCTTTCTGAAGTCATGTATATGTTCTCCCTATATTATAGGGGTCCAGGATGAGTTAAGTATGAGTGGTAATTAGTTAACTCAGTTTATTGAGTTAAGTCCAGTTAAATTAGTTCCAAACTGTTTGAGGAACTAATAGTGAGTTAATAGTCAGTTGATGCATTAGTGCACTCAACTAGTGCTACTCCAGTTAACTAAATATTCCCTCATCAAAAACTCATGCATGTCGATTTTGAGAAAGACCCAGTTGAGACTAGAGTGCAGGGACAATGTACTATTTGTTTTAGATTTTTCTGAGTTGCATTGATAGTGCATGCATTCAGGAACTGAGGAATTTCCCTTTAAATACAGGCTAATTCTCTTAGGAATTGTGCAAAGAATTAGAAGCTTCGTGGCTTGGAAATTTGGCTATGTATTGGCCAAAGGAAGTCATTAAGCAGAGGATAGGAAATAATTGTGCAGGTTAAACTCAAGGTTGAGTAGAGCATATTGTATTCATCTGGATTCTTTGACCAAGGGCGCAAGGAAATAAGGAGCTTGGAGAGCAGCGAAGAGGCCTAGATTTGGCTTGAGCTTGCTTATGAGCTAGGAGATTGATTTTACTAAGTGTTGGGATTGTTCTTGTGAGAACAAACATTGTATTATCATCTTGGATTTATGATTAATGCAATATAGATAGTGGGGTTTTGAGTTGTTGCTTTCCTCGGTTACTTATTGTGTTATGTGTCATTGATTTGTCTTCATCTTGTCGATTATTGTTTTGCTCGATCTTTATGGGCTTCTGCTGTAAAGAGTAGAACTGGATTCTTGTCTCTTGCTTTAGTACATTGCATGAGCTTGTGAATCTACAGGAAAATTTCTACACTGAAGTCCACTAAACCCTAAATCTGAATTCTTGTTTTGTAAGCAAAATTGTCATTTCCATTAAGCAAATCCAACCATCTTGAAGCGTCTGACTGAGCCTTGGATAATGTTCACCCCCTTTGTGCCTTATTTATCCATCAGATACCTTTCCCACACTTCATTCTACCTTCCCTACCATCTCCTAAGATTTCGGCATGTTTCCTGTAGTAAAACGGGGCATCCTGTAGTAGAACCAGGACATCTTGTAGTAGTACTACAAGAAACCCTGTAGCAGCTTGTTTTAAGCCCGAATTTAGCAAAACTGTCATCTAAACTTGGATTAAGCCTCTCCTTGGCTTCCATACCCTGGAGACTAGTCCATACCTCTTCCTCCATACTTGGCTCCCTTGCTAAATAACAAGTGAAGATTAGCATTTTCATTCATAAAATTAAAACATCAAAAAAGGTCTTTTTCTAGCACATGCATGCAACAATCATAACACTTCTTAGATCAGATTCCATGCTCAGTTATTCTAGATCATCACAGGTCATAAACAAGGTTAAGTTGGGTTTCATTTGCAAACAAAATGTGTTAATGAGTAGCTAAAGTATTTCATGTCACTTTACAAGCATCTTCCAATTCAGTTCTTCATTCCTTAAAGTAGGCAACATTCCTTTTCTTTCATTAAGGATAATTTTCCCTTCTCCATTTGGTCTATCGCCCCAGTTGAAAAGTGATGAGAGTAGACCGTTACATCTACTGTGTATACAACATTGTCACCTCCAAGTTTGTACGAACCCTGGGTTGATGAAGTAGAGTTGGTAGCCTCGGGAGTTGCAACATTCTTGCGGCAATGTTGGCACTCATCAGGCTTTTATTTCCTCAGATCTAGATCACGAGGAGGGCTTTCCAATTTTTCTGAAGACCCTAAGTGGAAAATCTTTCCTTATAAGGGTTCGGTCAATGGATCTAGTATCAGGTCTGAAAAATAAGGCGAAGGAAAAATTAGGTATACCGGCCAATATATAGAACCTTATCTACGAGGGTAAAATATTGCAAGATGTCAACCATTTGAATGAGTATGGCATCAAACATAATTCGACAATCATTATAAATTTAAGGCTATGAGGTGGAGCCTCAAGAACGAGTCCCCCAAATGGTTCAACTTCTGTTGCAAAGGGTCCAGACTCATTTAAGGATGTAGTGCAAGGGAAAGTGGCCTCACTAGTGAGACAATCCTTGGATTTGACAATCCCAAGCCCTCACCTAGTTGAAAAGATGGAGAAAGCTCCATTGTCAGTAAAATTGATAGAAGTGAGTGGTATTTTCACTATTATTCAAGCTAGACCCATCAAATTTTGTTAATTTAATTTTTTTTAGGCCTAAGTGTGAAGAATTACTTCAATCGATCTACCTCAACTGGACTAAAAATTGTGATATTTACCTATGCACGAAGGGATTTTTTGTGGTTCAATTCGACAATAAAAAAGACCTGGAATATGTCATAAATGAAGGACCATGGTTTTGGGGAAGGGAAAGTCTCTTTGTAACTCCATGGTTTCCAGGTTTCAATGCCACATCAAGGATGGTTATGAAGATGTCGGTATGGTTAAGGTTACATAATCTCCCCCTCCCCTTCTAGTATCACCAAGTCCTAGAAGGCATTGGAAACTCATTGGGGAGATTTCTAAAGATTGATAAAGTAAGAATGGACAAATATATATTTACTTTTTCTCGTATATGTGTGGAGATAAACTTGAGCAAAGGACTACAAGATCACCTCCATTTGACTCACCAAGATTTCAAGTTGACACAATGGTTAGATTCTAAAAATACTGCTTTCGGGTGTTGGATTTGCCATCGGACAAGGCACAAGCAAAACAAAGAACAAATAAGAGATTGAAAAAGTCAAAGGGTTGGCAATTTCCATATCTGCCTTCTTCTGATGACAAAGATGAAGAAATGGATGAGAGTAAGCAATAGCCAAAGGCACATAATCAACAAGGATCCCAAATGGAGGTGGGAGAAGAGAAATAGAAGGCCAATGACTTAGCAGTGCTCCAGATTCTTGGTAATCAGCATGAGGAAAAGAGCAATGGTATAGAAACAACAAAGATCATAGTAGCAGAGCAGAAGAAGGTGGTCATACCCATTCAAAAGGAAGTAGGGGGCATAAAGCAAACTCATACATCTGAGAGTTCAGACTCAGACAAGGAAGCTCCCCTGAAGGTGGAAGGTGACCAATTAGAAATAGTAGTGGCCGCTCCCAATTAGGGAGTTTGGTGGAAGGTGGAAAAAAAGAAAGGAAAAAAGGGGAAACTAATTGATTATTATCACACTTAGCTCGAAAAATTTCATGTAATTATTATTATTTTTTGTTCTTTTTTTGTGCATTGGACGAAAGGTTGATCTGATCAAATGCTTTTGGGCATCTACGAAATGTAATTTTGTTCCTTGTTTTTTCAAGTTGAATAAAATTATGATTTTTTCTTCGGGAATATATATTATATATATTATTAAAAAAAAATTGTAATCGTCAAATTGGTTCATATTTTAAAGCTTTTATTTCCACCTTCATGACACATGCATTGAAGCATAATGAAAGAATCATTTTTCAGTCAGATTCTATGCCATTGTCGAGGTTTGTACAACTTCTAGCATTATCATTACTCCCAGTCGTTCTTTGCGCCCAACTCTATGTAACCGCCAACCAACACTAGGTAACGAATTAACAGAATCACGTGACCATAAGAAAAGTGTGTTATCCATCGATTCATTCACAATATATATTAGAAGCTCCTAATAACCAATTAAAACGCAGAAAAGTGCAAGATTAGCCATGGGTTCTTGGAAATGCATCCAACTTGTGAGAATCCTGGAAGTATCGACATATAAAATAAATAAAATAGTTCGTGTATTTATCATTCTTGCCAGTAGGATAATTTTTTAGTGAATAAATCATATGCATTGACCTTAATAGATTTAATTTTTTGTGTTGCATACCAGAAAATGATGGAAAGAACAGGCGAAGTATTTATGTGAACTTTCCTGCAAACATTTCTCCTTATCGTTTAGGAATGCTTAGGAAATTCGCCAAAATTTTACGAGGCAAAATTCGAGTAATCAGTCAGGTGTTCATTCTCTCTTTTTCTTCTTATATCTTTTCCTCTTCATTTTATATATATACTAAATTGTATTTCTTTTTGTGTTGTTTTGTTTTCTGTTCGTTGGTTATTTTCTTCTTTTTTCTCGGTGGTTCACGGGTACCCTTGGTCATTGGGTAGCCGCTACGTCCACAGTAAATCTGGGCAGATCGACCCCAAAGGGGGATCACATCCCTTCGGCCTATGTACTGACCTGACCCCAAGGGCTTTCGGGTAGAATCGACCCTGTGACCTCCCGTATGGCGAGACACTGGTTTGACTGGTTGAGCAAACCCTTGGGGCTTCGTTGGTTATTTTCATTTTCAAATTGTAAGCAATAAAATTCCCTATGAGGAATAATATATTAAATGATTATAAAGAGACAGGTTGCTCACTGATAATATTTGAAACATGGAGTGAATGTTATGAAATTATTTTGTCTTTGATTTTTATTTGGCTTCACCTATTTGTCGAGAAATGATAATAATTGTATTCAGATACAACAAACAAACCAACACCCGACTCTACATAAAGTGCACCATACATCGAAAATATAAGCCATCTTTGATTTGAGGTGCTTTCTAAGATTTTCAGGCTACTAACTACCACTATTTATGCAAATGCACAGAACTCCTACTGCTCTTTATCTAAATTTTGTTAACTGCAAAAGCAATGTCTCATCCCCAGTTAACTGCCTTGGACATTCAACTAAACATATATATTCATTCCTTATATTGATCATTCTCCAGACCATCAACATGATGGTTCTCCAAATTATCAACATGATGCTTTTGCCATGGGAATAACATAGAAGGTTTCTTTGTAGGCTCCAACTATTGGTGCTTGTAATAAGGTAAATGTTTGAATTTTTTTTAATGGTGTTGCTATTAATTTTTAATATCTTGCCTTCTTGGAATTTTTTCTAAAATTATAAAATCTTTCCATCCATGCAGACGGTGATAATGGTGAAAGTACTCAGAACAATAAGCATTGATGGTTCAGATCATCTAGTCACCCATTTTTCATTTTGCCTTCAAAATAAACTCGAAATATTATACATCATTCTTCACATGTTGCGCCCCATTATTGTTCATGCAAAGGATAAACATAACATAATTAGTCCCTGGACTCCCCTCTTCCATCAGTAAACTAATTGAGATTGTTTCGACTATTCCCTATTAGATTAAAAGTGGTTCTGAAATAACCATATATATTAGACACGTTTTGTGTTTGCCAATAGTGGGTTGCTATCCATAGTTAAGATACCTTTGGCTGTTATCCTTGAAATGGTGCAGACAAGAGTCAACTTTTTTGTAGTCCACTAGTTCCTCATTGCTGCAAGTGCAATGCTTTAAATGTCAGAATCACATAAAATATATTTAAATCCAGTTTAAATTTCATCTTAAACACATTTGCACATCCATAGTTAATAGATGATAGGATTAAAAAATGAACATATCAGGATTTTATCCACTAGGTTAATATTAAATATGGCCTAGATAAAATATTCCATGGTTCCCTAGCTCAAAAGATATGCTTGAAAAACTAATTTCAATTCTTTCTTGTCACAGAGTGTAAATAATGGGTAAATAAATATATAGTGAGTTTTGCATAGTATTCAATGCCTTCATCTAGTCCTTGAAATAGAAAGAAATGAATTCGTGCATGAAATAAGGATTGCTTTTGTCTTGCAAATGTTGAAGTTGAGTGAATTGCTCGTCCAAAAATCCCTTTGATGCAAATATGAAGGTCTCATTAAGGCTCGCTGGAGTATCTAGTAGGAGTATGTTCAAACCTAGAAGTTGTCAAAAATTTGAACAAAGATATGGACTCTAAAATTCAAAACTAATTAGGTTACCTCTTGAAAAAGAGTTGTGATAAGGTTATAATTTCATTACTTCAGGTTAGTGATCACCATTCAGATTTTCAACTCAAACCCTTCAGCAAAACAAAAATAATAGCCTATCGAATCTTAGAGCACTGCGATGTTGCATATTCTTACTTCATCCATTTCATTCTATTTATATAGTCTATGTTGACCTCTGCATCATCATCGAAAAGATTCTCTTGTACCTAAAAATATTGTATATTCATCATTTCCAAAGCAAGATTTTGCTTTCTACGGTCCCAATTGCAAGCCTTATTTGGAACCCAAAATTCCAAAACAAAGTCTTGCTAATGTGCATGGAGCATTTTTTTTTTAGGGGTTACCATGGCCTACGATTTGGAGGGCACAATTTATTTAGATTATCACAAACAAAATGAATAGATGTGTAAACTTCACTTATAGAAATATATAAAAAAATAAATCCATAGTAAAAATCATTAATTCTGTTTATCTTATTAAAATTATAAATAAGCATATACATGGATCCCACATAGGCAGTAATTGTGCATATCTTATGAAGATTATGGGAGAGTATATATACTCATTAGGCCAAAGTTTGTAATGGTTGCATGACTGTCCTATGGACATATTTATGATTTGTGTACAATATAATTTGTGTGTGAACACATTGGGTTAAGACCATGTGAATATTACATTACATAATGTTGAGATTTTGTAAACATGTTGAAAAAATGTATTTATATTTAAGTGTAATTTGATTGTAAATTTTGGGATATTTTGGAATTTTAAATTTACAATAAAAATAAGCATAGCCTACAATTACTAATAATCCATGTTGTTGGAAATTAGGAGACTTGGGTATTTAGATGATTTTTCTTAACTTGATAATTACTTGTGATATGTGTTGGCCTTTTGTTATGTTATTATATCTTTCTTCATCAAAAAATTACCAAAACAATGAAGATCACGACAAGACAAAGTACACAAGATATAAGCTCCAAGACAAGGAAAAACCCCTCCAAGGGGAAAACCCAAAAAATGTTTCTCTTCTTCTTTAGAATCTGCTTACAAAAGAGACTTCCAAGACCCAAAGACTAAAGCCAACAACCCTACTAAACACCAAGTTAGCCGCCAGCAAGATATTTCTCAAGGAAACTTCCAGATTTTCGATATTGCTACTATGATGCTACAACTTCAGCCTCCTTCAACAACTTCACATAATTTCACCCCCTTGCAACAAAACTTTGGCCCCTGCAACTGGTAGCTTCACAAACCCTATAGCGAAACAAGAGAAGATGATCTTTAGACAAATTTCAGCTTCTATTCTTCTTCTTCTTCTTCTTAGATTCCATATGCTTTAGATGAAGCATTATATCCCACAAATATGCCCTTTAGACTCATAGGACCTAACTTCTTTCTCTTCTCCTTGGGTATACAGACGAATGAGATGAAACCCTTAGCCAATCTTTCACTATCTATTTTGATGAATCGACCCAATGAGTTACCCATTTTTTCGAAGATATCTAACTATACCCATGATATCTAACTAGACCCATTAGAGGGGTAAGTTTGGGAGCCTTACCGACACCCGACTAGCCAGAGATTTCATAGAAAGAGGGTCGAACTCCATTAATATAACAATATGCTAATATTAAACATTTAATATTAATATTCGACTTAATATTAATATCAAACCCAATATTATATTAAAAATCTTTATATTATGTAGATACCTAAACTTGCAGCCATCTCTCAAGTTATAGTAAGGAAAATTGGATAGAAATGTCCAGACGAGTCCTCGATGGCAATCTTCACCTTTTTTTCTATCATTTTGAAGTTTATTCCTGACAAACTCTTCATAAGTTCCATGAGGGAAACATCACATTCATCTCCAAGATATACAAAAATCTTATCTTAGTTAAATAACTTAATAGGATGTAAAATATCTAGCTTCTATTAAATATGTTATCATAATATCATACATAATTATAATATGATAATAGTTATAAAATAATCATTATATAATGTAATCATTAATATATATTAATAAGTGTGAATCATCATTTCTTTGTACTTTAATTATATAAATTAGTAAATAATCAATCATATTATTTTATACCATATGTATTTTATATGTGATTTTTTATTTTTATTTTTTCCACGGAAAAAAAAATCGGACTTTCTATATATATTAGAGAGTCTCATAGCATATGCATTGCATTACAAATCAACTCCCGATCTCCTTCAGGTGAGGGAGAAAAGCAGTCACGGCTTCCTTGGGTACCCATAAGCATCCCTAAGGCTGCCAAAGCAGAAAAACTTCTTCTCAAAAAGACGGCACTTCCAGTCTTTCAAATCTCCCGGCATATCACCGAAACAGAGATAAGAGAAAAAGACAGAAGCGTGCCTTCATCATCTGAAGAAACAACAAACATATCAAAATGTATATTCCTGTAGAGACCGGCAGTAAGCACTATTCCGGTCTCAAAGTTACTTGAAAAAACAACACAGAAAAAGTTTTTTGTGAAAACTGTGTCAACAAGCCTCCTCATATGAGGAAAACAACCCTCAGATGTGATTACTAGGCCAATGGCTTTGTGCATCCACTAAACCAATGGCTTCGTGGGGTTACTAGGCCAATGGCTTCCGGTTCATGGACCACTACACCATGTATTTGTCAATTCGGAGATCCACCCCACTCAGCTTTGAATCCAATCTGGACATCCCACATAAACCGAATGAGAGAACCCATCTCACTAAAGCTATCAGGAAATGGCAAGGCAGGCTGAAAATACTGTCACACCTGGAAAAACCCATGCCATGGTAGAAAAGAATCACATGCATGCCAAATCTATCAAGGAAAATACACATGCAAGTCGATACCTTCAATGAAGCCTATTGTAGCTACTTGATCCCGCCTTTCCCTGCTTGATCTTTGCTTCCTCTTGCCTTATTTGCCTTTCTTGCTCCAATTGCAAAGTGCTCCCAGAAAACTATGTGTCCAAGAGTATGATAGAGAGAGAGAATTATGAGAGAGCTCCAAAGCTAAACTAACCAAGTCTTACACTGACCAAGCTTGCCCACTGATCCTTAGAAGCCTTTTTATTAATGAGGCCTCTATTTTCTTCATTTTCCATTATTTTCCTTCGTTTTCCTCCTCACATGCAACCTGTGACCTTTGACCTCCTTTTTCTCCTAATTTCCATTATTTTCATAAATGATTGCGCCAAAAATGCCATTTTGCCTTCCCAAAGCCTTAGCCATTGCCTTTGCCAATTTCCTTAGCCATAAACAACCAAATGAACACGCCTTAGGATGTCTTGCCCAACATTCAGCTTGGAATACGTGTCCCATCATCTGTGGTATTTTTATATTTACATGGAATTTTCACAAAGGTTGTTACAGTATATGTTGTTGATGAGCATGATATATAACTTGTTGTTATATGCTAGTAGCTTGATGATTAGGGTTTTTACATTAAGATCTTGATATTATATGTATCGTACTAATATGGATTGGTCTATGAAAATGGTTAGGGTTATGACATTCAGGTATGAGTTGATATGTTGTGATATTATGTCATACTAAACTAGACTGATTATGCAGATGTGATTATTATATATGAATAATAATTGTTTACGAGTTTATGATGTGAACATGTTAGTAGTGACTATTATGGATATCATGACCTTATTTATGTTTTAGTTGATATGTTGTGAAATTATATCGTGCTAATCTAGCTTGATTGTGCAGACAAGATAGCCTCCCCTGAGATACAATAAGGTATGATTTTTCTTATGTCTTCTATTTGGTGTTTGAATATTTGACTATGTCACTTATTTGGTGTGTGAGTGTTTGGTGTCTATTACGTCGTCTATCTGTTGTCTAAATGTTGATTACTTGAATGATATGAGTATGTGTCTATAAGCTTTCTTGTCAAAATGATCTTGTTTTAAGATGGTTGTACTAATACATATGTGTTGAGATAGTTGATATGTACTTGAGTGTAAGTAGGTGATAGTTGTAGCATTATGTATTATGACTGGTGAATGTGAGTTGATTGTTGAGTATGACATGGTTGTTAGACTTGGTAAAGGTTGATTTCAAATTAATATACATGATGTCTTGATCTTTGGAACATGAGACTGACATGTGTGAGCAGTTGTAGGGCAACATGCTTGGTATTAGCTTGACAAGGTAATAGTTGATGTGTTATATAACTAACAGTTGGGTGATGTGACAACACATAGTAAGTCTCTATTGCAACAAGGTAAAAAGGTAAAAGAAAGGAATTGGGGCAAGAATTCCTTTGGCTATGTTTGGAAACCCTAATTCCAAACGAATCAGTTCTTGGCATACATGAAGTCTTCTTAACCTTGAATTTGTATGACATTATGAGGATATGTTTTATATTCATAAATATGTATTTGACAAGTATAACAGTTGTTTCCAGTTATGTCTAGATTCGTCAAAGGATTGGAGTCCCTTGAGAGAACGTGTGGATGTGTTCAGTTGCAAGCAACGTGCTTGGAAAAACAAGGTAAGGTAACTGGTGTATTGTTATGTTTATTTATGCACTGACAGTTATGTGTTTATAGCAATATGATGTAGGGATTGCATGGAAAAGAGACTACCATGAAATATTGAAGAAGGCTCAGGTTGAGCTTTCCATTGGAAGCACTGGGAACCATGGGGATTGAGTCATAGTGTTTGTTGAGAGTCTTGTGATTTCAATTCTTTGTGCTTTGTTTGTGCTTGATTTGTAGCTTTGTTTATGTTTGGTGTATGGCCATACCACCTTGTTCGCATTGTCATATTGTTATTGGTTTTCTCTTTTTTGATTTGTGTTCTTTCCTTTTATGTTTTGATTCTTGGGAATTGTTTGGGAAAGAGGAAAGTTAATGGAGCTCAAGGAGAGCTGAATGAAACCTAGTAGGTAATGTATGACCCGAATGAAGCTCAATGCATGAGTAAGGGAAGTTGACGGTAAGAATATGACAATCTGCTGGATTGGTTCGATCCATTGGTGTAAATGGGTAGTGGCAGTACAGTCATGAGAAAAGTGATAGGAAAGGTGAAGTAAATGGATCTGAGGTGTCAGATGCCTTGGCTATGTTGGGAAGGATTATTCTCAATGTTGTGCATGGTGTGCACAGTTAAAGGGAGTTATCTTAAACTTGACCTTATGCTATCTAGTAATTATGTTATGATGATGATTATGCTGAGGTTTATATATGTATGTATGTATGTATGTCATATCTAATAAGGTTGTCATGGATCATGGTTGTTAATGCTAATGTTTATATGTATATGTGTGTGTATGTATGTCCTTGTTTGATATGATCATGATTGTTTTGTGCTAATGTTTATGTATATGTATCTGTGTATCTATGTCACTGTCTGACAGGGTTGTTAGGGATCATTCTTATGGAGGAATCATTGCTTATGCAAGTGAATGGCATAACAAGGTTCCTGGTCTAATGGGAATCAAGTAGGAAGAGTAGTCATGACAAATATATGAGGTCAGTATCATGTGGATATCAATTGATATTGTATGTTTGTATTATGCCTATGTTTATGTTATGATAGGTAGCGCTGAAGGATACATCAATGGAATGAAAATAATGTGCTTTACAACATGCTAGGATAAGCATAGATGGAAAAGAGACATTGGAAGCAAGGTTGCTTGGTAGAGACAGTGTGGTTTGGATGTGTGGTACTACTGTTGTATATGTGTTGTACATGTTGCATCTGTGATGTTGTGCGGATGCGGTGTTGTGTATATATAGTGTGTGTGTAGATGTTGTTTATGCAATGCTATGTACAAGGTGGTACATATAGTGTTGTGTGAATGTTGCATATGCAGTGTTGGGTATATATGGTGCTATGTACATGTTGGATATGCGGTGTTGTGTACATATCATACTGTGCACATGATGGGTATGAGGTGTTGTGTGCATATGGTGTTGTGTACATAGGGTGTTATATACATGTTGTATATTTAGTTCTATGTACATATGGTGTTGTGTGCATGTTGTCCCTGTGGTGCTATGTACATATGGTGTTGTGTGCATGATTGTACAAGTGGTGTTGTGAGCATGTGGTGCCGTGTACATGTTGTACATGTGGTGTTTTGTGCAGGTGGTACTGTGTACATGTTGTGCATATGATGTTGTGTACATGTGGTGTCATGTACATATGCATGTGGTGCTGTGTACATCTGGCATTTTGTACACATTGTATAGGTGGTGTGATGTACATGTGGCGTTGTGTACACGTTGTGCAGGTGGTGTCATGTACATGTGATGTTGTGCACACGTTGTGTAGGTGGTGCTTTGTACAAGCGGTACTGCTTACATGTTGTACATATGGTACTGGGGTACATGTTGTATTACGTGCATGTCGAACATGTTGTGTTGGGGCATGTAGTACTATGTATGTGCATTTTGTAGTCGCGGTATCATGACATATGTATTCATTGTGTTGTACTTTGTGTACATATTTGTGTTGTGTTGTACAATGGGTGTAGGTGTATGTATTGTGTTGTGGTGTACACCAGGTGTAGGTGTATGTATTGTGTTGTGGTGTACACCAGATGTAGGAGTATGTATTGTGTTGTGTTGTACGCTAGATGTAGGTACATGTACTATGTGGTGTTGTATATCGTGTACAGATGTATGTGTCGTGTTCTATATCATATGTAGGTGTATGCATTATGCAGATGTGATTACTAGGCCAATGTCTTCGTGCATCCACCAGAGGCTCACAGAGAAGGAAGCGGTCTAGTCTTTTGCCCACCCAATCGACACCGAGGCGTCTGTTTCTCCAGGTATGGTGCAATTTGATCAAAGGAACATCGACCAGGTGGTAGGAAGCAATTTTATTCATGAAAAAAATAGAGAGGGGGTCCGAGTGGGCATTAGCACCCCAAGATTCCGAATCCCCCAAAGAGAAGTTCAGGTCACCTCCAATGATGAGGTAAGGATGGGAGAGGCAAGAGAGGCTGAAGAAAGAGTTCCAGAAGTGTTCCCTCTCCAGACAGGGCCCATAGATATTCAGGATAAGGAAGGATATACACAACTCTCCAGAATAGAGTTCCATTGCCAAACAGTTTTCAGAACCCCAAGATGAAACTTCCTTGAGCTTCCTCATATTGTAACCTGTAACTACACCCCCCGACCTGCCTTCAGCGTCGAGAGCTGAGAATGCCCACCCAGGCAAAAACTTTTGAAGAGTACAGATAACATCGTCACTTTTCCCCAATGTTTCTTGGAGGAGAATAACATCAGGGTTATAGGAGTGCACAAGGTTTTTGAAGGCTAGCTTTTTTGGCTGGCTAGCTAAGCCTCTGTAGTTGAAGGAAAGTAGAATCATCAAGGAACAGGGGGGGTGGTGGCTCCGCTCTAAGCACCCCAGGAAGAGTTTTCTGCTTTGCGTCAGCGTGAACTGGGCTTTTGAGAGTAAAGATTTTCTTCCCCTTAACTTCCTTGGCCCAATAACCACTGGGTCCAAGGCAATTCCTCCTACAGCCTGTCCCTTACCCTTTCTATTGGCCAAAGGGCGAAGATTATAAGGTGGGTTATCCAAGATATGAACACATGATTCAGCAGAAGTAATAGCAATCTCAGATGGATGTAAGGCATCATCAGAAGGAAGGGAGACCGAGATAATAATACTATCAGAGGAGGCTTTAGATAAATTCAGTGCAGAGAAATCATTTAAAATCTGCCTGGAGGGACCAGGCCTTTCTGAGAGAGACTGTAAAGAGATTGCAGAAGAACATTCGCAAAAAGGAGGAAAAGAAGATGTACCCGCCATGGACGCCCCAACAAGCTCATCAGGTAAGGGAGCCAGGGTGGCCAGCGGATTAATCTGAGCGGCAGCTACATTTTTACCATCCAAGAGGTGTTCCTGCTCCATTAGATCGATTATTTCTAAAGCCCTCGCCTGGTCTACAGATTGCACTGAAACCTTCTGCTGAGCCCCCCCTGCTTCCTGTGCAGGAGCCCCCTGAGGTCGAAAGGGTCTCATCTGACGGCGACGACGACGATGTCCCAATGGACATTCCTTCGCAAGATAACCATACTTATGACACCGAAGACAACAGAAAGGGAGGTTTTCATAGTCCAGAGTTTGAAGGAATTCAAGGTCCCTGTATTTTAACGTCATCGCATCCGCCAATCCCTCCCTCGGATTTAGGCTTACAAGCACTCGAGCCATACTCCTGTCCTTGGTTATGATGTAAGAGTTATCATAATCCAGAAATTTACCCAGGGTATTACCAATGGAGATAAAAACGAATTCCGTCCAGAATTGTAAGGGAAGTCCAGGGAGCTTTACCTAGACAGGGGACTCCGCCAATTTCTCCTTTTGCGCATCAAATAATGGAGTCCATCTGCGAAAAAGAATGGGACGCTTTCCAAAACACCAGTTCCATTCAAAGACCCAGTCCGCATGTGATTTGCTGTCAAAATGAATACTAAACCAACCCCTTTCCAAAACAAGAATCTCTGATGGCTTTCCCGGGGTTTCTTTCCACTCGGATTGGACCTAGTCCGCTATGTATTCGACCGAGTACTTCCTTCCTCTTACACGGCCAACTAGAATAGTCTCAGTTGCGTCCATTGTTTGTTCTATGCTGATATCTACCCCCAACAGACAACACGGACGAAGCTCTTTCTTCTTGATGGACTTCGATTTCTTTCTCTTTGCCCCCACGACTTCCTTGAAGTCCCCTTCCGCTCCCGCAGCATTTGGAACAGGAGCATCCGGCGCAACTGAAACAGGCGGCCCTTGACCCCCTCCTTCAGGCACAGAAGGGACTTCTGCTTCGTCCGACCTCCTCTGCTGGTTTCCTTCAACGGTCCCAACCTCCTTTGAGTAAGCAACAGCCTGAGGGATCAAATTAGAGGTCGAGGTCCTAGGGTTTCTGTCAACCCCCCCACAAGATGTGGCCCAGGGCAGTCGATTTATGTAAGCAGCAGCCATAATGGAGCTTAAAGAAGGTCCTCTGCCACCGTGTGAGGATTCTTGACCCTGGGGTGCGAAAAACAGAGGAAAACCTTGCCAGGGGCTAGCTTGACCTTGCGAGACTCCACCAACAAGAGCCACTTGATCCTCGTTCGACGAGATAATACGAGAGAAATGCTTCAAAAATTCTGCCCGATCTTCGACTGCCCGCAGCTGCTCTTGGTTCTCCACAGGAGTAGCGCCCACCCGCCAAACACCATTCCAGACACTCGGGAGGTTCTCATCTCGTCGACTTACCCCATACTGTGAGCCTCCCGCAATCACCTCTTTACTAGGACCCTGGATGTTTACATTCTTTGGGAAAAACAAGTCAAGATTCTTGGAAGAGACCTCATGTCCCCAACACATCAAAAGGTCCTCTGGCGTAGGCTCGAGCTCAAGAAATTCACTATCAAACCCCATCTCTGCCACGCCCAAACAAACTTAAACCGACACAGCGAGAAAATCGCAACCGTCTCAAAACCCTAATCATCAAAACCCTTTGCAGTAAACAATGTCAGTTAAAAGGGATTAACCCCATACTGTGCTTGTAAAACTAATGGCCCGAGTACCAAGCTCGCCACCGATACCTCGGGGCCAGAGAGAAGTATGACATTTTGGGTGCCGAGTACTGAGAACTGACATTGAATTGTCGTCGTATTCAATTATGTGCCAGGGTCATGAGACCTAGGGCCGAGGCCTGAAATCCTTGGTCTCCATTCCCCAATGCGAGAGCTCCCAGGTTCTCACGATCCATTTACTTCATCAGTGATCGTTGGATTTTTACAGTTTCATGTGATTTTTTATTGTTAAAATAGATGTTAATTGAAATAACCATATTTTTTTTATTGTAGCCTTTAAGTGCGACTTTTGGAGTTTCCGGTGGATTTCTAGCTGGAAACTGACGAAAAAATTGTGGCCAAATCTTGATTTGTGTTATTTAAACTAATTTTGTGACTGCTCATATGGATTCAACACCCTCCAAAACTCTTGGGGAACTTCGATTGTCAAGAGTTCACATATCAAACTTATGATTTCAATGAATCCTTGTTGGACTGTAAACAAATTAGATCTGAAAATAAACTAGAAACTTTACTAAAAGTTGCACTTAAGGACTACTCGATTTTTATTTCTATCTATTTTTGTGTCAAGAAATGCGTAAATAATAGTGGGTAGTAAATCTTATCTGTTTTGGTGGAAAGGCTTGCTTAAATTATGGCAGACAAGTAAATATGTTTATTGTATACATTTTATTTGTTAATATTAATCCATGTGATATACGAAATTGTGATATGGACATATATAATCTTTGAAAGAAAATTTCATTGTGTTGACATTTAAATGTTTACACTCATTTACAAATACCAACATCTCCCCTATCCTAATTTTTTATTTAGCTAACATTAAAATGTTTACACTCATTTACAAACACTACAAGAAATTGAGAAAAAAAGTTGCACATCAAGGGATTTGATTCCTCTTGATGCATAATAGACATGGAATTTAGTGAGTTGTACATTAATGGTTACATATGACATTGATGCCTAATATTTTGATTTATCATCTTCGTTGCACCTACGTTGAATGGATGTTCACCAAATGAACATGTATAATGTTAGTTCGTATGGTCTATATTTATGTCCAATCCCAAAATAAAGAAATATATTTGTGTGCATTTGTACTACTCTTTCTTACATAATCTGATGAAAGGCTTAGTTGGGTTCCCATCAGTCACTAATTGAAATTCATAGAATCACGAACTCCATAGTACGTAATTACATGAAATTTTCTACAATGCTTTCTCCATTTCTTTCTTTCTTTTAAGCACGCACACGCACACACTCACATCTTTCTTTCTTTTAAGCACACACTCACACACCCATATATATATATATATATATATATATATATATATATATATATATATATATATAGAGAGAGAGAGAGAGAGAGAGAGAGAGAGAGAGAGAGAGAGATCAATTGAATTTATCTTGGGTGGTGTGAGATAATTTAATTATGCTTTAAATTACGTTACATTAAATCGTCAATCAGAGTAAGTAAACTTGTGAAGTATACAATACAATATATGCTAAGAATTTAGCTCTCAATTCTAATGGAAGTAAAGGGAAATGAAAGAAAGTCCTATTATATAAATTATATGAAATGAAATCTTAATCTATGAAAGTAAATCAAATTTATTCTATGACATGAAATTAAATACTAGTCTACGAAAAACAATGGAAATCCTAATCTAGAAAAGCAATAAAATCTAATCTAGGAAAGTATATAATTCTAAACCATGAAAGCAAGAACTTATTCTAGAAAAGCATTGAAATATTTATCTAAAGAAAGCAAGGAAACCTATTTTATGGAAGCAAGGAAATCTAGATTATGAAAGCATTGACATATTAACTATGAAAGCAAAGATATTTATTTTTGGGAAAGCGTGGAAATCCTATTTAACGAAAGCAAGAAATCTTACTTATTGAAGGCAAGAAAGTCTATTCTATGAAAAATATTCAAAATTGATCTATTGAAACAAATACTGAAATGTAATCAAAATGGAATGTGAATAATGCAAAGAATGTCATATGAGATCATTAGAATTTGAAAGCAGTTGAGAATCTTATATATAATATGCAGAATCTAATTTAATCCTATTATGGCAAGTATGAATGCACTCTAAAAATGATGCAACACAATTGAGAAACCTATTTTTAGATGCACAACTGAGAATACTTTAGAATGTAAATCTTTTTGTGTTTCCTTATATCTTTCAAGCGTTTGTTTAGAACCTAGAAAATAAGAAAGCGATGATCAATAACATAGGATAGATCTATTGTAACATAACATAATATCTATTGTAATAGAACAAACTAAAAACAGAGTTAAAACAAAGCTAGAATAAAATACTTATATTATAGGTGTCTCACATGTCCACAAGGGGGCCCTCTAGGTGATCACAGGAGATGAAAGAAACACAAAGAAACTCTACTATAATTGATATAAATTATTCATCAATACACAATGCAGCAAAAGGATCAATTTCTAATATTAAATTGAAAGTGCGTGCATAACTGAATATTACCTCTATATATCCCTCGATTGACCAACAAGTCAATTTATAATGTTTTCAAAACTAACCCACTTAGAATAAGGATGTTATGTATCAAAACATGGGCGATAATTAAGTGTCTAATTACAGTTTGAAACTCAATTCCTATGGTTCGTCGATGACTCAGCGCATCTACACGAAGATGTGTTATGGACACATAATCGCCTTCATGCTATTCCTTAGTTTGCTAGATTTAAAGAAGATAACTCGTTCGCTTGAAGTCAATTCTGCCACCAGGTAATAGTGCTAGTGGAATCACACTCTATTTTGTATGGCACGTGATAGGTTGACTATAGGTTTGTATGTGCCGTCATGATCATCCAATGGCTTCTTTGTCATGCCAAATAGGTGGGTCACAATACTGGAACTTTTTCCCACCTGTTCATGTGCTTGAGTCGGCTTCACTATTTCAGGAACCATGCTAACCTTGGATTCTGCTACGGATTGTCATAGAAACTATGGAAATTGTCAGTTTTTGCAATCTTTACACATTATTTTGATTTTATAAAGAAAAACATACAAAACCATTAGAAATATTGGACTTATTACATATATATACCTTTGTAGCTCATATGGCCATGTTTATGTGAAATATGACAAGATGATGGAAAATAGGTTGATTATGAAGGCTTCTACGAGGTATAAGTGATAAAACTACAGTAACGTACTATCAAAAACATACTAATTCCTAGGCCAAACATTGCCCCACACTTGGGATATTGCATGTCCTCATGCATTTTGGAAAAATTGGTGGGCTTCTTGATTCAAAGGATGATCTTGAATGCTTGGATCAGAATGTCCAAGTTGCTTATGGCACCCTTCTTTTTCATAACAATAAACCATCTTGGTTTTCTCATTTGCATTTTTTCCTTCAGACTTTTGATCTTCAAATGGAGTGATTTATTAGCTTTCTCGAGCCTGGATTTTTTATGATAACAATGGTACATGCTTTTGAGCATCTTGTGATTTTTCTCTTTAAGGATTTCATTTTCCCCTTTTATATGTCTCTCTAAAACTTCTAGTTCTTCTACTTCTTCTCTTAAAGCTCTGGTGATATCTTCTTCCATAGAGATATTGAAAGGCAAGCCACATTGTCCTAAATTGTGGGTTGAAGGCACTGGTATATCATTGTTAAAAGAATATTCAAGAATGGGAGAATATTCTTTTACCTTTTCATTATATACTTCTTGCTCCAGGGAATCAATGTAGTCTTATACCTATTGTTGTATTTTGTCAACTTCTGGACTTTCCCTTTCTGGCCTTGCTGGTGATCATTTTAGCTTTTCCACATCTAAAATTTCCAAATTTTTAGTTGAAACAAGGGTATTCATCTTTGTCACACTCCTTGTTACTCTCCTATATTTATTTTGTAAGTCCTTTATTCCCTTGGAAGTTCGTATTTTAATGTCTTTCTTCTCTGGAATAACTACGACAACAACACTTTGTTTAACTTGCTCTAGAGTCTTCTTATTTACTCTTAGCAATTTTCTCCCTACCTTTGAAATTGTTTTCTTATGAGCTTGTCATTTTGACCTTTTATTTTACCTTTCATACTTTGACTTTGATGATTCTCCCTTTTTAATAGGATCAAGAGTTACAATTTCATCATCTTCAAGAACATCTTATGCTTCTAGTACTGCCCGATCTTCTGGTTCTATGAGGATAATTTGTTTTGTATATTGCGATAATACTTTCTCAACCCTTCTGTTTTCATTTGTAGGGTTAGGGTTTGAAACTAAAACCCTACTTTTTTTTTCTTTTTGAGCCACTATTTTCTTCATCCTATGACATTTCCTTGAAATGATTCCTTATCAAAAAGCTTTCCTAGTTATCATTTCTAAGCTTTAATTCTTCTTCAACAAGGATCTTTACTAAACTGAAATAATAAATAACTCTATATATGTTCTTGGAATTTCTTTGGATATTGAATACCATCTTCTTGAATGTAACACCCTCCTCCCACATCTACCCAAGTAATCGACCAACCAGGGTAAGCATGTGACGAGAAGTTACTATGATATGATTCGACCTCTTAAGTCACCTTAAGGAAGTGGAACTGACGAAAACACACCATACATACCTTCCACATTAGCAACAAGACTCCCAAGAACCATCCCAACCACTCAGGTAACCAACCCTTGAGTCCCACTAAGTTTTTAAACCATTAAACTCCTGAACGCTCCCTTGATATAGGCATGCACGCATCTAGAAGGCTCTAGACGCTCCTACATCATGGGTATGCTTGTGTCCATGGACTTTTCTACCCAGTGTTGTGCCTGTATCTCTAGGATTTTAACCACCTTTTTAGGCCCATAGGCCAGGTCAATGCCCAGAACTCAATGATACTTTCATAAATGAATTTACACAACATAACAATGATGCATATGCAAAAACAAGGACAAGGTCTAGACTAGACCCCTACTAGCCATGACAGGCGTTTAGTCAAACATGTCACAAATATGTAATCTACAGGTGTAAACAACAGATCTGAGCATAGGGGTCTCATACTTATATGAGATTCGCTATGAGGCATTGTTTCCTTATCACTTTAGTTGCATTATCATGTATTAGGCCATAGATACATTGTTCCTTTAATTACAAGTAAAAACATGTTGCGATCCATATATAACCACTATCGTAATACATGTGCATAACCAACATAATAACAACATATATACCAAGGAACACCAACCATATAATCCACATATAAACCAATATAATACTCATGAATTAACACGGAGAAATAACCTCATATTAATGATGCAAAGGCCAACCCAATATGGGACTACCATGTTCCACCTGACCATAGACATGGTTGAATCAAATCTCTCTTCGTCCAGTCACCCCTATGCCATATTCCAAGCATGAATGTGTGATTTCATAAAACACATAAATCAAATCGATTTAGTGCTGCCAAAGGCCAAACCACCTCAACCAATCAAACAATGATTCCACCTCACGGTCAGACATCACAAAACCATCATCAAATTGGTCTCTACCCAAGCCTTCCAGGCCTCCAAAGCGTTTGTTCCAACCTAGATTCCAAGAATAGTAACTCAAACCAGGGTTGCTTCCAGGCTCTAAAGCGTTTTTCCAACCAAGGCTCTAGGACTAGTTACACAAACCACAATTTTTTTCGGCTTCTAGAGCGTTTTTCCGACCAGGACTTCCAAGACTAGTAACTCAACCCACCAAGGGCTTCTAGAGCATTTGTCCAACCAAGGATTCCAAGACTAGTAACTCAATCCTGATCTTCTCTTGAGCTTTCCTGCTTTTCCTTTTCCTTCTTGCTCTAAATTCCAAGTATGCCACACTCCTACAAGAGTGCTCCAAGAAAACTCTAAGTGTCTAAGAGTATGAGAGAGAGAAAATAGAAGAGAGCTCCACCAAAACCTGTCAAGAAAAACTTCCCAACTGATCCTCATAAGCCTTTTTTATTAATGAGGCCTCTATTTTCTTCAATTTCCATTATTTTCATTCAATTTCCTCCTCACATGCAACCTGTGACATTTCACCTTCATTTTCTCCTAATTTCCATTATTTTCATAAATAAAATGACAATTAATGCCTCTTGCCTTTCCAAAGCCTTTGTTATTGCCTTTGCCAATTTCCTTAGCCATAATAATCAAAATGAACACCCACTAGGATGTTTTTCCCACCATTCAGCTTAAAATATGTGTCCCATGATCGTGGTCTTATATATTTTTACATGGATTTTCAACCAGGGCTGTTACAGAACCCTCCCCCTTGGGGGAACACCGTTCTCGGTGTTCAGTGACACCTATAACCAGCAAGACCGCTGAAAACAAAACATACTGCCCATGGAGCTTGATAACATAGCTTGTTGCAGTATTTACAATGAACATATGCTAGAACATGACAAACATACCATTTATTGAAGATTTATAACACAACTCATTACAATATTTACAGTAATAACCACATATACACACATGCACATTTGCTTCAATCAGCAAATAACCATATTGTCTGTGGAGCTTTATAAATCCAACTTGATACAATAGTTACAATGATATACACATATACACATATGCACATTTTTCTCAACCAGAAAATAAAAGGATACGATGCCTACATTCGCAACAAGGGAATCCAGAGGCTCACACCTTCACCCTCAAAGTAATACCAGGATTTACCTCCTTCCCAGGAAGTCTAGAATCCACTGCAAGGTCAAATATGCATTTAATGTCCAGCGCTATAATCCTGCGCCACTTGTCCTCTCAATGAACAGTTACCGACTCATTGTTCCAGGGCACATTCCTAATGTGCATTTGGTTCCATCTGGCAATGCTAATGACCAAAACAGATATATCCCCAACCTTCCCTTCTCTACTACACATTCCCTCGGGGAATATGGTCACCCCCTTCCATGTTGTCATTCCAAGTTTCGCTGGCACCCCCATCCCGGGCAGTCCATCCCTCGGCAAGGTTTCCTCGCATCGGAAGGTCCAAAAACCAAGGCATATCCCCGCCTTAAACCATCATACTAGTCATAGCATGCTCATGGAAATCAATGGACACTATTGGGTACCAGTGTCCCACAATGTCCTTGCTCTTGAAGTGCTTTACCAACATACTGCTTCTTGTTCCAATTCTTTTTGTTGACGCTACTAATTCTTGTAGTTAGTTTCAACGACCCAACCGGGCATTTCCATGCTTCCTGTACCAAGCACATTTCGATTAGATTTAAAATAAATTGAAATAAGTTCACATCGTATCTCAGTGGTACCTCGTCAATAAGGTACACTTGCAATCATGTTTACTTCCTGTCACAACAGGTCAAACTAATTATTTGATCAAATCATCATGAATAAACATATCACATTTGGTTAGCTAAAACTCAACCATCATAAATTAAAATCATGAATTGCATGAAATCATCATAAACCATAATTATAGATCACATGTAACCATCATAAGTCAGAATCATAGATCACATGCATAATAAAACTGGAATAAAATACCGATACTTATCCTTCATTGATCCTTACTTATGATTTGTTCTTTCTGTACACCCACCAGATCGGTTGCCACACCGAGCAACACCTAGTAGCTTTTCCTTTTCTTAAATCACGTACACATACACAATGTGCATCACAACAATACATCCACACACAACATACAACACCAAACAATGCATACACCTACATATGATATAGAACACGACACATACATTTGTACCCGATATACAACACCACATAGTACATGTACCTACATCTAGCGTACAACACAACACAATACATACTCCTACATCCGGTGTACACCACAACACAATACATACACCTACACCTGGTGTACACCACAACACAATACATACACCTACACCCAGTGTAAAACACAACACAAATATGTACACAAAGTACAACACAATGAATACATATGTCATGATACCGCGACTACAAAATGCACATACATAGTACTACATGCCCACAACACAACATGTTCGACATGCACATAATACAACATGTACACCAGTACCATATGTACAACATGTACGCAGTACCGCTTGTACAAAGCACCACCTACACAACGTGTGCACAACATCACATGTACATGACACCACCTGCACAACGTGTACACAACGCCACATGTACATCACACCACCTATACAACGTGTACAAAATGCCAGACGTACACAACACCACATGCATATGTACATGACACCACATGTACACAACATCATATGCACAACATGTACACAATACCACCTGCACACAACACCACATGTACAACATGTACACGGCACCACATGCTCACAACACCACTTGTACAATCATGCACACAACACCATATGTACATAGCACCACAAGGACAACAGGCACACAACACCATATGTACATAGCACTAAATATACAACATGTACATAACACCCTATGTACACAACACCATATGCACACAACACCATATGCACACAACACCTCATACTCATCATGTGCACAATATGATATATACACAACACCGCATATCCAACATGTACATAGCACCATATATACCCAACACTGCATATGCAACATTCACACAACACTATATGTACCACCCTGTACATAGCATTGCATAAACAACATGTACACACACACATTATATATACACAACACCGCATCCGCACAACATCACAGATGCAACATGTACAACATATATACAACAGTAGTACCACACATCCAAACCATACCGTCTCTACCAAGCAACCTTGCTTCCAATGTCTCTTTGCCATCTATGCTTATCCTAGCATGTCGCAAAGCACATTATTTTCATTCCATTGATGTATCCTTCAGCGCTACCTGTCATAACATAAACATAGGCATAATACAAACATACAATATCAATTGATATCCACATGATACTGACCTCATATATTTGTCCTGACTACTCTTCCTACTTGATTCCCATAAGACCAGGAACCTTGTTATGCCATTCACTTGCATAAGCAATGATTCCTCCATAAGAATGATCCTTAACAACCCTGTCAGACAGTGACATAGATACACAGATACATATACATAAACATTAGCACAAAACAATCTTGATGATATCAAACAAGGACATACATACACACACATATACATATAAACATTAGCATTAACAACCATGATCCATGACAACCTTATTAGATATGACATACATACATACATATATAAACCTCAGCATAATCATCATCATAACATAATTACTAGATAACATAAGGTCAAGTTTAAGATAACTCCCTTTAACTGTGCACACCATGCACAACATTGAGAATAATCCTTCCCAACATAGCCAAGGCATCTGACACCTCAGATCCATTTACTTCACCTTTCCTGTCACTTTTCTCATGACTGTACTGCCACTACCCATTTACACCAATGGATCGAACCAATCTAGCCGATTTTCATATTCTTACCGTCAACTTCCCTTACTCATGCACTGAGCTTCATTCGGGTCATACATTACCTACTAGGTTTCATTCAGCTCTCCTTGAGCTCCATTAACTTTCCTCTTTCCCAACCAATTCCCAAGAATCAAAACATAAAAGGAAAGAACACAAATCAAACAAGAGAAAACCAATAACAATACGACAATGCGAACAAGGTGGTATGGCCATACACCAAACATAAACAAAGCTACAAATCAAGCACAAACAAAGCACAAAGAATTGAAATCACAAGACTCTCAACAAACACTATGACTCAATCCCCATGGTTCCCAGTGCTTCCAATGGAAAGCTCAACCTGAGCCTTCTTCAATATTTCATGGTAGTCTCTTTTACATGCAATCCCTACATCATATTGCCATAAACACATAACTGTCAGTGCATAAATAAACATAACAATACACCAGTTACCTTACCTTGTTTTTCCAAGCACGTTGCTTGCAACTGAACACATCCACACATTCTCTCAAGGGACTCCAATCCTTTGACGAATCTAGACATAACTGGAAACAACTGTTATACTTGTCAAATACATATTAATGAATATAACACATATCCTCATAATGTCATACAAATTCAAGGTTAAGAAGACTTCCTGTATGCCAAGAACTGATTCGTTTGGAATTAGGGTTTCCAAACATAGCCAAAGGAATTCTTGCCCCAATTCCTTTCTTTTACCTTTTTACCTTGTTGCAATAGAGTCTTACTATGCGTTGTCACATCACCCAACTGTTAGTTATATAACACATCAACTATTACCTTGTCAAGCTAATACCAAGAATGTTGCCCTACAACTGCTCACACATGTCAGTCTCAGGTTCCAAAGATCAAGACATCATGTATATTAATTTGAAATCAACCTTTACCAAGTCTAACAAGCATGTCATACTCAACAATCAACTCACATTCACCAGTCATAATACATAATGCTTCAACTATCACCTACTTACACTCAAGTACATATCAACTATCTCAACACATATATATTAGTACAACCATCTTAAAACAAGATTATTTTGACAAGAAATCTTATAGACACATACTCATATCATTCAAGTAATCAACATTTAGACAACAGATAGACGACGTAATAGACACCAAACACTCACACACCAAATAAGTGACATAGTCAAATATTCAAACACCAAATAGAATACATAAGAAAAATCATACCTTATTGTATCTCAGGGGAGGCTATCTTGTCTGCACAATCAAGCTAGATTAGCACGATATAATTTCACAACATATCAACTAAAACATAAATAAGGTCATGATATCCATAATAGTCACTAGCTAACATGTTCACATCATAAACTTGTAAACAATTATTATTCATATATAATAATCACATCTGAATAACCAGTCTAGTTTAGTATGACATAATATCACAGCATATCAACTCATACTTGAATGTCATAACCCTAACCATTTTCATAGACCAATCCAAATTAGTACGATACATATAATATCAAGATCTTAATGTAAAAACCCTAATCATCAAGCTACTAGCATATAACAACAACAAGTTATATATCATGCTCATCAGAAACATATACTGTAACAACCTTTGTGAAAATTCCATGTAAATATAAAAATACCACAGATGATGGGACACGTATTCCAAGCTGAATGTTGGGCAAGACATCCTAAGGGGTGTTCATTTGGTTGTTTATGGCTAAGGAAATTGGCAAAGGCAATGGCTAAGGCTTTGGGAAGGCAAAATGGCATTTTTGGCGCAATCATTTATGAAAATAATGGAAATTAGGAGAAAAAGGAGGTGAAAGGTCACAGGTTGCATGTGAGGAGGAAAATGAAGGAAAATAATGGAAAATGAAGAAAATAGAGGCCTCATTAATAAAAAGGCTTCTGAGGATCAGTGGGCAAGCTTGGTCAGTGTAAGACTTGGTTAGTTTAGCTTTGGAGCTCTCTCATAATTCTCTCTCTCTATCATACTCTTAGACACATAGTTTTCTTGGAGCACTTTGCAATTGGAGCAAGAAAGGCAAATAAGGCAAGAGGAAGCAAAGATCAAGTAGGGAAAGGCGGGATCAAGTAGCTACAACAGGCTTCATTGAAGGTATCGACTTGCATGTGTATTTTCCTTGATAGATTTGGCATGCATGTGATTCTTTTCTACCATGGCATGGGTTTTTCTAGGTGTGACAGTATTTTCAGCCTGCCTTGCCATTTCCTAATAGCTTTAATGAGATGGGTTCTCTCATTCGGTTTATGTGGGATGTCCATATTGGATTCAAAGCTGAGTGGGGTGGATCTCCGAATTGACAAATACATGGTGTAGTGGTCCGTGAACCGGAAGCCATTGGCCTAGTAACCCCACGAAGCCATTGGTTTAGTGGATGCACGAAGCCATTGGCGTAGTAACCCCTGAACCAGACTGCGGGTTGCGGTAAAGCTAGATTGTGTACCTCGGTGGGCCTAGGAATCCTTGTCGGTGAATGGCGGGATATACAGTAAAGCCAAAAGGTGGATTTTCTATCTGTTGGGCCTAGTGATTTCAGGATGGAATGCATGGTAAAACCTAGAGAGTATGTCTGGGTGTAGGGCCTAGTGATCCTTGGATCAGAGTGCGGACGCACAGTAAAGCCTAAGAGACCAGGAGGCACTCAAATTCCTCACGGTGTAGGCAGATAACTCCGTCCACATTGATTGGTGTTTTTGATGTGTTCTATGAGTCCCACATTCATGCTTGGAATATGACACAGGGGGTGATTCGCTGAAGAGAGACTTGGCTCAGCCAATCTATGGTCGAGTGCAATTTGGTAGTCCCATCTCCGGTTGGTTCATTGCATTGATTAATGAGAAATTGATTCCCTCGATTTCCATGTGCAAATGTATTGATGTATATATGGGTTTTGATGGTCGATATGTTTATGGTATTTCTATTCCTATTATGTTGGTTATATCTACATTTTGTGACAACAATTATGTATGGCTTTTAGCATGTTTTTACTTGTATATGAATGGATAATGTGTTTATGGCCTAATATATGAATATGCAACAAATGACATGGGGAAACAATGGTTCATAGCGATTCTCAGATAAGTATGAGATCCCTAAACTTAATTATGTTGTTTACACCTGTAGGTTACATGTCGATGATATGTTTGACGAAATGCCTGTCATGACTAGTAGGGGTCTGGTTAAGGTCTTGTTGAGCTTATTGCTTTTGCATCATTATTTCCCTATACCTTTCTTGATTTCAAGTTTTCATTCCATTTTGGGCAGTGGCCTGGGCTCTAGGCCTGAAAAGGTGGCTTAAATCTAGGGGTCGCTGGCATGCAGGCCTATGAGAGTGACTTTAGGTCTCTGGTCGCTCCCTTTCCCATAGCATGAGAGTGACTATGGCCTCAGAGGTCCAAAACAATAGTGGGACCCAGGGACATGCTATTTGAGTGGTTGACTTATCTCCTGAGAGTTCTGTTGTTGATGTTGGATGATTGTGTGTGATGTTCTGTCGATTCCACTTCCTTCAGGTCACCTAGGAGGTCGAATCTGATCATAGTAGCCTCTTGTCTCATGTTTAACCCGGTTGGCATGGTTACTTTGGTGGATGTGGGAGGAGGGTGTTACATAGTGGTCTCAGAGCATGTTGCGCTCTCTTTGGGTGATATCTGTTACCACTGAGTGGTATTAGAACATGGTTCAACTCTCGGACTGGATGGGTTGAATGCGTTGGTCATGCATGCATGTCAGTTGCATGTGTGTCTCTTACACTTATATACTTGTTGCATTTGCTTGATGATGGACTAGGGTTGTAGTATGGTTTCCATGAAGAATGTGATGTTGATTTCGTGAAATGTATTGGTCATGAGTATGTGACTGGTTTCATATGGATTATATGTCACTTACATGTTGATTTCATGTCGCCTACTGACATCCTTGTATGTTAGGTTAATTTTTTTAATATTTTGGATTACATGTATCGGTCTTGTAGGTTGATTACAAGAATTGATCGCTTATGCTTGACTACATGCGTCTATGTGTATGTGTAGTTGATTTGGCATTGCTCATGCATGTTGATGGTTGCATGTGGCAATGTGTAGAATGGAGTAATGGTTGTTGTCATGCATGAGGTCATGGTTTTTGTAGTTGATATGGTCATGCATTGATGACTAGACTCTAGCTAGAATGATGTGTATATGGTTTGGTACTCATTTGTTATATGTCTATATGTAGTTGTTATACATGTATGGTCTTGGTTATAGTTCGAATAGTAGGTCAAACATGCCTTGTGAAGTCATTGTATGCAATTTAGGTCATCATGGTGCTATTGGTATGTTATGATGCTAATGTGTTGAATGAGGTAAATTATGAGATGCAAATCATCAAAGTGAAGTTGCAACATTGGACCTCGAGGCGAGAGCATGTTGTCATACAGGTTTGTATGTTGCGCATGCAGGTATGTAAGTCAATGATTGTTATATGAATTAGGTTTATATACATTAGGGTTATGTACATGTATTTTGATGTTATGGTTACATTGATGATAGATGTTAATTGATTAGTGTAGTTATATGCACATGAGTCAGATAGTCAAGAATGATAGTAACATGTGGTTGTAAGCATTGCTATTGTTGGTTAGGTTAGATAACTTGATGATTATGTTATATGATATGTTGTTGATGAGTATGTTATAGGTTAACTTGTTGTTGCTATATGACAGTTAGCTTGACAATTAGGTTTTATGTTGTTGATGAGCATGATATATAACTTATTGTTGTTATGTGCTATTAACTTGATGATTAGGGTTATTTCATTGAGATCTTGATGTTGTAATTTGGATTGGTCATATGTGTGATGGTTATGTTCATTGCATTGAAGATATTGATGTTATATGTATTGTGTTAACTTGGTTTGACCTATGCAGATGGTTATGGTTGCGATATTTAGGTATGAGCCGACATATTTGTGATATGGTGTCGTACTAATCTAGACTGATCGTACATATGTGATTTTTATGCATGAACGACAAATGCTTATGAGCTTATGATGTGAACATGTTAGTTATTTACTGTTATGGATATCATGATTTATGTTTGAGTTGATATGTTGTGAAGTTGTATCATGCTAACCTAGCTTTATTATGTAGACAAGATAGCCTCCCCTGATATACATTAAGGTATGAGTTTTCTTATGTCGTATATTTGGTGCTTGGTTGTTTGATTATGACGTCTATTTGGTGTTTGAGTGTGTAGAAATTTTGAATAATAAACACTTATTCATAGAGATTATCGCGATTATACACTATTGCGGAATACATGCACAATACATAATCTCCTCTACGTTGATCATCAATTTAGCAGCATCAAAAACAATGAAACATCAATCGCATGCATACATTAACACAGTATGTAACCCGGGGAAAGCATACAACTGACAACCCCACACTATTTGTATATTATAATGATAGAGAACATGTAACAATACATAGTACAATACTCTCACAAGTACTCAGTACTATCTCCACCTGTTACACACAAAACTAGCTCAGATCCGAACAAGTCACAGGTTCAAATCTCCTCCGCTGCTTTGCCTGCCTCCACTGCACAATCCAAAGTGAAAATCACATGAGCACAAGCTACAATTGCCTTGGTATTGGCCCACACTACGCAGTCCTTATTGGCATAACTCAATCCATGCATGTGCAAATCTCATGCACAACTATAGTCACACTGTAGTCACAACTGATAGCAATCTCAACCTCTAACACCTGTCTCCACTGAACTGTACATGCACTGAGTTAACTGATGTATTCTTCAGTTGCTTTATGAGTTAATAATTAGTGAATTAATTAATAAATAATTCACACAACTCATCACTAGTGTATTCTTTAGTTAGACTAAAATACAACTAGTTTAACCAAGTCAACTAAACACAACTCCATCAACTCCACCAAACTCAACCACATGAGTTCTAACTGAAGTCCATCATGCAATAGCTCAACTGACCCACAAGAAAAGTGTATTTCCTTCTGACATCTGCATGTGCCACATCTGTAGCTCAAACTGAAGTGCTCCAAGAGGATAAGATAATGTTTATAGTCCAAATATTATTATGAGACAATAATATTCGAATGTTCTATTTTTAGCCTAACAGTCTAAAAATAGAAACCTGCCCATATGTCTAAAAATAGAAGTCCATCTATTTTTACCAACATGAACAATCATCCACAAATAGCATCCTACAACTCATAGACCATGATCCATATATCTAAAAATAGACATTGTCTAAAAATAGACTTTGCGCCAAAAATAGCCTGCGGGCCCACTTAGTGAAGGCGACTCCTTTCCACTAAGCTCCATCATCTTGTTGCATTTTCAACACTCCCTCTCAACAAGATATGGATTATCTGCAAACCCTATCCTGCAACTCTAGAATGTTCTGCATGCAACACATTTGCCCGGTCCACTTGCTCCAACAACACTTGGAACAAAAACACTCCCAACTGACCACTCTGTTGGGCTAGGAACATACTCTGATGTTGAAGCTCTACCTGCTACTGACAAGTGCTCCCTCTCTGACATCTACACTATTGCAACATCTCCATGCATCTCGCACCATTGCACACTTCTCTGTGCCACCTAGCACTGTGCAAAACACTTGTGCCTCTCGCATTGCTGTAGCTATTAGCTATGCGCTGTCCTGGGATTCCCTACACTGTCGCTCTCTTTGCTACTCCATCCGCATCTGTCTCTACCCAGTCAGTTAGTTCCTGCTACTCCACATCGGGGCTCCCGTATCAAGGTCTCATCCAAGAGGTTGGGTACCTCAAGGATCCTGCCCCTCCTCCTTGGGACGATCAATCCACAACACCCCACCTCCTACCTGGAGGTATGGCTGCATGCGATCCCTCAGCCCACCTGGCTCGAAGTTTCCCCCTATTGGAGGCCTCTACATGTGTATATGTCTCTACTCAATCTCCTCTCAGCTTCCCTTGTTGTGGCTGCTCCACAACTTCTTGAAGCTGCTGCACCAATCCTGGCTCCTCCACAATCGTCTGAGACTTCTTCTGGCTCTGCATGTTGAGAGATAATATATGCTCCCTCTCAACCACCAAGTCTCCATCAGTTGCCTCACTACTCAAGGCTTTGCATGCATCTTGAACCTCAAGAGCATATAGGTTCTTGACTCGTGAACCAATCTGCTTCACCTGTCTAGTGATGATGTGTCTAAGGAAAACCTTTCCCTTACTGAAGACTACATCATAGCCTTTGTCTTCCAGCATCGCGATCGACACCAAGTTTCTCTTCAATCCTGGTACATACTTGACATCGGTCAAGGTAAGGCGAGCTCCATGCTCCCTCTGAAAAATAACCGTGCCTACACCTGAGACACTATACTTCTCATCATTACCCATCCCTATGAGTATATGGAGATCTTTCTCCTCCAAAGTATTGAACAAAATTTTGTCACCGGTCATGTGGAAAGAAGCTCCACTGTCAAGAAACCAACCACTTCCCACCATGGATGAAACCATGCATGCGAAGAGTGTGAAATCCAACTCAAACTGTGAAGCAAGTGCCTCACCTTCAGATCCTTCCCCGGATCCCTTCTTGGATTTCCTCCGTGGACAATTTGCAGCATAATGGCCCACCTCATGACAATGAAAGCATCGCACTTTCTATTTGTCAACCTTCTTCCCATAATTGGAAGAACTGGATTCAGATAGAGAACCCTTATCCTTCCCCTTCTTTGCTTTGGCAGCCAAAGCGCAATTTTCTTCATCAGATGCCTTTGATGAAGATTCGTCCCTAATATTCTGCCTGATCTCCTCCTGCACAAGATCTGACCAAAGTCTCTCCCAACTCTTCGGAAGACCAAGTAGAGCCAAGCGCACCAAGTCCTCATCATCGACAATCACCCCCACACTTCCCAACTCATCCTGGCATTGGGTGAACTTCGTGAGATACTTGGGCATATTGTCTCCATTCTCACACTTGATGTTTTTGAGTTTATCCTTGAGCGCTAACTTCCTCTGGTCGCTCTTGCTTTGGAATAAATCTGTCAACGCTTTCCACATCAAGTATGGAGAAGCCTTTCCATGCAAGCTGGATACAATGTGATCCTTCATGCCCTCCAACAGAATCCTTCGACACTTTGTTGTCTTCTTTTGCCAAGCCTCAACGTGAGCAGCATCAGTAGGCTTTGGGACCTCAGCCTCTATGAAATCCTTCAACCCATTGTCGTCTAACACCGCCTCCATCTTGTCTTTCCATGCAATATAATTCGAGCTGCCCTCAGGAGCATACTCCAATCGCAATCTGTTGAAAGACATTTCAACTTTGACACCAAGAAAACACTGCTGCAAATTCGAATTCCACCAGCTCAAAACTCAACCGCCTATGATCTAAAATTCGTGAGAACAAAGTATTTCTCGTACAGAGATTGACTGTATGGGATTTTACCGGATATCTCACCTTCCAAGGGAAGGATGAATCCAGAGGCTACCTGGCCCGATTACAGACTCTGCCTGAAGAAATAAAATGTAAACACTTTCTGAATAATAGATCTGATGATCAACTTGGCTCTGATACCATGTAGAAATTTTGAATAATAAACACTTATTCACAGAGATTATCCTGATTATACACTATTGCAGAATACATGCACAATACATAACCTCCTCTATGTCGATCATCAATTTAGCAACATCAAAAACAATGAAACATCAATCGCATGCACACATTAACACAGTATGTAACCCGGGGAAAGCATACAGCTGAAAACCCCACACTATCTGTATATTATAATGATAGAGAACATGTAAAAATACATAGTACAATACTCTTCACAAGTACTCAATACTATCTCCACCTGTTACACACAAAACTAGCTCAGATCCGAACAAGTCACAGGTTCAAATCTCCTCCGCTGCTTTGCCTGCCTCCACTGCACAATCCAAAGTGAAAATCACGTGAGAACAAGCTACAATTGCCTTGGTATTGGCCCACACTACGCAATCCTTATTAGTATAACTCAATCCATGCATGTGCAAATCTCATGCACGACTATAGTCACACTGTAGTCACAACTAATAGCAATCTCAACCTCTAACACCTGTCTCCACTGAACTGTACATGCACTGAGTTAACTGATGTATTCTTTAGTTGCTTTATGAGTTAATAATTAGTGAATTAATTAATAATTAATTCCCACAACTCATCACTAGTGTATTCTTTAGTTAGACTAAAATACAACTAGTTTAACCAAGTCAACTGAACACAACTCCATCAACTCCACAATCAACTCCACCAAACTCAACCACATGAACTCTAACTGAAGTCCATCATGCAATAGCTCAACTGACCCACAAGAAAAGCTTATTTCCTTCTGACAGCTGCATGTGCCACATCTGTAGCTCAAACTGAAGTGCTCCAAGAGGATAAGATAATGTTTATAGTCCAAATATTATTATGAGACAATAATATTCGACTATTCTATTTTTAGCCTGGTAGTCTAAAAATAGAAACCTGCCCATATGTCTAAAAATAGAAGTCCATCTATTTTTACCAACATGACCAATCATCCACAAATAGCATCCTGCAACTCATAGACCATGATCCATATGTCTAAAAATAGACTTTGCGCCAAAAATAGCCTGCGGGCCCACTTAGTGAAAGCGACTCCTTTCCACTAAGCTCCATCACCTTGTTGCATTTTCAACAGAGTGTTTGGTGCCTAGTTGATTTATTTAACGTGGTATGTTTGCAAGTTGGTTGAATGTTTGATGAATTTCATAATATGAGTATGCATTCCAATGGTCTTGCTTTAAGATGGTTTTACTAACACATATGTGTTGAGACAATTGATATGTACTTGAGTGTAGTAGGTGATAGTTGTAGCATTATGTCTAATGATTATTAGTTGACTATGGATTATGACATTATTGTCTGTAGATGATGATTTCAAATTGATAGATATGATTGTCTTGATATTTGGAACATATGGTTGACATGTGTGAGCAGTTGCAGGAAGCATGATGGTATTAGCCTGACAAGGTAATAGTTGATATGTTTATAACGCTAACAGTTGAGTGATGTGACAGTGCATAGTAACACTCAATTGCAACAAGGTAAAAAGGTAAAAAGAAGGAATTGGGCAAGAATTCCTTTGGCTATGTTTGGAAACCCTAATTCCCAAAAAATGAGTGCTTTGCATACAAGGAGTCTTCTTAACCTTGATTTTTTTGACATTATTTGGATATGTGCTAGATTCATGAACATATACTTGACAAGTATATTAACTAGTCTCTCGTTACAGGTGGATCTGTCAAGATAATTGGAGTCCCTTTAGAGATGGCATGGATGTGTTCAGTTGCAAGGCCGCAAGCTTGGCACGACAAGATAAGCTAACTGATGTATTGTTATGTTTATTTATGCATTGACATTATGTGTTTATGGCAGTATAATGCAGGGAGTTGCATGGAAAGAGAGATTTTCATGAAGCTTGAAGAAGGCTAAGGTTGATCTTTCCTTTGGAAGCACTGGGAACCAGGGGGATTGAGTGATGGTGTCTGTTGTTAGTCTTGTGCTTTTGGTCTTTTGCGATTGTTGTGCTTGATTTGCGATTTTTCATGTGTCTGGTGCATAGATATGCCACTTCGTTTGCGGAGTTGTGTTGTTATTGGTTTTCATGGTTTTCTTCTTGTTGTTGTTTCCATTCTTGCCTTTTATGTTTTGAGTCTAGGAAATTGGTTGGGAAAGAGGAAAAGTTGATGGAGCTCGGGGAGAGTTGTGTGGTACCCAACAGGTAATGTAAGATACAGATGAAGCTCGGTGTATGAGTAAGTGCAATGGAAGGTAAGACTATGATAGTTGGTTGGACTGGTTGGGTCCATTGTGGTAAATGGATGATGACAGAATGGTCATGGGAAAGGTAATCAATAAAAGGTAAAGTAAATGGATATGAGGTGTCAAATGCTTTGGCTATGTTGGGACTGTTGTTCTCAATACCGCACATGTGTTGCATGAATAAAGGAAGTTCTCCTAACCTTGACCTTATAATATCTGGCAGTGTCGTTATGATCATGATCATGTTGATGTTTATATATGTATACATGTAGACGTGTATGTATCTCATGTCTGACAGGGTGATCATGAATCATGATTATTTTATGCTAATGTTTTTATGTACATATGTATGACGTTGACTAAAGAGATCATTATTACTTTATGATGTATGTATGTGTACATGTATCTATGTCACTGTCTGATAGGGTCATCAGGAATCATTCTTGTGGAGGAATGATTTCTTATATAGGCAAATGACATGAAGAGGTTCATGGTCTATGAGGAATCAAGTGGGAACAATAGTCATGGCAAACATATGAGGTCAGTATCATGTGAATATGAATTTATATTGTATGCTTGTATTATGCCTATGCTTATGTTATGGACAAGTTATATCGAGGGATAGATCAACAAAGTGAAAGCAGTGTGGTCTGGGGCATGTTGGGAAAAGCATGGATAAGACACTAGAAGCAAGGTTTCTTGGTAAAGAGTCAGTGTGGTTTTGGATGTGTGGTACGACTGTTGTGCATATATGTTGTACTTGTTGCACCTGTGATGTTTTATGCATGCGGTGTGGCGTATATTTAGCGTGTGTAAATGTTGATTATGTAATGTTATGTACATGGTGTAATACAAATAGTGTTGTATGAAGGTTGCATATTCAATGCTGGGTATAGATGGTGCTATGTACATGTTGGATATGCAATGTTGTGTACAGATGATGCTATATACATGTTGAGAATGCAATGCTATGTATAAGTAGTGTTGCGTGGATGTGTACATGTGGTGTTATGTACATATGGTGTGGTGTGAATGATTGTACAAGTGGTGCTATGTGCATGTGGTGTTGTGTACATGTTGTACAAGTGGCGATGTGTGCAGGTGGCATTATGTACATGTCTTGCATGTGGCGTTGTGTACATGTGGAGTCACGTACATGTCGTGCGTGTGGTATTGTGTACACGTTGTACAGTGGTGCAATGTACATATGGCATTGTGTACACGTTGTGCAGGTGGTGCCGTGTACATGTGATGTTGTGCACACGTTGTGCAGGTGGTGCTTGGTACATGTGGTATTGGTGTACGTGTGGGATTGAGTGCATGTCGTACATGTTGTGTTGCAGGCATGTGATACTATGTATGCGCATTGTGTAGTCATGGTATCGTGACATATGCATTCATTGTGTTGCACTCTAGACACCTACTTGTATTGTGTTGTACACCAGACATAGGTGTATGTATTGTGTTGTGATGTACAGTGGGTGTAGGTGTATGAGTTGTGTTGTATACATGAATGCATTTTGCACTGGGTGTACATGTATGCATTTTGTGGTGTCGTAAGTTGTGTGCAGATGAATGTCTTCTGATGTACATTATGCACATATACGTACATACACTGAGTGTAGGTGTATGTGTGGCATGTCAGGTGCGGGTGCATGTATTGCATGGTGTTGTATGTCATGTGTGGTTGTATGTGTATGATGCACACTATGCGTATGTGCACCTGGTGGAGGAGAAGGCACTGGGTGTTTGCTGGGTGTGGCAACCGATCTAGTGTGTGTACAAAAGAACAAAGACAAAAGTAAGGATCAATGAAGGATAAGTATCAATATTGTATTTCAGTTTTACTATGCATATGATTTATGATTCTGGTCTATGATGATTACATGTGATCTATGATTCTGGTTTATGATGTTTACATGTGATTTATGATTTTGATCTATGATGGTTATGTTTTGAGCTAACCTGATGTGATGTTTTTATACATGATGATAGTTTGACCTGTCATGACTAGAAGTAAACAGGATTGCAAGTATACCTTATTGACGAGCTACTAATGAGGTATGATTTGAAGTTATTTCAATTTATTTTGAATCTAATGGACGTTATGTGCTTGGTACAAGAAGCACGAAAATGCCCGGTTGGGTGGTTAAAATCAACTGCAAGAATCAGTAGTAGTAGTGAAAAGAATTGGAATATGCAACAGTATGTTGGTAAAGCACTTCAGGAATAGGGCCATTGTGGGACACTAGTACCCAATTGTGTCCATAGGTTTCCATGAGCATGCTATGACTAGTATGATGGTTTTGAGGCAGGTATATGCCTTGGTTTTTGTATCTTTTGATGCGAGAAAGCCTTGCTAAGGGATGGACTGCCCAGGATGGGCGTGCCAGAAGAACTTGGAAGGTGAGTGACTGCACGAAAGGGTTGACCGGATTTCCTGAGGGAATTTGTAGCAGAGAAGGGAAGGTCGAGGATGGATTTGTTTTGGTCATGAGCATTTCCAGATGGAATCAAATGCACATTGGGTGTGCGCCTTGGAACAATGAGTCAGTAACTGTTCACTGAGATGACAAGTGGTGCGAGATTGCAGGGCTAGAAATTGGATGCAACTTCGACTGTGACAGTAGATTATGGACTTCTTGGGAAGGAGGTGAATCCTGGTACTTCTTTGACGATAGAGGTGTGAGCCTCTGGATTCCCTTGTTGATTGATACGAGCATCGTAATCTCTTATTTGCTGGTCTAGTAGATGTGTATATGTGATTATTTTAAATACCGTAATGAGTTGTGTTATAAAGCTCCACATTGCAGTATGTTGTCATGATGTTTTGTTTTAGAAGATGGTCATTGTAAATATTGCAACAAGCTATGTTATAAAGCTCCATGGGAAGTATGTTTTTGTTTTCCATAGTCTTGTTGGTTATAGGTGTCATTGAACACCAAGGACGGTGTTCCCCCAAGGGGGAGGGTTTTGTAACAGCCCTGGTGAAAATTCCATGTAAAAATATATAAATACCACGAATGATAGGACATGTATTCCAAGATGAAAGTTGGGCAAGACATCTTAGGGGGTGTTCATTTCGTTGTTTATGACTAATGAAATTGGCAAAGGAAATGGCTAAGGCTTTGGAAAGGCGAAATGGAATTTTTGGCACAATTATTTATGAAAACAATGGAAATTAGGAGAAAAAGGAGGTGAAAGGTCACAGGTTGCACGTGAGGAGGAAAATGAAGGAAAATAATGGAAAATGAAGAAAATAGAGGCCTCAATAATAAAAAGGCTTTTGAGGAACAGTGGGCAAGCTTGGTCAATGTAAGACTTGGTCATTTTAGCTTTGGAGCTCTCTCATTTTCTCTCTCTCTCTCTTATACTCTTGGACACTTAGAGTTTTATTGGAGCACTTTGGCATTAGAGCAATAAAAGCAAAGAAGGCAAGAGGAAGCAAAGATCAAGCAGGGAAAGGTGGGATCAAGCAGCTACAATAAGCTTCATTGCAGGTATCAAATTGCATGTGTATTTTCCTTGCTAGATTTGGCATGCATGGGATTGCATATGTGTCTTTTCTACAATGGCATGGGTTTTTCCAGGTGTGACAGTATTTTCAGCCTAGCCTTGCCATTTCCTGATAGGTTTTGATGAGATGGGTTCTCTCATTTGGTTTATGTGGGATGGCCAAATTGGATTCGAAGCTAAGTGGGGCGGATCTCTAAATTGACAAACACATGGTGTAGTGTTCCCTAAACTAGACTGAGGATGCACAAAGGCACTGGCCTAGTAACCCCTGAACTAGACTGTGGGTTGCGGTAAAGCCAGATTGTGTGCCTCGGTGGGCCTAAGAATCATTGCCGGTGAATGGCGGGATATATAGTAAAGCCAAGAGGTGGATTTTCTCTCCATTGGGCCTAGTGATTCAGAGATGGAATGCACGGTAAAGCCTGAGAGACTAGGAGGCACTCAAATTCATCAAGGTGTAGGCGGAGAACTCCGGTGGCATCCACATTGATTGGTGTTTTTGATGTAAACTATGAGTCCCAAATTCATGCTTGGAATATGGCATGGGGGTGATTGGCTAAAGAGAGACTTGGCTTAGCCAATCTACGGTCGGGTGGAACGTGGTAGTCCCATCTCCGGTTGGTTCATTGCATTGATTAATGAGAAATTCATTCCCTTGATTTCCATGTGCAAATGTATTGATGTATGTGTGGAATTTGATGGTCGATATGTTTATGGTATTTCTGTTCCTATTATGTTGGTTATATGTACATTTTGTGCAACAACTATGTATGGATCTAAGCATGTTTTTACTTGTATATGAATGGATAATGTTTCTATGGCCTTATAGATGAATATGCAGCAAATGACATGAGGGAACAATGGTTCATAACAATTCTGAGATAAGTATGAGATCCCTACACTTAATTCTATTGTTTACACCTGTAGGTTACATGTCGATGATATGTTTGACGAAATGTCTGTTATGGCTAGTAGGGGTCTGCTTAAGGTATTGTTGAGCTTATTGCTTTTTCATCATTGTTTCCCTGTACCTTTCTTGATTTCAAGCTTTCATTCCATTTTGGGCAGTGGCCTGAGCTCTAGGCCTGAAAAAGTGGCTTAAATCCTAGGGTCGCTGGCATAGAACTGTCAAGTTTGGTCCACATTTGTTGGCATGTAGACCAATGAGAGTGAATTTAGGTCTCTGGTCACTCCCTTGCCCATACATGAGAGTGACTTTGGCCTCAGAGGTCCAGAACAACAGTGGGACCTAGGGACATATTATCTGAGTGGCTCACTTGTCTCCTGAGAGCTTTGTTGTTGATGTTGGATGATTATGTGTGATGTTCCATCGATTCCACTTCCTTAAGTTCACCTAGGAGGTCGAATCTGATCATAGTAGCCTCTTGTCTCATGTTTACCCTAATTGGCATGGTTACTCGGGTGGATGTGGAAGGAGGGTGTTACATATAACCTAATCATCAAGCTAACTATCATATGACAACAACAAGTTAACCAATAACATACTCATCAACAACATATAACATAATCATCAAGTTATCTAACCTAAAAACAACAATAGCAATGCATACCACCACAAGTTACTATCATTCATGACTATCCGACACGTGCATATGACTACACTAATCAACTAGCATATATCATGAATGTAACCATAACATCAATAGAATGAAAGTCATACACATAACCATAATGCATATAACAATCCTTAACCTATATACCTACATGCCCAACATACAAACCTGTATGACGACATGCTCTTGCCTCGAGGTCCAATGTTGCAACTTCACTTTGATGGTCTGCATCTCCTACTCTATCTCAGTCAACACATTAGAATCATAACATAACAACTACATCATGATGACATAACTACATCCAATGACCTCACAATGCATATCTAACCTATTATGCATGCATAACCATAACCATAACAATGCATGCACAACAACCTATAGACACTGACATGCATAACAAATACATATACAACCATACACTCATGACTACACATTCCACAACAACACCATCAATCTTCACATGGAAACATAACGAAAACTATGATCACCACCATACAAATGCAACAAGCACATGGAATACAAGAATAAGGAACAAATATGCGACTGACATGAATGCATGAACAACACACCGCCATCCAGTTTGAGTGGTGAACCATGCTCTCATACCACACTGTAACACCCTCCCCCCACATCTACCCAAGTAACCTGCCAATCGGGGTAAACATATGACGAGAAGTTACTATGATATGATTCGACCTCCTAAGTCACCTTAAAGAAGCGGAACTGACGAAAACATACCATACAAACCTTCCACATCAGCAACAAGACTCCTAGGAACCATCCCCAACCACTAAGGTAACCAGCCCCCAGGTCCCACTAAGTTTTTAAACGATTAAACTCCTTGATGCTACCTTGATATGGGCATGCATGCATCCAGAAGGCTCTGGACACTACCACAGCATGGATATGTCTGCATCTAGGAACTTTTCTGCTCAGTGTTGTGCTTGTGTCTCCAGGATTTGAGCTACTTTTTCAGGCCCAAAGCCCAGGTCATCGCCCAGAACTCAATAACACTTTCGGAAATGAATTTACACAACATAACAATGATGCATTTGCAAAAAAAAGGACAAGGTCTAGACTGGACCCATGTTAGTCATGACAAGCATTTTGTCAAACATGCCACAAATATGTAATCTACCGGTGTAAACAACAAATATGAGCATAGGGGTCTCATACTTATTTGAGATTCGCTATGAGGCGTTGTTTCCTTATCACTTTAGCTACATTATCATGTATTAGGCCATAGATACATTGTTCATTAATTACAAGTAAAAACATGATGAGAGCCTTACATAGCCACTGTCGTAATACATGTGCATAACCAACATAATAACAACATAAATACTAAGGAACAATAACCATATAATCCACATATAAACAAATATAATACTCATGAATTAACAAGGATAAATAACCTCATATTAGTGATGCAAAGGCCAAACTGATATGGGACTACCACATTCCACCCGATCATAGACATGCCTGAACCAAATCTCTCTTCAGCCAGTCAACCCGTGCCATATTCCAAGCATGAATGTGGGATCTCATAAATCACATCAATCAAGTCCATTAAGGGCTTCCAGAGGCCAAACCACCTCAACCCATCAAACAGTGGTTCTACCTCATGGTTGGACATCAAAAAACCATCATCAGATTGGTCTTTACCCAAGCCTTCTAGGGCTCCAGAGTGTTTGTTCCAACCTCACTTCCCGGACTAATGACTCAACCCATGACTATTGCCGGGCTCTATAGCGTTTATCCAACCTAGGATCTAGGACTAGTAACTCAACTCACAACTTTTTCCTGGCTTCTAAAGCGTTTGTCCAACCAAGGCTTCCAGGACTAGCAACTCAACCCACCAAGGGATTCCATAGCGTTTGTCCAACCAAGGCTTCCAGGACTAGTAGCTCAACCCAAGCTGTTACAGGGCTTCCAAAGCATTTGTCCAACCAAGGCTCTAGGACTAATAACTCAACCCAAGCTAAAGGAAATATGAAAACCAACCAGAAAAACAAGGAAATGAACCCACAACACCATGCCTATCTAAGAAATGGCAAGGCTAAGAAAATCCACTGTTAATTCAGGTAATCCTCCATGCCAATGACAAATCATGACAAATAAACCACATGCATATGCCATACATGCCAAAACTAGTGAGGAAAACATACATGAAACTCGGTACTTGCAAGCAAAACCCACTGAACCTATGACCTTTCACCTTCCTTTTCTCCTAATTTCCATTATTTTCATAAATAAAATGCCAATTAATGCCTCTTGCCTTTCCAAAGCCTTTGCTAATTTCCTTAGCCATAATAACCGAAAGGAATGCCCACTAGGATGTTTTGGCCACCATTCAACTTGGAATACGTGTCCCATGACTGTGGTCTTATATATTTTTACATGGATTTTTAACCAGGGTTTTTAAATTGAGACTACTAATTAAATAGTAAACCAATTTGATTTCTTTACCCGTCTAAAAATGCATAAGAAGTCATACGATATAAAATGATTAAACCATACCTCACTTCATAGGTTATGAATTTTTGGAGGATGAATAGTAAATTTCTCCATTTCCTCTTGAAGGTTGACATTGGTATTCCTTTCTTTCATATTGTAATATCCATGTTATTGTTTTTGAGTAAATTCCTCCATGAATCATCCATAAGTTGCTAACACTTGAACTAGTTTTCCCCTATTCTTGGAAGTGTTGTAACTTCTGCCAGAAATGATTTTGTTACTTTTAGCATGATATCCCAAATCTCTGCTTCAACACCATCGAAGGCTCTTGGAAACGCCCTTGTGTTTAAGCCTAAAAAATCGCTGCAACAACATGGGGGAAAACCACCCGGTCGGGGACTTGAATACCGTCCCTTATCCGATTGGGATAGTGACTCCAATTGGATATAATGGGACCAGTTTCCTAATAAAAATGTGATAGGATAGATAAAGTGTTGATGACCAAAAACTAAGTGATAGATGGGGTGGTTTTCAACTCAAATACATGTATATTAATATATCTATTTACCTGAGGTTTTACTTATATTTATGCGATCTAAAATAATGATCCTTAAGTGTATGATAATGAAGAATGAGCAAACACTTACATAAATGAAAAGTTTTTAAAATGATTATTTTGATTAAATAGTTAATCAAAATAATTGATGAAACACATATTGCATCAAATATCGCTGAAAAACTGCTCATATATGTATTAAAGCATGACAATTCAAGCATGTTCAGAAATGAATAAACGCAGAACTGCGTTAGTATAGTTACATATAACAAAAAAGAAATGGCTATCGATTCATAAACAAACAAATATACATTGATAAAAGTACCTGATGCATATGACTCCGCTCATGAAATAAAGATCTCCAGTCCAGTCTTTTTCATTAAAATGGTTTCAAAAATACAAAAGTGCAAGCTTGCAAAGCCTTCGTCACAAAAAACTTCAGGACTCTGATCCAATCATTCTATTAAGACAAACTTTAAAAGTACAAAAGTGCAAGCTTTCAAAACTTTTCTTTATAAAACTGGGGACCCTTTCTTCATAGACATGAAAGGGTTTATATAAGAAAAATAAAGTGTAAAAATAAACATTACATGATAGTTCTGAGCAGGTTAAAACAACTCTCCTTAAAATGAGTGACAAAAATACAGAAATGGAAACTATTGAAATAACGAGCTCAAGAATGCAATTGTGTCTATTCTTTCATTCGTTGTCTAAGCTCGTAAATATCCATCATTGGCTTAACTTCAGGAGGCTGACCTATCCTCATGCGCAGCTATCCTGTATACGATACATCTGAAAGCGTAGGTAGCATGTGGGTGGATGAGTCAGCAAGGCAGAGTAGCTTTAGCCACTGACTGTGTGGCTTCACCAAATATTTCCAATACACTTCCCAGTCGAGTTTAGTCAGCTGTTTGATTGCCCCTTCCATTGCTTTTGATGTTTCTTTCCATTGCCTTTCCAGGGCTTTGATATCGGAAATACTCCCATGTGGGCATTCTTGTATCAAATTAGCATTGTGCAGATGATCATTAATAGTTTCAATGATATTATTTGCAGAATCGGTCACTCTATAAACTACTCTTTCTGTCTGCTTCAATTAAATGTCCCAATCAGTAAAGAGGATATCCTTGTTTGATTCCTCTATTCTTGGAAGATTTTCTGCTCTACCCTCTGGAGTATCCTTCCATGTTATGTATCCCGAGATTTTATCATCAATATCATTGAAAGTCACCCTCAGATCGGATGATTGATTCATCAGTGAATCACTTGTAATACACATTGGATTGATGATAGACAACTTTTGACAAAATGTTGCTTGTTGCCTTGATAACAAAGTGTTGATCTCTAATGCTTCTTTAATAAAATCCTCCACTTTAGGATTATCCTTCAACTGATCAAGTGAAAACTATAGTTGTTGTATTTGGATATCCTTAGCACTTGTCTCTGCCTGATATTGGAGCTTTAATTGATCAAAGCTTTGTTGTAATTGGGACATTTATGTTTTCATTTGATGATCAATATTCTATCTTTCTTCTGCCAACTATTGCTCTAACTGTTGGATTCTCTCTTCTTTCTCTTTGACTAGTTGTCTGACCTCGGATGCCTTGTCAATCGTAGCAAATGCATAAGCACTTGCGAACTGTGACAATTTTGTCAAATTCTCTGAAGGATCTATGGGAGTATCCTTCCATACTATATCCATAGGTTCATCGCTAGGAATGAATGCTAACGATGTTTATGTTCTTCTCCTTTTCCTCTGTCTTTTTACTACAACCCAATGTTTGGGACTGTAAAAGACATCAAGAGAGGGATTTCTTCCACCTTGAGGACGATTTCTGATGAAGGGAAGGACGAGATGATCTTAATTTCTTTTGTAGCGACAACTTTATCATTAGCTCTCTCAGTGAACAAGCTCTATCCAGTCTTCTGGGGTGTGCTGAATGTTTTCTCCATTTCAACATCTTCTACCCCTTGTTGTCCTCTAAGTTCTTGATCAAATTGTTTCCATGCTTCATCCAACTGATTCTTGAAGGGAGATTCATCTGTATGTACTTCTGTGTATATATATTCCACTTCAATCTCCTTGGAATTTTTTTTTTGTGTCTTTTCAAAGTCCTTTTCTGCACTCTTCTCTGAGTTGTGCTCTGAGCCCTGTTCTGAATGATGTTATGAAGCTTGTTGTGAGCTTTGTTCTGATTTGTGCCCTAAATTCCGTTCTGAAGCCTGTTCCAATTTCTGCTCAAGGTTCTGATCCCCTTTCCAATTCTTGCTTTGAGCCCCGCTCCTCTTGGATAATTAGTTGAGGGATCCTCAACAGATCCAAAGGGACATTTTGTAGTCTTCTTCTTCTGTATTGTTGGAATTGGGCTAGCCTTTGTGGATCCAATTTTAATGTGGCCAAATTTTGTACTTGTGAAAATAGTTCAACAAACTCAAAAAGGTCATCATAATCATTATCCTCATGACTGAAATGTCTAATTTTCACTTGGGTAGTGACATTCTGTGCAACTTTATTAGGGTCGAATTGTCTGCCAGGAATGGTGGCAAGTTTCAAGCATGTAATATGATCGATTTCAAGTGCAACATGCTTGAAATCATGTAGTGCATAAACACCACATTGGAGGGGGAATGAAGGCCAAAGAGACTTCTTGGATTCCTTTAGGGTCTTGGTTAGCCCATCCCCTACAGTCCGATAGGGAATCTCCCTAGCAAGTAGTTTATCTGGGACATACAATGGGAGAACATGGGGAGGTGATAGACTTCCATAGACTTGGTAATAAGTAAAAATATCTTCTCCAAACCACCTTCCTATTGGTATGAAATCAATTTTGGCCTCATAAGACAATCTTGGGGCCCTTTGGTAAAAAATGACTTGGTGGATAGGTAGCATAACTCCTTGGAAAATCTTATAGAAATGGGTGTGGAAATTAGATTCCCACAGAATTTTATGGTATATATGGATGGGAGTGGGATCTTGAAGGGTCCATTTCCACCCCATGGTTGGGAAACTGGTAGTGAAACAAACCGCATCCATAATGTTTGCACTCATGAAAAATGGTGGAACTGCTCTGGTAGAGACATACCGGTGTTGTCTAAACTCTCGGATTTGGAGGGAAATATTATTGGACAAGATAGTGCCCCAATCCATTATAAAATAGTTAACCGTTGCATCAATTAGGGGAACCCATTAAACTGAGACTTAGCTGTATTGGCATGTCCAAATAGCCTACACATCATAGCTGCGATATAAGAATAGAGAGCAGCGAGAGAGGATATAGAATATATACCTGATTTCTCATGCTTGTGTTTCTTCAGGTAGGACCTCCAATGATTGATTAGGTCTGATGGCACATCATTCTCACTTGAAAATTGCTCGAGGAAGGCTTTGTCATACACCTTATGTGGGTCAAGTATATGATACATTTTCTTCAAGTCTTTAGCTGTAAAGGATCCGATAACTGTTTTCCTTGAAGTCTGGAATGTCCGATTGACAATGTTAATATTCTCAATTATCCATTTTACCATATCGGTATAAGGCATAATCTTGGGTCTAGCAACAATTCTATGAAAAAAAGAGCTTGCAGCTTCATAGTGGGAGGCTTCAAAAGAGGAAGTAGCGTCTGTTGTTGCCACTCTTTGGATTATCTTAGGACCCTCGCTTTCTAGCAATTGGTACATGGATTCCCAAGAGGAGGTTCTGTTGTCGATTGTGCATGTAGTATCTGAGAAAAGTGGAGGCATTTCTATTACATCAGGAGCAGAAGATTGTGAAGTCTCCATGGTTTTCTTTCCTTTCTTCGACTTAGTCATCCTGTTACACAGTTCTTTCTCAGGCTAAACCTACAAATTGGAAACACAGAGGAATGAAGAGCAATAGGTGTGAAATGCGAAATCGTTTGAACATAAAAGGCTTTGAAATGACAGGAATCATAGTTTAAATGTGAATCAATCTATACAGGCCATCAAATCACCTTGGGATTTTAAATCATAAATACCGTTAGAATTCTTAAATAACTGAAATCATGGCTTCATGTGGTTATTTATTATCCCATTAATATATCGCATCGTAAAAACCTTTCAAACGGTATATAAAACCTATTTACATGTGCTTTGCCGATATGCAATAGCGATATCGATATATTGGTTCATTTGGTATGGGAGGTGCGATGCGATGATCACATTATCGCAATCAGAGGTTTTGGAAGAGTAAAGGCGAATGGATATGGCCAAAGGCTTTGTGTGATTGCGAAATTGCGAGAAATGACGTGCAATTATAGCGGGTCCGATTGATTATTAATAAGCGCGACCTTTTCTTTAAGGTATCCAGTCTTATGATTTTATTAAAGTGCACCTTTTAAGAAATAGCTTTATCACAATCAGAGGATCAGGGATGAAAGGAGCGATGAGCCTTTTGCTAGTTTGTGATTTAACCAGACGTGAGATGTTTATAGACTGCATTCATTTGTTTAATCAGGTCCAGTTAGTTTATCGCATTTCGCAATTGGAATGGTTCTCAAGCTTTTTCATATATTGCTTTCATTATAAAATGTGTGGGCAAGTTCCGATGTAAAGTGGTTTTCATTAATACTTAAGCCTTTAGAGTTTTGAACATTTTTTGTTGTCGGGGGATATTCTTTATCGCATCACAAGTTTCAAAAGGATAAAAGCAAGGCAATTTTCTTTGAGACTTTGTGAAATGCAATGTGGTCAGGATTTCTTTAAGGTAGGCTTATTCAAGTTGTTGCGCCTAATGATTTTTTTATTCAAAAATTCAAATTTGTCCTTTAAAACCCTAAACTATGCTATATTCCTGTGTTTCTTAAATTTTAAAGGGTCCCCATTTAGTTATATAATAATTTCCTAAGAGATTTATATATAACTAAATGGGGGGTTGTTGCCTAGCACAACAATTGGCAATTCACTTGAAGAACCAGTTATCTTTGATTTACAATAATGAAATTTCTAAAATTTTCTTAAGTAAAAAAAATTCAGGAAAGGAAGAGTATTTTCGAAATACTTAGATAAGTAACATTACTCTGAATGTCTAAAAAAACTCACTTAATCATAATTTCTTTTATACCCTCTTATAGATGAAAATACTTTTTGTCTATATCAGTCTTTAATTGGTTGTAAAGATAAAGTAGGGGGCCTTTTACAACTTCGTGTTTTAATATACTCATTTGTCATAGGTAGAGCCACTGCTGCCAGCAAGCGTTCATAGCCTCGACAGGGTTACCTTTTAACCATCATTGATTCAGAATCTCATCCATTTAAGAGTGCAATCTTTAGAGATAATTTGAAAAGTATATGTATATTTCTCTTTTTCTTTTTATTTATTTACTTTTATTTTGATATACATTTTTTATTACCTAAAAGCCATTGTCCTGATTTGGTGACCAGAAAGTGACAATGCCATTCACTGGTTGTAATTGAACTGAACAAGCTGGCTCTTGATAAGACCCCTTGTTTTAAGATTAAAATAATTATAAGCCATTACCCTAGTTTGGTATTCAATGTTGGTAATGTTAGTCTATTATTTCCCTATGAACATGGTGAGCAGGCTTGTGATGAGACCACTTATCTTTTAAGGTTACTATATTTTTGAATTACACTCTAAAAAAGTAAAGTTAATGGATGGGGAGAATCATTGACTCCTTAAGAGTTTTGGATGACAAGTTTAGAGTTGGAGATGCTTAGCTGTAAATAGTCTTTACTTTGTTAAAGATATTAACCTTTCTTGACTGATGATAGAATAAAAGGATTTTATAAAGTTGAGGTTTTTCAAAGAATTTACAACTTCAATGGTAAAATAAAATTTCAGAGTTTTATGATACTTATCTAATTTTCAATGCTGTGATCATTTCCTTAAAAATTCCTACTTTCAAGGCGAAAGATCATTAAATTTTTCAAGAGATTTTATTGTAAAGTCAAAAGTAATGCTATTTAACATTATTTTCTAATAGAACTAGAAAATTAAATGCAATAATGTTACAGTAGAAGATATTATCTTCTAAGAAAATAATTTTTTCAAAATAAGCCCATTGATAGGAAGAGAATCTCTCTTTCCTGATAAATATTGCAATATGAATGTTGATGGGCCTACTTGTTCAACAATTTGAAATGGTCCAAGCCACATTTTATGGAATTTAGTATGCTTTCCTTTTTCCTCATGTGCCTTGTCCCATTTAAGGACGAGATCTCCAATTTGAAAAGATTTTGTGGAAACAAAACTTGCATCAAAAGAAGATTTGACTAGCTGCTGATGGCGAGTATGTGTAAGCTTGGATTTCTCTCTTTCTTCTTCTAGTTTAAGAATTTGAGACTGTATTAGTTGTAAAGAAGAAGAAGGCGTTTCTTCGATAAATTAGACTAGGGATAATGAGGGAAGAGCTAGATTTGAAGGGACGATAACCTCTTTTCCATATACTAGATTGAAAGGAGAAGTGCCTATTGAGGCCTTATGAGTTATTCAATCTTCCCATAAAGCAAATGTCAAATATTTATGCCAATTCTTTTGGCTCTGATCAACAGTTCTTTTAATAATTCTTGAGGTTCTTATTGGTTGATTCTACTAGACCATTTCCTTGAGGGTAGTAGTTAGCATGGTACTTAAGTTTAAAACCCCTCTTAAGAGCAAATTCAGTCATATTATTTCCTAAAAAGTAGGATGCATTATTAAACATAAGTGCAGTTGGTAAGCCAAATCTAGTGATAATGAACTGATCAATGAATTCAATGATAGCACCAAAATTAGTTACCTTTAGTGGAATTGCTTCCACCCACTTAGTAAAATAGTTTGTAGCTATAAGGATATACTTATGTTGCTTTGAAGAATGAGGAACAATCTCACCTATGATATCCAATCCCCATTGTTCAAAAGGTTGTTCAATGTTGATCGGTTGTAGAGGTAGGGTTGGTTTCTATTATCTTCGAGTAGAAGTCTGACATATTTTACATTTCCTTACATATTCATGGGTATCCTTGAACAAAGTTGGCCAATAGTACCCGACATGTAGGATCTTATGTGCAGTAGTATCTCCTCCAAAATGTCCACCGACTGGTCCATCGTGGAGTTCCTGCAAAACCTTCTGTGCTTCAGACTTTTCAAGATATCTTAATAATATAAAATCATAATTTCTCCTGAATAACACATCATCAATGATTTCATATTGATTTTCTTTTAAACGTTAAGCCCTTTTCCTTTTGTGATTGAGTTCAGGGGGAGCATATTCATTTTTTAAGTAGAAAGTGAGATCAGCGTATTGGGACTCTGAATCGTTTAGGCTTACCTTAGATATGTATGCAACATTACCTGAGTCCTCATATGCTGGTAGGTTGGAAGATCCTGTAAGCAACCTGCAAAAACCCTGTCCTTTGACAATTTTGGCTGGTTTAATGTCAATATCATATTCTTGTAGAGTTCTTACCCAGTTTTCCCTTTTCTCTCCTACTTCTCTTTGCATAAGTAATTGTCTCACTGCTGAGAATGGGACTATTATTTTAGTGTGTGTCTTTAGGAGAAAAGGCCTGAAGTGCTTTCTAGACTTGAAAACAACAAAAACTTTCTTCTCCACCTCTGAATAATTTCGTTCAACACCTTGAAAATTAGAACTAAAGAAAGAGACAGGTGCTTCAATTTGTTGATCATTAAGTTGTGTTAGAACAACAACATAAGATGTTTGAGAAGCAAATGTATAGAAAATTAAATGATTAGAAAAATTTGGAGTTGTTAAAGAGGGAGCATTCATGATGGATTGTTTGATTAAATCAAAAACTTCCCTTTCGTTATGTCCCCACTTAAAAATTGATTTTTTCTTAATCATGGTTTGTAATGGTAAAACAATTTGGGAAAAGTTAGGGACAAATCTCTTAAAATTTTTTATCTTACCTAAAAAGAACTGCATATATATATTTTTTATTGTGGGGCAAAGAAATTTAAAAAATTTCTTTTATTCTATCTGGATCGATACAGATGCCCTTTTTGGACACAATGAACCCTAAAAGCTTACCCTCATCTAGAGCAAAATAATATTTCTTTGGATTTAATGAAATTCCATACTTCTTGCAGCATTCAAATATTTGCTTCAAGTCATGTAAATGGTTGTTTCTCTTCTTGTAATAAACAATTATGTCATCCAAATAAATGACAACAGTTTTGTTTATCAGAACCTTGAAGGCTATATTCATAGCTCTTTGGAAGGTTTCCCTTGCGTTTATTAAACCAAAAGGCATTTTTTGGTAGGCATAGGTCCCCCATTTAGTTCTGAACGTAGTCTTTAATCTATCATTTGGATGGACCAAGATTCGGTTATATCCTGAAATCCATTAAGAAAAGACATTAGTTCTTAACCAGCTACAGATTACAGTATTTGTTCCATAGTCGGTAATGGGAAATTGTCCTTCTGACAAGCTTTATTGAGATTTCTAAAATCTATACAGATGCAGATGTCACTATTCTTCTTCCTGACAAGTACTAAGTTTGTAACCCATTTTGAATGCCTAACAGGAAATATAATCTTGGCTTTAAGGAGTTTATTCAGCTCAAACTTGATTTTATTTTCTAGATTGGGGTGAATTTTCCTTAATATCTGTTGTACTGGTTTGTCATTGGATATCATGGGAATAATTTGTTGTATGATGGAGGTATAATATGTTTTAAGATCTTCCTAGCTCCAAGCAAAGATACCTTTATACTTTTTTAACAAATGAATAAAGGCTGATCTCTCATCAAGTGAGAGACCAAGTCCTAGATTGATTTTCTGTGGTTTGATATCAATTCCAAGGTTTATTAGTTCAAACCTTAAGGTTGAAATTTGGAGTTTAGAATTAGTAACCTTCTTAAATCTATCTTTTAGATCATAAAGATATTCAATTTTTACTACAGATTTAGGTATAGGATTCTCATTGGACTTTTGTTTCAATTGGTTATTATGTTCACTTTCATCAATTATCTGATCATCATATGATCTTTCAAATGTTAAAAATCTTAGGATATCTTCGTCATCATTAAACACTCGCCAATTGGTAACATTATTGGGAATGGATGGTTGAAAAATTAATTTTATGGAAAACCTATCTAGACTGTAATCCTTTGATGGTATAAGTTTGGATGCCATGTTAGCCAGAAGGTCAACACTTGCATTTTGAAGTCTAGGGATAGGAGAGATGTTGAATGCTAAAAATTTGAAGTAAGATCCTGAACTAATGATTGGTAATGTTTTAAGTTCCTAGAGAGACAATGAATGGTGTTCCTTACTTGTTTTATAACAATTTCAGAATCTCCAAAACTTGAAGATATTTGATATCAAGGCATATTGCTTTATACAAACCTTGGATTAGTGCCTCATATTCAGCAATATTGTTTGTGCATTCAAATTCTAACCTACATGCTAGCATTTCTTTTTCTCCTTTTGGACTAATTAATATACAACCGTGTCATGCACCATCATTGGATTTAGATCCATCAAAATATAATGTGCAAAACAAAGTTTTAACTAATGGTTTATCTATAAGATTTATACGTTTGGAAGAATTTGTTTGAGAAAAAATTTCAATCTCGGAAGTAACTGAGTTAGCCAAAAAAGGTGACTTCTGTGCATTGAAATTTCCTAAAAATGACAGCAGAGTAGTTTCCAATGATATTATTGTGAAAATCTATTGGCTCATTTTCATCTTCAAAATCAGTCGTTGTATGCTTTAAACGTTTTTCCCAGTCAATTCTGATTTGATTTGGCTTTTTGTTGTAAGGGAGCCACATGTGAGACAAATCTGTTGCAAAATAGCCATGAAGTTTCTCAGATCAGTCTCTACTAATAATTAAACCATAAAATTTGGGAATACCAACAACTAGTATGTCAATCACTTGACAAATTTTTGGATTAGAAGAAAGTCTAATGGTGATTGAATTCAGTTCCCCTAAGACTTCGACTTTTGTTATATCAAGTTGAACAATGTGAACTACTAACTTTTGGGGTGAAACATTTAATTTGGTGCAGATTGTTCTTGGCATTATGTTTGAAGAGGTCCCTGAGTCTATTAAGTAGTTGTGAAGATTTTCATTGAAGATTTCATAAGTCAAGAGGAAAGGGGGAGTAATTGAGTTAGATCTATCACCAATTAAGATAGTATCGGTAGGATCAACCTTATTTGATGAATCATTGGGAGGCTTGCCCATTCCTCTAGAAGCTTTGGATAACACAACAGCGGGAAGAGGAGAGGCATGAACTGCATTCAATTCTTTTATTAATAGCTTCTGCTGATGTTTAAGCTTACTTAGCTCATGAAGAGAGATATTTTCTATGGCTTTCTTCATGTCCTCCACTATGATATATTCCATGGTATCAACAACTACCAAAGTTTTGGATGAAGATGGATGATTAGATGAGGATGGGGTTGGTTGAGGAGATGTAGATGAAGCTTTTTATTGACCACTTTATCATTGGTAGCAGAGGTTGCGGGATTTTTCTTTTGGGTTGAGTGTGTTCAATCAGCAAAGCCTTTACTCCTAGTGCTAACAGGTAAAGATTCTTGTTCATCTTCATCATCGGAAGTAGGTAGGGTAAAATCCCACATCCCATGTACTTCAACCAATTCTTCATCTTCAGTCTCATCATCAGACAATGCATATACTTCATCATCTTCATCTAAATCAGACTCAACATTGGATATTGTATTTGGAGGCTGAGGATTAGATGTCTGATTCCTCTTGAAGGACCTAAAAGGTTTCTTAGAAGAGGATTTAGCTACTTGTTTCTTAATTTCTACCATCTCATTTGACATGGTTTTAAGGATTTTTTGCCCACCTTCAAGATCAAAGGGATCCTTAGGGGCTTTCTTCTTTGATTCATCCTTAAATGTGACCTTTTTCGTCTTTCTTTCTTCCTAGTTTATCTTCTTTTCCAATGCAACTATTCTCTTTTCTACAAACAGGTCTTCTTTCATGTTTTCTACTAAAGTAGCCTTATTGGATCTATCCAAAAAAATCGCTATATTGGAAGGAAGAGAAGAAATATACCACTCGATTTGGACATCAACCCCAAGGCTTGATGTGGCTGCGATTTTGTTCAGCAATTTATTGAATCTGGAATTAAAATCTTTGATATTTTCATCTGAATTAGCTTTTAAATTAGAAATATCATTGATAAGGGATGCAATTGTGTGGTCATCACCAAATTTAGCTAAGAATTGTTCTTCAAACATGTCCCAATTAGTAATAGACCCTAGTGGTAATGAGAAATACCATGAACTTGCTGATCCTTGGAGGGTGTAGGGAAATAATCGTACTACATAGTCTTCTTCAACTACTCCATTAATATTAATGGATAACATATAATTATGGAGATACTCTTCAGTAGGTGATCTATCATCATGATTAAATTTTGGTAGCCACCTTTCAGGATGCTTAGGTAGATCATGGATAAGTGCTGCCATTTTCACAGCTCTAGGATTGGCCCATGGTCTGACTGGTGGTGGCTGTTGCTGTTGTCTTCCTGCCATTATTGGAGTTTGGGAAGAGGTGGATATTAAGGGTGATTGTGTGGAAGAAGAGGCAGGTTGGGTATTAGTGCTAGATGAACTAGCACCAATACCTTGAGAAGAAGATATTAAAAGGAATGAAAGGAGGGAATGAGGGTGTTTGTGGAGGAGAATTTGACAAAACCTCATTGGTTGATGTCTGTGAGTCATATTTATTAGTCTTCTTTCAGAAATAATGAAGAAGAAACTCAAATGGAGGAACCCCAAGCTTCTTGTTATGAGAATGAGTTAGCATCCGAGTATGTTGCAAAATAGAAGTAATACTTCCTTCAGAAGCTTCAGATGGCACATGCTTTTATGCTGAAATAGAGATTTCTCCTAATTTATTTATTAAAGTATGGACCTCAGGTGATTCAAGATCATAATTTGAAGAAGGTGCTTCAAGAAATGTACTAGGAGATTTCATAGGTGATTGCTCAACTTCTGATCTAGAAATAGGAGTTTTGGATGAAGATCTAGAAGTTGGAGGTGATGTTGAGGGGGAGTGACTCTTGGAATGGATTTTTAATTTAGATTGAGTTCTATTTGCCTTTCATAGTCGATGGCCCTCCTTCAAGCGCCAAAATGTTGAAGCCTTGAAAATCATTGAAACAACATGAAGGAAAACCACCCGGTCAGGGACTTGAATACCGTCCCTTATTCGTTTGGGATAGTGGCTCCGAATGGATATAATGGGACCAATTTCAGAATAAAAACGTGATAGGATGGATAAAGTGTTGATGACAAAAAACTAAGTAATAGATGGGGTGGTTTTCAATTGGAATACATGTATATTAATATATCTATTTACCTGATGTTTTACTTATATTTATGCGATCTAAAATAATGATCCTTAAGTGTATGATAGTGCAAATTGATCAAACTCTTACAGAAATGAAAAGTTTTTAAAATGATTATTTTGATTAAATAGGTAATCAAAATAATTGATGAAACACATATTGCATCAAATATCGCTAAAAAATTGCTCATATATGTATTAAAGGATGACAATTCAAGCATGTTCAGAAATGAATAAATGCATAACTACGTTAGTAGAGATACATATAACAAAAAAGAAATTGCTATCGATTCATAAACAAACAAATATACGTTGATAAGAGTACCCGATGCGTATGACTCCGCTCATGAAATAAACAACTCAAGTCCAGTATTTTTCATTAAGATGGTTTCAAAAGTACCAAAGTGCAAGCTTCCAAAGCCTTCTTCACAAAAAACTTCAGGACTCTGATCCAGTCATTCTATTAAGACAAACTTCAAAAGTGAAAAAAGTGCAAGCTTTCAAAGCTTTTCTTTATAAAATTGGGGACCCTTTCTTCATAGACATGAAAGGGTTTATATAATAAAAATAAAGTGTAAAAATAGACATTACATGAAAGTTCCGAGGAGGTTAAAACAACTCTCCTTAGAATGAGTGACAAAAATACAGAAATAGAAACTATTGAAATGATGAGCTCAAGAATACAATTATGCTTATTCTTTCATTCGTTGTTTGAGCTCGTAAATATCCATCATTTTCTTAAATTCATGAGGCTGACCTGTCCTCATGTGCAACTATCCTATATACACTGCATTTGAAAGTGTAGGCATCATGTGGGTGGATGAGTCAGCAAGGCAGCGTAGCATTAGCCACTAACTATGTGTCTTCAGTAAATATTTCCAATACACTTCCCAATCGATTTCGATCAGCTACTTGATTACCTCTTCCCTTGCTTTTGATCTTAATTTCCATTTCCTTTCCAGGGCTTTGATATCAAGAAGACTCCCAGGTGGGCATTATTGTATCAAATTAGCATTGTGCGGATTATACTTGATAGTTTCAATGATATTATTCGTAGCATCGGTCACTCTAGAAACTGCTCTTTCTACCTGATTCAATTGAATGTCCCAATCAGTAAAGAGGATATCCTTGTGTGATTCCTCTATTCTTGGAAGATATGTTGCTCTGCCCTTTGGAGTATCCTGCCATGTTATGTATCCCGAGATTTTATCATCAATGTCATTGAAAGTCACCCTCAGATCAGATGATTGATTCATCAGTGAATCACTTGTAATACACATTGGATTGATGATAAACAACTTTTGACAGATTGTTGCTTGTTGCCTTGATAACAAAGCGTTGAGCTCTGATGCTTCTTTAATAAAATCCTCCACTTTAGGATTATCCTTCAACTAATCAAGTGAAAACTGTAGTTGTTGTATTTGGATATCCTTAGCACTTGTCTCTGCCTGATATTGGAGCTTTAATTGATCAAATCTCTACTCTAATTGGGACATTTATGTTTTCATTTGATGATCAATATTCTATCCTTCTTCTACCAACTGGTGCTCTAACTGTTGGATTCTCTCTACTTTCTCTCTAACCAGTTGTCTAACCTCAGCTGCCTTGTCAATCGTAGCAGATGCATAAGCACCTGCAAACTGTGACAATTTTGTCAAATTATCTAAAGGGTCTATGGGAGTATCCTTCCATACTATATCCATAGGTTCATTGCCAGGAATGAATGTTGATGATGGTTCTTTTATTGTCATTTTCCTCTGTATTTTTACCATAGCCCGATGTTTGGGACTGTAAAAGACATCAAGAGGAGGGATTTCTTCCACCTTGAGGACAATTTTTGATGAAGGGAGACTGGGATGATCTCAATTTCTTATGTAGCGACAAATTTATCAGTAGCTCTCTTAGTGAATGAGCTCTGTCCAGTGTTATGGGGTGTGTTGAATGGTTTCTCCATTTAAACATCTTCTGCCCCTTAATGTCCTCTAAGTTGTTGATCAAATTGTTTCCATGCTTCATCCAACTGATTCTTGAAGGGAGGTTCATCTGTATGTACTTCTGTGGATATATCTTCCACTTCAATCTCCTTGGAAATGTTTTTTGGTTTATTTTCAGAGTCCTTTTCTGCACTCTTCTATGAGTTGTGCTCCAAGCCCTATTTTGAATGATGCTCTGAACCTTGTTCTGAGCCTTTTTATGAGTTGTGCCCTGAATTTTGTTCTACAGCCTGTTCCAATTTTTGCTCTGAATTATGCTCGGAACCTTGTTCCAAGCCCTTTTCTGATTCTTGCTCTGAGCCCTGCTCCTCTTGGATAATCGGTTGAGGGATCCTCAAAAGAACCAAAGGGACATTTTGTAGTGTTCTTCTTATGTATTGTTGGAATTGGGATAACCTTTGTGGATCTAGTTTTAATGTGGCCAATGCTGTACTTGTGAAAATAGTTTAGCAGACTAAAATAGGTCATCATAATCGTCTTCCTCATGACTGAATTGTCTAATTTTCACTTGGGCAGTGACATTCTGTGCAACTTTGTTAGGGTCAAACTGTCTATCAGGAATGGTGTCAAGTTTCAAGCATGTAATATGATCGATTTCAAGCGCAACATGCTTGAAATCATGTCATGCATAAACACCACATTGGAGGGGGAATGAAGGCCAAAGAGACTTCTTAGATTCCTTTAGGGTCTTGGTTATCCCATCCCCTACAGTCTGATAGGAAATCTCCCTTGAAAGTAGTTTATATGGGACATACAATGGGAGAACATGGGGAGGTGCTAGACTTCCATAGACTAAACATAAGTAAAAAGCTCTTCTCCAAACCACCTACCTATTAGTATGAAATCAATTTTGACCTCATCAAACAATCTTGGGGCCCTTTTGTCAAAAACGGATTGGTGGATATAGCATAACTCCTTCGCAAATATTATAGAAATGGGCATGGAAATTGGATTCCCATAGAATTTTATGGTATATATGGATGGGAGTGGGATCTTGAAGGGTCCATTTCCACCCCATAGTTGGGAAACTAGTAGTGAAATAGACCGCATCCATAGTGTATGCACTCATGAAAAATGGTGGAACTACTCTAGTAGAGACATACTGGTGTTGTCTAAACTCTCGGATTTGGAAGGCAATATTATTGGACAAGATAGTGCCCCAATCCATTATAAAATAATTAACCGCCGCATCAACTAGGGGCACCCATTAAATTAAGAACTTATCTGTATTGGCGTGTCCAAACAACCTACACATCATAGCTGCAATATAAGAATAGGGAGTGATGAGAGAGGATATAGAATACATACCCAATTTCTCATGCTTGTGTTTGTTTGGGTAGGACCTCCATTGTTTGATTGGGTATGATGGCACATCATTCTCACTTGCAAATTGCTTGAGGAAGGCTTTGTCATACACCTTCTGTGGGTCAGGTATATGATACATTTTCTTCAAGTCTTCAGCTGTAAAGGATCCGATAACTGTTTTCCTTGAAATCTGGAATGTCCGATCGACAATGTTAATATTCTCAATTATTCATTTTACCATATTGCATAATCTTGGGTCTAGCAACAATTATATGAAGAAAAGAGCTTGCAGCTTCATAGTGGGACGCTTCAGAAGAGGAAGTAGCATCTGTTGTTGCCACTCTCTGGATTATCTTAGGGTCCTCACTTTCTAGCAATTGGTACATGGATTCCCAAGAGGAGGTTCCGCTGTTGATTGTGCATGTAGTATATGAGAAAAGTGAAGGCATTTCTGTTACATTAGGAGCAAAATATTGTGAATTCTCAATGGTTTTCTTTCCTTTCTTCGATTTAGTCATCCTATTACACAGTTATTTCTTTGGCTAAACCTGCAAATTAGAAACATAGAGGAATTAAGAGCAATAGGTGTGAAATGCGAAATCGTTTGAACATACAAGGCTTTGAAATGACAGGAAGCATAGTTTAAATGTGAATCAATCTATACAGGCTGTCGAATCAACATGGGCTTTTAAATCATAAATACCGGCAGAATTCTTAAATAACTGAAATCATGGCTTCGCGTGGTTATTTATTATACCATTAATATATCGCACCGAAAAAACCTTTCAATCGATATATAAAACCTATTTACATGTGCTTTACTGATAGGCAATAGCAATATCGATATATTGGTTCATTTGGTATGGGAGATGTATGATGCGATGATCACATTATCGCAATTGGAGGTTTTGGAAGAGTAAAGGCGAATGGATATGGCTAAAGGCTTTGTGCGATTGTGAAATTGCAAGAAATGATGTGGCATTATAGCGGGTCCGACTGATTATTAACAAGCAAAACCTTTTTTTTTAAGGTATTCAGTCTTATGATTTTATTAAAGCACGCCTTTTAAGAAATAGCTTTATTGCAATCAGACGATTGAGGATGAAAGGAGTGGGGATCCTTCTGCTAATTTGTGATTTAACCAGAGCGAGATGTTTATAGACTGCGTTCATTTGTTTTATCAGGTGCCGTTAATTTATCGCATTTCGCAATTGGAATGGTTCTCGGGCTTTTTTATATATTACTTTCATTATAAAATTGCGATGCGGGCAAGTTTCGATGTAAAGTGGGTTTCGTTAATACTTAGGCCTTTAGAGTTTTGAACACGTTTGGTTCTCGAGGGCTATTCTTTATCACATTGCAAGTTTGAAAAGGATAAAAACAAGGCATTGTTCTTTGAGACTTTGCGAAATGTGATATGGCCAGGATTTCTTTAAGGTAGGCTTATTCAAGTTGTTGGGCCTACTGATTTTTTGGATTTGTTTATTCAAAAATTGAAATTTGTCCTTTAAAACCCTAAACTATTCTATATTCCTATGTTTTTAAAATTTTAAAGGGTCCCCATTTAGTTATATAATAATTTCCTAAGAGATTTATATATAACTAAATGGGGGGTTGTTGCCTCGCACAACACCTTGTCACCTCTACATCATGGCCTTGAAAAATTTCCATAAATTTCAGCGATCCAATCCTTTGTAACTGTTTCTTGCATTTTGGGTATCCCTCCAAAGATTTTGCACCTACATGTTTAACATGAATGACAATACCCATTTCTAAGTGTTGAGAATTATGAGCTTCAAAATGCACTCTTAACCAATTTCTACGGGAGTAGTTGCAGTATGGTTGAGGTAATGGACGATAATATGGCTTTAGGAGTAATGGAATGGAATGAGAAAGGTGGTTATTCATGATTTGTACATGAGGTGGTAGGGTAGTAATATGAGTATGCTGAAAAATGCAACAAGAAATTCTCAATTTGATTTTGCCTTGATTAAATTGAGAAAAAATCGAATTTCCACATCAACAAACAACTTGGATGATGTTAAATTGTGTGACATGGCTTGTGTCACCCAATTTACTCTGTAAATTCGAGTTGGAGGAGTTAGAGTTCAGTTCTGCATGTGTGATTGCTAATTTGTAGCAATCAAGGTCAATTATCTTAGGTTGTTTTCAGTTAAACTAGTTCCAACTTTTGGAGGAACTAGTGGAAGGTCAGTTAAGCAGTGGGACTTTAGTCAAACTCAGTGATCATCTATTTAATTGATCAATCAACCTAAAATAACTAGTACATGCAATGAATTCGAGTTACCCAGTTGAGGTGGAGATTCCAAGGTAGTGTAACATCAGTTGTAGACTAGTCTTGAGTGTACATGTGTTGCATGCAGTCAGATGATCAACCTAAAGGAATTGCACAATTCAATTGAGGGAATTTCCTAAATAATAGGGGCTAATTCCTCAAGGAACAATGCAAGGAAATAGGAGCTCAAGCCGAGGCAAAATTTGACTAAGTCTAGGTCATAAGCCTTCAGTGAGCAGAGAGATAGGTTGTGCACTTGCAGGGTGAGCTCAATTGAGAAAAAAAAATTGTAATACATCTCTATTTCATTTGATTAATGCAAGAGGCATTGGGGTTGTTAGCAGATTACTTTCCCTAGATAAAAATACTTGTTGCATGTGTGTTATTCCTTCTTGTATGTCTGAATTTTTTGTTCTAAATTTTGAAATAATGTCCGCATAACAATAGTGTAGATCTATGTCTTGTGATTTTGGTTTAAATTTCATGAACAATTGAAAATGTACAACCTAATTTCTACATGGTATCAAAGCTAGATTCACGTTAGAGCAGGAAATTTGAAGTTGTTTCTTAGAGGTTCGAATTTGAAGATCAGTGTAGCAGGATTTCGTTAGAGCTGAGAAGATGGCCTTCAATGGACTAAGGCTTGAGTATGCCTCGGAAGGAACCTCTAATTTTGCTTCATGGAAGTACTGCATGGTGGAAGTATTGGATGACAATGGATTTCTAGAATACATCAAGACAGATGTTGTAAATCCTCAAGGATCTGATGCCAAGAAACTTTCTCAGTGAAGAAAGATGTAGCCAAAGCGAGGAGAATAAGCTTGGAGGGGGTACGAGATCATATTGTCTCGAATATCCATGGAAAAGAAACTCCGTCATGATGTGGAAAGCACTGAAAAATATGTTTGAGAATAGTAGTGACCACAGGAAGCTGACACTCAAGGATAAACTTCGAAGTATCAAGATGCAAAAGAATGACACAATTCCGCAATATCTGAGCAATATTACACAGTGTCATGATGAACTTGGTAGGGTTGGTGCTAATATCCATGAATAAGACTTGGTAACCTTAGCCCTTCTGGGCCTTCCTAAGAGCTAGCACAACTATTAATATTCGGTGAATGGGAGGGAGAAACTACCGAGTTGGGAGCGCTTATTGTCCGATTTGGTGCAGTAGGAAATAAGGCGAAATACCAGAGAGGGAACTTCATCCAAGGGTGAGGATGAAGAAAAATTTGCATTGGATGGAAAGGCTAATAGGGGAAAAGGGAAGAAACCAGAATCCAGTTAAGGGGGAAAGAAGAAAGATTTGTCAAAAATTAAATGCTTCCATTATCATGAATGGATGCACTATGCCACAAAGTGTCCACACAATAAGGCATGCAATAAGACCTCAGGAGGAGCAGTAGGTGAAGCTTTGGCTTTACAGTTCGAGCTTGACTTTACTGTCATTGCATGTATGGCCAACATAGTGATGGGGAGCTTGTGGTACTTGGACTCAGGTGCATCGTTCCACATGACGGGCAATAGAGATTTTTTCAGTGACCTAGAGGAGAAAGATTTATTTATGCATATCGAGATGGGAGATGACAAAAGGTATAGCATGAACGAGATTGGTACAGTCACCTTTCACAGGGACTTGGGCTCCCCCCTGTTAGCGCTTGAAATTTCACCTCAGGCTGAGAAAGGCAAACTCCAAGGCAACATCAAACCACTTAGCCTCGTAGCTAGCCCTACGGGGCAGGAGAGGGCTCTCTCCGGTCTATCTCGGTAGGGATCTTCAACGGGCGAGATAACCAATGAGGAAACACTTATTTTAGGCTAGTAAACTGATAAAAGTTTTGATTTGGGATTTTTAGGGTTTTGGTGGAAAGTTGGGGAAAGGCAATTTTGGGTGCGGGGATTGGACACAGTTTTTGTAGGGGGTTCTTTGGGGCAAGGTAGGAGACTGTACTGATGCCTTTGAATTAAGTGAATGGATAGGAATGACCGGTGAGGAGCTAAAGAGAGCAAGAAACCTTCAAGAGTTCTCTTTAGACAGATGAAAACATAAATATTAAGCAAACTTAAAAGCAGAGCATGACAATCATGAATTCTACTTCAACACTTCATTTGCCTAATTTGCAGAAGGAAAAGTAAGAAGATGATTCACATAACAAACTTACAAGTACAAAGAGATACACACCATCAATACATGTAACCACAAGAATCCCAAAAAGACTGCAAAAACCTGGTCTTTCTTCCTTTGCCAAAACTGCAGAAATACAATGAATAATACAATAGTAGCTTCTCCCTCAAAAGTCCAACCCTCCAACCCTCCAACCTCTGAAAATGATTGAGAAAATACATAATATAGGAAAGCCAACCTCTTCCCTTGCCTCTAGGGGTCGAGCTCATACTTCTAGGAGCTGTTTCAACCAATTCTAAACTGAGCACTAAAATCTAGGCAGTCAAAACAACTTGCCTCTATAAGCTAGGAAACCAATTCATTCATTAAATGTTTGCTATGTCATGAATGAATCTTCTAGAATAGGTAAATAGGTGTCATGTCAACATGAAAATACATTAATTACATCAAAGAGGGTCAAAAATCCCATCTCAAGTCAAAACTGGTCAAAGCTGGGCGAATTCCTGAGCTGTAGATGAATTCCTGTGAAAACTGCCCAACGGGTCGCGCCCTCTTCCTGAACGGGTCGCGCTACTTTGGAGCTGCTTTTGAGGTACTTCCAGGTGTCCAAATGAGGCAAAACTGGACTTGTTGGAAAGGTCTGGATTTCTAATTTCCAACCCAAGTGGAATTTCTGAATTTGGTGGTCATTTGCCCCTCCAAAATTACAATCTCCCAAGACTGCTTCCTGTGTGTCAAAAAGGTGGCAGAAAGTCATTTTTTGCTTGTTTTTTGACTTTCTGGAGGCCCAAAACTTGGTTAAATTTCTTGGAAATGGCTGAGAAAGTGTATCTTTCCATGAAAAATCCAGAAATGCTGAGTTTTTCCCAAAATGGAGTTGCCTAATGAAAGGGTCGCGCACGGCGCGTGACCCGTTGGGGAGGAAAACCTGTGTTTGGCACAAAAAATTCACAATTGACAAAATTTTCTCCAAACTTCTTAAAATTTGGGCTGGTATTCCCAAATAAAGTACCATGCTCAGTCAAAGAGGCTTTGGCCAAAATTTGGAGTGGATCGGGCCTTTTCCATCGTTTTAGTGCTTTGGCCAACCTCCTTGGATCTGGCGATTGCAATTTTGACATTTCTCTAAAACCATGACACCCGTGCAAAAAATGAAGGAGGTTTTTCTTCTTTGGCATGTTATGGACAAAAAAATCTCTCATTTTTCCAAAATTCATCTTTTATTGCTATGGAACATCATTTGAGTGCGACTTGTCCCGATGTGTGAAACAAGGAATTTTGTCGAAATGGAGCGAAATGAAGCGAAATGAAGGGGATAGGGGGCTTCTAAATTCTTGGGGAAATTTTTGGGAGTGGGGAGGGATGTTAGGAAGCAAGGGAAAGTGGAATCTCAGAGATTGAGCAAGGGGAAGGGGTCCAAAAGGGAAAAACACAGGCCCAACCTAGAAAATTGCCAGGTTGTAGCCAGAAACTAGGGTTTGTGCAAAAATGAGGAATTTGGGGGATCTCAGTGATGGGAAGCATTTGATAAGGTACATGAAGGATAGGGGAAGGTGTATGAACATCTGGATACAAGTTTTGCCGATGATTTGACCGTCCAAGAGAAATTAGCTTTCAAAACCCTAGGAGAGGGAAATGACCTTGCCTAGGTGCAACTAAAGCATGAATAAGATGTAAAATGACTCATTAGACACTGACATGATAATGAAAACCCTATGAATGATGATAGACTCAGCTGAATAGTGACATAGATTGGAATTTGGACAACTTTTAGAAGGAGTGAAAGCAAACCCTAGACCTAATGCCTAGTGACCAAATTTTACTTGAAGACTCACTGAAATGACAAAATTTGACCTTGACACTCTGAGACCACTTTGTAAGAGCATATTTGATCACTGGAGGAAGGCTGGAAAGACTGACACTAACATTGGCTCCAATGGGGATGGTAGCTCCTTGGAGGTGCCAAGAACCTCAGACCTCTGGGAGAGCAGACCAGTGCTTTCAACCATTGGGCGATGGAGTCAAAACTCAAGCTAAAATGCATGACTGAAAATTGATGACTTGACAACACAAATTGACTCTCACTCAACTAAAAACTGACTCAATACTTAAACACAACCGACAAACTGGAAATGATGCTCAAAGGGGAGCTTATTCATCACAACCTACTCTAACAGTTTCATTCATCACTTGATCAAGTGAAATGAAACAACCAGTGCAACCAAGTAAGTATCCCATCTGCTGTTCGAATTCTCCGCAAGTGCTCACTTATGAACAACAAAAGAGAACTACTGAAAGGCAACTCCCATGACAATTTGGAAACAGATCCGTTGAATGATATGAATTCTCTGTCCACCTCCAAAAACACTGCATAAGGATCATGAAATTCATGCACACTGGAACTTAGCTCATCCAATAGATTACTTCTCTTTTCCAAACTTTGATCTGAGCCTTGTGACGAGACCTCTGCTGAAAATGATGAAGAAAACGGCTGCCGGATCAAGTTCATATCAACACATGTTTCAAGCTCACATATAAACAATGGAGAAAAACTTTGACTGCAAACCTCATCCAAAACATCAGCTATTGGATCATGAAAAACTTGAAAAGACTGCTGCAATGTATCCATTGAAAATGTATGACATCCTTCTAGCTGTTCATCTTTTTCTTGAGAGATTTTACGAAGATTCTGCCTTATAAACTGAAATGCTTCGAAACAAAAGGGTATAGAATCTTCCTGCATCATCAAATCATGTATTTCGTCTTCCACAGCTTCATCTGTAATCTGCCCTTCAATTTCATTTAGTGGTTGCAAATCTGATGCTACAGGCTGCTCAAGAATTTTGTTGTCTGTCTCATCCTCAACATTAACACTGAGAAATTGTTGATTTGTGATAGGCTGTTCATTTGAAGATTTACTATGCAATCTACCCTTCAAAAACTGAAATGATTCAAAACAGAATGGTACGGAGTCACCTTGAATCATTAAATCATGTGTGTGCACTTCCAAGTCTTCATCTGCAACTTGACAATCAATGGCTTTTGGGGGTTGCAAATCTGAATATGAGAAGTCTTGAACAAAATTTTCATTGCTCTCAAGATGATTCAAATCAAGACTTGTTGACATTTGATTTCTGATTTCATGGTAGTTATCTCGGATGAACTGAAATGAATCAAAACAAAAAGGCAAAGATCCTTCACTTACTTCAAACTTTGCTGCACTTTCCTCGTCAATGTCATAGCTGATATGTGATGGCTGAACATTGTTTTCGAGCTGCTGAAAATGAACTTCCTCCTCCCATAAACTAGCTGCCGATTTGTCTGCAAGATTAGCTTTTGTTTGGAGAACATAATTATCGTCATACTGATCAAACTGAGGCAAATCATCAGTGTAAAACATATCATCAAGCATGCAGGTCATATCAATAGTGCTTTCTTCACCAAGGTGATCTACAAAACAATCATTATTAGATCTATGACAGCTAGGATAAGAAACAAAATGTTTTGGATCAGCCACTTGTTCTTCTTCAATCAACGAGCCATGAGCTTGAACATCATAATCATTCCTTGCGTTGATCTTGTCCATCATCTTTTCCACTGCACTTACCAAAATGTCAAGCTTCACCTCTAGAGATGTCGATTCGACCAGATCTATGTTTTTCATCTCTTCTTCCTTCAACCTTGCCCGTCGGATCAGCAGATGCGCCTCTACATTTACTGCACTGTTTTGCATCTCATGAAGTGTTGCAATATCCCTTTCTCTCAGCTGAAACTCCATCTCCGGATCAAAGGCACCCGGATAGTGCAAGAGAGCAGATCTAGGAGGAGGTCTTATATCAACTGGCATCGAATAATAAACTTGGTTAAATCTGTCTGAAAACTGTTGTACTGTCTCCCCTGCCAATCTTTTCAGCTGGTTATACTCTTCTACAATCAAGAAAAGGTTCTGCCCGATCATCCACCTATCGAGAAAAACTTTGACAAACTGCTGGAAATCTGAGATGCTCGCATCAAGCAGGGTTTTGAACCAACTCTTGACCTTGGCTTGCAAAGAAAGAGCAAAAATCCTTATACTAACATCTTCTTCATCAACTTCAAAAAGATCTAGAAAATTCTCAACATTCTGCACATGTTGTTCAGCGTTGACATTCTTACATTCACCATCAAACCTCGGAAAGTATAGATCATAATTTTTGGGGAAAGCATGAAGAACAGAAGGTAAAACAAGAGGTTTATACCGATCTGGGATTTTACAAGGTGTAGGGGTATGTACAGCAGGTATAGAGTCAGTCTTGGTTGCTTGAGATTCATCAATTTGTAGATGGTCATCACAAAATTTGGAAAAAGGGTCCTGATCAAGCTCAAAGGCATGCAAATCTTTGGTATTCACAATCTTCAAAGGGAAAGAATCAACTGCAGGCCTGGGATCTTTTCTTAAGCATAGTATACTTTGCAAAGCCTTCTTTACATTCTCGGGAAAAGAGAAGAAATAATTTATGACAAAGAACAAAATGTCTTGGATGAAAGTCCAACTTGAGTACCTGATCTGTCCATGTTGTCCTTTCATGTTTTTGCTGGTCGGGATCATCCTCGAGTGGAGTCTTTGGATCTAATCTCAAAAATGATTTAGAGTCGCCAAGTGAATGATTTCAGCCTTTCAAGTGTCTGATCGTTGTCCACCATCAACAATCAGATCTGAACTTGATACATGTACTGGGGCAATTAACAAGTTAGATGTCACGTTTACAAGCTAAACCGGAGATTGACTGAAGCAGCGTTTATCTACTTCCGCTAATGCAAAGCAAAAGCGTTTTGAAGGCTACCTGGCATAACTTCAGGCTCCGTCTATAGCTTATAAAACAAATGACATCAACAAGCAAACCATTTGTTCTTCCCCAGTATGGTCGCCGATATGTTAGCGCTTGAAATTTCACCTCAGGCTGAGAAAGGCAAACTCCAAGGCAACATCAAACCACTTAGCCTCGTAGCTAGCCCTACGGGGCAGGAGAGGGCTCTCTCCGGTCTATCTCGGTAGGGATCTTCAACGGGCGAGATAACCAATGAGGAAACACTGATTTTAGGCTAGTAAACTGATAAAAGGTTTGATTTGGGATTTTTAGGGTTTTGGTGGAAAGTTGGGGAAAGACAATTTTGGGTGCGGGGATTGGACACAGTTTTTGCAGGGGGTTCTTTGGGGCAAGGTAGGAGACTGTACTGATGCCTTTGAATTAAGTGAATGGATAGGAATGACCGGTGAGGAGATAAATAGAGCAAGAAACCTTCAAGAGTTCTCTTTAGACAGATGAAAACATAAATATTAAGCAAACTTAAAAGCAGAACATGACAATCATGAATTCTACTTCAACACTTCATTTGCCTAATTTGCAGAAGGAAAAGTAAGAAGATGATTCACATAACAAACTTACAAGTACAAAGAGATACACACCATCAATACATGTAACCACAAGAATCCCAAAAAGACTGCAAAACCCTGGTCTTTCTTCCTTTGCCAAAACTGCAGAAATACAATGAATAATACAATAGTAGCTTCTCCCTCAAAAGTCCAACCCTCCAACCCTCCAACCTCTGAAAATGATTGAGAAAATACATAATATAGGCAAGCCAACCTCTTCCCTTGCCTCTAGGGGTCGAGCTCATCCTTCTAGGAGCTGTTTCAACCAATTCTAAACTGAGCACTAAAATCTAGGCAGTCAAAACAACTTGCCTCTATAAGCTAGGAAACCAATTCATTCATTAAATGTTTGCTATTTCATGAATGAATCTTCTAGAATAGGTAAATAGGTGTCATGTCAACATGAAAATACATTAATTACATCAAAGAGGGTGAAAAATCCCATCTCAAGTCAAAACTGGTCAAAGCTGGGCGAATTCCTGAGCTGTAGATGAATTCCTGTGAAAACTGCCCAACGGGTCGCGCCCTCTTCCTGAACGGGTCACGCTACTTTGGAGCTGCTTTTTAGGTACTTCCAGGTGTCCAAATGAGGCAAAAGTGGGCTTGTTGAAAAGGTCTGGATGTCTACTTTCCAACCCAAGTGGAATTTCTGAATTTGGTGGTCATTTTTTGCTTGTTTTTTGACTTTCTGGAGGCCCAAAACTTGGTGAAATTTCTTGGCAATGGCTGAGCAAGTGTATATTTCCATGACAAATCCAGAAATGCTGAGTTTTCCCAAAATGGAGTTGCCCAATGAAAGGGTCGCGCGCGACGCGCGACCCGTTGGGGAGGAAAACCTGTGTTTGGCACAAAAAATTCACAATTGACAAAATTTTCTCCAAATTTCTTGAAATTTGGGATGGGAGTCCCCAATAAAGTACCATGCTCAGTCAAAGAGGCTTTGGCCAAAATTTGGAGTGGATTGGGCCTTTTCCGTCGTTTTAGTGCTTTGGCCAACCTCCTTGGATCTAGCGATTGCAATTTTGACATTTCTCTAAAACCATGACACCTGTGCAAAAAGTGAAGGAGGTTTTTCTTCTTTGGCATGTTATGGACAAAAACCTCTCTTAGTTTTCCAAATTTCATCTTTTATTGCTCTGGAACATCATTTGAGTGCGACTTGTCCCGATGTGTGAAACAAGGAATTTTGTCGAAATGGAGCGAAATGAAGGGGATAGGGGGCTTCTAAATTCTTGGGGAAATTTTTGGGAGTGGGGAGGGATGTTAGGAAGCAAGGGAAAGTGGAATCTCAGAGATTGAGTGAGGGGAAGGGGTCCAAAAGGGAAAAACACAGGCCCAACCTAGAAAATTGCCATGTTGTAGCCAGAAACTAGGGTTTGTGCAAAAATGAGGAATTTGGGGGATCTCAGTGATGGGAAGCATTTGATAAGGTACATGAAGGATAGGGGAAGGTGTATGAACATCTGGATACAAGTTTTGCCGATGATTTGACCGTCCAAGAGAAATTAGCTTTCAAAACCCTAGGAGAGGGAAATGACCTTGCCTAGGTGCAACTAAAGCATGAACAAGATGTAAAATGACTCATTAGACACTGACATGATAATGAAAACCCTATGAATGATGATAGAATCAGTTGAATAGTGACATAGATTGGCATTTGGACAACTTTTAGAAGGAGTGAAAGCAAACCCTAGACCTAATGCCTAGTGACCAAATTTTACTTGAAGACTCACTGAAATGACAAAATTTGACCTTGACACTCTGAGACCACTTTGTAAGAGCATATTCGATCACTGGAGGAAGGCTGGAAAGACTGACACTAACACCCCCCAGGCTCAAGGATGTCATGTTCGTTCCGGGCCTAAAGAAAAATCTCATCTCTGTAGCAGTTTTGGAAGACCGTGGTTATGATGTGGTCTTCAACAAAGGAAAGGAATTCCCGAGACACAGCCAAAGGACATGTGAAGCAGATCGAGTTTCGTGTCAAGAACCTTTACAAGATAGATGTGGAGGATTTTGCTACATTGAGCACAAAGGTAGAGAAGGTGCAAAACCAAGATGTTTGTGAACTTTGGCAATAAGACTTGGCCATTTGCATCATGGCTCTTTGAAGATCATGCAACATATAACCACATGCCTCCCCAAAGGAGCACTTGAGCAGCAGGATGTACTTTGGGGAGGTACACAAAATCTACAATCCATGATCAGGACAACAAAGCACATTCAGCCCTTGAAAGGATCCAATATGATGTCTGTGGACCTTTCTTGATAGCCTCCACTTCTAGGCACAATTTTTTTTTCATTTTTATTGCTGACTTCTCACGGAAGTGCTGGATCTTCTTCATGCGGAATAAGGATGAGACATTCTCCAAGTTCATAGAATTCAAGGCACATGCTGAGAAATAAATGAGAAAGAAGGTGAAGGCTCTCAAGAGCGATAATGGAGGTGAGTATGCGTCGAATGAATTTTAAAATTTATATTCAAAAGAAGGCATTTAACAAGAGTTGACAACACCCCACAACCCACAACAGAATGGGGTGGTTGAGAGGAAGAACCGTAGCATTGTGAGAGAAGTGAGGGTGATGTTGCATGATCAGGGCCTACCTCTGCATTTGTGGGCTGAGGCATGCAACACAAAAATATATTTGTAGAACCAGAGTCCTCTTAGGATTCATGGCATGATTACGCCTGAGGAGGATTTCTCGGGGATAAATGTAGATGTATCACACTTCGAGATTTTTGGATCCTCTGTTTACTACCATGTCTCTGAAGTGTCAAGGAAGAAGCTAGAACTAAAAACAAAATTGGGGGTATTTGTGGGTTGCAAAAAAACTCCCCACAACTACTGTGTGTACTTTCCATCCCTTAGAATGAGAGTTGTGTGAAGGGATGTAAAATTTGACGAAGACAAAGCCATGCGATGCTCTCTTGAGAGGGAGCCTCAGATCCCACCAAAAGAGGAGATTTTAGCTCCAAAGGAGGAACCTCGATAAGTTTTGGAGCAACCACAAATTGAGGAGTAGAGAGTGGAGACAACCACTCAGGCATAACCATCTAGAGAAGGTAGGAAAAGAGCTAGGGAAGCTGAGAGACTTGTGCAGGATGTGAGGAAGAATGTGGGTGCTCCTTCAAATCAGCGCAAGTAGAGAAGGTCACCAGATCGGTACACTAGCTACATGGATCTAATGACTGAGCTTGTAGAGATTGAGCCACCCTCTTTCAAGGAAGCAATGAAGCAACTTGTATGGGTTGATGCAATGGTGGAGGAATACAAATCCATTGTAAAGAACAATGTTTGGGAAGTGGTCCCAAGACCAAAAGATAAATCAATTATGGGCTCGAGATGGATCTTCAAGGTGAAGCATGAAGTAGATGGAAGCATAGAAAAGTATAAGGCCAAATTTGTGGCCAAGGGGTACTCTCAAGTTGAGGGGATTGAATATGAGGAGACCTTCACTCTTGTAGCAAGGTACTCATCCATCAGATCAATTCTTGCTCTAGTTACACAGATGGGGTGGAAGATCCACTAGATGGATGTGAAAACAACATTCCTCAATGGATTTATTAAGGAGGAGGTGCATATCTAGCAACTAGAAGGCTTCGAGACTTTTGATCAGGAGTCTCATGTGTGCATACTCAAGCAAGCATTTTACGGTCTCAAGCAAGCACCTCATGCTTGGTACACCAAGATCGATAACTATCTCACCAGTTTGGGCTTCACCAAAAGTGAAGCAGATGCAAACCTGTATAATATCTTGGTATAAGGTAAATTATTGATTATTGTCTTATATGTTGATGACTTGATTTTAACTAGCGATGAGCAACTGATGATATCTTGCAAGGAGGACCTCGCAAGAGAGTTTGAAATGAAGCACGTAGGTCTCATGCACTACTTCCTCGGATTGGAAGTATGGAAAGGTGATGGGGAACTTTTTATCTCTCAGGGCATGTATGCCAATGAGATACTTCAGAGGTTCCGTATGGATAGTTGCAAACCCATGGAGACACCTCTAGTGACCAACCGTAGGAAAGAGGATACCACTTCAGGCGAGGAAGTGGATGCTACTGTTTACCAGTAGTTGGTGAGTTCACTAATGTATCTTGTGAACACACCACTAGATATGTGCTATGCATTCAACTAGCTGAGCCAAGCTATGGTTAGGACAACCAAGATATTTTGGAGGGAAACTAAGCACGTTCTATGGTACCTCAGAGGCACTAACTAGTTTGGACTATGGTACAGATGGACAGAGGGAGTGAAGTTGCATGGCTTCAAAGAGGCAGATTTAGCGGGAAGTCCTTCAGACCAAAAGAGTACATCAGTTGGAATTTTCACTGTTGGGTCCATAGTGGTTTCTTGGTACAATAGGAAGTAAAGATTTGTGGCACTTAGCTCAACAGAAGCAGAATACATGGCTACCGGTCAAGCAACATGTGAGGTGATTTGGATGAGAAAGATACTTATTGGATTGTTTGTTTCGATGATGGATCCAATCAGAATTGCATCAAGCTCTATGAAAATCCTATTTTTCATGATCGATCCAAGCATATAGATATTCGGTATCACCATTTACGGGATTGTGTGCAGAGGCAGATAATGTTGTTGCAGTTCATTTTAAATAAGGAACAAGATGCTGAAATTTTGACAAAGGCCTTATCAAGAGGGAAATTTGAGTTCAATAGGTGTAGGATGAGGGTGGTTGATAATACCTTTCTTGTTGAGAGGGAGTGTTGAAAAATGCAGAAAGAAATTCTCAAATTGATTTTGCTTTGATTAAATTGAGAAAAATTCATATTTCCACATCAACAGACAACTTGGATGATTTTAACTTGTGTGACATGGCTTGTGTCACCCAGTTTACTCAGTAAATTCGAGTTGGAGGAGTTACAGTTCATTTCTGCATGTGTGATTGCTAATTTGTAGCAGTCAAGGTTAGTTATCTTAGGTTGTTTTCAGTTAAACGAGTTTCAACATTTGGAGGAACTAGTGGAAGGTCAGTTAAGCAGTGGGACTTTAGTCAAACTCAATGATCATCTAGTTAACTGATCAATCAACCCAAAATAGCTAGTGCATGCAAATAATTTGAGTTACTGAGTTGAGGTGGAGATACCAAGGCAGTGTAACATCAATTGTAAACTAGTCTTGAGTGTACAGGTGTTGCATGCAGTCAGATGATCAACCTAAAGGAAATGTGCAATTCAATTGAGGGAATTTCCTAAATAATAGGGGTTAATTCCTCAAGTAATAGTGCAAGGAAATAGGAGCTCAAGCCGAGGCAAAATTTGAATTTGACTAAGTCTAGGTCAAATGCCTTCAGTGAGTAGAGAGATAGGTTGTGCACTTGCAGTGTGAGATCAGTTGAGAAGAACAATTGTAATGCACTCTGTTTCATTTGATTAATGCAAGCGACATTGTGTTTTTTAGCAAATTTATTTCTTGAGATAAAAATACTTGCTGCATGTGTTTTATTCTTCTTACATGTCTGAAATTTTTGTTCTAAATTGTGAAATAATGTCTGTAGAGCAATATTGTAGATCTGTGTCTTGTGATTTTTGTTAAAACTTCATGAGCAGTTGTAAATATATAACCTAATTTCTACAAATTATCTAATCTCGTAATGATTTCATAATCATCTAATAAAATATCAATGATTTATGATGGATTCATTGATACGTTGGGATTATATTATTGAATGGGATTAGGTAAATTATGATTTGCGAGATAGGAAATATGGAACGATCCTTGCCATCATTAATTGACGTGGAGGCTAATTAGATTGAGCCTTTTATTGATCTAGGTTAGAGAATAATATAAATGTCTCAATACTATGGGTCTATAGATTAAATTTAATAAAGTCAAACTAACATGTGTTTCCTCTCATAATGTCTAGGAACTGCTACTTTGTAACATCCTCCTCCCACATTTACCCAATTTAATCGGTCCACTGGGGTAAACATGTGATTAAGAGATACTGTGATGTGATTCAACTCCCCATGTACAGTTAAGGAAGTGGAACGGATAAAGAAAAACCAATCTGACCTTTCTCAGAAGCTACAGAACCTTTAAAAGACAACCAACCCTCCCGGGTGCCCAACCCTTGAGACAACTTGTCATTTTTATGAGGTATACCCCAAGTCGCTCCCATGATAAGCCATGCATGCAATTGATACGCTCCAGTCTCTCTCACACGAGGAATGCATGCGACTATGGCCTTTTTTAGGCAGTTTTGAGCTAGCGACCCCAGAGTCTGTGCCACTTTTTCAAGGTTAGGTCTCAGTTCTATGCCCAGAACTTCATGAAAATTCTTGAAACGATAAATAACAATGAATTAAAGTTAATAATGCAAACATTGGTGCATGGAATTGTTCTGACCGCTACTAGACATGACATGCATTTTGTCAAACATATCACAAACATGTAATCTATAGGTCATAACCACATATTTGAGCATAGGGGTCTCATACTTATCTGAGAATCATCAAGAAGAATTGATGCCTTATCACAATAGCTACATTATCATCTATTAGGTCATATATTCATTCACATTTCTTGTACTAATCAAATCATGATGAGAGCCATAACCAAAGTCTGTCATGAACCATGCTTATAACTAACATATAACCAACAAAATAACAAGAGTAGAACAACCATAAAAACCACATATTAACAAGTACATTTACACATGAAATACCAAAGGAAAAGGAGTTCTTATTAATGTATGCATAAGCCAACCAAGTTAGGGACTTCCATGAACCACCCGACCATAGATTGGGCTGAACCAAATATTTCTTTCAGCCAATCACCCTCGTGCCATATTCCAAGCATGAATGTGGGACTCACAACATAACCAATCAAGGCTTCCTCGGGATTTACTGTATATCCACCAAGGGATTCCTAGGCCCGAAACCCTCATCAATACAACCAGGCTTTACGACAATCCCACCATATCACAAGGACTAAACAAGCATGTATGCCTCCATATCTCTCCACCTAAATCGTGAATAATTTTCCATCTCCACCTTTAGGATTTACCGTATATCCCTCCATTCATTGTTCGAGGATTCTTAGGCCCAACGAGGCTCCACCCTCTAGGCTTTACCATATATCCCGCCATTCATAGGTCGAGGATTCCTAGGCCTACTAAGGGCATACACAATCGAGCTTTACCACAATCCCACCTTCATCGATCCAGTGATTCCTAGGCCTTGTGTTTCTCCCCTGAGACCACCCCACTCAGTTTCGAAACCATTCGACAATATAGCTCAACCAAAACAAGAGAACCCCATCACACCATGGCTATCTAGAAATGGAAAGGAAAGGCTGAAAACCACTATCATACCTAGAAAAACCCATGCCAAAGACAACAAGAGAACCAAAAACACACATGCATGCCAAAACTAGTAAGGAAAACATACATGCAACTCGATACCTGCAAGTAATCCCGCTGTAGCTGCTTCATCCCACTCTTCCTTACTTGATCCTTTTTTTCCCTTTGCTTTCTTGTCCTTCCTTTGCCTTCCTTCCTTCAATGCTAGAGTGCTCCAAGTATGAGAGAGAGAATAGAGAGAGAGCTCCAAAATCGAACTGACAAAAGGTTGTGAATTGATTCGCAGAAGCCTTTTTATTAATGAGGCCTCTATTTTCTTCATTTTCCATTATTTTCCTTCATTTTCCTCCTCACATGCAACTTGTGACCTTTCACCTTCCTTTTCTCCTAATTTCCATTATTTTCATAAACAAAATGCCAATTATTGCTTCTTGTATTTCCAAAACCTTTTCCTTTACCTCTACTAGTTTCCTTAGCCATAATAAACCAAAAGAACACCCATATTAGGATGTTTTGCCCAACATTAAGCTTGGAATACGTGTGCCATGACCTTGGTTATTATTTCACCTTTATTACTTTATTACATGGAATTTCGACTAGGGATGTTAGAGAACCCTTGGGGGAACACCGTCCTTTGTGTTCAATGACATCTACAACCAACAAGACTATTGAAAGGAAAAACATACTGCCCATGGAGCTTTATAACTTAGCTCGATGCAGTATTTACAATGATCAACTTGCTGAAAGAAAACCAACATGACACCCATACCTCTTATTGGAGCTTTATAACATAGCTCATGGCGATATTTACATCCATATACACATATACATATACCAAAACAACACACCAAAACATATGCCAAAAACATTCGCTCAGCCAACGAATAGAAAAGGATACATAGGCTGCATTTGATCCACCATCTTCCATGTAGCTTCATCGAGCCCAAAGTGCTTCCACTACACTTTAACCTGCTCGATTGCTTGGTTCTAGAGCATGAGCATATTTCTTTGCAAAATACACTGAGGTTCCGACTGGAATTCTCCATCTGGATCCACCTGCAGTACAGGCTAGTTAATCACATGATCAACATCTTTAACATACTTCTTAAGCAATTACACATGGAAAACATCATGAAATTTCACCATCAGAGGCAATGCAAGTCAATAGGCTACTGGTCCAATCCTTTTAAGAATCTTGAAAGGTCCAAAAAACCGAGGTGTCAACTTGCACATGATCCAATCCTCAAGGAGATCTTCTTGGGCTTGATGCGCAAGTACAACTGTTCCCCAACTTGAAACTCCTTAAACATCCTGTTCTAATCTGCATAACTCTTATGTCTATTCTGTACTGCCTTTTGATTCTTCTTGATTACTTGCATTTCCTGTCCCATCTCTACCAACATGTCCGGTCCTATCAACACCTTGTTCACTGGATCACTCCAACTGATGGGAGTGTTACAACTTCGCCCATAGAGTGCCTCAAATGGACTCATCCTTAGTGACTCTTGATACCCATTGTTTTAAGAAAAATCTACCAGTGGAAGATACTTTTCCAACTTTCGCTGCTGATGCATGATGTACATTCTCAATATATCCTCCAAAATCCTGTTGACCCTCTCTATTTGTCCATATGTTTGTGGATGATAAGTTATACTAAAGGCCAACTCTATATCCAAAACTGCAAATAACGCTTTCCAAAACCTAGAAGTGAACTTAGCATCCCTCTTTGCCACAATCTTCTTTGGAACACCATGCAACCTCACTATATCTATGATGAAGACATGTGCTACATCACTAGCTGAATAGGTAGACGTCACAGGAATGAAGTATGGTAGCTTTGTCATACTGTCCACCACAACCATGATGGAATCATGCTATCTAAATGTCCTCGGAAAAACTATGATGAAATCCATGGAAATGACCTCCCATTTCCACTTTGGAATTAGAATCGGCTATAATAATCCACTTAGGTGCTTACGTTATGCTTTTACCTGCTGACAATATAATCATCCATCAACAAACTTTGCCACTTCCTTCTTCAGATTCAAACAACGATAAAATTATTCACTGCTATCAATGTCTTTGGGTATCATGGGTGCCCTGAATATAGTTTTGCATGAAGTTCTCGCAAGATAGTCTTCTTGAGCTCACTGTCATTCAACACATAGATATTGTCCCTAAATTTGACCAAACCATCTGCTGTAAGATGATAGTCCACATCCTTATCACTTGTACCTTGCTGTAACCTATGCATAAGATCGATGTACCTGTCATCCTACTGTCCTGCCTATAAAATCTGATCCTGTAAGTTTGTCCCATAAGAACTCATAACTGCTATATGATTCATGTGCACTCTCCTGCTAAGAGAATCTGCAACCTTGTTTAACTTTCCCTTAATGTATTAGATCTCAAAATCAAACTTGTTAATCGTGGCCAACCATCTAGCATGCCTAACATTTAGATTCAATTGGTCAAACATATACCTCAATCCACTATTATCGCTCATTAATACAAACCTCCCGCTAAGAAGATAGTGCCTCCACATCTTCAATGCATGGATGATCGCTGGCAACTCAAGATCATGTGTCGGATAATTTTTCTCGTGCTCATTCATCTTCCGTGACTCATAGCTCAATACCTATCCTTATTGGCATTAAGAATCCACCAAGTCCTATCTTGCAGACATCTGTACACACCACAAACTCTTTGTCTGTATCTTCAATATTTAGAACTAGAGCATTTGTCAACAACTGTTTCAATTGCTCAAAACTTACTGCACATTCCTTTGTCCATTCAAATTTCTTACCTTGCCTCTGTAGTGATGTAATAGGATATGCAATCTGAGAGAAGTTCCTAATGAACCTCCTATAATAACTTGATAGTCCCATAAATGATCTTACCTCATCGATGTTAAACAAAGTTCGTACTCACAAGTTAAACACTCCAAAACACTTGGAATATGAAGGTGTCCATTGAGAATACAACTATATATATATATATATATATATATATATATATATATATATATATATATATATAATGTATGAATGAGAATATGATGAGATGGTTACCAATGAGGGCTCAATTATATACCTAGGAAGGTGCCCCTTCATGAATAGTCATGTCCTTAGAGACATGCCTCTTCTATACTAATCACTAATTAATCATTATTATGATTGCTATTATTATTTATATTTACATTATTTATATATATTATATTCATATCTTTTCCTTCCTCTTCAAAAAGCTTTGTCTTCAAAGCTTATTGCTAATAATACATGTCATCTTGTTTCTTTGTCTTATAATCTATTCCCATCTTTCAAAATTATTCAAGTTGTCCATTTTCGATGATATAAGATGATATGTTTCTATGAGTGATAAACAACAATTGTCAAACTGATAAGGAATATAACCATCCTAAATCAATATTCAGTGGAATCTTGTAGCTATTGGAAACTTGAGATGAATTGTTATCACAAGACTGGTTTATGGTGGCATCAATATTCTTTGGAATATAAGTCACTTGTCTCTGGTCTGAGTGATATGGATTTGTAGATTGGTAGAGATTACCACTTTTATGATTTGGGCGCCGATAAAAAGTTCTTGTGATTTGATTCCCCTTTATCCTATTTGTGGTGATTTCTTGATTTACTTGAAGTATCTGATTTCCTTCATGTATGGAAGTCACTTGGTTAAACACAAGATTTTCACTTGAAATTTCCATCATCTGAACTACAACATCTGAATCGTTTTTAGTCTATCTGGGATGTTATCGTCTTGCATTGTGATATTGACTGGATCGATATTTGTTCCTTTTTCTTCAACTTGGACTATTATGTCTGAAGACTTCGACACTTCTTTCGTGATACATTCTTCTAATTTATTTTTTAATGCTTTTTTTTAATCATTTTTAAGTTTCTTAATTTGTGTCAGTAATTTCTCATTGTGGTCTTGTTGAAGCCATGAAAATCGCTGCAACAACATGGGGGAAAACCACGCGGTCGGGGATTTGCATATCGTCCCTTATCCGTTTGGAATAGTGGCTCCTACTGGATATAATGGGACCAGTTGCCCAATAAAAAAGTGATAGGATGGATAGAGTGTTTATGACCAAAAACTAAGTGATAGATGGGGTGGTTTTCAAACTAGAATACATGTATATTAATATATATATTACCCAGGGTTTACTTATGTTTATGCGATCTAGAATAATTGTCCTTAGTGTATGATAATAAAGATTGATCAAGCACTTACAGAAATGAAAATATTTTAAGATAATTATTTTGATTAAATAGCTAATCAAAATAATTGATAAAACACATATCACATTTGTTGGCATTATGACACAGATTTGGCGCTATGTCACAAGTGTTGTCCTTAATGGCAACTCACTCAGATGACAGATCACATTTTAGGCTCTCAGAATGAAGAAAAAGAGGTATATGCAGGTTCCCCATTGAACAAGCCGCGTATACACGCGGGTTCGTAGACCAAAAGGCGCGTATGCATACACACACACTTTCATGTAAAGAAAGGCGCGTACATGTTGGAAAACTTAGTTTTGGTCTGTGGTATTTGGTCCATGGTATTGGTCCAAGGTATTCTGTTCGAAGTGTTGATCCCAGATATTTGGTCCAAGGTATTGCTTCTAAGTGGTTTTGGACCATGGTATTGAGTAAGGCCTAAGACTATAAAAGGAGGAGAAGATCATTAGGCAAGGGTACTCAAGCATTGAATATCGAATGAAGAATAAGATCTAGAATACATGTCATTGGGTTATGGTGCATAGCTGGATCTGAATCAAGGATGAACCTGAGCACTTTATGAAGGATAAGTTCTATTGATGGGTCAAGATCTTAAGGCTTGAAGAGAAGTCTCTTTGTGTGGTTTTGATCTTTTATCTGAATAATTGGTGCATGTCGTAATCTGTAAATCTGATGATCTGGGTATAACTGATGTCTGAAAATTTGTAAAGGTTAAATAATCTTTTACAGATCTGTACGCAGGTTCGTTATAGCAAAGGCGCGTATACACGTTGGTTCGACATTTCAAAAGTGCGTATACGTAGGTTTTCCTTAATACAAGTGCGTATGCATGCAGGTTCGTCGCATTGAAGTAGCTTACACCTCATAAAATATGTTTTAGCTACTTCTGATTGCTGTTGCAGTGTTCTGGGTTCTGGCTTGGGTTATGGTTACTGTTACTGTATTATGGTTACAACATTCAGAGAAGTGATTGTTTGATTCAGTTTTGGTTGGTGCAAAGGAGATTGGTTGATGCAGATATATTTTGATTAATGGATCTAGTTTTAAAATTTATGAAATGTGGTCCCTGAAAGAAAAAGAGAAGGTTGTAGCCTTCTGTAGGTCAACACCTACGTACTAGTAAACACATCAGCTAGTACAAGAGCTAAGGGGTTTGAAGCTCCCTTCTAGGAGAAGCTGGAGAACGAGAGAAGGTTGTAGCCTTCTGCAGGTAGAAGCCTACATACTGGTATAAGGCTGCACTAGTACATAAATATTGTAAAAATAAGTTTCTTATTAAAAGAAGATAGAGACAAATTGCAGCAGGTGGTTTTCACCCACATTGGATTTCCACCTTATATCTTGTGTTCTTATGTGTGATTGTCTGCTCTATTTTTACTATACCTGGTTACTGTTTATATGGTTCTGATACACAGATTAAAGATCAACATCTGATGAATTAACTAAATTATAAGTCTGCAGGGTATACGCTAGTTTCCTTAACTACAGTTGCGTATATACGCAAGTTTCATTAACTGAAATAGCGTATACAAATCTAAATGTGAAATGAAAAATTATTGACTTGCTAATACTAATTCACCCCCCCTCTCAGTATTATTTCCAACAATTGGTATTAGAGTAGGTCCTTCTGAAGAAGCTTGATCGCTTGAAGGAAGATCTATCATCATGAGTAACTACGAAAGAGAGGCATCCATTAGACCACTGATCTTTGATGGGAGCAACTTCGTTTATTGGAAGGTAATAACCACAACCTATCTTCAATCTCTTGGAATAGATGTCTGGGAAATCGTAGAAGGAGGATATACATTTCCATCAGCAATTCCTACAGATATGACAGGTAAAAAGCAATATGAAACCAATGCCAAAGCTGTCAATACATTATTGGGGAGTCTGTCACAATCAAAGTTTCTCAAAGTTATGCAGCTCAAGACCACCAAAGAAATATGGGACAAGATCATTCTAAGCTATGAAGGAGATGACAAGGTAAAACGTGCAAAACTACAATCTCTCAGAATTCAATATGAAACGCTCAAAATGCACAATGATGAAAGTATAGCTAATTACTTCTTACGTATAGATGAGATTGTTAATCACATGAAGAACTTTGGTGAAGAGATAAAAGAAGTTAATTTAATTGAAAAAGTTTTAAGATCTTTGTCTACTAAGTTTGAATCAAAAGTTTCTGCCATAGAAGAAAAGCAAGATCTTCAGAGTATCAATATGACACAGCTGCATGGAATCTTAATTGCTTTTGAAATGAGAAAAGGAGGTCCATTAGACATGAGAGAAGCCGCCTTTAAAGCTTCAGGAAAAGGAGAGCTCAATGAACCAGGACATATTTCAGAAGGAGAGGAAGAAGCAAACTTTGTCAAGAACCTTCAACAGGGTTCTGGAATATTCAGAGGTAAACTACCTTTCAAATGCTTTGCTTGTGGAAGAGTCGGTCATTATGTGGTCAAATGTCCTCATAAAGAAAATCTTAATAAAGGTAAGGAATCAAAGCATGAAGATAGCTATGGTTTATCAAATAGTGATGAAGATGAACATGGTAATGACTATATACTTCTTATGGCTTTTGAAGATGATGATTTCTTGGATGCTTTAGATGAAGATGACCTTTATGAAGAAATCTCTAAACTCAAAATCTGTCTAGAAGAAAAGAATATGATTATAGATACTCTGACATTCCAACTTGCTGAAAGAGAAAAACACAATGAAAAGTTAGAATGTGAAATTGTGGGTCTAAGAAAAGATATTGAGAAAACAAAAGATCTCAATCTCAGATTTGCTAAAGGATCAGAAACTTTAGATGAAATTATCAAAGTGCAGTGCTCTCCTATGATAAAGACAGGTCTTAGATATACTGAAGAAGCATCACAGAAGCCGTCAACCTCCACTAAAAGCTATCTTGATGTAGCAAAGAGAAGTGAACAGTTTGACAATCGTCAGCAAAGGCATAAAGCAGATCACCAGGTAAATTGGGTTCAATCTACTTCAAGGATGAACAGAAGCTACAACCAACCTCAGGTAAACCATACTCAATCTGTTTCAAGAATGAATCACTAGGTCAATAGATTCGATCATCGCAGGAACTTCTTTAATGGCCAATGTTTTTCATGTCATAACTTTGGACACAAAGCTGCTCAATGTGTTGCTTACAAGACCATTATGACTAGAGAAGCACAAAATCAAAGGAATGTGACTGGGATCATGAAAATGACCTACAATAACTTTTCTCCTCTTGAAAATGAAATAGAATGCTCTATCTGTAACAACTTCGGTCATGAAGATTCTGAATGTAGGAGTAAATTTCGGCAAACATCTCAGAAGGAGAAAACTTCATTGGATCACAAAACATGGAGAAAGAAAGAACCACAAATAGAAAGATGTGGTATAGCCTTGTATGCAGAAGGACAAGAAAATCAGTGGTATATTGACAGTGGATGCTCGAAACACATGACAGGTGATAAAGAAAAACTTCAGCCATATAATGCCTTAGAAAAAGAAAAGAAGGTCTCATTTGGAAATGACACTCCTGCTGTCATAAAAGGTAAAGGTTCTGTTCTCTTAAAAGAAAAGGTTAAAGCTAGGAATGTTATGTATGTTGATGGTCTTAAGCATAACCTATTGAGTGTTAGTCAAATGTGTACTCAAGGAAATGAAGTAGTATTTCGATCAAATGGATGTGTTGTTCGTGAGCTTGATACAGGAGAAACCATGATCAAAGGCGTAAGAACTCCAAACAACTTATACATACTCAAGGGAGGACAACAACAATGCTATCTAAGCAAAAATGATGAACATTGGCTATTGCACAGAAGATTGAGGCATTTAAGCTTCCCTCAAATAAGGAAAGCATGCAAATACCAAGTTGTTCGTGATCTTCCTGATATCAACATTCCAAAAAATACAATATGCAAGTCATGTCAATTTGGTAAGCAAACCAGAGCACATTTCCTGGAAAAGGAAGGATCAACTAGTAAGCCTCTTGAACTTGTTCATACTGATTTATGTGGTCCATCAAGGAAAAAGTCACCTCGTGGAGAAGAATACTTTATATTGTTCATTGACGATTTTTCCACAATGTGTTGGATAGGACTTCTAAAGCATAAAGATGAAGCATTTGAAAAATTCAAAGCCTTCAAAGCTTTGGTGGAAAATGAATCAGATCGCAAAATCAAATGCCTCAGATCTGATCGAGGAGGGGAATTTACCTCGGATGAATTTTTCGACTTTTGTGAAGAACATGGAATAAGAAGAGAATTTTCCACCGCGAGGACTCCTCAGCAAAATGGAGTGGTAGAAAGGATGAACATAACTATTCAACAAATGGCTCGTGCCATGCTAGATGAGTCTGGAACTCCTGCAACCTTCTGGGGTGAAGCTGCATTTGCTGCCGTCACTATTCTCAAAAAAACAAACATTCGAGTAAACAACACTCAAACTCCACATGAACTTTGGTATGGTAAGACTCCTACTATAAAATACTTCAAAGTTTTTGGAAGCAAATGTTACATCAAAAGGACTGATGAAAAACTTGGCAAGTTTGAACCTATAGCTGATGAAGGCATTCTCCTTGGTTACTCTTCCCAGAGTAAAGGATATAAGTGTTATAATAAAAGACTAGGGAAAATTGTTGAAAGTATTGATGTTGTGGTTGATGAAGCAGGCCAAAATCCAAAGCAGGTAAAAACCGAAGATTATGAAGAAGATGAGGATTATCCTTCCACATCAAATCAGACTAATTCTGAAGAAGAAACCAATGAAGCACCAAAAGAACAGATAACGGTAGAAGAAAAGACTCCATCTAGGTATGTTTAGAAAAATCATCCAAGGACTCAAATTTTCGGACAGAAAGAGGTAGGGGTGTAGAAAAGAAGAACTATTACAGAAGCTTCAAGCTATCTAGCATTGATTTCCACCATCGAACCTTAAAATGTACATGAAGCATGCAAAGATGAATGTTGGGTCAAGGCCATGAATGAAGAGCTTGAGCAAATTGAAAAGAATAATACTTGGGAATTAGTTCCTAGACCTCATGATAAGAATATCATTGGAACCAAATGGATATTCAAAAACAAGCTGAATGAAAATGGAGAAGTTATTAGAAACAAGGCTAGACTTGTTTGTAAAGGATATGCTCAACAAGAAGGTATAGATTTTGAAGAAACTTTTGCACCTGTTGCTAGACTTGAAGCCATAAGAATGTTCCTTGCTTTTTCTAGCTTTTAGAACTTCAAAGTATACCAAATGGATGTAAAATCTGCCTTTTTTAATGGAGACTTAGAAGAAGAAGTATATATTGAGCAACCAGATGGATTCATCCTTGGAAATGATCCAAAACTTGTATGCAGACTCAGAAAAGCTCTCTATGGTCTAAAAGAAGCTCCAAGGGCCTGGTATTACCGTCTTGAGAAATACCTCCATCAACAAGGTTTTTCAAAAGGATCAGCTGATAGCAATCTATATACAAAGATTGACAATGATAAATTACTAATACTTGTTGTGTATGTTGATGATATCATTTTTGGTAGCAATGAAGAAACCATGAGTCAAAACTTGGCTTTGGTAATGCAGAAAGAATTTGAAATGTCCCTGCTTGGTGAACTCACATATTTTATTGGTTTACAAGTTCAACAAAATAAAGATGGTATTTTTCTATCACAAACAAAGTATCTCAAGCATATCTTGAAAAAATATGGGATGGGAGATTCTAAACTAGTATGTACACCTATGGTAACAGGATGCGGTCTCAGTTCAAATGATGAATCAGCAACAGTTCATCAACCAACCTACAGATCCATGATTGGTAGTCTGCTTTATCTAATAGGTACCCGACCAGACATCATGCACGTAGTGGGAATAGTTGGAAGATTCTAAGCAAATCCAAAGGAATCACACCTTTAGGCAGTCAAAAGGATTTTCAAATATCTTCAAGGAACACAGAACTTTGGTTTATGGTATCCTAGGGATACATATCTTACACTTCATGCATATACAAATGTAGATTGGGCAAGAAGCATGGATGATAGAAAAAGCACTAGTGGTGGTGCATTCTATATGGGTTCCAGATTAGTATCTTGGTTCAGCAAGAAACAAAGTTCAATTGCATTATCTACAGCTAAAGCAGAATATGTGGCTGCTACATCTTGTTGCACACAACTACTTTGGATGATGCAAACATTGCAAGACATTCAGATCACATGTACTCCACCCATCTCTATTCTATGTGATAATACAAGTGCAATCAATATTTCAAAGAATCCAGTCATGCATTCCAAGACCAAGAACATGCCTATCAAATATCATTTTCTCCGTGAACAAGTGCTTGAACATAAGGTCAAATTGGAGTATGTTCCCTCCAAAGAATAGGTTGCTGATATATTCACCAAATCGTTGCCCAGGGAGACATTTGAATATCTCAGGCAGAAGCTGGGAGTAGTTGATGCATCATCTTGCTGTTGAAACTTATTTTTTTCAGAGAAAAGTGGTTGTACGTGAGTTTCATGAAGCGTATCCGCTTACATACGTTGGTTGCTGTGGATACAGTCGCGTATATGTTGGTTTGAAGAAAGACGGTGGGCTAGAATCAGGATGAAAAGGGTCTGATATGAGTCTGACAGTGATCATCTGGCACAGGTTCAGAGGGAGCATATACTTCTAATAATGCATTGTTGGCATTACCTTAGAATATCTTGGTACAATTTCACAGTTGTTTTTGATTCAAGTGGAATAGGTGCAGAGGGAGATCATGGTTGCTGGTTTGGATGGTGATTGATAGATGCTGCTGATGATAGTTGCTGATAACTATCATAGTCTTGTTTTAGATATTTTGTCTCTATGTCATGTATATCTTTTATTATCAAGGTCATGTAATGACCTATTTTGTTTCCCCACTATGCATGGGATGGATGATGTAATGTTCTTGTTTTGACAATGTATAAACTTTTGGTATATCCCCACTTGGTTGGGAGATGGATGAGTCAATCTTGGAATTTCCCCACTTGGTTGGGATATGGATGTATGTATGAGTCTTTGGTGATAGAGATGGATGTATGTATCAGTCTTTGGTGTTAGGAAGGTCATTTATGATGTATAGAGTCATGTTCTTCTTGTAGAACATCTTTTTGCATACCTTGCTTACAGTTAGGGGGAGCATGGACAACACACTTCAGCATATCAGAGAATTCAGCATGTACTCAGGGGGAGCATAACCCTTTGCCCTTGATGACAAAGGGGGAGAGTGACTTGGGGTTGCCATCAAGTCCAAAGGGGGAGATTATTGGCATTATGACACAGATTTGGCGCTATGTCATAGGTGTTGTCCTTGATGGTAACTCACTCAGATGACAGATCGAAATTTAGGCTCTCAGAATGAAGAAAAAGAGGTATATGCAGGTTCCCCATTAATCAAGCCGCGTATACACGTGGGTTCACAGCCCATAAGGTGCGTATGCGTACACACGCACTTTCATGCAAAGAAAGGCACGCACATGTTGGAAAACTTAGTTTTGGTTCGTGGTATTTGGTCCATGGTATTTTGATCCATGGTATTGGTCCAAGGTATTCTGTCCGAAGTGTTGATCCTAGGTATTTGGTCCAAGGTATTGCTTCTAAGTGGTTTTGGATCATGGTATTGAGTAATTCCTAAGACTATAAAAGGAGGAGAAGATCATTAGATTGAATTTCGAATGAAGAATAAGATCTGTAATACAGGTCATTGGGTTATGGTGCATAGCTGGATCTGAATCAAGGATGAACCTGAGCGCTTTATGAAGGATAAGTTCTATTGATGGGTCAAGATCTTAAGGCTTGAAGAGAAGTATCTTTGTGTGGTTTTGATATTTTATCTGAATAATTGGTGCATGTCGTAATCTGTAAATCTGATGATCTGGGTATAACTGATGTCTGAATAGTTGTAAAGGTTAAATCGTCTTTTACAGATCTGTACGCAAGTTCATTACAGCAAAGGTGCGTATACACGCTAGTTCGACATTTCAAAAGTGCGTATACGCAGGTTTGCCTTGATACAAGTGCGTATGCACGCAGGTTCGTCACGTTGAAGTAGCATACACCTCATAAAATATGTTTTAGCTACTTCTGATCGCTGTTGTAGTGTTCTGGGTTCTGGTTACTGTTACTATATTCTGGTTACAACATTCAGAGAAGTGATTATTTGATTCATTTTTGGTTGGTGCAAAGGAGATTGGTTGATGCAGATATATTTTGATTGATGGATCCAATTTGAAAATTTATGAAACGTGGCCCCTGGAAGAAAAAGAGAAGGTTGTAACCTTCTATAGGTCAGCACCTACATACTAGTAAACACATCAACTAGTATAAGAGCTAAGGGGGTTGAAGCTGGAGAACGAGAGAAGGTTGTAGCCTTCTACAAGTAGAAGCCTGCGTACTGGTATAAGGCTGCACTAGTACATAAATATTGTAAAAAGAAGTTTCTTATTAAAAGAAGATAGAGACAAATTGCAGCAGGTGGTTTTCACCCACATTGGGTTTCCACCTTATATCTTGTGTTCTTATGTGTGATTGTCTGCTCTGTTTTTACTGTACCTGGTTACTGTTTATATGGTTCTGATACACAGATTAAAGATCAACATCTAATGAATTAACTAAATTATAAGTCTGCAGGGTATACGCTAGTTTCCTTAACTACAGTTGCGTATATACGCAAGTTTCATTAACTGAAGTAGCGTATACAAATATGATTGTGAAATGAAAATTTATTGACTTGCTAACACTGATTCACCCCCCCTCTCAGTATTATTTCCAACAACATTAAATAACGTTAAGAAATTGCTCATTTATGTATTAAGGTTGACAATTCTAGCATGTTTAGAAGTGAATTAATACCGAACTGCATTAGAAGAGATACATATAGTAAACAATATAAAGAGAAATGACTATTAATTCATAAACAAAACAAATGTACAATTATAAAAGTACTCGATGTATATGACTCTGCTCATGAAAGAAATAGTTCCAATCTAGTATTTTTCATTAAGATGGTTTCAAAAGTATAAAAGCACAAGATTCCAAAGCCTTGTTTACAAAACTTCATGACTATGATACAGTCATTCTACTAAGAGAAACTTCAAAAGTATAATAGTGCAAGCTTCCAAAGTTTTTATTTATAAAATTTGGGGACCCTTTCTTTGTAGATATGAAAGGGTTTATATAATAAAAATAAGAAATAAAATTAGACATTATATGAAAGTTCCGAGGAGGTTAAAATAACTCTCCTTAAAATAAGTGACAAAAATATAGAAATAGAAATTGTTGAAATGACGAGCTCAAGGATGCAATTGTGTCTATTCTTTAATTCGTCGCCTGAGCTCGTAAATATCCATCATTGGCTTAACTTCAGAAGGCTGACTTGTCCTCATGCATAGCTGTTTTGTATACACTGCATCTGGCAACATAGGAAGCATATGGGTGGATGAATTAGCAAGGCAGCGTAACATTAGCCACTGACTGTGTGGCTTCACCAGATATCTCTAATACACTTTCCAATTGAGCTTGGCCAACTTTTTAATCTCTTCTTCCTTTTCTTTTGAAGTTTCTTTCCATTGCCTTTCCAAGACTTTGATATCAGGAAGACTACCAAGTGGGCATTCTTGAATCAGGTTAGCATTGTGCAGGTTATCATTGATAGTTTCAATGATGTTCTTTGCAGCATCGATTGCTCTGGAGACTACTCTTTCTGCCTGTTTCACTTGAATGTCCCAATTAGTAAAGAGGATTTCCTTGTGTGATCCTCTATTATGGGAAGATCTGCTGCTTTACCTTATGGATTATCCTGCCATGTTATGAATCCTGAGATTTGATTATCAATATCATTGAAAGTCACCCTCAGATCAGATGATTGATTCATTAGTGAATCACTTTTGATACACAATGGATTGATGATAGACAACTTTTGAAAGAACATTGCTTGTTTCTTTGACAATAGAGTGCTTAGCTCCAATGCTTATTTTATAAAACCCTCCACTTTAGGATTGTCCTTCAACTCATCAAGTGAAACTGGAGCTGTTGTATTTGGACATCCTTAGTACTTGTCTCTGCCTGATATTGGAGCTTTAATTGATCAAAGCTTTGCTGTAATTGGGACATTTGTGTCTTAATTTGATGGTCAATACTTTATCTTTCTTCTGCCAACTGCTACCCTAACTGTTGAATTCTCTCTTCTTTCTCTATGACTAGTTGTCGAACCTTTGTTGCTTTGTCAATCATAGCAGATGCATAAGCACCTGCAAATTGTGACAACTTTGTCAAATTTTCTGAAGGATCAATTGGAGTATCCTTCCATACTATATCCATAGGTACATCACCAGGAATGACTGCTGATGATGGCTTTGTTCTTCTCCTTTTCCTCTGTCTTTTCACCACAACTCGATGACTGGGACTGTAAAAGACATTAAGAGGAGGGATTTCTTCCACTTTAAGGACTATCTCAAATGAGGGGAATGCCGGGATGATCTCAACTTCCTCTATAGTGACAGCTTTATCGGTATCCCTATCAGTAAACAAGTTCTGTCCAATGTTCCGGGGTGTGCTAAATGTTTTATCCATTTCAATGTTTCCTGTCCCTTGCTGTTCTCTAAGCTGCTGATCAACTTGTTTCCAGGCTTCATCTAGCTGATTCTTGAGGGGATTTTCATCAGTATGTACTTCTATGGATTTATATTCCACTTCAATATCCTTGGAAACCTTTTCTGGTTTTTGTTCAAAATTCTTTTCTGAACTCTTCTCTGAATTCTGCTCTGAGCCCTATTTTGACTTCTGTCCCGAACCTTGTTCCGAGCCCTTTTCTGAGTCTTGCTCTGAACCTTTCTCTAAATCTTGCTCCTCTTGGATAATCGGTTGAGGGATCCTCAACAGATTCAAAGGGGAATTTTGCAGTGTTTTTTCTCTGTATTGTTGGAATTGGGCTACCCTTTTTGGATCCAGTTTTATCGTGGCCAAACACTGCACTTGTGAAAATAGTTAAACATATTTAAATAGGTCATTGTATTCATCATCTTCATGACTAAACTGTCTAATTTTCACTTGGGCAGTCAACTTTTGTGCAACTTTGTTAGGGTCAAATTGTCTGCTGGGAATGGTAGCAAGATTCAAGCATGTAAGATTATCGATTTCAAGCGCATCATGCTTGAAATAATGTAGAGTATAAACACCACATTGGATGGGGAATGAAGGCCAAAGAGATTTCTTGGCTTCCTTTAGGGTATTTGTCAATCCATCCCCTACAGTTTGATAGGCAATCTCCCTGGCCAGTAGTTTATCAGGGACATACAATGGGAGGACATGAGGAGGTGCTAGACTTCCATAGAATTAGACATAGTTAAAAATATCTTCTCCAAACAACCTTCCTATTGGTATGAAATCAATTTTGGCCTCATCAGACAATCTTGGGGCCCTTTTGTCAAAAAAGGCTTGGTGGATGGATAAGATAACTCCTTGGAAAATTTTCTAGAAATGGTTGTGGAAATTAGATTCCCACATGATTTTATGGTATATATGGATAGGAGTGGGATCTTGAATGGTCCATTTCCACCCCATGGTTGGGAAACTGGTAGTGAAACAGACCACATCCATAATATATGCACTCATAAAAAATGGCGGAACTACTCTGGTAGTGACATACCGATGTTGCCTAAACTCTCGGATTTGGAAGGCAATGTTATTAGAAATGATAGTGCCCCAATCCATTATAAAAGAATTGAGTGCTGCCTCAATTAGAGGAACCCATTCAACTAAAATCTTAGCAATATTAGCATGCCCAAAGGGTCTACACATCATAGCTGCGATATAAGAATAGGGAGCGACGAGAGAAGATACTGAGTACATACCCGATTTCTCATGCTTGTGTTTGTTTGGGTAGGATCTCCATTGTTTAATTGGATCTGATGCTACATCATTCTCACTTGCAAAGTGCTCGAGGAAAGCTTTATTATACACCTTCTGTGGGTCAGGTATATGGTACATTTTCTTCAAGTCTTCAGTTGTAAAGGACCCGATGATTGTTTTCTTTGAAGTCAAAAATGTCTTATCGACAATGTTAATATTCTCAATTATCCCTTTTACCATATCGGTATAAGGAAGGATCTTGGGTTGAGCAACAATCCTCTAAAGAAAAGAGCTGGCAACTTCATAGTTGGAGGCTTCAGAAGAGGAAGTAGGTTAGTTGTTGCCACTCTTTGAATTACCTTATGCCCTTTGCTTTCGAGCAATTGGTACATGGATTCCTAAGAGGATGTTCCACTGTGTATTGTGCATGTAGTATCTGAGAAAAGTGGGGGCATTTTCTGGTAAATTGGGGGAAGATGGTGCAGATTGTGAAGTCTCCATGGCTTTCTTTACTTTCTTTTTCTTAGTCAGCTTGTTACGCAACCTCTTCTCGGGTTAAACTTACAAATTGGAAACACAAAGGAATGAAGAATGTTGTAGTGTTTTCTTCTCAATGATGTACGAAAAGAACCCACTTAATATTGTGAAGAATGTTGTAGAGTTTTATTCTCAATGACGTACGAAAAGAACCCACTTAAGATTGTGGATGACAAACAATCTCAACAATAGAAATGACTGCTAAACATTGTAGATCTGCAACTATTGATAGAAACAAAACCTGCCAAAATTCTGATCTATGCTACGATCATAGTTAAACAATGAAAGAAAGAGTAATAACCCCAAACATCCAATGGAAACCAGATATGTAAAGAATAATTTTATAATAACACCTGTGAAGAGAACAGATAAATGTTACCAGTCCTCCTCTATGGGATGGGTTCTTGGCTATCCTCAAATGTCTTCAGCTTTTGTAGAGTCTCTCTCCTCTATAATGCATAAACCCAACAAAAATATGGTGTGCGACAATGAAAATAATCAGAGTTACAACAATGAGTGCAACAATGAAAATAATCAAAAGTGAATAATGAATGGAAAACCCTTCTATTTATAACAAAATATTGAGTTATCCTCGAATAATGAGCAATAATAAAATATTATTGATCCCATTCTTAGAATAACCACTTGGAATATTTTATTATATTTGTTTAGGAGGGAAAAAGCATTTAAACTTTTATTTAGAAATAATAAATAAATAAATGATTTATTTATCATCTCAATGAATTAGTTAAGTAATAATAAGCAAATAAGGATTTATTTAATTATTCCTAAGGGATTTAGTGAAATTTAACAAAGAATAATAGTTAATTATTGATTAATTAATTATTCTTAGAGAAAAATAAGAAAAATAATGATTGATCTCTTTATTTTTCATGATTGGGTCAAATTTGACAAAGAATAATAATAAAACAATGGTTTAATTAATTATTTCTAGAAGAAAATCAAATAAATAGTGATTTATTTAATTATTCTTCATGGGTTTAACTATAAATTACTTAACAAAGGTGGTTTATTAAGTAATTTCTCACAACGAAAGCAATTTTACTATGGTAAAATTGGCTTTAAATGGTGTACTCAATTTTTTGGTGATAACAAAGAGCAATATGTTTGAATGTGGAAGCGTTTTAACTTACACGACTTGAAATGACAGGAAGCATAGTTTAAATGCGAACAAATCTATACAAGCCATCAAATCACCTTAGGCTTTTAAATCATAAATACAGTTAGAATTTTAAATAACTAAAATCATGGCTTCACGTGGTTATTTATTATCCTATTAATGTATAGCATTGAAAAAACCTTTCAAACGGTATAGAAAACTTGTTTTCATGTGTTTTGCCAATATGCGATAACGATATCACTATATCGGTTCATTGGGTATGGGATGTGTATCATGTGATGATCGCAATATCGCAATCAAAGGTTTTGGAATAGAGGGGAATGGATATTGCCAAAGGTTTTTTGCGATTGCAAAATCGCGAGGAATGACGTGGTGTTAGAGTAGGCCCGATTGATGATTAATGAGCGCGGATTTTCCTTTACGTTCAGTCTTATGATTTTATTAAAGCGCGCCTTTTAACAGGTAGCTTTATTGCAATTGGAAGATCAAAGGTGAAAGGAGCGGCAAGCCTTTTGCTAATTTGCGATTTATCCGAACGCGACATGTTTATAGACTGTATTAATTGTTTTATCGGGTCTATATAGTTTATCGCATATCGCAATTGGAATGGTCCTTGGTTTTTTTTATATATTGTGTTCGTTATAAAATTGCGATGCGAGAAAGTTCTGACATAAAGTAGTTTTTTGACAATACTTAAGCCTTTTGAGTTTTGGACATGTTTGGTTCTCGGGGGCTATTCTTTATCGCATCGCAAGTTTCGAAAGGATAAAACAAGGAATTGTTCTTTGATACTTGCGAAATGTGATATGTCGGGATTTATTTAAGGCAAGCTTATTCAATTTGTTTGGGCCTAATGAATTTGGATTTGTTTATTCAAAAAAATAAAATTTATCCTTTTAAAACCCTAAAATATTTTATTTTCCTATGTTTTGAATTTTAAAGGGTCCCCATTTATTTATATAATAATTTCCTAAGAGATTTATAGATAAATAAATGTGGGGGGGGGGGGTTGTTGCACAACACAACAATTGGCGATTAACTGGAAGAACAAGTTATATTTGAAATGAAATTTCTAAAACTTTCCTATGTAAAAATAATTCAGGAAAGGAAGAGTATTTTCGAAATATTTAGATAAGTAACATTACTCTGTATATATAAAAAAACTCACTTAATCATAATTCCTTTTATACCCTCTTATAGATGAAAATACTTTTTATCTATATCAGTCTTTAATTGGTTGTAAAGAGAAAGCAGGGGGATTTTTACAACTTATCGTTTTAATATACTCATTTGTCATAGGTAGAGCCACTACAACTAACAAGCGTTCATAGCCCCAATCCATTTATGAGTGCATTCTTTAGAGATAATTTCAAAAATATATGTCTATTTCATTTTTTCATTTTTTATTTATTTAATTTTTTGTTGACAATTTTTTGCATTACCTAAAAGCCATTGTCCTAGTTTGGTGACCATAAAGTGACAATGCCATTCACTGGTTGTAATTAAACTGAACACGCTGGTTCATGATGAGACCCCTTGTATTAAGATAATCATAAGCCATTACCCTGGTTTGGTATTCAGTGTTGGTAATGTCAATCTATTATTTCTCTATGAACATGGTAAGCAGGCTCGTGATGAGACCCCTTATCTTTTAATGTTAATATATTTTTGAATTACACTCTAAAAAAAATAAAGTTAATGGATGGGGAGAATCATTGACTCCTTCAGAGTTTTGGATGACAATTTTAGAGTTGGAGATGCTTAGCTATAAATAGTCTTTACTTTGTTAAAGATAACCTTTCTTGACTCTTAATAGAATAAAATAATTTTATAAAGTTGAGGGCTTTTCAAAGAAGTTACAACTTCAATGGAAAAAGAAAATTTCAGAGTTTTATGATACCTATCTAATTTTCAATGTTGTGATCTTCCTTAAGGTTTCCTACTTTCAAAGCAAAGGATCATAAAATATTTCAAGATATTTTATTGTAAAGCCAAAAGTAATGATATTTAACATTATTTTCTAACAAAACTAAAAATGTAAATGCAATAATGTTACAGTAGAAGATATTATCTTCTAAGAAAAGAATTTTTTCAAAATAAGCCCATTGACAGGAAGAGAATCTCTCTTTCCTGATAAATCTTGCAATATGGATGTTGATGGGCCTATTTGTCCAACAATTTGAAATGGTCCAAGCCACATTTAATTTAGTATGATTTTCTTTTTCCTCATGCCCCTTGTCCCATTTAAGGATGAGATCTCCAATTTGAAAAGATTTTGTGGAAACAAAACTTGCATCAAAAGAAGATTTGACTAGCTGCTGATGGCAAGCATGTGTAAGCTTGGCTTTCTCTCTTTCTTCTTCTAGTTTAAGAATTTGAGCCTGTCTTAGCTGTAAAGAAGAAGGTGTTTCTTTGATAAATTAGACTAGGGATAATGAGGGAAGAGGTAGATTCGAAGGGATGATAGACTCATTCCCATATACTAGATTAAAGGGAGAAGTGCCTATTGAGGCCTTCTGAGTTATTCGATCTACCCATAGAGAAAATGTCAAAGATTTGTGCCAATTCTTTTGGCTTTGATCAACAGTTCTTTTAATAATTCTTATGAGGTTATTATTGGTTGATTCTACTAGACCATTTCCTCGGGGGTAGTATTTAACAGAGTACTTAATTTTAAAACCCCTCTTAAGAGAAAATTTAGTCATATTATTTCCTTAAAAGTAAGATGCATTATCAAACATAAGTTCAGTTGGTAAGCCAAATCTAGTAATAATGAGCTGATCCATGAATTTAATGATAGAATCAGAATTGGCTACCTTTAGTGGAATTTATTCCACCCACTTAGTAAAATAGTCTGTAGCTTATAAGGATATACTTATGTTGCTTTGAAGAATGAGGAACAATCTCACCTATGATGTCCAATAACCATCGTTCGAAAGGTTGTTCAATGTTGACTGGTTGCAGAGGTAAGGCTGGTTTTCGTTGTTTTCTAGTTGTAGTCTGGCATATTTTGCATTTCCTCACGTATTCATGGGTATCTTTGAACAAAGTTGGCCAATAGTACCCAACATGCAGGATCTTATGTGCAGTGGTATCTCCTTCAAAATGTCCACTGACTGGTCCATCGTGGAGTTCCTGCAAAACCTTCTGTGTTTTAGACTTTTCAAGACATCTTAATAATAAAAAATCCTAATTTCTTCTAAATAACACATCATCAATGATTTCATATTGATTTGATTTTAATCTTAAAGCCCTTTTCCTTTTGTGATTGAGTTTAGGGGGAGCATATCCATTTTTTAAATAGAAAATGAGATCAACATATTGGGACTCTGAATCATTTAGGCTTACCTTAGATATGTGTACAATACTACCTGAGTCCTCATCTGCTGGTAGGTTGGAAGCTCCTGTAAGAAATATGAAAAAACCTTGTCCTTTGACAATTTTGGTTGGTTTAATGTCAATATCATATTCTTGCAGGGCTGTTACCCAATTTTCCCTTTTTTCCCCTACTTCCCTTTGCATAAGAAATTATCTCACTGCTGAGAACGAGACTATTATTTTAGTGTGCGTTTTTAGGAGAAAAGGCTTGAAGTGCTTTACAGATTTGAAAACAACAAAAGCTTGCTTCTCCACCTCTGAATAATTTAGTTCAGCACCTTGAAAATTAGAACTAAAGAAAGAGATGGGTGCTTTAATTTGTTGATCATTAAGTTGTGTTGGAACAACAACAAACGATGCTTGAGAAGTGAAAGTATACAAGATGAAATGATTAGAAAAAATGGAGTTATTAAAGAGGGAACATTCATAATGGCTTGTTTGATTAAATTAAAATCCTCCCTTTTGTTATATCCCCACTTAAAGATTGAATTTTTCTTAATCATGGTTTGTAATGGTAAAACAATTTGGGAAAAGTTAGGGACACATCTTTTAACAAAATTTCTCTGACCTAGAAAGGACTGCATATATGTTTTATTGTGGGGCAAAGGAATTTCAGAAATTTCTTTTAGTCTATCTGGATCGATACAGATGCCCTTTTTGGATACAATGAACCCTATAAGCTTACCTTCATCTAGAGAAAAATAAGTTTTCTTTAGATTTAATGAAATTCCATACTTCTTGCAGCGTTCAAAGAGTTGCTTCAAGTCATGTAAATGGTTGTTTCTCTTCTTGGAATAAACAGTTACGTCATCCAGGTAAATGACAACAATTTTGTTTATCAAACCCTTGAAAGCCATATCCATAGCTCTTTGGAAGGTTTCCCCTGCATTTATTAAACCAAAAGGAATTTTCTGGTAGGCATAGGACCCCCATTTAGTCCTGAACATAGTCTTTAACCTATCATCTGGGTGGACTAAGATTTGGTTATATCCTGAAAATCCATCAAGAAAAACATTAGTTCAAAAACAGCTACTGATTGCAGTATTTGCTCCATTGTCGGTAATGGGAAATTGTCCTTCTCACAAGCTTTATTGAGATTTCTAAAATCTATGCAGATGCGAATGCCACCATTTTTTTTCCTGACATGTACTAAGTTTGAAACCAATTTTGAATGCCTAACAGGAAATATAATCTTGGCTTTAAGGAGTTTATTCAGCTCAGACTTGATTTGGATTTCTAGATTGGGGTGAAATTCCTTAATTTCTGTTGTACTGGTTTGTCATTGGATATCATGGGAATAATGCGTTGTATGATGGAGGTATCATATGTTTTAAGATCGTCGTAGCTCCAAGTAAAGATACTTTTATACTTTTTTAACAAATGAATAAAGGCTAATCTCTCATCAGATGAGAGACCTAGTATTAGATTGATGTTTTGTGGTCTGATAGCAGTTCCAAGGTTTATTAGTTCAAACCTTAAGGATGAAATTTGGAGTTTAGAATTAGTAACCTTCTTAAATCTGCCTTTTAGATCATAAAGATCTTCAAGTTTGACCATAGATTTAGGTATGGGATTCTCATTGGATTCTATTTCAACTGATTATCATGTTCATTTTCATCAATTCTCTGATCATCATATGATCCTTCAGATGTTAAAAATCTTAGGATATCTTCGTCGTCATTAAAGACTTGATAATTGGTGACATTATCGGGAATGGACGGTTGCAAAATTAATTCTATGGAGAACCTATCTGGACTGTAGTCCTTTGATGGTATAATCTTGGATGCTATGTTAGCCATGTTATAGCACCATTTACCACCCTTTGTTTTTGTGATGCTTGGTTTATGGCCTAGGGCAACCCCTCCTTCCAAACTTAGTCCAAATATTAAAAAAAAAAAATAGTGTTTTATTCCCTGTACGCTACTTTGCCCTGAGATAAAAGCGTGTACACGCAGGTTAGTCAATACCCAACCCGCGTATATATGTTAAAACACTTAAAAAAATTAAATTTCCTTAATTATGGGTGGATTTCACGGGTTTTACCTGTTGATTACCTCTTATTGCCCGTGGCCCAACTGTTTCCCAAATAAAAAACTAATTAGGAGAAGTATAAATAGACTTCTATGGGAAGGCCTAAAGGAGGAGAAGAGATAGAGTTATTATACTGAGATTATCCCTGACCGAGTTTGATGAATCCCTATGCCTCATGCACTTCCCCAAGCTTCAGGAAACCCTTGTTTCCTTGATTATAGATATTCTCCCTCTTGCTTGAGATATCATGGTGTTGGTTATGGAAAAAGATTGTTGAAGGCTAGGATAGGATGAATCCGGAGGACGGTTCTGCTTGGAGCCGGAAGAAGAAGACTCAAGTGAATTATCTCCATGTTATTTATAGCTTACTGCAATAAAAGAAATGCTGTCTTATTTTCAAAATTAACTATGTTTATGCACCAGAATATGTTGTACTTCATATATGAATGTTGTTTTGATGTATGATCAATCATTTGTTTATATGATATAAAGTCAATTTCGTGAATATGATTTACTTCTATACTGCTATGTATGTTCAAATTGAATGATTTTCAGGTTTGAAGAACATCAGGAGTTATATAGGGTCTGAACCCTGTGGGACCTACTCGAATGAAGGAAATCCGGGTACAGTCGCTCTTATGTAGTTTGATTATATAAGCATTTTGCCTGAGTTGTATGAGTGTTTCTTGCTGTAGTTTTCTTCTGCTATGTTGGGGTTCTAACCCAAAGCCCTAGGGTACTTATTCTTGAAACAGAATTGGTGACTCCACTAGGGATAACAATCTTGTTATTCCTAGTTTGTATTGTTCAGTGTCAATCAGGGCTCAGTCTTTGGTTTTCTTGCTGTTACAGTCTTATTTGGTCTACTAGAGTCTTAGAACTTAACTCTGACCTTTTTGATCTGGCTTTGTTTTTTATTTTTCTTGCAAAGCTTTGTATACGCCTTTTACTCTGTTTATAGTAGCGTACACACGCCTGTTTCTGTGAAGTGAACCCATGTACACGCGAGTTTCCTGTATCAGAAGTGCGTGTACACGCCTATGTGTTTGAACACAGTCACGTATGTAGATTTTTGCATTGTTTTTTCAAATCTCTCTGCCCAGATAGATTTGTTGACTAGTCTTTTTAGTCTCTGTGTGGTCAATTTCTGTCTAAAGAATTTAATTATTCTGCAAGCTTACTGTTTCTAAGTCTCTTCCTCATTGAAAAGATTTGGCCTAGGTTTGCTTTTTGAGCGAGTTTGTAATTGATGTTTTGGCACACAAGACTTTGTTTAGAAGTGCTTGATTGTTCTGGTCCTCCAAAACAAGAGATTGTTTTCAGTTTCAGTGCCAAGCTCGGTTTTTGGATCTACTTGCTTTGCTTTGCTTCGTTCTGTGGCCTTATAGTTTTTCTTTCTTTTTGAAAGTCTTTTGACGAATTTGAAAGTATTTCTTTCCTAGATTCTTGGTCAGTTTGTCAAGCTCTTTGCTACTATTTGGGTCGTTTAGTACAAGTTGAAGCCTTTTTGCTCAAGTTTTCGTTCATTTTCGAGTTTGTAACTTGCAAAGACTCCTTGTGCTCTCTTTTCGATCTTTGAGTTTTAGTAGCATTTTGGGTGATTTCAAAAAGTTGTTTTGGTTGTTTCTTGAAAAAGAAAAGATCTCAAAAAACTTTGTTTTTGTTTTCTTTTGCCAAGTTTGATTTTGGTTTCTTTTGGTTTTTGAAAGTGAATTGCGATATTTTATAATTTTTCTTTCTTGTTTGGAGAGAATTTGTGTTAAAAATTTGTATCCTCTTCAATACTTAAGTTGGCTCATTGATAGTTATAAACAATTGCTTTCACTTTTTAGAGTGATTTAGGATCTTGCATCTCCATTATATCTTGCATTAGGGTAGTTTGCATTGTTAAAGCATTCGTAGTCTTTTAGTTTTTGGGTGTGTGAAGTGTGTTTCAAGAAAAGAAAAGAAAATTATTTTGCTTTATAGAAGTTTCGTAGAACCCACGTAGAGATCTCTTTTCATCGAAGAAAAAATGATTTCATTCATGTAGTTCATTTTTCATTGATTTCTTTTGCATCATACAAACACCATTGGTTTCACTTCCATCTATACCCTTGACTTAAAGGATAGCCATTAAAATCAAGTGCTTAATTAAAATAAACTAAAACTTTTGTACGGTCATCATAATACACCAACAAGTTCAGGTTTATTAGGGCCTTGGATTATGCGAGAGGAGAGTTAACTCTCCAAGGCCACTCCAAATTACAAAACATAGAAGTTTGATTAATGAGCGAAATCCAATAACGTTAGGGAGACCGGGAAAGCTCCGTAACTGGGAGTAAAGCACGAGGGTGAGTGAAGATAAGGACGAGAGATATCCCCTCTCTTACTTGTCGGATCCTACCTCATGACTATTCCGCCCATCTTTTGATACGAGTTTGTGACCATAGTTGCCTATCCTAGGGACCACACAGGTGGCTGCGGAGGGGAATCCCGTAGCACCTGAGGTTGAAATTGTATCACGTTCAATAGTACTTCTGGAGGGAACCCTTACGAAGCTTGGGGGCTTGCACCGACAAAGGTTGTTGTTTGGAGGTCAGTGTAACTACCTCTGATACCTTCACTAGTAGGCCTCGGGCGTAATTACCCCAATCTATTTTCGGAAGGCCCTTGTTATTAACTTTCTTGTATTTTGGTGTCCGGTCCTAATCACCTGGAGTGGAAATACTCAAGAGTTGTTTGATTGCTGATGTCTTTAGGGACTTTTTAGTGAATGTTCTTTGCTTCTAGTCAACCTAACTCTATAATTTTTTGAGTCTTTAAGTAGATATTTTAAATAATTCAAAGTGGCTGACCGACCATCTCGACGGTCTAGGAGACTTCGTGGGATATCACCTACGAGTCTTGAGCCTTCTCCTAGAAGGTGTAGGAGCGATTCTGCCAGTGGTTTTCAACCAGTGGTAGCAGGTAGAAGATTGATCCTCTACTTGGGGTAATTGATTCAAATATACCTGGCACTAGTAGATAGTTAGAGAGGAACACGCTAGTTCTTTCTCGAGTACTCTTTCAATCAGAAGATAATATCGAAGTTAAAGAGCTTTAAGAGTCGGTTACGGCTCCAAATTCTCCTCTTCCTCTTGACCATCCAGATGTTTTATTGTACGTTGGAACTCTGACTCATAGGCCTTCGAGTCCAGGCTTACATACATCTATTCCTTCGATGACCACTACTGGAAGCATGGCATCTACGACAAGTGTTGCGAGCATGCAGACTCCCATATCTGTACAAGGGGGAGGAACTATTTCCATCCCTTCTATTACTCCCAACACGACCATATTTGGGTCTACTCTCATTCCGTTAACGAGTGGAAGTTCTCAAGCTACTGCATTTAGTTTTGGATTTTTCCCTTATGGAATGCCGTCTCATGGGATTCCTTCAGTTCCCTTGAACATACCATCGACCGCCTCTACATCCATGATGAGTGGATAAACTTATTTTCAGGGTTTCCCATTTGGAAGTGGTCATATACCACATTCCAATCCGACAGTAGGTTCAATGCCTTTTCCTTTTACAAGTCAAGGTAGTAACCCCTTCCAGAGTTGGACAAACCCTGCGTTAGTGGGATAGGAGTTGGGAATCAATTTTTTGGCCAACAAGGGAATGTGGTGTATTCTTCAGTTAATTCATTTCATAATTTTCCACCCTTTGCTAATGCATGGAATCCTTATCAGGGGCTGTCAGCTCCTTTCAATACTTCGTTAAGGGGTAACTTCACTGGTTACGGAGGATTTTCGGCAGGAGTTGGTCAAACTCTGAATTTTGCTGGACCACAAGGAGAACCTTTTGGTTCAGTAGGCTCTATGAGTTACTTCGGGCAACCTGGTGTTTTTCAAAATCTAGGTCATTCTTTTCAGACCTTTGGGAACCCTGCCCGCTCTGGATGGAATTCCCAAGGTCCCCCACGACTTCCTTTTCTGGCCACGCTTAACTTGCCAGACTTAACTAAATTGAAGAATGATCTGATTCGGTACAATCCGGCTTGGCCTTCGGTCCCAACTAAACTTCCCTCAGATATCCCAAAATTCGAGGGGAAAAGTGGTGAAGATCCGGGAGACCATGTGACCACATTTCACTTATGGTGCTCATCCAACTCCCTGATAGATGATTCGATCAGGTTGAGGTTATTTTAGTGCACCCTAACTGGAAATGCGACCAAATGGTATATAGAGTTGCCAGGGGGAACCTATACTTCTTTCTATGATTTGGCTAATATATTTTTGAACCATTTTCAGTTGCCTATCTGATATGAAGCCGGAACTGAACTTCTGGCTAACTTTCAGCAAGACACTACAACTCACATTTCGGATCACATCTAGGAATGGAGAAGGAGAAAAAGGATTATCAAAGCTGAAATCCCACCAGAATTCCTTCTCGAATGGTTTCTCAAGTCATTACAACCTGAGATCTCAAAGGACGTGTCTCTTTCCGGTGTTTATTCAGAAGAGTAGGCTATTTTTTGAGCCCAACAATTAGAACCGATATATTCTCAGTCTGGGACTTCAGAAAATTCTACCTGATGCTCTTAGATCTAAGGTCGATTTAGCAAAACTAAAGCTAGGCCCCCATGCTGATGGTATAGTCGGATCGATTGATGTTAACATGGTGAACCTTTTGCATCAATTGCAAAAGTTATCTCTACAAACCGCTTCTTCTAACCAGGCAGCACCGTCTGCGCCTACACCTTCCCAACCTACCTCTATAAACACCGTCCAGGCCTCTAACCCCAAAGGAAATCAACAATTCGATGGGAAGAGGAAGGGATGAGGTAAGAAGAAGAACCAGGAAGGGAAAGGCAATGCAAACAAACCCGACAACGGTGCCGGTGAGGGTAGAAAAGAGTCCAAGAAAAAGGTAAAGTTTCCATGCAAGTTATGCAATGGAGATCATATGACTCACCTCTGCCCTAAGATACAAGATGCTCAACACTTATTAGTACAGCAAGGGTCCTCTAGCTCCCAAGCTGTTCTAACTAACCCTTTTCCCCAAGGGCAGCAATTACTTACTGGCGTGAATTCAAACACTGGTACCTCCGCAGGGGGCAACTAGGAAGGAATTTTTATGCAATGGAGATCATCTGACTCACCTCTGCCCTAAGATATAAGATGCTCAGTGCTTATTAGTGCAACAAGGGTCCTCTAGCTCCCAAGTTGTTCTAACTAACCCTTTTCCCCAAGGGCAATAATTACTTGCTGGTGCGAATTCAAACACTAGTACCTCCGCAGGGGGCAACCAGGAAGGGGAAAATTCCTCAAATGTTTATATGATGAGCTCTCATATCGACATCGCTACGTGAGCACATGATTATGGTGAAACGAAAACATCTAAGGCTAAATCTGTTCTCGAAGCCACAGACCCACTTCATATTGAGCGATCCTCTGTTGAGTCTATACCTCGGATACCAAAAGTTTCCGCAAAGCGCTCGACTATTAACCCTAATGCCCAGCCCAAAACTACTCGATTGTAGAAGATATGGCTCAAAGTCCTTGTGCTATGTCTACATTGGAGGTACTCTAGTTGTGCCCTGCTCAGAGAAGTGCTCTGCTTTCGACAATCGGTGTAGTAGATCCAAAGAATTCTTTAGTGCTCACTTTTGATATGTTGAATGTAAAAAAGAGACTTCCTCACCATATGGCTTTCCAGATAAAGTCCGCTTACCAAAAGACCAATATTTTTTGGACAGTCATAGATGAGGGAGCTTCCACATGTGTAATGTCTATGTCATGTTAGAAGGCCATTGGATCACCTTCAGCTATTCATTCACCGACTCTCTTGACAACATTTGATGGACATTCTCATAGGCCACACGGGATTATCCTGATCTTTCCTATATGTGTTGGAGGAAAGGTCGTAAATATTGAGGTAGAAATCGTTGATTCCAACTTGGATTATAACCTCCTCTTAGGCAAGAATTGGATTTATGAGATGGATGCCATAGTTTCATCTTTATTCCGCATCCTATGTTTTCCTCATGAGGGGAGGATTGTTAAAATTGATTGGTTGGATTATTCTCCAGGTGACTCCCACGCAACTTCGGATTCGACCATTCCATTGGTGGACAATCCCTGTCAACCTATTGAGAATTTAGGAGTTGGGAAGTACTCTTCGTTAATGGGTATATTTGACCTTCCTGCTCCTACAGCTAGAATTAATGCAATTTCATCCTCTAGGGGACCTTCACGAAAAGAGTTCTTTCAAACTCATTATTTTTCGGACCCTTGGACCTTACCTTCATCTACCACCACATTAGATGGAGGGAAGGTTGGTGGAATGGCATTTCCCATGTCTGTAGCGGAACTTAGCTAACAATCTATCGCTAACTCTACAGACAACCATCACATTCCTTTTTCATAAGAGGAGTTAGATGGCGATGTGGCTCCGGCTTGGACCCTCGATTCTACTTCAACTCTGGATTGCTTGGATATAATCTTACCATCTGAAGAAGCAATTTTTGAGGCAATGATGGGTGTGGATCGACCATTTGAAGATTTACATCATCGTTCATATTTTCTTCCTCCATTACATGAAGTTGAATCTAGGTTCTCCCATCTGTTTACTAGTGATGTTTGTACAGTTTCAAACCCTTTGGCTTGAGCACAATTTTTTGCCGAAGGTAACATGTCGGTTATCTCACGAACTGTACCTGTAAACATCTCTAGGAATCCTAACGTAATAGAAAATTTCTTCATCGGAGCTGATTGTTCCCCTGAAGAAATTCAAATCTACACCAACCTCTTTAAAGAATTTAAAGATGTGTTCACTTGGTCTTATGAGGAAATGCCTGGAATTGATCCATCTATAGTCCAGCATGAGATCAAGACGTATTAAAACACCAAACCTATTCGACAGAAACTTCGACCGATCAATCCTTGGAAAGCGGCAGCTATTAAAGCTGAAGTTGAAAAGTTGCTTAAGGCGGGTTTCATATATCTCGTTCCTCTAACTGAGTGGGTTTCCAATCCAGTCCCAGTAGATAAGAAGCAAGGAACGATCCAAGTATGTATCGAATTTAGGGATTTAAATAAAGCTTGTCCAAAAGATAATTACCCCACACCTTTTATTGATCAAATTGTTGATGAATGTGTGGGTAATGAAATTTTTTCGTTCATGGATAGATTCTCTGGTTACAATCAAATTACTATCCATCCAGAGGATCAGCACAAGACAACCTTTATTTGTCCTTGAGGCACGTTTGCATACAAAAATATGCCTTTTGGTCTTAAAAATGCTGGAGCTACTTTTCAGCGGGCCATGTGTTATGCTTTCTGATGAGCCCCGAATTGGGTAACTTATTGGGCTCATTTTGCCTAATTGTCCTTGTTCAATCCTTCATTTTTCATAGATTATGCATGTTTTTCTAGTATGTTTATGTTATTTGAACGAATAAGGGTGGTCACTCTACCAAGGAGGCTAATACGTGGTCATTTCAGGTTTTTTGGACAAATTTTGGAGCAACACCAAGCAATTATGGCCCAGGTGACAGCCAAGCTTGAGGTGAGGATTCGTAGGGAGGTTGTCTGTGGCATTAAATGGCCCTTCCTTGAAATCTCCACCCTCAACTCTGAGCTCAACAGGCCACCAAAACGAGTTCTAAAGGCAGCCAAGCAGCGTTGGGAAGAGTGACTGTTTACTGCAGTTGGAACAGCCGAGTCCCTTGAATCTAGGAGGGCTGCTAGCTCCCTCGTATTGTATAAATAAGAAGGCCTCAGCCTTCGTAGTTTACTTTTGGAACTATTGGTATTTGCACTATAGTGTTGTCCTTTTTCAACTCATTTTTCTTAGCTACTGCTGTACAAAATTTCTTGTGATGATTATTTTTGAGTAATGGGAAGCAGCTTTACTTGGCATCAGATCTGAGTTCTTTATAGGAGCCTGCAGCTCTTGGGATTGGGCCCAACCCGAGTGCTAAGGCCTCCTTTATGTATTGTTATTTGTTCTTCATGCATTTGCAAAATTATTTATGTTAAGTAGATTAAATCTTGTTGATTAAATAGGTCACTGCTAATGGTTAGAAAGAATTTTGATGCTCAGATTTAGTTGATAGGTTGTTAACAGGGAAAATCTTCAAACGAGGGCCATCAAACATCAGTGGTTTCACCTCTCCCTTAGTGGGATCAGGAGCTGGGATCAGGGTGACCTTGCTGCCCACAAAAACACTGATTTTGCTTTGCCATGCAATCACTAGTGTTTAATTTTCATTTGTAGAAGTTGGTTACAAGTTCAGACTTCTGTTTGCTTAGTTGCATGAGTTAGTATACATGGTTTCGTTGCATTTCAAACTTCTGTTCATTCTTTTTACTAACAGCTAGATCAAATTAGGTCAACGTAACTAGGTTTTTGATTTTACAAGTCTTCATCGGTTCAGTTGGAAAAACGATTTGCAGAGCACCTGTACCACTTCTCTACCTGCCCATACTCCATCAAACCCATCTGCTCCATCCCTCAGCTCAGCTTCTAGCCTTATGTTTTCCATTTGCTCACATAACCCTAGTTTTTTTGTGCATCATTGCTTCAGTCCTCTTTGAACAAATCCAGCCATCTACATCTGTCCTCAACTCCATCCACCAAGTCCTGGTCCACCTCCAACCCTTATTCTACCTCCATACCCACTCCTTCATCTTTCTCCATCCATCCATCCTCCAAAATCCCATTTCTGAACATCCTGTAGAAAATTACAGACATCCTGTAGAACCCCTGCAGACTTCCTGTAGAAGCTCACGAATGAGGTTTCTTGATAGCCAAACTCTGTGAAACTCTCCGGAAGGGTGTTAGGGACCCCTTAGGCCCTCTCTGAACCTTCCTGACCTCATCCAAGCATTTCCTCTCGCCAATCCACATCTGCATAGTCAAAACAGTCAAATCGCATGCATGATATATATATATATATATATATATATATATATATATATATATATATATATATATATATATATATATATATATATATATATATATATATATATATATATATATATATATATAGATATATATATATAGATATATATCTATATATATATATATATATATATATATATATATATATATCTATATCTATATATATTTATATTTATTTATTTATTTATTTTATTTATTTATTTTTATTTATTTATTTATTTTTATTTTTATTATTTATTTATTTATTTGTTTTTTTTGTTTGTTTGTTTGTTTTTTTTTTTTTTCCAGATGTAGCTTAGATGCATGTATTTACCTTCCTAGAAGTCAATGGCATTTCTTTCAGTAGCTCGCATCCTCTTTCTTGCATCGGTAGGGATAGCTGGTAAAATTAGGGTTTGCTAGGGTTACGTTTCCTTTCAGCTTTCCAGTTTCTTTCTGTAAGTAGATCAGCCTTCTTTGAGTTAGCTTTCGTCCATCAGTTAAAAAGCTTCTTCTCAGAGCTCATAGAAGTTGGCTTAAGCCCCTAGTGGACTTGTGCCAGCTAACCAAGTGACAACTGCGGCAAGAGCTAGTACTTGTGCATACAACACCGTCGCTTCCAAGTTTGTTACAAACTACCGGGTTGATAAAAGTAAAGAAGGGAGTCCCAGGAGTTGCAGCATTATTGCTACAATACTGGAGCTCACCACTCTTTTTGGCGCCGTTGCCGGGGAAGCGTCAGAGTATTTGTGATTGCTGTTTTTCTTCTATTTTCCTACTTTAACCTTCTGCTAAGTAGTTTATTTCAGTTCCATTCTGCAATTTCATTTCTGCAAAAGTAAATTAGACATTTCCTGCTTTCATAGATTAGCCTTTCAATTCCACAATTTTAATTTTGCAAGCGTAGAATAGAATTTCAATTCTGCAAGCGTAGTCTAGCATTTCATTCTAGTAATTTGATTTCAGCAAAGTAGATTAGTCCTTTCCTGCTTTCATTTCAATTCCACATTTTCATTTCTGCAAGATAGATTTTAGTTAGTTGCAATTCCATCTGTTTCAGTTTTGCAGGCACAAGCAGAGAAAAAAGCAAAAACAACCAAAAATCCTTTCATGCCTCGTAGGAACAGAGACAATACCGGAAAATTCCTACCCAACACCCCCACCACTTCACTGAGTCACCCTTCTCTCTTCTTTGGTGGCAATGATCCAGAAGAACCTATAAGTGAACCTCCTGAGATATACGAAGATCCTATAACAGAAGAAGAGCAAGAAAACATTCCTTTTGAGACCATGGCTGACAACTGAAATGGTAGAGACGATGACGAGAGAATAGAAGGTACCTTCCCCATTCGAGAGACCAACAGGGACATGAAAATGAAGAATATAAGTCCCTTAGCCTTACCTCATTTCCATGGATTGACCACTGAAGACCCTAATACCTTCCTGTTTGAGTTTGCTATCCTTTGTCGAACTTATGACTATACAGAAGATGAGCAAAAGTTGAAACTCTTTCCCTCTACCCTCAAGGATGCAGCATTACGCTGGTTCATGGGGTTACCTGGAAATAGTATCACTACTTGGGCTCAGATGCAGCAATCCTTTAACAACAAATACTGGGATTCCTGTAGGTCAAAGGAAACCAAGGGAGAAATATTTCGGATGACCATGGGGAATGATGAGTCTTTAGAGGACTACGAGGAAAGGTTCCAACTTAGCTATAAACGGGCCAGGTGCACACTTGACCCTGAATCTCTAAAGCTGGTTCTGCTCCGAGGAGTCCCTGAAGACCTTCTAGATACCCTTCACATGCTAGCTGAAGGAGACATTTACGAACTACCTTTTGAGGACATAAAGACTGTGTTTAGTAACCACTCTAGGGCATCCCGGAAAAGAGGTAGGGGGAATCCACTTTTAGCTAGTACTACCTTCTCCAAGCATGAGTTTTCTAATCAGATGGAGGACCTCAAAAGTGAGATGAGACAGACCATTGCCGTGCAACTTGATACTTTCCGAATCCAGCAAAAGAAAGAGGAAGCTGAGAGGGCTTGGGCCAGTTTCTGTCCCAGATGTACGAGGAAGCACCCTAAGAATGAGTGTCCATTGCACTCAGTAGAGGTATGTTTCGTTTGCGAGGAGAACCACCCCACAAACCAATGCCCAACCTTACCCGGATTCAAAGCCATGTACCAAGGGACTGAGGCACCCACTAAACCTCTTTACTTCCTCAACCAAAGGAGGCCGCATGGACCCAGACCTTACCAGTAGGGGATGCAAGGGCCATCCCAAGCTTATTATAGCCCCAACCAATCTGTTCACATGCCTTCTTGGGGTCCCCTTGCTCATCCTTCCTGGTCTACACCTCCTCCGTGGTCTAATCCATCTCAATACCATACTCAACCCATTGCTCATTCGTTTGACTCACATGTCCAGCCACATCCTCAGTGGAATGCACCTCAACCAGGGTGGAGGCCCCAATACAACTCTCCTCCCACCATTCTGCCTCCACCACTGACTCAACCACAACCATTACCTCCTGCTCCTCCAAGACAACCCCAGATGCTTGCTCAACGGAACCCGAACCCCAACAACCGACAGGCCCAACAGGTATACACTGGGGAGACAAAATGTCCTACCTATGCTGTGGAGATCCAGGAGATCAACCTGTGATCCGGGAAGACCCTTCCATATCGCCAACCTCCTCCCCCAGAGGACGAGGAAGAGAAACAGGAAAGTGAACCCAAAGCCATTCCACCCTTTCCTGAGCGACTAACAGTAACCACACAACCAAACCCATAGGAGACTGAACTTCTAGGAGAACTGAAACAGTTGTGTGTGAAAATACCACTTCTCCAGGCCATCAAAGATGTACCGGTATACAACAAATTGATTAAGGAGAAGTGTTCCGGGCACCCAGGTAGGCGAAAGAGAGATGCCTCGACTATCAATGTCATCGGACAACTGTTCGATCTAATGTTGGGGCAAGTAATCTGTCCAAAGTATTTGGACCCTGGGAGTCCTGTAGTTGATGTCCACATCAATGGCACCATAATTCCCCATACCTTGATTGATCTAGGGGCTGCCATTAATGTGATGACCAGGGACACCATGCTTAAACTCAACCTTCAGAATTCCTTAAGGAAGACCTCGACAGTCTTGCAGTTGGCAGATCGCTCCACCGTGACTCCCGAAGGGATTGTGGAAGATGTCTTGGTCTCTGTTGACTCTTGGGAGTACCCTGCAGACTTCTTGGTCCTTCAACCAAAGGCTAAGCTCACTGGATACCCCCTCATTTTGGGAAGGCCTTGGTTAGCCACTGCGGATGCTTACATCAGTTGCCGAGCTGGAAGCATGACCATCAAGAATGGGCCTATGTCCAAGCAGCTAGTCCTATATCCTCCTGCCCAACCTTTGCTAGAGCATGACTTACCACTCTGGTTGGAAGAAGGAGATGAGGATGAGGTCTACTCTGCACCATTGTGCACAGTAGAAACCACTAGGGGAGGTCCTCAAACCGAGGATGATTTGATTGAGATTTTGATTCAGAATCCACCTCCCAGTGCACCGTCCTTAGAAGAATTGGTGGAGGATACCCAAGCCAGCACCTTAGTGGACCTCTGTGTGACTGATCCAACCTCTCCCAGACTTAAGAATGTGGAGTTTGGTCTCGAAAGAAATTTGAAGACCAACTCCTCCCTATCTCCTTCCCAGGAGAAGGAGTTGTGTAGCTTACTGAACAATCATTTAGATGCTTTCGCTTGGAGCTATAAGGAGATGAAAGGAGTCCATCCTTCGGTCTGTACCCATCACATCTACATTAAAGAAGATTGTAAACCAGTCAGGTAGCCTCAGAGGATAATGAATCCAGCCCTTAAGGACATTGTCAAAGAAGAATTGCAAAAATTATCGGATGCCAGATTCATCTATCCTATCTCTGATAGTGAGTGGGTCTCGCCTCTAGTGCTTGTGCCAAAAAAGAACGGGAAGTGGAGAATCTGTGTAGATTACCGAGAACTTAACAAAGCCACTAAGAAAGACCATTTCCCTTTGCCTTTCATAGATCAAGTGTTGGATGGGCTGGCAGGGAAGAAGTTCTTCTCTTTCCTAGATGGGTTCAATGGGTATAACCAGATCCAAATCAGCCCGGAAGACCAAGATAAAACCACCTTCACCTGTACTTGGGGTACCTTTGCCTACTGAGTCCTTCCCTTTGGGCTATGCAACGCTCCTGCCACTTTCCAGAGAGCAGTATTGAGCATCTTTTCTGAGTTGGTCCATGATTTGGTAGAAATCTATATGGATGACTTTACTCCTTATGGGTCCAACTTCCAAGAAGCATTGACTAATCTAGGAAAAGTTCTAACCAAGTGCATTGAGATGAACCTATCCCTCAGTCTCGAAAAATGTGAATTCCTGATGACTGAAGGGACCGTGCTAGGTCATACCATTTCTCGGCAAGGATTACAGGTGGACCCTAATAAGATTGCTATCATCCAAAAGGTCCCACCTCCTCAAAAGGTAAGAGATGTTCGGAGTTTCCTAGGCTTAGCAGGATATTATCGAAGATTCATTAAAGACTTCAGTAAGCTAGCCTCGCCTTTGTTTGGCCTCCTAGGGAAAGATGTTGAGTTTAAATGGACTAACGACTGTCAAGGGGCACTGGATGAGTTGAAAGATAAGCTGGTGTCTGCCCCGATCTTGAGAGGTCCAAACTGGGCCCTACCTTTCGACATCCACACTGATGCCTCGAACAAAGCCATAGGGGCAGCCTTAGGACAAGTTGAGGAGAAACTCCCATATGCCATATACTTCGTCAGCAAAAACCTGTCCAAGGTAGAAATGAACTATACTGTAACCGAGAAAGAGTTCCTGACTGTAGTCCATTCCCTAAACAAGTTCAGACACTACATCACTGGTTATCAAAAATTTGTACACATTGATCATGCTGCAATTAGATATTTAATGAATAAGCCTGATGTCAATTCTCGTATCATTAGATGGTTACTTTTGTTGCAACAATTTGATTTGACGATTTTCGACAAGCCAGGTAAGGAAAATGTTGTTGCTGACTTCTTGTCTAGGTTGGACTTGCCTGCAGGTGAAGAAGGAACAGTGGATGACCAGATTCCTGATGAACATCTGGTTGCTATCTCAGTAATCTCTCTATGGTTTGCTGATATAGCAAATTACTTGGTCTCAGCACAGTTCCCTCCGCATCTATCCTCAAAGGAGAAGAGCAGAATTGTAAGGAAGAGTGCCCCGTTCACTTGGATTGGGGGCAACCTGTTTAAACATGGCCTAGATCAGATCTTGAGACGTTGTGTTAGGGAGGAGGAAGTCTTTGACATCCTCCTAACTTGTCATGATGGACCTTGTGGAGGCCACTTTGCAGCAAAAAGGATTGCCTTCAAAATTCTACAGGCATGCTACTATTGGCCTACTCTTCATCAAGATGTTAGAAGATACATTAGCTAGTGTGACCGATGTCAGAGGATGGGAAAACCGACTCCAAGGGATGAAATGCCTCTCAAACCTCAAGTGACCTTCGAGCCATTTGAGAAGTGGGGCATGGATTTTGTGGGTCCTATCAACCCTCCTTCAAAGCAACGGTCTTACATCATTGTGTGCACCGATTATCTGACCAAGTGGGCATAAACAAAGGCAATCAAAGCAGCAACAGAAGAAAAGGTGGCTGAGTTTCTGAGGGAAAATATCTTCTACAAGTATGGCTACCCAAGAGAGTTAGTCACAGATCAAGGAAGCCAGTTCACCTCCAACCTGATTGAAGATTTTCTCGCTCATCACAAGATCAAGCACAAGACTTCCACCCCCTATCATCCTCAAGAAAATGGGCAGGTGGAAGTCACTAATAGAGCATTGGAAGGGATTTTGACTAAGGTTGTGAGCAGCAGCAGAAAGGATTGGGTAGATTGCTTGGTTGAGGCCACCTGGGCCTACAACACCACTTGGAATACCACAACCGGTTTCACACCTTATGAGCTGGTCTACGAGAAGAAAGCTTTGCTGTCCATAGAGTTCGAGTACAATACATTAAGGGTGGCAGCTCAGCTGGACCTAGATCTCAGCTATGCTCAACGTGAAAGATTATTGCAGCTGAATGGATTAGATGAACAAAGAATGCAGGCCCTCCTCCACTCAGAAGTAGTTCAACTCCAGAGGAAGATATGGCATGACCGACACCTTAATGAAAAGCAATTCCAGCGGGGAGATTGGGCACTGTTGTATGACTCAAGATACAAGGATTTCAAAGGAAAGCTGAGGACAAGATGGTTAGGACCATATACAGTGGAGAAATGCAATGACAATGGTTCAGTCCTTATCAGGACCATTGATGAAGAAACCATCCCCATTCTTGTTAATGGGCATCGATTGAAAATCTACAAGAAACCCCTTTCAAGAAAGGAGTTCATTGAAACTGTGGAAAAATCAGTGTTGGTAATAGAGCAGGGTTTTCCTCTGTTCCGGCCACACCTTGATCATCAAAAAAAAAAGAAAAAAAAAGAGGAATAAAAAGATCCCTGGATGAAAACCTCTTTGAGGCGGCCAGGGCAGGCAGTGAGGGTGAAAACCTCAGGGAGGCGCCCCTTCTATCTCTCAGAAAATAAAGAACTTGAATAAAAAGATCCTTGGGTGAAAACCTCTCTGAGGTGCCCAGGGCAGATAGTGGGGGTGAAAATCTCATGAAGGCGCCCCTGCTGTCTTTCAAAAAACAAAAAAAGAGAAAAAGAAAAAGAGGAAAGAGAGAAAAAAGAAAAGAAACAGGTCTAATCTTTGAAGAATTATTGCAGGTTGTAGGGAATGCAGTGCAGATAAAGGAGGTCGCGCAAAACAAGGACAGGGGTCCATACCAAGTTACCAGAGATCCTCACAGACACTCCCTCCATGACCACTCACGTTTTCCAGTATTTGGACACATTCGGGTCAAGATTGAACCTCCTACAGGAAGTTTCAGGGCTTTCTATAGGAAGTTCTGCATTTCTACAAGAAACATCCTGTAGAACCTTTGGGCAGGCCAAAATCGACTCTAGAGAGGGATTTAAAGTTTGAAATCTGTTGATGAGGCATGCAACCACTCCTTTCTTCCATCCATCACTTGTTTCATCTCTTTCCACCGCCATTACAACAATCTGGACCTGTTTCCTGCACAGTCAGGCAAAGAGTCATGTTTTCCTCAGATTGAATTTTTTTTCAAGGGAAAAATCAAGTACATGAAGGCCTGCACACTCTACCTGTTAAAGCTTCATCAGGACCCTTCAATCGTGAATGCAACCCTGCTCGTTTCAACATGCAACCCAGGAGGAGAAGCAGCTACAGGATGTCCTATAGGAATCATGTAGCAGTTGATCCGCCTGGAATACACATTATGGAGTCAATAGCAGTTGAAATCAGCGCAGGAGGCATGTAACCAGCTCCGCTTGAACGTGATCACCTCCTCGACAGCTGAGAAAAGGCAGAGCCGTGCATGCAACATTCACTACCAGTGGATCGAATTCCGAAGCCTACATGCAGCATCAGCCAATGAACGAAGGAATTCCAACACCTGTGCACGAAGCAGCAATGAGCAGAGCCATCGTTCCACGTCCGGAAACCTGTAGAGCACGTCCACGACCACACAGGTAAGTGCCTAACCTTATTTCGTCAAATTTCATAAACTATACTATGGAACTTACGTGTCTGTGAATGGTATGGGTTGAACTAATTCGGTGGCCAGTCCACAGTCAGTCGAATGGCCTCGTGGGATTTGAACTAGCTCAGTTACGCTCGAATCCGTCAAAGTGACATGAAGCCAACACATGGGAAATGTCCAGTCGAGGAAAATCGACGGATTTGCAGTGAAATCAGTGGATGGGCAGTGATGACGGCGGGTAATGGCAGAGATAGAGAAATGGCGGTCAGAGACACGCCGAAGAATGATGGCCGTGACGTTGGCCAACGGATCGGCCTGGACACCTCACCCCCGCGCCATGAATTACGTCGTAATTCAAAATCCTTCGGCCATAACACTCACATTAACCACTGTCATTTACTATTGCAACCGGTTTTCAGCAACGTACGCCTCCTCCTCCTCTACAGTTCATTAGCTCGAGCTTCTCGGCCCATTTCAAACTCCTCTCGTGTCCTAGGCTTGCTCAAAAGTGCCGTGACGTCTTCCTGAAGTCGGAAAAGCTCTCTACAGGAAGGAGCTCTACAGGAAGCACAACATAGCCTCCTGGAGCAGAGAAATCCGGCTCTTCTGCGTCGGAATTGGGGTTGCGAAGAGAGGTAGGCTCGAAAAATGCCATACCCATGCATGATATTTCAAAAGGTGGTAAATTAAACTGTTTGGAGTAGGGAAAGTTAAAACAAGTCCGCCTGTGGGTCAAGAATGGTGGTCTGCTTGTATGATACAAGGGATTTCTTTCAAATGATGCTGCGTCACATTCTCCTCCACGGTTCTTGTTAACGAATTCCTCCTCTAGAAATGATAAACCTCTGTAAGGACTGACTTGTGCATAAAAAAATGTGACTTGTATGTGATTGGTGTGCTAATTACGCTCTGCACTCTGTCTGTGAGAGCCTAATTTCCTTTTGACAGTCAAGTTTTGGGGCAGCAACAACATTATAACCAGGGAATTGGTGAAAAGGGAGATACAGACATCTGAGAAACCCTGTCCTGAGAATCAAAGGAGGAAACCATACAAAGAATTCCCCTTCTGATCAGAACACAAGCCAAAACAGAGTATTTTTCACCATGCTAGGAGGGTTTATCGGAAATGAACCCTCGGATTCCAAGAAGTTGAGAGAAACTCTTGAGGTGGTAGACCTATTTACTCGTGCAAATTGGATGACCTTCTGTGACAGAATTCAAGGTCACGATGATGAGATAACAGAGGAGTTCCTAAGGTCCCTGCAGCCTAAATCAAAGACACTGGCCACTGTAAATTTCCGAGGATTGACCTTAAAAATCACCCCACAACTCATTAGTCGGGTCACTGACTTGCCATTGGGGATACCCTGGGATAAAGAGGAAAGGAAATTGGGCCAGAAGGCCAAAAAGGAATTCTTCCTACCCGAAGAACAGTTTTCAGAGGATAAAAATGGGGTCCGAAGAGCTAGCCTACATCCATTTTGGAGCGAGGTCAGCCTTTAGATTATGAAATACATCACCTGTGAGGGGCGATTCAGTATTGTATATGGTTATCACTTCCGGTTGCTCACTAAACTCAGACATAAGATGGATTTACCCACAGAACAAAAGCTAAGCATCCCCTACTTCCTCCTACATTCATTGATTCAGTGTGGCACAAAACTGAAGGAAGGGACCCCAGACCAGCTGGCCCATCATGGGCTTATCAAGCTTCTAGTAGAAGATGCCATTCATACTTATACTGTCCCTCTCTCCTGGGAGATTTTCCGCAATATGTCCAAGGATGATGATATCCGAATTCTGGCCGAGGAACTCACTTCATCCAGCAGTGAGGAAAGGGAGCATATTGAGGCAGTGAAGAAAACTAAGGGTAAAGAAACCCAGGACAGACCACCACAGGGAGAGCAAGAAGAGAAATGAGAAAAAGGCCAAGTTACTGAGGCCAAAACTGTGGGTGGAGTAAAAGCACAAATGCCAAGGGAGAAACGGTTGCAAATTAGGGCAGAAAGGACTGAAAAGGTCCAAGCAAGTGAGGTCACATCCAAGGAAACCACAACAAAATTGAAGAAGAAGACACCCCCAGCCAAGCAGGCCAAAACAATGAAAACTGTTTCTATAGGAAGCCCGAAAACTGCTTCTACAGGAAGACAAAAAACAATCAGCACAGGACTTTCTACAGGAAGTCTGAAGATAGAGCAACAGAGGGAAAAATCACTGGAAATTTTAGCTAGGGAAGCAACAACTGTGCTGGCCACCCTAAGCACATCTCCCAAGCAGAAGGAAAAGCGAAAGAGGGAGCCTCCCCTGTATTTTAAGGCAAGAAGGAGTGTGAGGATTAAGACTGGCAGACCCCAGCCTCCGTAAAAAAAAAAAATCACAATTGTAGACACCCCTACCACACAAAAGGAGAAATCCCCCTCCAAGGCATCCATCACTTATGAACGGGGAAGCCCGAAGACATCCACCTGGAGGGAGAGAATGAAAATGTTGGACACAAAGACCTCTCTACAGGATGCTGAGACTATTTTACAGGAAACACTGGCTAGGCTGAAGGAGACCGAAGCAATGGAAGGTGAGGCAGCTAATCACCACAGAAGGAAGAAAAGGTGGAGAACATTGTGGAACCTAGCCCCCAGCCCAGCTTGGGCTCCTACTATAACTTCTTGGAGGCCGTAAAGATCATTCCTAAAAAATTCACAGTGCCAATTTTCCTTGCACTAGAAGAAGAGAGAGTGAGGACCCACACTTGGATGAAAATTGCTAAGTCCAAGGGTGTGGTGGATATAGGTCCTCTGGAGGAACAACTCAAAGAGGCAAGAAGGGAATTGGCTCTAGTAAGGCATGTGGAGAGTAGCCAGCGGGTCAAGCTACACGAAGAAAATGAATTGCTTAGACAACAACTACAATTACAGGGACAGAGAAAGGAAGACAGGCCTCACATCTTGGGAGACCAACAGCAACAGTGGGAGCCCACAATAGCCAAAGATACCCCTGATGAACAGTAGAGAAAGGAAGGGATGAATACTGAAATTGAGGCACTGAAATGACAGCTACAGGAAAAAGAATTGGAGACACAGTCTCTGAAACAATAGGTACAAGAAAAGGAGGCCCAACTGGCCTGCATGGCCAGCTGGGCAATGGAAGCTCTATAGTATAGGCAGCCTGCCAAATCCTATGCCCTATACCTCAAGGATCAATGGTTACAGTTTCAGATCAATACCTTGGCTCAAAGGGGCATCACCCCATTCCAAAATTATCATCAGTTTGCAGCTCTATGTGGCAGTAATTCACCTGAGGATAGGGCCAAATTATCAGAGTTCTACTTGCACAACTTCGCCCTTCCGGACATGAACGCATGGGATCCCGACACGGTGATAGGAGATGTCCAGCTTATGGCCATGGCCTCTTGGATGAGCCATGAGGAGAAAAGAGTAGCAGAGGTCCGCAGTATCATAGGCAGAGAGCTCAGTGAGCCTCTCATGATCAGAGCAGAGCCGGATGACCCATTAGCAGTGATAAGTGCCCACCAGCACTTGGCCAACAGTCCTCAGGAGCTACCGAAATACATTGAGCAACAGGCTCAAGCCATTGCCCACTTTGAGGACATGGAGAGACTGTTGGGAGAAAACTGCATGCATGCCTGCACAAGGTGGTCGAACACACTGCCTCACAGCCTGAAGATAAAAGAATACCACTCTCCCACCAGGATGAGGGAAGCCTTGGAAAGGGTACCCCTCTACAAACAGTTGATGCAGAATTTGCAGGCCAATTGGATTGGCTTGAAATTCAGTCCTCCTTTACTTTTGGGATTGCTAGAAGGAGTGAAGGAAGAGGAAGAAGGTAGACAATGGGAGGAAGTGGAAAGGAAGGCAGGATTCCATGACCGGGAAGAGGATATCATAGCAGAGGCTTGGGACGTGAGGGAGGCGATCAAAGCCATAAAGGATGATGAGCTGGACTAGTTGCTCAGAGGATGAGCAACCCATTTAGCAGGGGGGTGATGATGAGCCCCGAATTGGGTAACTTATTGGGCTCATTTTGCCTAATTGTCCTTGTTCAATCCTCCATTTTTCATAGATTATGCATGTTTTTCTAGTATGTTTATGTTATTTGAACGAATAAGGGTGGTCACTCTACCAAGGAGGCTAATACGTGGTCATTTCAGGTTTTTTGGACAAATTTTGGAGCAAAACCAAGCAATTATGGCCCAGGTGACAGCTAAGCTTGAGGTGAGGATTCGTAGGGAGGTTGTCTGTGGCATTAGATGGCCCTTCCTCGCAATCTCCACCCTCAACTCCGAGCTCAACAGGCCACAAAAACGAGTTCTAAAGGCAGCCAAGAAGCTTTGGGAAGAGTGACTGTTTACTGCAGTTGGAACAGCCGAGTCCCTTGAATCTAGGAGGGCTGCTAGCCCCCTCGTATTGTATAAATAAGAAGGCCTCAGCCTTCGTAGTTTACTTTTGGAACTGTTGGTATTTGCACTATAGTGTGTCCTTTTTCAGCTCGTTTTTCTTAGCTACTGTTGTACAAACTTTCTTGTGATGATTATTTTTGAGTAATGGGAAGCAGCTTTACTTGGCATCAGATCTGAGTTCTTTATAGGAGCCTGCAGCTCTTGGGGTTGGGCCCAACCCGAGTGCTAAGGCCTCCTTTATGTATTGTTATTTGTTCTTCATGCATTTGCAAAATTATTTATGTTAAGTAGATTAAATCTTGCTGATTAAATAGGTCACTGTTAATGGTTAGAAAGACTTTTGATGCTCATATTTAGTTGATAGGTTGTTAACAGGGAAAAGCTTCAAAAAAGGGCCATCAAACATCACTGGTTTCACCTCTCCCTTAGTGGGATCAGGAGTTGGTATCAGGGTGACCTTGCTGCCTACAAAAACACTGATTTTGCTTTGCCATGCAATCACTAGTGTTTGATTTTCATTTGTAGAAGTTGGTTACAAGTTTAGAATTCTGTTTGCTTAGTTGCATGAGTTAGTATACATGGTTTCATTGCAATTCAAACTTCTGTTCATTCTTTTTACTGACAGCTAGATCAGATTAGGTCAACGTAACTAGGTTTTTGATTTTACAAGTCTTCATCGGTTCAGTTGGAAAAACGATTTGCAGAGCACTTGTACCAGTTCTCTACCTGCCCATACTCCATCAAACCCATCTACTCCATCCCTCAGCTCAGCTTCTAGCCTTACGCTTTCCATTTGCTCACATAACCCTAGTTTTTTTGTGCATCATTGCTTCAGTCCTCTTTGAACAAATCCAACCATCTACATCTGTCCTCAACTCCATCCACCAAGTCCTGGTCCACTTCCAACCCTTATTCTACCTCCATACCCACTCCTTCATCTTTCTCCATCCATCCATCCTCCAAAATCCCATTTCTGAACATCCTGTAGAAAATTACAGACATCCTATAGAACCGCTGTAGACTTCCTGTAGAAGCTCAGGAATGAGGTTTCTTGATAGCCAAACTCTCTGAAACTCTCTGGAAGGGTGTTAGGGACCCCTTAGGCCCTCTCTGAACCTTCCCGACCTCATCCAAGCATTTCCTCTCGCCAATCCACCTCTGCATAGTCAAAATAGTCAAATCGCATGCATGATAATTCTGGCAACTTTTTTTTTCAGATGTTACTGTAGAAGTAGCTTAGAGACATGTATTTACCTTCCTAGAAGTCAATGATATTCCTTTCAGTAGCTCGCATCCTCTTTCTTGCATCGGTAGGGATAGCTGGTAAAATTAGGGTTTGCTAGGGTTACGTTTCCTTTCAGCTTTCTAGTTTCTTTCTGTAAGTAGATCATCCTTCTTTGAGTTAGCTTTCATCCATCAGTTAAAAAGCTTCTTCTCAGAGCTCATAGAAGTTGGCTTAAGCCAGCTGACCAAGTGACAGCTGCGGCAAGAGCTAGTACTTGTGCATACAACACGATCGCTTCCAAGTTTGTTATGAACTACCGGGTTGATAAAAGTAAAGAAGGGAGTCCCAGGAGTTGCAACATTATTGCTACAATATTGGAGCTTTCCACTTTCCATGAAATCAAGCATGTTATCGAGGCATACTTGGATGACTTAGCTACTCGTTCTCGCAAGAGAATTGATCATCCCAGCCACCTTCGGTTAGTTTTTGAGAGATGTCGTTTTTATAAAATCTGGTTGAATCCGAATAAGTGTGTTTTTGCGGTCACATCTGGTCGGCTGTTAGGATTCATTGTATTGACTAAAGGGATTTGTGTTGATCCTTTCAAGGTTGAGGCAATAATTCAGTTGCCTCCCCCGTCTTCCATTCGTCAACTTCAAAGTCTCCAAGGAAAGGCAAATTTCTTGAGGAGATTTATAGCAAATTACGCCGAGATTACCAAAGGATTTATGTGTTTGCTTAAGAAGGGAGTTCCATTTTTATGGGACGACTTCGCGCAACTATCTTTTGATGCTTTGAAAAAGGCATTAACCTCTGCTCCATTCTTGAGTCCACCAGATGGCAGAGATTTCCTTTTGTATCTCGCTGTGGAAAAATCAACCATTGGTAGGGTTTTGGTTCAGGAGGATGATGCTCTCAGTGAGCATGTAATCTACTACTTGAGTTGAGGCTTAGTAGGACCTAAGCTACGCTATTCTCCCATCGAGAAATTGGCCTTGCTAGCTGTCCAGCGGCTTCATCATTACATTTTGCTGCGCAAAACATTCGTCTTAGCGGCTATCAATCGTTTTCAGTTTGTCCTCAGTAGGTGAGTGATTGGGGGCAAGTATAATTGATGGATTGTTATTTTGCAAGAGTTTTATCTCGAATTCGTGTCAGCTAAATCTAAGAAGTCATTAGTTTTTGCGGAATCGATTTCGGAGCTGCCTTGTGAGGAAGCTATTGTTTATGAGGAAAATTTTCCCGACGAACATTTATTCCTCATTTCTTCACAAGATCCCTGGTACAGAGATATCATTATATATCTCTAGAATTCGATGTTTCCATCTGCTTTCTCTAAAGATGAACTTCGAAAGTTATGTCACCTTGCCAAAAACTATGTTATCATTGGTGATACATTATATTGCAGAGGGGTTGACTCAATCCTTAGGCGTTGCTTAACTTTGGAAGAAGTTGAGTCTGTACTTAATGATTTCCACAGTGGAGCTTGTGGTGGTCATCTATCAGGGCTTGCAACAACCCAGAAAATTTTGCATGCAGGCTACTTTTGGCCTTCAATTTTCAAAGACTGTATTGAAGCGGTCAAACGTTGCCATCCTTGTCAAATCTATACCCAGAAAATGCGCGCACATCCAGCTCCACTTTTTCCTGTTATCACTGTCGGTCCATTTACGAAGTGGGGCATTGATTTTACTACTTGTGATATCGAAATTTTTTGATTTGCTTTGGCAGGTGTTGATGGATGATTCGATATATTCTGGATTCACTGATGGTGCTAATCGGCACACTCGGAATCTTGCTTCCGCGACTTGGGTGATTTGTTATCCATCTGGCCAGTTGATGGTGTCGAGGGGAGTATGTATTGGCCCTGCTTCGAATAATATTGCCGAATATACTGCTGTTCTTAATTTACCATCCGAAGCAATTTCTTATGGGATTGTTTCGTTGGTACTTTATCTAGACTCACAGCTGGTGGTGTCACAGTTAAATAACATTTATCGGGTTCGTGATCCTTATTTATATCACCAATTTTTGAGAGTGAGAATTTTGCAATGATCATTTATTTATATTACATATGTTCACATTCCACGATCTGAGAATTCATTAGCAGACTCTATTGCTAATCAAGCATTAGATTGGCACATTAATCATTCATCTAATTAAATAACATTAATAAATTTGAATCTGTATATATATTATAAAAGTGCCTGTATATAGATAGAATGTTCAAAAAATAATATACAAAATTGGGACAAGATTCCCTCAAAATTTGGGTTCATGCCCATAATCATGTCTAGTCATACATAGGTCTGTTTATCGACCCGGCTCAGGATGAGCGGCTAAAAAGTTAACCACTGCGTTGGCTACATGCCGAAGTATCCGAACCTAGTCCCATGGTACCCCTACCACGTGGGGCTGCATCTCCTCACGTAGATCCTCTATGGCTATCATAGGTACCTAGTAAGTTAGTCCCACAAAGTTTCTCTGAATTGCATATAGGACTCTCTCTGTCTCAGCTGCTGCCTCTTCAGCCCCTCTTCCACGACGCCGGTGCCTCGGAAATCCATCTGGTCTCACTGGACCCACATCTGGAACATGGTAATTTTGTCAGTATTCTGTCTCATCAAAAATATTTCTAAGTTCATTTCATATTAAAAAATCCAAAAAATCTTAAAAATTCACAAAAACTTAAAAAATTGTTACCTATGTCTCCCCATGCCGCATTTGGTGGTAACACTAAGTCTGGATCTCCTTGGAAATCCATACCGGCATACGGGTAGTCGTCGACTGTGATGATCTGTTGGTCCCACCAGGTGAAAAACTCATCATCAAAAGTCGTTCTAGGAATGTCCCCGCCTCCAAGGCATTTCATCAAATCCGCCCATCTACCCATTCATGAATCTGTAGGGCTGCTAATGGACACTGATACTTTGGGATGTAGCCCAGGTACCTTCTCGAAGAAGAATGAGCATAAGATAGTCCCATATCCAAAATTCTTCGTCTAACCCTTCTATATAGAGGTCAATTGGCTCTTCATATTAGTCAGAAGAGGCGTGCACCAATCAAATACCGTGGTAAGACATTCCACTGCCAGGCTCATGGACACTCATGATGCCTGATGCAACGAAGCTAACTCATTTACATGTGAAATGGTAAATAGTAGAATCATTAGGGATAAACTTTCCGCATGTTTGATTGGAATTTGACTTCCAATCTTCTTTGGATGTCCAGGATAGTATATATGGACATAGTCTTCTGCTGATAGACTACTTCTTGTCCTGCCAGTTGAATGCACGACCTCCCCTCTTCGGGAGAGACTTGTAATAAAGTAGATGTCTTCGACCTCAATCCATAGAGGCATCTGGTCTATCATGAAGGCATCATCCTCTGCACTCCAGTAGTGGATCAGTAGTTCGAGCAAGCGCGTATTGGCTTTCATGTTTGGCATTTTGAAGAATTTCAATAAGCCACAGCCTCTCAGAGTGTCTAGTGCATTTTGGTCATTCATTACCTCATTATCAATAGTGGTATGCTCTCTTTCCCTCCATGTGATAGTCATCCTGCAAAAAAGTAGAGTTTCAACCGTTACACGCGGGTTCCCTTTACACACAGTCATGTGTAGGGCCATCCTATACACGGGTTGATCACATCCAACCCGCATGTATGCAGAGTTAGATTTTTGGGTATAATTTCCCACGGTCAGAACTTTAAGAAAACTTCTAAAAACTATCACAAAACATTACAAGTATGATTTGAGGGTTACCTGATAACTTTGGTGTGATTTGAACGATCCAATTGTTAAGAGGAAATCTTTCTCCGTTTTGCTCCACAACTGTTTGCTCTAAACATAAATGAAAAAACTGTGAGTCCAAAAGTCATTATATAACTTTGAAATTGCAAAATATTTTTTCAAAAATTGATTTTTGTCTCATGGATTTTTTGACCTGTGGGCTTGGATTGTCGAGAGTGGGTTGTTTTTTTAGGATATTTTGGAGAGTTCTTCGAGATTTTATTTCAGTCGCATAGCCGCTGACCTGTCATTGCAGGGATCATTCACTCACTGGCATTTAGGTTAGGGAAAACCATTTTCCGCTGCATCTTGCATACTAGCCTCCATTCAGCAATACATTAGCCATAGGGTCGACCCCATCATATCTTGGTTAGCAAACCATTTTCACTCACTGATTTTGAAATCATGATGTGATGGTAGAGCCATACTTTACGTGGGCACCTTAGTTAGAACCTCGCTGACATTGGTTGCCATGCTACTATACTGAGTAGGCTCGGGAGTCCTCTTTAGTCCCACCATGACTTATGCGTTGAAGACACATTCTCCTTTCTTCCGCGCTGATTTTTGGCCTTATACCCTAGAGGCTCCTTTGTGTTGAGTTGTACTGCTGCATTGCATTTTGACTATTTTCACGGCCTTGAGACGGCTTCACTTGGACTCGTGTTTAAGCCACTTATTTGACCATGTCTTCTGCAAAATCAACCATGCAATCACTTAGCTTCTGCAACTTGATGCATCCTTTTACCCGTGGAAAGAGCATCCCTTTGAGTGTCCTTGACCAGTTTTGCCTCCCTACATTGAGCATAGGAATGTTCCCCTCCCAGGAACTAGATCATCTGTTTCTATGACACTCGTTATTTCCACTGTACTATAGCATTCTTTTATTCTTTTTCCAGCTTAATGAAAAAGATAAAAAAATTATGTATTCCAAAAAGAGTGGGAACGGGACAACATTTCCATATTTTGTTGGTAGCTAGAGTCAGTCGTGTCGCCCTTGAACAAAGCACTCAAAAGAAAGTCTCTCCTCCATTTGGGCGAGATTTAGTTTGACTTAGGTACACCTTAACCTTGTTATTGAGTCAGTAATCCTTCGATTGGTTACCTCTTCCAATCATATGGAGAGTTTTCTCATGCCTCCTGCATGACGAACTTATATAGAGTTATCATATGCTGCCATATAGTCATCATTGAGTTGTGCTTTTGTTCAAGGGAAGTAAGCCTGAGTCGGCCTCTCTGCGGTGTCTCTTGACCTATTTTTTAGTCGACCATCCCTAGTTGTCAGTGTCATGTTTGTCATCACATCAGTTATATTGGTCCTTTTCTCATGCTGGTTTGAGAAGGTCTCCATTGACTTCTTGCTGGCGGGTCTTGTCCTTATCGACGATGACATATTGCTTTAAGGGCAAGCCTAGAGCCACACCCTGGCCCTATTTTCATTATTGATAGGTCACCTTGTGCTCAACATCGACCAGTATCATGGGTCTTTGACTGAGTGGTTTAGCTTGTGTTCGACATCAGCGTTCATTATTACACATTGGGATTTGTGCAGTGCCTTGGTTTCCATTTGACCCTGTTGGTGGATTTCTCGCCTCTGTGTTAGCTTTCATTATTGGTTGGTTTAGGGGGTTTCTATCACGTGCTAGCTACATCTTGTGTACGCCAGAAACATGCTTCGGTTGGGTTACTACATCTTTTTCGTCTGATTCCTTCCACATTATTGGCCTACGGGTTACATTCGCACTAGTTTGATGAAGGATGCCTTAATGCCTTCCTTCTAGCGGATCTTTTCCTATCGACTACAGCTCATTTGCTCTGGGAAAAAGATCTAGAGTCCATTTGGCAGTACCTTGGGGTTTGCAGATATCAGTGGCAGATTCCGTCGCTATCGATAGTCAGAAACCATCATTGTCTCTTGATTGATAGATTCTTTCAAGTGTTCGACTTCAGCTCATTTATTCACACTTATTAGATTGTACTGGGTACCTTGGCTCTCATTATCATTATCGGTGAGTAGTCTCGCGTTTGTTAACGGTATACATCAATGACTGCTAATCAAACGATTTCTCACGTGGTTGACCTCAGATCATTTATTCCCTTTGTGTAGAAATGTACCGCGGCAGTCGGTGAAGACCTTAGGTTGCATCAACATGTTTTGGTTCACTTGTAAGTTGCTCCTGTTGCTGCTAGTTGACACCATCCACCTTGTATGTTGCAGTTCTTCATGGCGACATCTTATATGCTGGCATCCGAGTTGCGATGTAGTATCATTTTATCCCATCATGTTCATTTGGTACTATTGGGATCAATGTTTGACATCAGTGACCAGCTTCATTCTTCAGCGTCATTGATTGTCTTCTTATGTGTGATATTCAGACATGTACTTTTTTTGATCATGATCAGATGATCCATCATGTACTTTCAGTTCTTTATACTTGTATACATATTGGATCCACTTGTACTTGATATGTGGACATGCTTTACTTTTTTTGAGCATGGGTATGCCCGCCTCAGAAAACAGTTTCTTTCTGATCTCTTTTGATGGCTTGGCAGGCTGAATTCTGGTGAAGTCCTTCTCAGTCTCGACAAGATTCTTTCCATACACTTAATACATTTCGGTCATCATGTACCCCTTTTGACCTCATATATTAGGGGGCATCTGTTATAGCACCATTTACCACCCTTGGTATTTGTGATGCTTGGTTTATGGCCTAGGGCAACCCCTCCTTCTAGACTTGGTCCAAATATATAAAAAACAGTGTTTTATTCCCTGTACGCTACTTTGCCCTGAGATAAAAGCATGTACACGCGGGTCAGTCAATACCCAACCCGCGTATATGTGTTAAAACACTTAAAAAAATTAAATTTCCTTAATTATGGGCGGAGTTCACGGGTTTTACCTGTTTATTACCTCCTATTGCCCATGGCCCAACTGTTTCCCAACTATTTCCCAACTAAAAAACTAATTGGGAGAAGTATAAATAGACTTCTATGGGAAGGCCTAAAGGAGGAGAAGAGATAGATTTATTATACTAAGATTATCCCTGACTGAGTCTGATGAATCCCTGTGCCTCATGCACTTCCCCAAGCTTCAGGAAACCCTTGTTTCCTTGATTATAGATATTCTCCCTCTTGCTTGAGATATCATGGTGTTGGTTATGGAAGAAGATTGTTGAAGGCTGGGATAGGACGAATCTGGAGGACGGTTCTGCTTGGAGCCAGAAGAAGAAGACTCAGGTGAATTCTCTCCATGTTATTTATAGCTTACTGCAGTAAAAGAAATGCTATCTTGTTTCCAAAATTAACTATGTTTATGCACCAGATTATGTTGTAATTCATATATGAATGTTGTTTTGATGTATGATCAATGATTTGTTTATATGATATAAATTCAATTTCATGAATATGCTTTACTTCTATATTGCTATGTATGTTCAAATTGAATGATTTTTAGGTTTGAAGAACATCAGGAGTTGCATAGGGTCTGAACCCTGTGGGACCTACTCGAACGAAGGAAATCTGGGTACAGTCGCTCTTACGTAGTTTGATTATATAAGAATTTTGCCTAAGTTGTATGAGTGTTTCTTGTTGTAGTTTGCTTTATCTCTGTTGGGGTTCTAACCCAAAGCCCTAGGGTACTTAATCCAAAAACAAGCCAGAAGGTCAGCACTTGCATTTTGAAGTCTAGGAATATGAGAGATGTTGAATGATAAAAAATGTGAAGTAAGGTACTGGACTAATGATTGATAATGTTTTAAATCCCTGAAGAGACAATGAATGGTGTTTCTTACTTGTTTGATAGCAATTTCAGAATCTCTAATTACTTGAAGATATTTGATATCAAGACCTATTGCTTTATACAAACCTTGGATCAGTGCCTCATATTCAACAGTATTATTTGTGCATTCAAATTCCAACATACATGTTAGCATTGTTTTTTCTCCTTCTGGACTAATTAATATACAACCGACTCCTGCACCATCATTGGATTTAGATCCATCAAAATATAATGTCCAAAATAAAGTTTTAACTAATGGTTTATCTACAAGATTTATACATCTGGAAGAATCTATTTGAAAAAAGTTTTCAATCTGGGAAGTAACAGAGTTATCCAAAAAAGGTGACTTCTGTGCATTGAAATTTCCTAAAAATGACTCAGCAGAGTAGTTTCCAATGATATTATTGTTAAAATCTACTGGTTCATTTTCATCTTCAAAATCAGTCACTGTATGCTTCAAATGTTTTTCTCAGTCAATTCTGATTTGATTTGGCTTTCCGTTGTAAGGGAGCCACATGTGAGACCAATCTGTTGCAAAATAGCCATGAAGTTTCTCACACTAGTCTTTGCTAATAATTAAACCATAAAATTCAGGAATATGAACAACTAGTATGTCAATTACTTGATAAAATTTTGGATTAGAAGAGAGTCTACTGTTGACTTAATTCATTTCCCGTAAGACTTCAACTTTTTTCTATTAAGTTGAATAATGTGGACTGCAGACTCTTGGGGTGAAACATTTAATTTGGTGCAGGCCGATCTTGGAATTATGTTTGAAGAGGCCCCTAAGTCTATTAAGCAGTTGTGCATATTTTTATTGAATATTTCATAAGTCAAGAGGAAAGGGGGAGTATGTGAGTTAGATCTATCGCCAATTAAGATATCATCGGTGGAATCAACCTTATTTGATGAATCATTGGGAGGCTTACCCATTCCTCTAGAATCTTTGGATAACACAACAACATGAACTACATTCAATTCTTTTAGTAATAGCTTCTGCTGATGTTTAAGCTTACTACGCTCGTGAATAGAGATATTTGCTCTGACTTTCTTCATGTCCTCCACTATGTTATATTCCATGGTATCAGTAACTACCAAGGTTTTGGATGAATATGGAGGATTATATGAGGATGGAGTTGGTTGAGGAGATGTAGAAGAAGAATTTTTACTGACCACTTTATCCTCGGTATCAGAGGTTGTGGGATTTTTCTTTTGGGTTGATTGTGTTGAATCAATAGAGCCTTTACTCCTAGTGCTAATAGGTAAAGCTCCTTGCTCATCTTCATCGTCGGAAATAGGCAGGATAAAATCCCACACGGCATGTACTTCAACCAATTCTTCATCTTCAGTTTCATCATCAGATAATGTGGTTTCTTCATCATCTTCATCTAAATCAGACTCAACGTTGGATATTGTATTTGGAGGTTGAGGATTAGATGCCTGATTCCTCTTGAAAGATCTAAAATGTTTCTTAGAAGAGGACTCAACTACATGTTTCTTAATTTCTACCATCTCATTTGACATGGTTTTAAGGACTTTTTGTAATCCTTCAAGATCAAAGGGATCCTTAGGGGCTTTTTTCTTTGATTCATCCTTAAATGTGACCTTTTTCATCTTTCTTTCTTCCTGGGCAGTCTTTTTTTCCAATGCAACTATTCTCTTTTCTACAGACAAGGCTTCTTTCATGTTTTATACTAAAGTAACCTTATTGGCTCTATCTACAAAAATTGCTATATTGGAAGGAAGAGAAGAAAAATACCACTCGATCTGGACATCAACACCAAGGCTTGATGTGGCTGGGATTTTGTTTAGCAATTTATTAAATCTAGAATTGAAATCCTTGATATTTTCATTCGACTTAGCTTTTTAAATTAGAAAGATCATTAATAAGGGATGTAATTGTGCGGTCATCACCAAATTTAGCTAAGAATTGTTCTTCAAACATGTCCCAATTAGTACTAGACCCTGGTGGTAATGAAAAATACCATGAAGCTGCTGATCCTTGGAGGGTGTAGGGAAATAATCTTACTACACAATCTTCTTCAACTACTCCATTAAGATTAATGACAAACATATAATTATGGAGATGCTCTTCAGCAGGTAATCCATCATCAAGATTAAATTTTGGTAGCCATCCTTCAGGATGCTTAGATAGATCATGGAGAGATGTTTCCATTTGCATAGTTCCAGGATTGGCCCATGGTCTGACTGGTGGTGGTGGTTGTTGCTATTGTCTTCCTGCCATTATTGGAGTTTGGGAAGAGGTGGATATTAAGGGTGATTGTGTGGAAGAAGAGGCAGGTTGTGTATTAGTGCTAGATGAACTAGCACCAGTACTGTTATCACTCAAGAATTCTAATTTCAAAACCGCTCACATTAGTTTGATGGTAAAAAAATTCAGTGCTAGTCTAGCTTTGAGTTTTTGTTTGCCTTAGAGTCTGAGTCTAAGGAGTCCACTATGCATCCTCATTCTTCACTAGTCTCATAATTCACACAATTTCCATGTGTCAACTTTGTTCAAAGGTTATTATGTGCTACAAAGCTCCTTAAGTAATTTCGTAGCGCATAAGTCAGTTTCAGGTGTTTTCGCAGCGCAACATGTTTCATGTGATTTCGTAGCGCAGAAACTCGGTCTAGGTGATTTTGTGCTGATCGGGTAGCAGACCTTACCCAACTGTCATGTTTATCAAAATCCATTGGGTTTGCATCAACAGTTGTCAGCTTATAAGGTTTTTAGTACCCCAGCAGATGGTGTTTCATTAGGTTTATCTGGAGCACTCTTTCCTTGGAAGAAGCCTTCTGTGGTAATCAGTGGAATCAACAAGGGATCAGACTGTGGATATCACATCATTTATTCTGGCACTGTTGCAAGTGCAAGGGAAGCTCTCATGTCAGGGGTTCCTTCTATTGCAATATCTTTGAATTGGGAAAAGATGAGAGCAGCGACAGTGAATTCAAGGAAGCAGTGGAAGTCTGTCTGCCTTTAATATATGCTGCAATACAAGATACTGAAAAAGATCTATTTCCTAAAGGTTGTCTATTAAAGGTTGATATCTCAACACACCCATCTGTGAATAAGGGATTTAGAATTACTGGGCAAAGCACATCGCGCTTGACTTCAAATTGGCAACCTGTGACTCTACATCGACATTTGGCAGGGAAGTACATGTCCAAGGAACAAAGCCTTGGTATCCAGCTAGCATAACTGAGTCAAGCTACTTCTGTTGCAGGTGCAGCTCGCCGTCTTAATTTATTGCAAATAAGAGCTCTGTTGCTGCTACACCTGCACAACGCTCAGTTACGAAGGCAACGAGTGAGGTTGATCCAAGATCTGAAATACGGAGGCAATCTGTAGCAGAATTGACAATTTTTCGGAGGCGATGGCAACGTGCTGTTGAGGAAGACAAGAACTGGGTGGACCCATTTGAAGATTTGAGAAAAAAGAGAAGCCATCTCTATAAGAAGCCTATGCCGCAATATAGACGACCGAAATAGCAGTACAGTTATAGCGGTGTTATCTATAAGTGATCCATTCTTTTCATGTCAAGAATACAAGTTTCATCAAGCTCCATTCTTAATCGTTGACGTTGATCCAATTGAGCAGATTCAGCTATTTCTCTCTTGATAGGAATGGATTGATGGATGTATTATTGTTCTTTTTATTGTTTTCCCTCCTGAGCTGTTGGTATCGAGGCATTCTCTATGTCAAAGGGTGGGGTGAATGTATTATGATTTAATAATCCTCATCTGACTGTTTCATTGCGACTGTGATCTACTGTATTTCCCTATCTATTACAAATGCATTGAAATTGAGAGTTTCTCCAGTCTACGGCAGCGTGCGCATGAAGCACAACCATATCTTTATTTGGCTTTGGCCTCCAACCTACTGTTTATAGGCAGAGGGCGACGGATTTGCCAACCAAATGTACTAAGACAATTTAAATACACTATGTAAAATCCTCATATTTGCTGGCAGTGAAGATGGCTTCAGCTTGGCTGTTCGTGGTGCTTTTGCTGGTAATTGTAGTGAATGTAGGGGACAATTTCTACTGCGCGCTAGCCAAGGTATTTGAAACCGAGTTTAGTCGATGCTTTTTATAAGCGAAGGGTTTCTTATTTGGCGATAAGTTTCAGAGAATTTGGATTCCCTTCTGAAGGAGCATAGTATTATTTCGAGCAGTTGTAAAGGAGGGGCGAGAAGCTCCCAGTCTGTCAAAGGTCCCAGTCTGTCAAAGGTTACCTACGAATGGGCAAGCTTAGATGCCTTTCCGCTAGCTGGCAGAAGCATTACAGCACGGTTGTCTGAGCTTGACATTATAGCAAAACAAGTGGAAGCAGAGTTAGTATCAAAAGAAATTGGGTGCCATTTGTTGCAAGTTTTGGAGGCGGTGAATTTTGTTCTTTTTGATTTACGAGGCTTTACTAGGTCATCTCTTCTTAACAATCCAAAGCAGTCATACTTGCATCAAGTGCTAAAATCTGCATCTGGAAGTGGAATAATGCTAAGCATAATATATATTGAAGTTTGCCGAAGACTTGGAGTTACTATTGTAGGAGCTCGTGTTGGGGAAGAATTTTTGATATGGCCCAAAACTGAATACACTGAGGAGCTTTTTCAACTATCTGAAGGAGAAAGCTGGTTTGCTAAAGTAAATGGTGGTTGTGTTAAACATCCTGGATCAAAAGCTTTCGATTTGAACAGCAGATCACTTCCAGATATTGAGCTTGGATCAAACAGAGACATAATTGCAGTTGCTTTGGCAAATCTAAAAAGGCTTTATTGGAAGCGTGCATCAAGGGCCCATCCTGGCTTATTGCTAACTTCTCCTCTTCGACCAGTGCACCATACTTCTGACCAGCCCAGCAAGTTTGATAACTCAAATGCTTTAACATTGCGCCCCCAAGAATTGAGATTGTCCATTATGTCATCCGAGAGGCTTCTCATTCTTCAACCACATAACTGGGCATTGCGGAGAGACCATGGCATGCTTTTATACCATAGCAGACGCTATGGAGAAGCCGTCCAAGAGCTTAGTATTTGTATGGCCTTTGCCCCAGTGGAAGAAGCAAAAATTCTGGAGCCTTTTGTTGAAAAACTGCATCTAATGCGTGCTGAGTCTTCGTGGACACCTATGGAATTCAGTTCTCGGCCATAGGATTGTCTTTTGATGTACAGTTAATAGTCCATTAGTTGAAGAACATGTTTTGATAGTTTCCTTTGAACATTTACCTTCTACTCTTTCCCTGCCTCCAGATGCAGATAGTGAATTACAGAGGCTTGCGCATACTCTTAAAAGATTTTTTTTTCAGGAAGCATGGAAATGCAATGATTGTATTTGAAAAGTAATTGAATCTAAGGATCGCTAATCATGCTCATTTACAGGTTGTTCCCATACCTTTGGCCAAAGCACCAGCTGTGTGAAGTGAATTTTAAAAGGCAGGGAAGAAGTTAGGATTTGAGTTTGATGTGATTAGACCTGGAGAGAATGATATTGATGTCAGAATGTCATTGAAGAAAGTGTTACATGGAGGAATGGGCTATTTCTTTGTGGAGCACCTGATTCAGCTGGTCATTCTGGAAATGCTATTGCAACTGATAAAGGGCAAACAGGCAATGCATCCATTAATCAGTGAGGTACCAGCCAGCTTCATACAGTTATATTTGGAACAATCAATGGTGTTATTGATGTCAATGCATCTTTTCCTCAGGAGAAATATCTGTTTCTTGAAAAGTTGCAAGCAAATATTTTCAAAACAATCAAGGGAGTAAGGTGCTTAAGTCATGAACATTGGCGATCATTTAGCTATGAAAGGAAGACCGTGTTTTTAAAAAACTCAGCAGTTTCGTAGCGCACTACGAAACTGCTGTAGGTGATGATTTTAACGCAAATCAAGCAGTTTTGAATTATAAGCGGGAATTTTGAAAGGGAAACATCTAAAAGGCATACAAGGCATCATCTGAAGCTATCTAACAGTTAACCAGGTCAAGACACGTGGAGATAATATGCATTCGAATCCAACTTTGGATTTTTGTCATAAAGGAAGCATATTTCATATTTATCACACTTCAGGTTATGTGAAACAGTTACAGTTTGCAAAAATTTTGGCTTTCACGTATGCAAACGGTGGACAACACATCAAAGACATGGCAGTTTGCTCCATTTTGGGGTAATTAAAAGATAAAGGATATACTTCGTTGGATCCGGATATATTAAGGCAGACTAAAGACCGATACACAGGGACAGTTTCATATGTTTCAGGGCAATGGAAAAGATGTGTCATTGAAGATCAAACATGAAGCATTAAAGGTCCATCACAGCCACCGCCAGAAGGGAACCAGATGTCAAAGAATGAAGATGATTGTAGACCAAGACTGTCACAATGTTAGAATCCTACTTGATTTAGATCTCTAAAAACTCCGGTCAACAGTCAGTTGTATTTATTAGTTAGTTAAAGGGTAAATAGGTGTCATTAGAAGTAGTTTTCGAATTCCCCTCATGCTTGAGGAGGAATATCGATCAGTTAGAATAAGAGCTCTATATATAGCTGAAACAGCAATGTAATCAGGGTTGGAAAATTTGATAACACAGCTTGTATTTGGCTTATGTAAAGGACTCACTTTCAGTAATATAATTTTGATTTTACTTCTCAGGATTCATGAAGGATTTCTTATATTCAGAATGTGTGATATGTCCTTTCCTTAGTTTTGTTTACATTGGTATAGATGTATAATCACTCAGAACTCACTGAATGTGCTCTGATTTCCTGTATGCATTTATAAACTGTGGTCCTATATGAATTATGTTCTGAATATCTAAATGCTGAGTGCCCTGACTTCTATGTAAGGTTGAGTTCACTGTTATGTTGAGGTGTTGTTGACTCCGTAGGCCCAATGGATAGTTGTTTAATATGTTTCCAGCATTCATATTTGTCATAGTTGTTCTACAAGAGTTAGCCATCTTATCTTAATCAAAATCATTAACCCATCTAGAGAGAGCCCTCTCAGGTTGAGGAGGCTAAGCCTCAGCCTAAACTAGGTTTGAAATAGTTACTTGAAGTCTTCCTGGTCTGCAGCCTTCCAGGGCCTGATTTTGAGATAACAAGTACTTTGAGAAGAAGGGGTATTAACATGCATGAATGGAGGGAATGAAGGTGTTTGTGGAGGAGAATTTGACAAAACCTCACTAGTAGATGTTTGTGACTCAGATTTCTTAGTCTTCTTTCAGAAAGAAGGAAGAGGAAACTCAAATGGAGGAACCCCAAGCTTCTCGCTTTGAGAACGAGTTAGAATCTGAGTAGGTTGCAAAATAGAAGTTATACTTCCTTCAGAAGCTTTAGATGACACAAGATTTTCTACTGAAATAGAGATTTCTCCTAATTTATTTATTAAAGTCTGGACCTTAGGTGATTCAGGATTATAATATGAAGAGGGTGTTTCAGGAAATGTACTAGGAGATTTAGGAGGTGATTGCTCAACTTCTGATCTAGAAATAGGAGTTTTGGATGAAGATCTAGAAGGTAGAGGTGATCTTGAGGGAGGGGGGGTGAATCTTGGAATGGATTGTTAACTTAGATTGAGTTCTCTTTGCCATTCATAGTTGGTGGCCCTCCTTCTAGCGCCAAAATGTTGAAGCCTCGAGAATTGCTGCAACAACATGGGGGAAAAACACCCGGTTGGGGACTTGAATACTGTCCCTTATCTGTTTGGAATAGTGGCTCCGACTGGATATAATGGGACTAGTTTCCCAATAAAAATTTGATAGGATAGATAAAGTGTTTATGACCAAAAACTAAGTGATATATGAGGTGGTTTTCAAACTAGAATAAATGTATATTAAACTATCTATTACCTGGGCTTTACTTATGTTTAAGAAATCTAGAATAGTTGTCCTTAGTGTATGATAATAAAGATTGATCAAAAACTTACAAAAATAAAAGATTTTTAAGATAATTATTTTGATTAAATAGTTAATCAAAATAATTTATGAAACACATATCGCATCAAATAACGTTCATAAATTGGTCATATATGTATTAAGGTTGACAATTCTAGCATGTTCAGAAGTGAATTATACAGAACTGTATTAGAAGGGATACATATAATAAACAATATAAAGAAACATGACTATTAATTCATAAACAAAACAAATATACAATGATAAACGTACCCGATGTATATGACTCTGCTCATGAAAAAAATAGTTCCAATCCAGTCTTTTTTATTAAGATAGTTTCAAAAGTACAAAAGTGCAAGCTTCCAAAGCCTTCTTTACAAAACTTTAAGACTCCGATCCAGTCATTCTACTAAGAGAAACTTCAATAGCGCAAGCTTCCAAAGTTTTTCTTTATAAAATTTGGGGACCCTTTCTTTGTAGACATGAAAGGGTTTATATAATACAAATAAAGTGTAAAAATAGACATTACATGAAAGTTTTGAGGAGGTTAAAACAACTCTCCTTAAAATAAGTGACAAAAATACATAAATAGAAACTGTTGAAATGATGAGCTCAAGGATGCAATTGTGTCTATTATCTCATTTGCTACCTGAGCTCGTAAATATCCTTCATTGGCTTAACTTCAGGAGGCTTCCTTGTCCTCAGGCGTAGCTGTCCTGTATACACTGCATCTAACAACGTAGGAAGCATATGGGTAGATAAGTCAGCAAGGCAGCGTAGAATTAGCCACTGATTGTGTGGCTTCACCAGATATCTCCAATACACTTCCCAGTCGATTTTGGCCAACTTTTTAATCGCTTCTTCCTTTGCTTTTGAAGTTTCTTGACATTGCCTTTCCATGACTTTGATATCAGGAAGACTACTAGGTGGGCACTCTTGAATCAGGTTAGCATTGTGCAGGTTATAATTGATAGTTTCAATGACGTTATTTGCAAAATTGGTTGCTTTGGAGACTACTTTTTCTACCTATTTTAATTGAATGTCCCAATCAGTAAAGAGGATTTCCTTGTGTGATTCCTCTATTATGGGAAGATTTGTTGCTCTGCCTTCTGGAGTATCCTACCATGTTATGAATCCCGATATTTTATTATCAATATCATTTAAATTCACCCTCAGATTGGATGATTGATTCATCACTGATTCACTTGTAATACACAATGGATTGATGATAGATGTTGTACCTCTGAGATGATAATGGTCAATTGATCATGCCAGAGCATCTAAGATATTTTTTTTGAGGTTTTGGGTTTTGGTTTTTATGGAGGACCAATAGATAAAACAAATTATAAGGATGATGTATTTAACCCTTTTAGATGATACTAATAAATAACCAAAGGGCTGCTATTTAACTTCACACAATGATTTAAGTTGATAAGATGTGCAGAAGGAATAGTAAGGAGATATGATTACTTTAAATTTCAGATAGAAAGATAAATCATCATAAGTGGGAAAACCTTTGACCAATGTTTAGAAGTTAAACAAAATATGCTTAAAATTACATAAGATACTGACAATTTTATGATTTAGAGGGAGCCTTTTAGACAAACAGTCCAATATCTCAATCTCTTTATAATAATAACTTCAGAAGGAATTTTAAGAATAACTATAACATATTTATTCTCACATGATATCTCTGTAAAAATTAAACATATGTAGAATTAACAGAATGATTGGAACACATGAAAGAATTACAGAAGAAAACAAGACTGTATGATATCAAATTCAGAATCCTTTGCTTTATTATTAGTGATCTAGAAAGAGCTTGTACATCAATGCTTTACAAAATTGCTTATGGAAAGGTACCACCTCTAATAACTCATAGAAGAGAGTTATTTATACTATTTTAGATAGTGAACAAAATATCCTAAACTGATTACAAAAATAGCCTGAAAGAAAATAGGAAAAGAAAACTGCTGAATGATGTGTCCCTATTAGGTAGGAAGTTGTTGATGATTGTTCCTTCAAAAACTGTTGTGTTGTCTTCTTGTTGGGATGGAAAGTTAATCAATTGTTTCACACAATTGATCCCACCTCTTCTCACTTGGTATCTCTATATTTACCATTCTTCTAAATATCTCATCAACTTCGGTATATCTTTCAAAATTGGGTTTAGTGAGAAAAAGATGTCCAACTTCATATTTGATTTTGAGGTCAGGTCTCAAAGCTTCCGAAAACTATTTGCCAGTAATCTATCTTTTTATCCCTGCAAATTGACTACTGTCTGCTGCAATAGTATATAATCTTTCACAGTAATCATCCAATTTTACTAGTTGATCATTTGATGTCACTAACTCTGGTAAACCTTTCTTTTTCAAAATATTGAATTTAGAAGGAAACCTTTTGACTGCAATGTTCAAAGCTTCATACTTTGTTTTCTGCTGAGTCAGTAGATTCTTCTTCATTAGGACTTTCTTAATCTCCAAAATAGTAGCTATCCTATATGGAATATTTATCTTGTAACTATTGCCTAGTCTTAGAGTTTAGTACTTTGATCATCCCTGCCGCTTCTTTGGGTTTTGTGCCCAATGTTGCCCTATGATGGATGGCCATACTTCTGCTATGGAGTGGCTGATATCTAACCAGATGTCCTCTTTGGCTTGAGCCAAAGTGTCTTCCATTAGAGTCTTACTCTCTAATTGTTTTACCTTGAGTTCTAACCTGTGTGATTTTTGCATTTCCTCTACATACAAGGTATCATTCTTTACCTTTTGTGACTCCAGGCTTGGAACTTCTAGAGTAGCTTTTCATTCTATTTTTTTTGTGCATGTAACTCCCCTGATATCCTTGTTGTTTCAACTGTTGCTGAAGATGAAGCAATGTTAGTAGGAGATGAGCTTGGCTTTGTACTTGTTATGGGAATCGCTGTCACTGAGGTCATAGCAAGCTGTGCTGCCTCTTTTTCCTTGAGCAGTTTTTCTATTTGCTCTTCCATTTTCTTGATCTGTACATTTTTCTCAATAATTAGCTTCAACATCTCCTCCCTGTGCTGTTCATTTTCTGCCATCTCTTTCGTTCGTGGATCCTCAGTTGAAGGCAGTTTCAACTATTTATTCAAAGTTGTTTTCTCTATATTCTTCTTCTGGAGTATTTCTTCAATTGCTTTACAGTCTCGGGGATCATATCCAATTTTGACAATAATATCTTATAAAGACTTTAATTTTTTATCTTTAGCTAAAGATGACAGTTTTTAAATCTTAAACTGTGACTGCACATTTGACAAGGCAGTTCTGAGCTTGGAAAGAGACATGGCAGTTGTAGTCATTGTTGAAAATAACATTTCACCTAATTGCCTATGCAAATATATTTGATCAATAGGATGTATCTGGTTTACATGAAATGAAAATATGGTCTTCTTGTAATCTGTTGTGGATTTGGGAAATGGAATTTGAGCTTGCAAAAATGCCATTTTCATCCTTCCTCTTTCACTATCAAAGGCAAAGAGAAGTATGTGCTGAGAAGTGGATGTCTGTTTCCAAAACTGATTGTATACTTGTGATTTAAGACTTCCATTTTTTTGTTTGATTTCCAAAAATGTTGAGAAGATATTAGTATCTTCTGCTGAGCTCTGTTGAGAAGATACTAGGTCCTCCTTCAAAGGGATAAAGCCCTCCTTCAAAGGGATAGCTCTGTAGAAATTTTGAATAATTTAACACATATTCAATAGAGATTATACTGATCATGTACTATTGCGGAATACATACACAATACATAAGCTCCTCTACGTTGATCATCAATATAGCAGCATCAATAACAATAAAACATCAAGAGCATTCACACATTAACACAGTATGTATCCCGGGGAAAGCATCTCGCTAAAAACCCCAACTATCTGTATATTAATGATTGAGTCATGTAACATTACACAGCATAATACTTCTCACAAGTATCTCCACCTCTGTTACACACAATATAGCTCAGATTTGATCTCCAAATCTCTTCCACTGCTTGCCTGCCTCCACTGCTCAATACCTGCTCAAGAACTGATGAGAATGGCTCACCAAACTCGTTTTTCACCTGCAAAATAGTCACTCACTCTTTGTTGGACGTGAGCACAAGCTATAATGTGGGCAAATACATGAGCAAACTCATTGGCATACTCAATCCCTTGATTGTGCAAGATCTGGTGCACAACTATAGTCACAACTGATAGCAATCTGATTCTCTACCACCTGTCCCTGTTGAACTAAACATGCACTGACATGAAACTGAGTTAGCTGATGTATTCATTAGTTGTATTATGAGTTAATAACTTGTGAATTAATTAATAACTAATTCACCCAACTCATCTCTAGTCTATTTGCCAGTTAGACTAAATACAACCAGTTTAACAAAGCTAAACTGAACACAACTCCATCAACTCCACAATCAACTCCACCAAACTCAACTGATTGAGTTCTAACTGAAGTCATGCATGCAACAACTCAACTGACTCATAAGAAAAGTGTATTTCCTTCTGACAGCTGCATGTGCCACCTCTATAGCTCAAACTGAAGTGCTCCAAGAGAATAAGATTAAGTTTATAGTCCAAATATTATTGTGAGATAATAATATTTGACTTTTCTATTTTTGACAGCCAGTCTAAAAATAGACTTTGATCACTCACACTTTCATAAAAAATGGAAGTCCATCTATTTTTCCCAAGTTGATCAATCATCCATAAACAACAACCTGCAATCCATAGACATGATCCATATGTCTAAAAATAAACATAGTCTAAAAATAGACTTGCGCAAAAAATAGCCTGTGGGCCCACTTAGTGAAGGCGACTCTTTTCACTAAGCTCCATCATCTTGTTGCAATCCCAACAAGCTCCTCTCATCAAGGGATTAGCTCCTTCTCTTTTGGGATGCATGAACCACCTCAGAGCGAACAATCCACGTCAAAATTCCTTCTAGAAACCTCTAGAATTAACCCAAAGTGATTTTTTTAAGATAAAACTTGCGCCTTTTGACTTTCACAGGGGTCCGCACCTACATCGTTAGGGACAGAGTGGGCAGGTCCGTAGTTTTTGTACACAGAAGGTGCGGGACCGCAGGTGACAATGAGAGAAAGTGCGGAACCAGAGTTACATTGATTTTTAATGTCTTTCTCCCATTTCCAAAGCTTGAATTGAAGAGTTGAGGTCTGAGACTTGCTTAGGAGGACAGTACAAGTGATGATGGACCCATACTGACTGCAAATAATCATGGTGACGATATTTTTGTGTAACAGATTGCCCCTTAAAGTGCGAAGTCTGTAGTAGATGAGGATTTCATTGATCATTTAGGAAGAGTGAAGTACTTTATCATTTCGAGGATCATCTTGTGGAGAGCCCAATTGGAACCTGTAAAAACATTCAATGCAAGATATATATATGAGATCATATCATCGCTGAGGTAGGCATTCCCATACTCAGATCAAAACAGACTAGAAAAACTAACTACTGCTATGATATAGGAATGATCTTGTAAAACATCACAAGTATAGACTCAGGTGGACACAGTATGGACACAACCATCTGTTTATGAATAGTCCATTATATAATGAATACAAAATTCCTTGCAGCCTGGATTGTGGAAACCAGATCCAGGGTCTTCATTTCTACTTCCCTAAATAGTACGATTCTATCCATTTGAATGAATGTGTTGATGTAAAACATGGTAGAAACCACTTGATTACCAGTCAATGATGTAAACTGTTAACAAGTGTGAGAGAAACCACCAGTGATGTCAATGGCTCTCAAAGTACCCAGTACAATCCATGAGATGCGAATAAATGTGTTGATGTCAAACATGTCACGGAATCCTTTGATCGAAAGTCAATGATGTAAACTGTCATCAAAGGCGAGAAATCTGCCATTGAGGCATGCAGATCTCAAGGTACTGACGATTTCTAGATCATCTTTCTAGATAATGAGCTGATGTCGATAGAAAGTGATCCGTTGTAGGCAAGCCCACAACACGAAATCATAGATCAAGTTGAAGAAATTTAGTTGCAAGGACTGACTCAGGGATGGTCAAGATGGATGACAGATATTTTGCAGATGAATGGCTTATTGGCAGTGACCTCTTGAACACATAATGACACGACAGATGGTTTGGTGACAATTGACCCAAAGTTAATACCCGAAAATCGGCTGAAGACTTTCAATGTGGTTTGATCAACTATTAGGCAAAGGATTTCCCAACCCAGGTGAACAAAAGTGTCGTGTTCAAGAGTGGTTACAAAGTATGACAAACAGATTCATTTTTCTCTCTTTTCCCCCACCATTTCTGGCAAGTACCTCTTTATTTTTGACAAGCTTGAGGAGGATAACATTTGCTTGATTATAAGCTCATCCTTCGGATGAGTCCAACTTAGTTTAAATTCGAACCCTAAGAAGGAGTGGTTCGTTCCTGTTTGTAATTGAACAGGTCCTGTTAACACCCAGGTTGTTCCCTATGACTCCCAAGGGAATACGGCCGGGGTAACCACTAACCAATCTTTTAATCACTGTTTCTAGCCAAACAGTGATCAGAGAGGGCTCTCTCTTTATGATTTATATCTACAGTGATGGTGTTTTAGGCTAGGTATTGAGTACAGGTCATGTTTGTGTTTCGGTTGATGAAATTCCCTTAGACTTCAGTGATGTAGTTTTTAGATATGTTGAATATCATTGGGCAATGGAGTCTGTGGCTTAATGTGTTTGAATCTGTGAGATGAAAGATGGAACTTACAGGGCCTTTTGAGTGTTTAATAGAACATATTCTGATTAAAAGACTGGTAACAGGTAGCACGAACAGTGAAAGCATTTAAGAATTTTCACTATTTATCTATATGTTCCCAACAGATAGCTTTAAGAAAAGAAAACAGAGGTCTTAGGGGCAAAAGTTGAATCCCTGAGAATGACTGTTACAATAAAAACACAGTTTTGAATTGCAGCAATTAAGAATTACAATTCTGTTACTGTATATGAGGAAAACATATATAATAGCTCAGTTTGAGTCCAGGGTAAACATGGTTAAATCCTGGTACTATCCTTTCACCTTGCTATCAAGTATAAAACATTAGAACGACAAAGAGAACAAAAGACTCAAAACAGACACGACAAGAGATTTGAGAATACTTATAGTTTTATGCAACACCCATGGAATCCTGTAACATGCATCCTTCACCACAAGACATCAAATACACCAAACTTCTGGAAGTTCCATTCCTCCTTTGTATTAATTCTCTGAAAATATTACAGCGGATGGAAGTTATCCAAGAGAAAATTCCAGCAACCCCTTATGCGTTACTAAGGGGGGTATATATACGGATTTACATTTGGAAAAATATCTGAAAGAAGAGTAAATGCCTCATAAATATGCTGCCAACTGCTAGTGAGCAGTAGCCAAAGAAGTAAATGAAGAAGTAAATGCAGTAGTAGCTCTTAGTCCTTTAGCTGTCAAAATCTGTCAGATGCTGTTGAATTTGTAGCAGTTGTAGTCGGCTGAAGGCGTGTGTTTCAAAATGTGGCTAGCTGTCACTGTTAGTGATGAATCACCTTTTAGATATTTTCCAGTCACTGACCACTTTATACTTGTCTTGCGGTGACCTGAGCTGGCTTTTGACCTGGAGTTTTGAAACTACCGTGGCAGAATCTGGAGCATGGCTTGCCACCAGTCCTCCTTGGGCATTTGATGCCTTCGCATTTTAATCAATGTCTCATCAAGCTCTGTGTATTTGAAAAAACTGGGAGGAGTTTCAAATAGATGATTAACTTCATTTTCAATAAAAAATGACCCTTCAAGCTGAGTGTACAAACTCTGTCCTGTAGGAGGAACAGTTTCTTCAGAAGCACTGCTGGATGCAGTGATTTGATTTTCTATGTACGCGGCCATCCTATTTGTAAATTGATCTCTGTTGATCAATTTCCCTGTACCGCTCAATAGGCTAGGCATTCCTCTTGCCTGTAGCATCCCCATTCTGAGCTTGAAGTCTTCAACTTCAGTCTGTATCTCATAGCTCCTCCTTTCTGCTGTCTGCACATATCCTCTGAGTGTTAGCACCTTTTTGGTCATAAGGATGGCTTCCGTTCTGTTGGTGATTCCAACTGCTGCCAGCTCATCTTTGTCTTGCCTGTTCAGAAAGTCTATCAGTTGGCTGGCTTGTTCAGGTCTATTTCCTAGTGCTGTCTTAGCCCTCTGGATATCTATCTGAGCTTGCACAATTAAATCCATATGTTCATGGATTGTTTTGAGTGACTTCCACTGTTTAATCATGCTTTGGGTGATTTTATTCCATAAGATCCTCTTGATCTCAGCCATGGTGTTTTTGAGATCAAGCTCTTTCTCCAGGGCTTTGATTCTGTCCTTTTGGGTCTTGATCTGTCTGCCCTGTTCTGCCACTGTCATTTTAGACTGGTCATACTTGGCATCTATCTCTGCCAGTTTTTCTTTTGCCTTCCTTATCTCATCTGCTTGTAGCTCCATTTGCTTAACAGCCTTAGTTAGTTCTTCTATGCTGGGCTGGTCAACTGTATTTGCTGTTGTAGGGGCCACTGCTGCCTCAGAGCCTGTTGCTGCTGTAGAATCTGTTGGGGGAGTTGGTAGTGTGGATTCTCCCTGTTTGCCCTGAAATGACTTCTCCAGCTCCTTCTCTAGCTCTTGGATCCTTTGATCCTGCTGCAATAGTAGATCAAGTTGTTGATCAACTTGTTTTTCTTTTTGCAGTTCAGCTGTCTGAGGATGTTCTGTAGGTGACAGCTTCAATCTCCTCTTCATGGCATTGAGATCATCCTCTTTTTTCTTCAGGAGGGCTTTTACCCCGGTTGGGTCACTAGGGTTATGCCCTAGATCAACAATAATCTCTTCAAGAGATTTTATCCTGTTATCCTTGGCCCTGGAAGACAATCTCTCAAAATCCAGTTGAGTATTTGTGTGCTTCAAGGACTCTTTCAGCTCATGAGCAAGTGTAGCCTTATCAACCAAGGTGGCATAGACCATTTCTCCAGTCTGCTTATGGAGCTCAATTTGGTCCATAGGATGTATGTCTTTGGCCAAGACCTCCACCCTTGTTTTGATGAAATCAGCAGTGGACATTGGGTTGGGACCCTTAGGTTTGAAATGGCTGAATATCATCTTCTCCTCTTTGAAGTCGTAGACCGACATCAATCTTTCTTGTTGGGCTGGAGTGGCATCTATAAATTGCTTGTAAACCTCAGCCCTCAATAGTTCATTTGCTGCCTTGATTTCTTTGAAGGTGGCCTTAGCACCTTTGAGCTTCTGGCTTTGTTGAGAAGAAGATGATACCTCCAAGCCAAGTTGTAAATTCTGCTCCTGCTGAAAGGAGCTAGTCCCTGTGTGTTGGCTGCCCTCCCTATCCTTGGCTGTATCATTGAAGACATCTTCAGTAATGTCTTCTACTTCTGGGGAGTCTGCCCTCTGCCTTTTAGCTTCTGGTTGTTGGGAGGATCCACTGAGGGGAGTGGACTCTTCTCTTTGTCTTTTGGTCCCCCTTTCTTCATGTGCAGGGGTCTGTAAAATTGAAGTGGTTAGGGGCTCCACTTGAGGGGGTGGTGTCTGCAATAAGGTGGTTTCTGGCAGCCTAGTTTGTGGCAGACCGGTTTGTTCTTCTTGCTGCCCTGTTTCTTGCTCTGGTTGTTGCTTTCCCTGCTCTGACTGCTGCTTTTTTGCTTCATCTTCGGCGTCCATTTTTCCCTTTCCCTTATCCAAGCCTGGTGCTGTTGTTGGCGGCGCTGTCCTGGTAACTGAGGTTCCTCCTCCTGATGTTTGAGGCAGCCTGAACGGTACCTGGGTCACATAGTCCAGGTCAATAGTTTTTTCAAGTTCTTTCATATTTTTAGCTATTTTTTCCTCTTCAGACAAGCTCTCAACAAGGGTATCTAACTGCCACTCTTGTAAGTTTGCATACTGTTCTAGATGTGGATAGTGGCAGTGTTTGATGGCTAGGAGTCTGTACTTTGTTCTCCTGGCAGTGATGAAACCTTGAGGGTCATATGGGACCCACCGGAAACTGTAAGACAACTTATATTTGTCTTTTAGGATCGAATCTGCAGCCTCCCATCCTTCCTTCTTATTCATGATAAAAGGGCCCAACTCATTTTTGTAGTTAAGGTGTGCTTTTTTCTTTGAGCTGTGGAAGTGAGTGAGGTCTGACTGGATTAATTGCCTGTAATATTCCAAGGCAAATAATCTCATGGGAACATACTTGGGTAGTCTGAATGGACAGAGCTCACACCCATACACTCTGAACACAGTGTGGTGTTCATATAGGTACCAATCACCTATTTTGTACTTCTTAGAAAGCTGTAAAGCTTTCTTGATCTCATTTGATATTCTAGGTGGAGGGGATTTCATAAGTATGCTGGAGACTGGGTATACAAACTGATCCACAAATTCACAATAGCTGTAGGGTGAACTTGTGATTTCATGATAGACTGAGGTCCAGAATATGACTGATCTTTTCTCCCCTTTGTTGTCCAGCCTTCTGATGTAGCATGGGAAAGCTTCAGAGTGATGATACATGAACAGGTGGTAGATGTATGCTGAATATCTAAAGACTCCTTGTCTGTCCAATTTGCACAATTGATCATGGATCTTATTGGCTATGAACTTGGCAAAGTTGTACTTTCGGGCAGGGGGTTGTCGTGGGCTGTAGGCAGATAGCATTACGAGCATGGCTAGATCCACCTGCTTGCTGTTCTGGTAGCCTAGCACATAGGCTATCATGTCCAGGAGCAGCCTGCCTGAGTCATTGAAGTGCTCATGTGGATAAGGAGGTGGCCCTGTAGGCTGGTTCTCAGGCCACATGTAGTTCCTGGTGACCTTCTGCAGCTCTTCACTGGTCATCTTCTCACCTGCTTCTATTAAAGATCTCATGGAGAAAGGGACTAATAACTCTGTCTGTTCAAAGTGCAGCATTTTGTTGATGGTGTCAGCGTTTATATAGAACAAAATCCTCCCTAGTTGAGTGTTGACAGCTCTGTGCTCCTGATCATAATTTTGAGCACATAAGTGAATGATTTCAGGGAAAACATTCACAGCTGGGAGGCAGTAATAGGGCAGGTTTGACTCCCATATCCCATCTGTACCAAGTCCTGCCTTATAGTCTTCCCTTAATGTGGTGAAGGTCTTCAAAAAGTTTCTGTTTCCCTCAAAATCATTTATGAGACAGTCTTTGTCAACTAATGGCATAGCTTCCAGTTCCTTATTGGTTTGACTCAGTGGAGTGGCACTGAGGGAGGAGGATGCAGATGCTGCCATGATACAGTCTGAAAGTGTGCAGCAGGATGCAGAGCTTTGATAAATCTCTTGAAGACTTTGAGCGGCAGGTAGGTGCAATTGGTGTGATGTCTTCTTCTGGTGTGAAGTTGTTCTGAAGCTAGCAAAGTACTGATGATTTTCAGGAATGTGGATTGTCTAAGGGAATGCTTACTGAGGTATTAGTATTTGTACAGGAAGAGTGTAGGTAACCAGTACTTGGCAAAAAGGAACAATGCCGGGTATTTTCAGGGCGATTTCTGCAGTTCTAACCCGCGAGCTGGTTTGTACAGAGCTAAATTGGGGCTAATGGATAGCACAGGTTGCTTATGTCTGATTTGGGTGCTTGGGTAGAGCTAAATTTAGAGTTTTTAGCAGACTTTAATGGCGATTTTGCAGAAAATTGGAATTTACGGGCAGAATGGGAGAAGACGGCAAAATACCTGGCAAATCGACCTGGAAGCTTGCGGGCTGGGTTGCAAAGGCTTAATGCAGTCAAGCTTCGAACTTTGAACGGTTTACTTGTCGAATTTGATGGCTGAATGCAAGATTTCGCGGCAGCAGGCTTGACAACGGCTAGTTCAGCTTCGCATGCAAAATAAGCGAAAAATATGCGTTTAGCCGTTTAAAACGGTAAATTTGGCAAAAGTATGAATTTGGCGCTTTTCCGCCGATGACGTCAGCATGACGTCATGGCGGGGCCCAGGTGAGGGGTGACGTGGATGCTGAGGTGTTAGCCAGGTCGGCAGGACACGGTGGCGGGCGGGCGCAAAGGCGGGCCCGCGTGGAGGACCAAGGGACGATGGGGCGGGCACCGGCGGGGTGACGTCAGAGCGGCGTGGACATGACGTGTAGGCATGACGTGTGGGGTAGCGGTATACGGGGTGGCGGTAAGTGGGTTCCCCGCACCACCTTTGGGCAAAGGCGGTAAGTGGGAGGAGGGCTCCGAACAACCTTACCGTCCGCCACGCGTCCATTGTACGGGATAGGTAAAACCGCTTTCCCCGGACGCTAATTGTCGGCACATCGAGATCTGAAATTGACCGCCCACCCTTAGATCTGGGCGCTGGAGATCTGACGGCTGGCGGGCCTTCCGACTGGTCGAGCATGTTGGGGAGGGGTCCCGCCAGCGCAATAAAATATTCAGTTTAATTTTTGGGCGGAGGACTATAGGCAAGTGGGTTTTTTCGCAGTTTTGGGTTTTTTGGGCCTTTTCAGGGGTTTTCATAGGGAAAAGGGGTTTTCTGTGCGCTTTCAGCAGAGAGACGGTAAGGGCTTGAGGGACAGGATTTCTGCTCATAATCAGGGGTCAGAGCACATCCAAGACAAGGTTGACCACAGTCCCAGGTGGACTGAAGTCTCCTTGGACCATTTACTTGGCTATAATGCCAAAAGGAGAATATGTAGATAATGCTGGGATTTATACACCTTGGTGTTAGTAATATTAGGGAGAAAGGCGATATAAGGGATTTGTACAATAGGGTTAGTGTTAGTTGTGGAGGAGGAGGTAAGTGGATGTGGAAATCATTGAGTTTATATGAAACAAGCTTGGTTCCAAGAGTAGATAAAAATGAAAAGAACTTTAGATAAGAAATGTGGCTTTTAAAGATCAAGAACCACTATGAAAGCTTAGTCTTTTCCATGAATCTCAGGCTAGTGAGGGAATGTTAGAAATGAAATTGGAGGGGAGTGAGGGAAATTAGTCATGCTTCCAGCTGTAATCTTTTGCCTTGCTGCCCACCATCATCAACCTTGCAATGATAGGGATACCTTTCTGCAACCCCTGCTACCTACCCAGCTACTTGCCTAGCATTTTATTTCTTCTTGGAGGGTGCATTTGGACTTGCAGACCCTTACTTGCCTTTTCTTTTCCTTGGCTTTTCCTTTTGCTTTTTCTATCTACTTCTACCCTTATCTCTTTCAAGGTCCCAGATTAAGCTGTTGGGATCCTTTGTTTCTCTACCTGAACTATTTGTCTGCCAAGTTTAAGCTGTTTGGACAGACTTCTTTCTCTATTCTACAACTCAAAATTGAAACATGGCATGATCCAGATTAGACTGTTGAATCATCCAAAAATTTTGTAATAAGGACCTCAATATTTGAAGTATTTCACACACCTCTGATTTCCTGGAAATATGGGATCTTTGTAGTAACAAAGCAGAGCATATTTGGATTTTCAATAATCAATCATGAAATATGAAACCTATTATTATAGGTATCCAACAGTGGCTCCACATGGGGATGGTTTTTCTTTTGAAAGACCAAGAACAGCAGGTCAGATTGCCTTGTTGCTCGATTGTTCATCTTAATCTTTGAGCTCTGATACATGTAACCTGTCAAAATTGTGTGCTTTTTGATGGGGAACCTCTGGTTCTATGTGCCTATTGCTGCTAGGTGCAGCACTTGGAAAACCTCTTCTTACAAACTAAAAATAGAAAACATATATAGGCCTGAATATATACAATGAACCTTTGGATCCTTATCATAGTGGACCATCATAATAGTGCTTCAGCATCCTGCCATTGACAGGACCTTCATCCAGTTCAGTTACAGTCAAACTTTTAAGGAAATAAGTGTTATTACCTTGCACTGCTTGGACAACAAATGGTCCTTTCCACAAAGAATCAAATTTCCCATGTTTCCCTTTCTCTTCTCTTCTTGCATCCCACTTTAGAACTTTGTCTCCCATATTGAAATCTTCTGCTTTGGTTCTTCTGTCAAAGGCCTTTTTAAGTTTTTCCTGTAGTATTTGCACTCTGCTGAAAACTTGTTCTCTGGTCTGCTGCAAACAGATTATCTGGTTGATCCTTCTTTGCATATCATTTGGCTCTGCTTGACTTTCTTGTAGAAGTTTCATAACTGGCACCCCTAGTGATGAGGGAAATCTGGCCTCTAATCCATAAACTAACTCATATGGGCTGGTCCCAATTGATCTTTTGGTGGTTAATCTGTCTGCCCATAAAGCATTTACTAGCTTCTTGTGCCAGTTCTTTTTGTTCTCTTCTAGCACTTTCTTTATGATGTTTATCAAACTTTTGTTTGATGATTCAGCAAGACCATTTCCCTGAGGATAGTAAGCTGTAGAATGGCCCAAAGTAATGTGAAATTTATGACAAAAATTTATCATTTTCTTGGATTTGAAGGCAGCAGCATTGTCTGTTATTATCTTTTCTGGGCAGCCAAATCTAGCCAGTATATTGTTTTCTAAAAATTGAATGATCACTGAGTCATTTGCTTGTCTGCATGGGGCAGCTTCAATCCACTTGGTGAAGTAGTCTGTTGCAGTCAAAATCCATCTGTGTTGTCCTGAAGATGAGGGATGAATCTCTCCAATGAAATCCAAGCCCCATTGTTGAAAAGGTCTTTCTGTTGAAATGGGCCTCAAAGGAAGTGGCAGCAACTGTCTTCTGCCTTCAAACAGCTGGCACTTGTGGCATGATGTTGTGAATTTCTTCACATCTGAGAACATGGTGGGCCAGTAATAACCGGCCCTTAATATTTTGTCCACAGTGGACTTCCAGTACAAATGTCCACCACAGTCTCCAGCATGGAATTCTTGCATAATTTTATCAGTTTCATTCTCAAGAAGACAGTGCAGCAAAATACCTTCATGGTTTTTCCAGAGTAGATTCTCATCTAACACACAAAATTTGGATGTTTTCATTTTTAGGAACCTAGACTTAGTTCTGGACAGTCCTGGGGGAGCACACAGGTTTTGTAACACATAACAGATATCAGAGTACCATGGAGATTGTTCAAAGGCTACATTGATCTTTGGAGTCGCCAGCTCTGTTTCACTGTCCAGTTGGTTGATATCTAAGGCTTGGAAATTTGATTCTGTCATTAACTTAGCCAAACCTTGCCCTTTTATTAACTTTGTAGGCTTTATTTCAATGTCAAATTCAAGTATGTTTGCAATCCATTTTCCTCTTCTACCCTCTAAGTTTTCTTGGGTGAGAATGTCTTTGACAATAGGACTTGGTACATAAGCCACAACATGAGAGTAAAGGATATAGATCCTAAAATCTTTGATAGCTTTGATTAATGCATAGGCTTGTTTTTCCATTATTTGGTATTTCAAAGGAGCATCTCTAAGAGCTCTGCTGAAGAAGGCAATGGGCTTTTCATTCCCTTGATCATCTTTCTGCAATAAAACAGCAGCAATAGTATGCTGGGAGGCAAAAGAAAAAATAATAAAGTCTTTGTCAAACTGAGGATTAGTTAATACCGGGGTTTGGGTTAAAGCCAGTTTTATGCTTTCAAAGGCTTGCTTTGCTTCCACAGTCCACTTGACCTTTGAGTCTTTCTTTAGCATATTGTTTAGTAGTCTGATCAATTCTGCTAAATTTGGGATAAACCTTCTCAAAAAGTTGATTTTTCCCAAGAATCCTTGAAGCTCTTTGACATTCCTTGGGTGAGGCATTTGTAGGATAGCTTGTATCCTATCTGGATCAATTCTTATGCCATCTTTCGAAATGATGTGTCCTAGAAGTTTCCCTTCTTCCAAACCAAATAAAGACTTCTTGGGGTTTAAGGAAATGCCATATTTTCTGCATGTTATGAAAATCTGTCTTAAATGTTTCAAATGTTCTTGGTCAGATTTTGAGAAGGGTGTAAGATCATCTAAGTAAATGACCAAGAAATCATGAATTTCTTTTGCAAAAGCAATGTCCATTGCTCTTTGAAATGTTGCCCCTGCATTTTTCAAACCAAATGGCATTTTCACATACTTGAAAGTTCCCCATGGGGTAGTAAATGCAGTTTTGTCTTGATCATCAGGGTGCACTAAAATTTGATTGAAGCCTGAGAAGCCATCCAACAATGATATTCTTGAGGCTCCTACTACTCTTTGGAGGATGTGGTCCATTTTGGGTAAAGGGTAGTTATCTTTGAGTGAAACTTGATTCAGATTCCTTAAGTCTACACAAAGTCTGATCTCACCAGTTTTCTTTCTTGTAGGGACCAAATTTGAAATCCACTCAGAAAACCTGATTGGTGCTATGATCCCAGCTTTGAACATTTTTTGTAATTCCTTTTCAATGGAAGGAAGAAGCACAGGATTGATTCTTCTCAATTTTTGTTTGAATGGTTTTTGATTAGGCTTGAGGGGAATGGTGTGCTGTATAACAGAGGTATCATAAGACTTCAAGTCTTCATAACCCCAGGCAAAGACATCTTGGAATTCTTTAAAGAGATCAACATATTTGGGCTTTTGATCGGGGGGCAAAGAGGCGGACAGCTTGGCTATCTTAGGCTTTTCCATAGTGCCAATATTACATTCTTCAACTCTTGCATCTAATGGCTGCATCTTTGGTTTCCTGGGGACATCATTTGAGTCAAAAATGTCCTCTAGTGGGGTAAGGCCTGCTGGGAGGAAATTGTCTTTGAGTTGTATGATTTCAGTTTCAATGTTACTCATCTCTTCACAGTCCATTTGTTTAATTTGTTGAATGTTTTCATTGTTGAAAATGGTTGGGCTGAGTAGTTGTTTTGCTGTCCTAAGTGACATTGGGTGAGCAGATTGTTGAAACTGTAATTGTGATTGACTTGCTCCATCGACAATTTGAGATTGACTTGCTGTCTCAAGGTCAATATTTAATCCTGTAAACTCTTGTTGCAAAGTTAAAAAGTTGTTTATTTGCCTATCATTCTCAAATACTTGCCATTCTTTGACATTGTTTGGAATAGAAGGCCTATATTTGACTTCTGCTGTGAAACAATTGTTGGGTTGTAGTGGGAATTTGAAGGTGCTGGCAAATGTTGCCAAGCTGTGAGCATGGAGATTGTGGCCCCTTGGAATCTTTGTGAGAACAAACTCGGAGAAAGTTTCTAGTATTTCAATTACAGCAGACCTGTAGGACCTTAATCTTTTGTCATTGGTGACAAAATCCCCTTTTACTTGTTGAATTACTAGATCAGAGTCCCCCATGATTGAGAGGCTATGTGCTTGTAATGATTTTGCAATCTTGAGACCTAGTAGCAGAGCTTCATATTCTGCCATGTTGTTAGTGCATTTAAAGTTCAGTCTATATGCCCTGCCTTGTGCACAGGCTTTCTCTTTGTTATGTATCCATACTCCAGCTCCTGCCCCTAACTTGTTAACTGAGCCATCAAACTCTAGGACCCACAGACTATCTTGCTGGTCAGGGGATCTTAAATTCTTCTCATGGGATGGCCATGTGAGCATGAGTTGAGGTTTCTTTTCCCATTTGTCTCCTAGGATAATTTCATCATTTGTTTGACAATTTTTGACAACTAAAGGAGGGTGAATGGGTATTGTTGGGCTGATTAAATTTTGGCAGGTGCCATTTGTTTGATGGATGTTTTGCTCTGGTTTAAATGTCTCCGTGCTAATGTGACTGTCCGAGAGGCCTATGCTGTCATTAAAGAGGATGTAAGAGTCTACGTCTGAATGAACTGCATATATTGGGAAATTTTGGGGTTTCTCTTCACTGCTAACCATATACTTCATGAGTGTTTCCCTATAAAGTCTTTTGGGTTGTCCAAAGACAGAGATGGTTGCATATGACATGTCTAATTGCAGGGAGCCTTGGAGCTTGGCTCCCCATGATCTTGATAAGAGCATTCCATATTTGGGTGGGATATCAGCAACAACAACATCCATTAAAATGGTTTTGTTGGGAAATTGAACCAGGGACACACATAAATCCTTAATCAGGCCCAAGCATTTTACTTGACTAGAATCAAAAGAAAACAGGTCTTTGTATGGTCTTGTTATATCCAAATTTAATCTTTCCATGACTGCTTTTGGCATGAGGTTGTGAGATGCACCTGAGTCAAACATTGCATTGTGCAGTATTTTATCATGAACGTGTAAGCTGACATAAAAAGGTAAAACCCCTGTGACTACTGTTTTTCCATCTACCTCTGGACCAAACAGTAATTCTGGAGTGTCATCTAGTACATTTACATCATCTTTGTTGTTGGTGAGCTGAAGGGATTTCTTAATCTGTTGTTTGTACATGTCATGCTTGGCTAGCTCTAAAAGGGGAATTGCTATCTTTAACTTGCCAATCTCTGTTCCTAGGTCAAAGGGTTTATCCACCTGAATTTTAGGGTCACGGACAGCAGTCCTTTTCTTGTTCAATGAATCTTCTTGTTGGATTTCATCTTGATTTTGGAACCTGCCCCCCATGTCCATGTCTTGAGGGGTGATGTTCGGATTTGGGTGAGAGGATGATGTTGCTGTGGGCTCTTGTGGTGTGGACAGAAATTCAGTGACCTCCTCAACCACTACTTCCTTTGCAGGCAAGTTTGTTTTGTCATTAGGTTCAGTGACTGAGGCTTCTTTAGATTGCTGTTTCTCCTTTACCTTTTCAGGCTGATTTGCATTTACAGTCCGACTTCTTAGTTTGTACTGCTTATGGACTTCATAGACAGCAGTATCATATCCTTGCTTAAAGTCAAAGGATTCTCCTGATTGTGTTTGGAATGTTTTGTTTTCATCCTCATCATGGTCTTCTTGTGTTAGGAAAACATGGCTTTTACCATCCAGACCTATTAAATTGATCTCTGGATCTTCATTGAGTTGATTAGCCGAGGAAGTTTCTGCATAATTTTCTTGAAAAGGTGGTCTGATATCTTGGTCAGCACCTGTTTTTCCTATATTGGGGTTCTGTGTTCTCCTAAAATTTGGGTTTCTAGGAGTATTGTTTTGTGGTGCTTCCCATGATGACTTTCTTTCTACTGATTCCACTCTCTCACCTAGTCTTTTCATGCTGTTTAGTATTGCATCCAACTTCTGATCGAAGCCCGAGGGCTCTTCCTTGAAACCAACCTTCTTTTCCAGCTTTGCCCTGTTTCTTTTGGCAATTAGGTTGGCCTCTACAGTGACTGCAACTCTTTGGGCTTCTGCAAGGGTTGGAGGGTCTCTTTCTCTCAACTGATAGGCCATATCAGAGTCAAAACCATCAGGGAAGTTATAAAGGGCCAAATCAGGAGGGGGCCTTAAGTTCTGGGGAATAGCATTGTATATGTTGTTAAACCTAGCACAATATTCCAACACCGTTTCTTGGGGACCTCTTTTAATAGTGTTATATTCACCAAGTATATGGTGTGGATCTCTCTTTTTCTCCCATCTGTTGGTAAATTCCTGGTATAGAACTTCAGAGGTTGCAATGGAATTTGCATTCAAGGATCTAAACCAAGTTCTGACATCCCCAGTTAGGCTTTGGACAAAAATTCTCATTCTAACACTGTCATCATCAATTTCATAGGTCTCAAAGTGGTCTTGCATCTTTTTAGCATGCTGGATGGCCGTCAAAGGGCCATGGGAATCAAAAAATGAGAGTCTGGTTTGATAATCTTGGGGTAGGGCTGGAGCATTGGCTGGAATCTGCAACGGTGCATATCTGTTAGCCATGTTTATAGGGTTGATAGGGTTGATAAGAACAAATGGGACAACTGGGATTACAGGTGTACTGGGGTTAATAGGATGGGTAACAAGTGGAGAACTGGTTGAGTGAGTATGTGCAGATGGTGAAGATGGACAGGTAGGACTTTGAGGGGTTGAAGATGAACTAGGGGAATTGGGTGTGGAACGAAAAAGGACTTTGCAAGGAGTGGGAATGAGGATGGGTTGGTCTGACCTTATATCTGAATCAGCAGGTTTATCCTGCTTGTGCTGTTTCCTGATGTTCTTTGGGATGATATTTGGGTTATCAACAATGATGGGTTGATCAGGGTCAGGGTGTGCCCTAGTATGCCTTGGGTTTCTTTTAGGAGCCAGCTTCTAAGTGTTCTTTCAGAACTTTATACAGAAGTTTTGTATTTACAAGGGCAAAATAAGAACTCTGGAATGACTATATATGTTTCAAGGCTAGGATAAGTTTCCCTAGTTAGCTCTTCCCTAAGACTGCCCCTGTATCAGAGAAACAGTCCTAAGATGTCTTGGCTAGCTTCAGGCTTGATGAAAGCTTTGGAAGATAGATAGTGATTGAATAGTCTTCTCCCCAGCGGAGTCGCCAATTATGTTAACACCCAGGTTGTTCCCTATGACTCCCAAGGGAATACGGCCGGGGTAACCACTAACCAATCTTTTAATCACTGTTTCTAGCCAAACAGTGATCAGAGAGGGCTCTCTCTTTATGATTTATATCTACAGTGATGGTGTTTTAGGCTAGGTATTGAGTACAGGTCATGTTTGTGTTTCGGTTGATGAAATTCCCTTAGACTTCAGTGATGTAGTTTTTAGATATGTTGAATATCATTGGGCAATGGAGTCTGTGGCTTAATGTGTTTGAATCTGTGAGATGAAAGATGGAACTTACAGGGCCTTTTGAGTGTTTAATAGAACATATTCTGATTAAAAGACTGGTAACAGGTAGCACGAACAGTGAAAGCATTTAAGAATTTTCACTATTTATCTATATGTTCCCAACAGATAGCTTTAAGAAAAGAAAACAGAGGTCTTAGGGGCAAAAGTTGAATCCCTGAGAATGACTGTTACAATAAAAACACAGTTTTGAATTGCAGCAATTAAGAATTACAATTCTGTTACTGTATATGAGGAAAACATATATAATAGCTCAGTTTGAGTCCAGGGTAAACATGGTTAAATCCTGGTACTATCCTTTCACCTTGCTATCAAGTATAAAACATTAGAACGACAAAGAGAACAAAAGACTCAAAACAGACACGACAAGAGATTTGAGAATACTTATAGTTTTATGCAACACCCATGGAATCCTGTAACATGCATCCTTCACCACAAGACATCAAATACACCAAACTTCTGGAAGTTCCATTCCTCCTTTGTATTAATTCTCTGAAAATATTACAGCAGATGGAAGTTATCCAAGAGAAAATTCCAGCAACCCCTTATGCGTTACTAAGGGGGGTATATATACGGATTTACATTTGGAAAAATATCTGAAAGAAGAGTAAATGCCTCATAAATATGCTGCCAACTGCTAGTGAGCAGTAGCCAAAGAAGTAAATGAAGAAGTAAATGCAGTAGTAGCTCTTAGTCCTTTAGCTGTCAAAATCTGTCAGATGCTGTTGAATTTGTAGCAGTTGTAGTCGGCTGAAGGCGTGTGTTTCAAAATGTGGCTAGCTGTCACTGTTAGTGATGAATCACCTTTTAGATATTTTCCAGTCACTGACCACTTTATACTTGTCTTGCGGTGACCTGAGCTGGCTTTTGACCTGGAGTTTTGAAACTACCGTGGCAGAATCTGGAGCATGGCTTGCCACCAGTCCTCCTTGGGCATTTGATGCCTTCGCATTTTAATCAATGTCTCATCAAGCTCTGTGTATTTGAAAAAACTGGGAGGAGTTTCAAATAGATGATTAACTTCATTTTCAATAAAAAATGACCCTTCAAGCTGAGTGTACAAACTCTGTCCTGTAGGAGGAACAGTTTCTTCAGAAGCACTGCTGGATGCAGTGATTTGATTTTCTATGTACGCGGCCATCCTATTTGTAAATTGATCTCTGTTGATCAATTTCCCTGTACCGCTCAATAGGCTAGGCATTCCTCTTGCCTGTAGCATCCCCATTCTGAGCTTGAAGTCTTCAACTTCAGTCTGTATCTCATAGCTCCTCCTTTCTGCTGTCTGCACATATCCTCTGAGTGTTAGCACCTTTTTGGTCATAAGGATGGCTTCCGTTCTGTTGGTGATTCCAACTGCTGCCAGCTCATCTTTGTCTTGCCTGTTCAGAAAGTCTATCAGTTGGCTGGCTTGTTCAGGTCTATTTCCTAGTGCTGTCTTAGCCCTCTGGATATCTATCTGAGCTTGCACAATTAAATCCATATGTTCATGGATTGTTTTGAGTGACTTCCACTGTTTAATCATGCTTTGGGTGATTTTATTCCATAAGATCCTCTTGATCTCAGCCATGGTGTTTTTGAGATCAAGCTCTTTCTCCAGGGCTTTGATTCTGTCCTTTTGGGTCTTGATCTGTCTGCCCTGTTCTGCCACTGTCATTTTAGACTGGTCATACTTGGCATCTATCTCTGCCAGTTTTTCTTTTGCCTTCCTTATCTCATCTGCTTGTAGCTCCATTTGCTTAACAGCCTTAGTTAGTTCTTCTATGCTGGGCTGGTCAACTGTATTTGCTGTTGTAGGGGCCACTGCTGCCTCAGAGCCTGTTGCTGCTGTAGAATCTGTTGGGGGAGTTGGTAGTGTGGATTCTCCCTGTTTGCCCTGAAATGACTTCTCCAGCTCCTTCTCTAGCTCTTGGATCCTTTGATCCTGCTGCAATAGTAGATCAAGTTGTTGATCAACTTGTTTTTCTTTTTGCAGTTCAGCTGTCTGAGGATGTTCTGTAGGTGACAGCTTCAATCTCCTCTTCATGGCATTGAGATCATCCTCTTTTTTCTTCAGGAGGGCTTTTACCCCGGTTGGGTCACTAGGGTTATGCCCTAGATCAACAATAATCTCTTCAAGAGATTTTATCCTGTTATCCTTGGCCCTGGAAGACAATCTCTCAAAATCCAGTTGAGTATTTGTGTGCTTCAAGGACTCTTTCAGCTCATGAGCAAGTGTAGCCTTATCAACCAAGGTGGCATAGACCATTTCTCCAGTCTGCTTATGGAGCTCAATTTGGTCCATAGGATGTATGTCTTTGGCCAAGACCTCCACCCTTGTTTTGATGAAATCAGCAGTGGACATTGGGTTGGGACCCTTAGGTTTGAAATGGCTGAATATCATCTTCTCCTCTTTGAAGTCGTAGACCGACATCAATCTTTCTTGTTGGGCTGGAGTGGCATCTATAAATTGCTTGTAAACCTCAGCCCTCAATAGTTCATTTGCTGCCTTGATTTCTTTGAAGGTGGCCTTAGCACCTTTGAGCTTCTGGCTTTGTTGAGAAGAAGATGATACCTCCAAGCCAAGTTGTAAATTCTGCTCCTGCTGAAAGGAGCTAGTCCCTGTGTGTTGGCTGCCCTCCCTATCCTTGGCTGTATCATTGAAGACATCTTCAGTAATGTCTTCTACTTCTGGGGAGTCTGCCCTCTGCCTTTTAGCTTCTGGTTGTTGGGAGGATCCACTGAGGGGAGTGGACTCTTCTCTTTGTCTTTTGGTCCCCCTTTCTTCATGTGCAGGGGTCTGTAAAATTGAAGTGGTTAGGGGCTCCACTTGAGGGGGTGGTGTCTGCAATAAGGTGGTTTCTGGCAGCCCAGTTTGTGGCAGACCGGTTTGTTCTTCTTGCTGCCCTGTTTCTTGCTCTGGTTGTTGCTTTCCCTGCTCTGACTGCTGCTTTTTTGCTTCATCTTCGGCGTCCATTTTTCCCTTTCCCTTATCCAAGCCTGGTGCTGTTGTTGGCGGCGCTGTCCTGGTAACTGAGGTTCCTCCTCCTGATGTTTGAGGCAGCCTGAACGGTACCTGGGTCACATAGTCCAGGTCAATAGTTTTTTCAAGTTTTTTCATATTTTTAGCTATTTTTTCCTCTTCAGACAAGCTCTCAACAAGGGTATCTAACTGCCACTCTTGTAAGTTTGCATACTGTTCTAGATGTGGATAGTGGCAGTGTTTGATGGCTAGGAGTCTGTACTTTGTTCTCCTGGCAGTGATGAAACCTTGAGGGTCATATGGGACCCACCGGAAACTGTAAGACAACTTATATTTGTCTTTTAGGATCGAATCTGCAGCCTCCCATCCTTCCTTCTTATTCATGATAAAAGGGCCCAGCTCATTTTTGTAGTTAAGGTGTGCTTTTTTCTTTGAGCTGTGGAAGTGAGTGAGGTCTGACTGGATTAATTGCCTGTAATATTCCAAGGCAAATAATCTCATGGGAACATACTTGGGTAGTCTGAATGGACAGAGCTCACACCCATACACTCTGAACACAGTGTGGTGTTCATATAGGTACCAATCACCTATTTTGTACTTCTTAGAAAGCTGTAAAGCTTTCTTGATCTCATTTGATATTCTAGGTGGAGGGGATTTCATAAGTATGCTGGAGACTGGGTATACAAACTGATCCACAAATTCACAATAGCTGTAGGGTGAACTTGTGATTTCATGATAGACTGAGGTCCAGAATATGACTGATCTTTTCTCCCCTTTGTTGTCCAGCCTTCTGATGTAGCATGGGAAAGCTTCAGAGTGATGATACATGAACAGGTGGTAGATGTATGCTGAATATCTAAAGACTCCTTGTCTGTCCAATTTGCACAATTGATCATGGATCTTATTGGCTATGAACTTGGCAAAGTTGTACTTTCGGGCAGGGGGTTGTCGTGGGCTGTAGGCAGATAGCATTACGAGCATGGCTAGATCCACCTGCTTGCTGTTCTGGTAGCCTAGCACATAGGCTATCATGTCCAGGAGCAGCCTGCCTGAGTCATTGAAGTGCTCATGTGGATAAGGAGGTGGCCCTGTAGGCTGGTTCTCAGGCCACATGTAGTTCCTGGTGACCTTCTGCAGCTCTTCACTGGTCATCTTCTCACCTGCTTCTATTAAAGATCTCATGGAGAAAGGGACTAATAACTCTGTCTGTTCAAAGTGCAGCATTTTGTTGATGGTGTCAGCGTTTATATAGAACAAAATCCTCCCTAGTTGAGTGTTGACAGCTCTGTGCTCCTGATCATAATTTTGAGCACATAAGTGAATGATTTCAGGGAAAACATTCACAGCTGGGAGGCAGTAATAGGGCAGGTTTGACTCCCATATCCCATCTGTACCAAGTCCTGCCTTATAGTCTTCCCTTAATGTGGTGAAGGTCTTCAAAAAGTTTCTGTTTCCCTCAAAATCATTTATGAGACAGTCTTTGTCAACTAATGGCATAGCTTCCAGTTCCTTATTGGTTTGACTCAGTGGAGTGGCACTGAGGGAGGAGGATGCAGATGCTGCCATGATACAGTCTGAAAGTGTGCAGCAGGATGCAGAGCTTTGATAAATCTCTTGAAGACTTTGAGCGGCAGGTAGGTGCAATTGGTGTGATGTCTTCTTCTGGTGTGAAGTTGTTCTGAAGCTAGCAAAGTACTGATGATTTTCAGGAATGTGGATTGTCTAAGGGAATGCTTACTGAGGTATTAGTATTTGTACAGGAAGAGTGTAGGTAACCAGTACTTGGCAAAAAGGAACAATGCCGGGTATTTTCAGGGCGATTTCTGCAGTTCTAACCCGCGAGCTGGTTTGTACAGAGCTAAATTGGGGCTAATGGATAGCACAGGTTGCTTATGTCTGATTTGGGTGCTTGGGTAGAGCTAAATTTAGAGTTTTTAGCAGACTTTAATGGCGATTTTGCAGAAAATTGGAATTTACGGGCAGAATGGGAGAAGACGGCAAAATACCTGGCAAATCGACCTGGAAGCTTGCGGGCTGGGTTGCAAAGGCTTAATGCAGTCAAGCTTCGAACTTTGAACGGTTTACTTGTCGAATTTGATGGCTGAATGCAAGATTTCGCGGCAGCAGGCTTGACAACGGCTAGTTCAGCTTCGCATGCAAAATAAGCGAAAAATATGCGTTTAGCCGTTTAAAACGGTAAATTTGGCAAAAGTATGAATTTGGCGCTTTTCCGCCGATGACGTCAGCATGACGTCATGGCGGGGCCCAGGTGAGGGGTGACGTGGATGCTGAGGTGTTAGCCAGGTCGGCAGGACACGGTGGCGGGCGGGCGCAAAGGCGGGCCCGCGTGGAGGACCAAGGGACGATGGGGCGGGCACCGGCGGGGTGACGTCAGAGCGGCGTGGACATGACGTGTAGGCATGACGTGTGGGGTAGCGGTATACGGGGTGGCGGTAAGTGGGTTCCCCGCACCACCTTTGGGCAAAGGCGGTAAGTGGGAGGAGGGCTCCGAACAACCTTACCGTCCGCCACGCGTCCATTGTACGGGATAGGTAAAACCGCTTTCCCCGGACGCTAATTGTCGGCACATCGAGATCTGAAATTGACCGCCCACCCTTAGATCTGGGCGCTGGAGATCTGACGGCTGGCGGGCCTTCCGACTGGTCGAGCATGTTGGGGAGGGGTCCCGCCAGCGCAATAAAATATTCAGTTTAATTTTTGGGCGGAGGACTATAGGCAAGTGGGTTTTTTCGCAGTTTTGGGTTTTTTGGGCCTTTTCAGGGGTTTTCATAGGGAAAAGGGGTTTTCTGTGCGCTTTCAGCAGAGAGACGGTAAGGGCTTGAGGGACAGGATTTCTGCTCATAACCAGGGGTCAGAGCACATCCAAGACAAGGTTGACCACAGTCCCAGGTGGACTGAAGTCTCCTTGGACCATTTACTTGGCTATAATGCCAAAAGGAGAATATGTAGATAATGCTGGGATTTATACACCTTGGTGTTAGTAATATTAGGGAGAAAGGCGATATAAGGGATTTGTACAATAGGGTTAGTGTTAGTTGTGGAGGAGGAGGTAAGTGGATGTGGAAATCATTGAGTTTATATGAAACAAGCTTGGTTCCAAGAGTAGATAAAAATGAAAAGAACTTTAGATAAGAAATGTGGCTTTTAAAGATCAAGAACCACTATGAAAGCTTAGTCTTTTCCATGAATCTCAGGCTAGTGAGGGAATGTTAGAAATGAAATTGGAGGGGAGTGAGGGAAATTAGTCATGCTTCCAGCTGTAATCTTTTGCCTTGCTGCCCACCATCATCAACCTTGCAATGATAGGGATACCTTTCTGCAACCCCTGCTACCTACCCAGCTACTTGCCTAGCATTTTATTTCTTCTTGGAGGGTGCATTTGGACTTGCAGACCCTTACTTGCCTTTTCTTTTCCTTGGCTTTTCCTTTTGCTTTTTCTATCTACTTCTACCCTTATCTCTTTCAAGGTCCCAGATTAAGCTGTTGGGATCCTTTGTTTCTCTACCTGAACTATTTGTCTGCCAAGTTTAAGCTGTTTGGACAGACTTCTTTCTCTATTCTACAACTCAAAATTGAAACATGGCATGATCCAGATTAGACTGTTGAATCATCCAAAAATTTTGTAATAAGGACCTCAATATTTGAAGTATTTCACACACCTCTGATTTCCTGGAAATATGGGATCTTTGTAGTAACAAAGCAGAGCATATTTGGATTTTCAATAATCAATCATGAAATATGAAACCTATTATTATAGGTATCCAACAGGTCCTTTACTGTGAAATTTTAACGAGTCCAGTATAGGAGAAACTCGGCGTTTTTCAATTTTAGAGAGTCTGAAAAAACTTAAGAAGACTCCACGGTTGACCTTTTTCGTAAATTTGTGTCTCCCAAGCCCGAAAAAGTATCAAATAATACTTGAGAGAACCGCTTGATCTTTTACGAGCAAGGATTACTTTTCGTCATTAGTGCCCTTGATCCGAAAAAGTAAAAAAGCGATCAACGACACGTCGTTTTATAACCGATATCGAATTTGAAACGACAAAAATCCGGCAATCTTTTCATGTTTTTACAGTCGGAAAAGAGCTGTAAGTGGACCGTCTTTTAATTCCGTTTTAACGAGTTTAAAAGAAATACTCCGCAATATTTTCATGTTTCAGGAGTCAGAAAAGAGCTTAAAGGTGACTCTAAATGTTTTTCGTCGAAAATGATAGATTTCGCCTGAATAATCCTTTATTCTGCACAAAAACACAAACATTACTTATACCTGTTTGAAATGGATAAAAATGTCACAAAAATACCTTTCCAAAGTGAAACATAAACAAATTTGCAATTTATTTACTCAAAAAACTTATAAAAAGGGCCTTTGTCAATTCATTTTTACCGTTTGAGTTTGGGTGAGAAAATAGTGCTTTTGCTCAGAAAACTTCCCGTGAAGATTGCGGAAAATCCAACCATCGGAATCGAACGCTGTCTTCTCCAGGTAATCCACATCATCCTACTCTTCATTTTCAACCGTTTCATTTTTTGTTTTAGTCATTTATTTTCATTTTTGGGAGGGTTTTTAGGCATAAAACCCGCGCGCGGGGGCCCGCAGGTTTACCACTGCTGGCCTGCGGACCCCGACTTTTTCTCCATTGGGAAAAAGCTCGGGGTTCACACCTTCCATGTAGACAAAGTGCGGTCCCACGCATTGTGTCTAACCCGGAGGGTGCGGTCCCCATCGCAAGGGTTTTTAACCCAAAAATTCTCAAAAATGGACCAATCAAAATAATTTCTAGCAATTTAATTTATCCTTATACTTGATGCAGAGAGTACATCATGCTAGATTGGCGTGAACGAGAGCATGAGGACGTGGATGCCGCCACATGGAATCATCAGCCTTCACTTGATGCTTTGAGGGCATGCGGCTTGTACAAATTCTGGGCCATTCCTGGCATGAGGGCTCAGGTGGATTTCTTATAGTGGATGGTTGACAGATGGAGCGTACAGGACCAGTGCTTCTTCATTGGCGGCCACCAGCTCGAAATCGAGCTGGTGGACATATATTTCTTGACTGGTTTGCATAAGAGAGGCGAAGACTTGACTCTGTTTGGGGCTAGGGCAGGTGGCCAGTCTGTCGATAGCCTCAGGCTAGAGTACTGCAACAGCCAGGCTAGAGACAAAGGGATAGACATAAAGACTATATCCCGTCCTGAGCTCATGGTGATTGTGTTTACTGTCACCAGACTTTGCGGAGCTGCTGCATTACATATTGCCACTGGATCCTAGATGCGTATGGCAGTTGATTGCTTCCGAGGCACCATCTTCAACTGGTGCGATGCTGTGTTGGCCAATGTGAAAGGCCAACTGACCAGGGCCAAGAACGAACGACTAAAGACCTTTGGTTATGGGGCTTTGGTCGTGAGTTTTGGCCTGGAGAGGATTCCTATGTTGATCCCGCAGCACCTTACTGTTGGAGCTGGGCTTCCTCGAGAGCCCAAACTGATGCGATGGGTCGCAATTATGGCCCGTCACCCGGACGAGAGGACAGAGGTTGCTCGATTCAAACCTGAGTATTTCCAATGGCTGGAAAACCAGGTCTTTTCTATTCAGGACTTCCCTTACGCTGGGATAGATTTTCGTGGTGACCCAGACATGGTTCTTCCACCAGGAGAGCAGTGGGATGAGTCAGGTAAAATCCTTTTCAACATTTTTCCTATTTTAATTTTTTTTGTTATTTTTTCCATTGTCTCAAAACTAATATTAAAAAATTGCAAATGCAGATGTGGGTCCACAGCGACCAGCCGCTCTCCGGCCTTTCGAGAGGAAGCAACCAGTTGCACCCGCGCCAGCCCCACAGGACGAATCAACAGAGGTTTTGGCCGAGTTGGAGGGTAATCTCGAGCGCTTGACAGGAGATATTCCGGAGACCACTATAGATGACATTCCTCGTCGACTTCAGCGCTATGTGATTGGGGTCCCGAGACCTTTTAGGAGGTTCCTTTGCAAGGTGGCCCATGCATTGGTTTCTTATAGAGATCATCACTAGTGATAGGATGATCGCCTATTGTGGGCACATGTGACATTTTTTTTTTTGTACTTATCATTTTTGCCGATCATAAGGTGTTTTCCAACCTATGATCGAGGACAATGTATTTTTGACACACTCCTATATATATATCATTATTACCAGCTTATCTTGTAAATCATGTTATGGAATGGCTCTAAATTTACATGTATGATTATTGCAAATGTCTATTTAACATTCGAGAAGCAATTGCATCTGCTAATGTATTTAAAGATCTTGGAATATGTTGATATTCAATATAATCAAATTCACGTTCCAAGAGACGCACTCTAAAAAATAATCTTAATAACACTGGATTTCTAATGGCATACACTCTATTAAGCTGTAATACAACGAGTTCAGAATCTAACCTCACTATCAAACTCCGAATCCCAAATGAAATGGATTTAGATAATAACTCAATCACTGCACTATACTCGGCAATGTTGTTTGTTGTTTGACCGAGGCTTACCCCATGCATAGATACTAACTCGTCAGAGGGTGAATAGATAACCCAAGCTGCGGAAGAGATGTTCCGTGTATTACGACAAGCACCATCAGCGAAACAATTGTATGTTTGGAGAGGCATCGACATCTGCAATATCAAGAGTAAAACCAAGATAAGTAGGAATAATGACGAAAAAACACTCTCTAAGCTAAGCACACTGTTTAAACTAAAACACACCAGCTAGAAATAAAAACTAACGTAACTAAAAATCTTCGTACCCATTCTTTAAGCATAATACCTCTTCAAGTAAAGACCATTTCTGGGTTTACCCAAAGAGTCCCCGTCAAAGTCTACCAATTCATAGGCCCCTTTGGCTAGCTTTCGCTTGACAACATAGGGAGCATGCCACATAGGAACGAATTTTCCAGCACCTAATTTATCATTAGCTTGATCGTAAACTAAGACTAGATCTCCTTCTAAAAAATTTCGAGGGATCACATTTCGATCATACTAAGCTTTCATGCGTTTTGTGTGAGTCTCGATCGCCAATGCAGCATCGCGTCGATTCTCATCTAATTGAGCCAAGTATAACAAACACTTTTCCTCTTCAGAAGTGGCTGGAAGTAACTCGATGACCATTTGCAGTGATGGGATTTTGCACTCAATGGGTAACATGACTTCAAAACCATAGACTAGTTGGAAAGGAGTGAGCCCTGTTGATGTTTTTACTGAAGTTCGGTACGCCCAAATTGCTGAAAATAGCATGATGTTCCAATTCAACCGATGAATCCCAATGATTCGTCAGATCATGATAACTAAAACTTTGTTAATGGATTCAACCAGACCATTCGCTTGAGGATAATAAGGGGTTGAACTATCATGACGTAAACCAAGCTGGCCTGTAAGTTCGGTCATCATAACGTTTCAAAAATGGCGCCCATGATCAGTGATTATCACTTGCGGGACACCAAACCTAGCAATTATATGATTGAACACGAAAATTGCAGCTGTCTTGCCGTCTGCCTCAAATGTAGGCATCGCCTCGGCCCACTTGGTAAAATAATCTATCGCAAGGATGATATACGCATGCCCCCCGGCCGAGTGAGGGTTACATGTAATAAAATCGATATCCCATTTGGCAAAAGGACCAACGACAATTATAGGGTGGAGAGGAGCAGGTGGAGCCCGCATCTTTCGATAAAAAATTTGGCAGTTGTGGCATTTTTGGACCGCCGTAAAACAATCTTTAAATAAAGACGGCCAGAAGTAGCCAGCGCGCAATATCTTTTGGGCTGTGGCAAACCCAGACATATGACCGCCACACGCTCCAGAGTGACAGTCATTTAGAACCCTTTCAGCTTCTTCGTGAGTTAAGCAACGTCGAAAAACAGAGTCCGCCCCATGGCGATAAAGAGTATCTCCAATAATCCTAAATTGTTGGGACTGGAATCGAATTTTTCGACGTTCTGACCGTGAAATTTCTAGCCGAAAGGATTGGGTCTGGAGATAAACGATGATATCCCCATACCACGGATCTAAAGTGCTGATTAGAAACAAGGATTCGTCTGCAATGGGCTCCTTCGCCACAGTTTCCGTGTCAGCACGCGGGAAGTCACACATTAACTCCGCAAAAACTAAAGATTTCTTAGACTTGGATTTCTCAAATTCCAAGTCGAACTGCTGCAGGATAACGATCCATTTAGAGTACTTGCCCCCTAGCAATTGCTTGGTCAAAATGTAGATCATAGGGTTGCAATCCGAAATTATTGTAGTTTTACGTAGTAAAATGTAGTGACGAAAACGTTGGACAACTTGAACGACTGCTAATGCCAATTTCTCCACATGTGGGTATTTTAGCTTAGTTGGATTTAAAGTTTGACTAAGGTAATATATCACATGCTCAGTTCCGAATTCATCTTCCTGTACTAAGACCATTCCAATGGTGGAATGAGAGGCGGCGAGATACAAGAAGTAATCCTGGTTGTAGTTGGGAGGATGCAACAACGGTGCATGGGTCAACGCGTGTTTGAGTGCATCAAAAGATTTTTGAGCTATCTCATCCCAATAGAATGGAGTATTCTGCTTCAACAACTGGGTAAAACCCTTTGTAACCTCGGCGTAGTTAGGAATGAATCATCGTAAGAAGTTTGCTTTCCCTTGCAAACTTTGGAGTTGGCGAAGACTTGAAGGAGGAGGCAATTTGATGATAGCTTTGACCTTCGAGGGATCAACGCGAATGCCGGCTTTCGAAACTACAAACCCCAGCAATCGACCCGTTTCTATACAGAAGACGCATTTGTGTGGGTTCAACCGAATCTGATAATGCATACACCTCATAAAGATTGCTCGTAAATGGACGAGGTGATCAGCTTGATGTAATGAATGAGCAGGCAAGTCATCGAGATAGGGTTGCACAATGTGCTTGATGTCATGAAACGCATAAGACATCGCCCTTTGAAAATTTGCTCCAGAATTCTTAAGCCTGAAAGATAACTTGTAATAAGAAAATGTCCCCCATGGACAAATGAAAGCCATTTTTGGTTGATCGGCAGGTAGAATATTGATTTGATTGTATCTAGAAAAACCGTCCATGAAGGATAATATTTCGCTGCCGGCACAATCATCAATGATTTGATTGATATAGGGAGTTGGGTCATTGTCCTTTGGACAGGCTCGATTAATGTCCCTATAGTCGATGCATATTCTTATTGTTCCCTATTTTTTGTTAACTGGAACAATATTCGATACCCAATCTGTTAGCGGGATCGGATAAATGAAACCTGCTTTCAATAGTTTTTCAACTTCTGCTTTAATTGCAGCAACTTTTCATGGGTGAATCTGACACAAACGTTGCCGGACGGGTTTAGTGTCCAGGTAAGTCTTGATCTCATGAACAACAATCGCGGGATCAATCCCTGGCATTTCCTCATAGGACCAGGCAAACACATCGCGGAATTCTTGAAATAGGGCTTTATATAGTTGAATTTCGTCATCTGTACATGAGGCACCTATATGAATGTTCTCAACAATTCCGGGCTTAACCGAAATGTCAATAGGAATAGTTCGAGAGATGTTTCCCAAATTTAACTCTAAATCAGGATGTTGCATTGGATTCTGAGGTTCCTTGACATATTCAATTGTAAAAATTGATGAGAAATCATTTTCAAAACAATCAATCTCGGGTAAAAACGAAGATATGTGATGGAGATCTTCCCATGGTAAATCATCTACACATAGGATTTCACAAATTTTCTCATCAGAGTGAGCAAGTTCAGAAAATGTGATTAAATCCGAGCTTGATGTGAAAAGTGACTCCTCACGGACCACATTCATGAAGTCATTTTCGGTTGAAGATGGGCCGACAAACGACTGCACGGCTTCATAGGCAATTTCATATGGACTCAAAGGCATGGCATTACCGAATGAGTCTATCTCAGATTCAGAAGGAACGATCCAAGGATCATCATAAACAATGGTGTCTGATGTAATCATATGAATAGTTGCAAATGAAGATGATGCGTTGATTGGAGGAAAAGGAAAAGTTCCCAGTAAACCGACATCTTTAACTAGTCCTACCCCAACATCCTTATATGGGATAGTCGTTTTACCGACATGCTGAATACTCTCAGAAGAGGCTGGGTCAGATGAAAAGTAAGCTAGCTGGTCTATTGTTACGATCTTTCCATTATGTGGAAACTTTATTACTCGAAAGACCGATGAAACGACCGCTGTCATAGTGTAAGACCAACTTCGACCCAAGAGAAGGTTGTAATCTAGAGGGGCATCAACCACCTCCACATCTAGACTAACGGTTTTTCCTTCAACCCCTATAGGCAAATCCTATAGAATGCCAAAAGGATGAAACCCACGGCCGTCAAAGGCCTTTAGAATCGTCGGGGATTGATTTAGCAAAGGAGAACTAAGCGATCTCCAACACTGTATCGACATAATACACGTTGAGGCTCCCTCATCAATTACAGTCCGATGAATAGGCCTGTTTTTGACTATCACTGGAATCTGGAAAGCCATTTGATGAGGCAAACGCGGTGTACTATTTTCTAGATCGAAAATTATTAGATTTGGGTCTTGAACATCAATAGATCCTATAGCCGACAAAAGTAATTTACGCTGTGCTGGACATGATTGCAGCACTTCCAAAGCCGACATTGCTGAGGGTGAAACAACTAAATCCTCAACAATGTTATAATTCTGAGCCGCTCTCGCACGTGGATTGAAAGCGGACTTTCGAAGTATACCCTTGGCGGGCGGTTTGATTACCAAGTCTGGATTAGGTTTCTCGATCTATAGTGGATCGGAACCGGGAGCTGAGGTTGATGGATTAGAATGAGAAGATTCTGCTTCTTTACCATCAACAGGACTTTTACTACCATATTCTTGCGATCGAGTCGCAATCCTAACATGGGACATCATTAGTATGGTTTCTTCATTGGCACTTGAGGACGAACCTATCATCTTACTGCCTTGAGCCGGAAAAGGATCCTTCAAAACAGCAGGAGTTTGGGGACCCTTGACAATCTTCGCAACCTCTGCACGATGAGGGCAGTCTCTTGTAAAATGTTCATCGTCACAAATGAGACAAGGATAACGAGGTTTGTGCTTTTCATCATTGGATTCCGCCTTTTCCAGTTTCTCCTTTGAACTTTTGTCCGTTTTATTCTTCTTCTTTCCTTTCTTCTTCCCACCGGATTTTGATTTGGCTGTAGATGATTCTACAACGTGAATATCGGTGGAGATCTCTGCAGAAGAATCTCCTGTTGGGGAATCAGGAAAGGTTATGATGGGAGAAGAATTCTTGGAAGATTTCTTCTTACTTTTAGTGTTAACCGTGCCAATCATACCATCGGCGGCATGAGATCTCAAAGGAGCTGCAGCGATTTGATTTTGCTTGGGAAGATCGGGGACTTTCTCGTGTAACGTACCTGACTGAGTATAGACTAAGTCAAGGTACTGTGCTTGAGCAATCACTTGCTCCTCAGTAACTACTCCGGCTTTAGCTACATCTTCAGTGATCTTTGGCAACAAAGATTTTACAAACCACTCGGCCAAGATCTGATCCGGAATAAACACCTTCACTAAACGCCGTCAACGTCTCCACTCATGAATATGATCTGAAATGTAAGTGGATGTCGATTGTTTTAGCGAAGTTAGCAATTCCGTGCCATTGTCATATAAGACTGGCAACTGAAAATGAGTTAAAAACGAGGTAGCTAACTGACTAAAATTGTAAAAAGTGCCTCGTGGTAACTCAATGTATCACTTGGCCGTGAGACCAATTAGAGTGCGCTGGAAAAGTCTAAGACGGATTGAATCATCTGAAATGGAGTTAGACGCACACCAGAGGTGGTAAGTCATCACATGGTTCGACGGGTCCTCTCCTGATTTACCTTCGAACTTGGGAATGTCACTGGGCAACTTATTTGGCATTGGCGGCCAAAACGGAAGATAATTAATGGGATCGTTCATTAGGCGCGACAAGTCAGGCAAGTCCAAAGTTGCGATAAACAGTAACTGCCGATTAGGATCCCTAAAACTCTGGATCATTAGACCAGCCCCAGGAGGAGGATATCCAGGATAACTAGGAATAGGAATTGCGTTCGGGATATTTTATCCTCCCGGAAAACCAGGATTAACCGGACCGTACTGGGGTTGTTGAGGTTGATGATAAGTGTACCCAGGATACGGTTGATACTGATAGACTGGCTGCTGCACAACAGGACCAAATTGGTACTGTCCCTGGTACGGTTGATAAGTAAATTGTGGTTGACTTGTGACAACCGTACTTGAACAAGGTTGTCCTATAGGCATTTGAACCGAAGTTTGAATCGTAGATCCAGACGGTGGTAAAGATTTCTGAGGAGTAGATACAGGAACAGTAGAAACCAGAGCTGTCGATACTCCAGAAGTAGGCGGGGTAGATTGAACAGATATTGCGGCAGTTGTAGCAGTCGTTTGCGGCGGAGTACAAGGCGTACTAGGCCCAGGCTGAGAAACTACCGAAGGTACAGAAGTTTGAATGTTAGACTGGACTGGTTGCTGGGGTGAACCAGAAACTAATGGTTGTCCAGTTTGAGATGACAACTGTACATTTGGCTGCAACACCTGTTGGGTTTGCGATGGATCCCACACTATATTCATTCCGGGGTACTGACCCATAATAGGTTGAGAATACTGAGGACCATAACCAGGTTGAGGGTAGGATTGATAATTGAAAGGTACATTTCCCGTTCCTTGAACATACGTTGACCGGAAGGTGGTTGGAAACCTTGGTTCGAGTACTGACCTTGGGGTTGATACCCTTGAGGCACGTACTGATATTGGGGTTGACCTTGAGGTATAAATGGATACTGGGGTTGACCTTGGGGTACATATTGAGTCTGGGGTTGACCTTGAGGAACGTACTATCCCATAGGTATGTACTGTCCATGAGGTTGCCCCCCAGATGTAAATTGTGTACCTTGAGGTTGCCCCCCAGGCGTTAATTGAGGCTGCCCCCCAGGTAGTAACTGGCCACCTTGAGGTTGAGGATTGGAAATAGAACCTGACATCATAAGAATGTCTTCTACGCTCAACGGCTTAGTACCATTGCTTCCAGTTAAAAACCCTTGCTCAATGGGTTGAGGAGATGCTCCCGAAAAAGTACTAGAAAGGGACTGATACCCGGAGGGAACAGAAGGACCGCCGTACAAAAAGGATTCGTGCAATTGAGTAAACATGGATGATTGTCCTGACATATTTATGGGAGTATAAAAACCTCTAGGTGTTGGGTGATAAGGAGCACGAGGTGGTGAAAAACTTAACCTTGAGTTTTCTAAGAAATTAGTCAAAGAAAGATACCAAGAACTGCTCCTAGGTGGACTGTAAAAAATTGATTCACGCTCCCTTAGCTCAATAACAGGTTGATTTTCAGGGATAGGGATGCCTACTTCTTCTTCCGGAGCAAGTTCTTCAATAGTAATAAGTCCAGAAGGAAGATCTTGGGTGATTACTCTTTCTACCCTAGGTGAACCAGGACCACTAGAAGTTGGAGAAACAAACCCCGATGTCGGAGTAGCAGCAAATTCACTTTCAGGCTCGGATATTTTGGGTTCTTCACCTATATCACTAGTAGATGAAAAGCTACCAATAACTTCGGAAACAGACACTGACTGTGGATTATAATCTGCCACTAACGGTTGAAAATCATGATGTACTATCAAAGAAGATTCTCCTTCTTTAGGTGACCCAACTGTACTATCTCTAGGAGTTACGAGGACTTTCAAGCCTTCAAGCTGGCTTGGTACTTCCTCAAGAGGTTGGCCCCGAAGTCTACGGGACTTCCTCAGTAACTCAGCCACGTTTACAAACTCAGGAGATTGGCCCTGAAGTCTACGGGACTGCCTTGGTAATTCAGCCACAGTTAAAGACTTTTAACTACTTCACACGCAAACAAAGTAAAAATCTCAATGAAAACCACCTAAAGTCTCTAAAGAACCAAACAAATTTGAATCACACGCCTAAAGAGTCTAGGAGATCAAACACACACAAACAGTAACTTTCCGTACTGAAAACACTAGTAGGTGATGAAATCCAACATTGCAGAGTTCAATACAGAAATGGCGGTTGGAAGAGTTACCCCGGCAACCTGCTTAATGAATAGACTGGCACAAGTTCCTCCACTTAACCGTCTTGAGTGAAGAGAACCCCCCAGAAAATCCAAGTGAGTCTAGCCGACGTTTGCTCCAGGTACAGTGGGATCTTCCCACCACTGTCACCTTAGGAAGAGTCCTAAAGAATATGGCCACTAAGGTTACCAACTGAGACAAATACACATGGGGGGAACAATCTACGATCCGATACGCACGCAAGGGCAGAGTAGCAAGCTCAATCCCCTTGAAGTCTCCTTGACATAATCCAAGGTTTACCAACAAGTGAACCCAGGCTCCTCGACAATGGTTAATCCGAGGTTTACTGTTTTTAATACATGAATATCTGGCGTCGTTCCCAATGAGGAAGGATTGATTCCCACACTGGTTCAGACACGATCTCGTGCTTCTCCTTTAAGAGGAGCTTTCCCAGAGCATAAATGCAACAATTGGATTTCTTCCCTACCACAAGATACAACTACTTGTTTGTTTTTACTGTCTTGGAGATTTAATTACTCTCCTACTCCAAGACACTAGCCTAAGCTAAGTTGGTGTATCAGAGCCCTAGAAATAAAAATTTTACTAGATGAATTTTACTTTAAGCATTATTTTTTATTGGTTTTTGTTTAAGTCCAAAGGTGCGGAGATGAAACTCGTGGTATGAAGACTCGACTCAAAATCACTAAAAATGCACCTAAGATGATTTAAACAATGTTTTTCTCTTCGATGAACTTCTAAACTAAAAAAGAGTTTGAGAATGCAAATACTTTGTAAACACAAATCTTTCCTAATCAAACAAATTAAAAGAAGAGTTTTTTGTCCTTTTCCAATGCACTCAAAACGAGACAACTAGTTATTTCAAAAAAATTTCCCTTTTTCGTTTCAAAGCACTCAACCACTACAAAACCAACTTTTTCCAAAAGAGATTTTTTATATTTTTTATAAAACACTCAAAACTATGGAAATGACTAACTTTGAGATCTATAAATTATAAAAACCTATTTGAAGTCAAAGCCTACTAAAAGTCTTTTTAAGGATGTTTTACTTAGCTAGATGTAAGCTAAGGACCAATTTATGCAGAATCACAAATAAGTCAAGAACAACCAATTTTGTTTTCTTTTTGAAAATGAAAATCCAAACTTTCAAACACAAGCTTTTCGAAGTTTTGTAAAGAGAAAACTCAAAGCGGATTCCTCAACAAGGGGAGATTTCATAAATGGTCAGACTCATAAGAAGGTTGGTAGACACTAAGGTGATCTGAAGTCCCTACAGCTTCTAAGCTCAGAGCCACTACACAACCAAAATGAAAAACAAACCCAACAAGCAAAACTCCTAGGAAATTCACCTAAAACCCTAACACTGACGAAATCAACCTAAGGAAAGCTTCTGACAAGTTATATGCAGGTCTGGGCAGTGGATAACAATTTCTAAACAAAAACTAAGCTGACTAACAGAGGAAATCTTAGGTTTTTCAAAATTTTGATAGGGTCCGCAGGCCCACAGTTGACACAGGTGCAGTCCCGCTCTGTGCTAAAAGCCAATCTGCGGGTAGGTACGCACTGTGTTAAACGGCTAGGGTGCGGTCCTCTCCCAAAGCTATGAAAAACAAAAAATAACCCTGGATCTACAAACTCTACCCAATTTTACACACAACAAGCCAAAAACAGAAACAAAAACACAATTTCTCAGGTCAAAGTAAAAATAAGGAAAACAATCAAGTCCCCAGTGGAGTTGTCATTTTGTCACACGGAATAAGTCGATCTTGCGGACAAGATAGACCTTCCCAGAATCTAAAGAAGACCTAATGAGAAGCAAACCAACTAGACACTATCTTTCTCTAAATATGCTTTTATAAACAATGGCAAACAAGTGTTTTTAGGGCTTACCTTAGGTCCAACGCAAGCTTTTGGATGCCCTCGCTCCTTCGATCCAAATGAGCTCCTTTGTCGCGAATCTGCAAACACAAACAAGGCAAACAAATTAAATAGCACCTGAAAAGCCAAAATCATAAAACATACTTAACATGAAAGTCAAGGAGTCCATGAAAGAAATAACATGAGATACTTGTTGAGAAAAATGAGTTTGATTGTATTAATTCAAAAGAAGAAGAACTTTACAACCTTTGCCTTGACGCTGTACAAGCTCCTCCCAGGGTCCAACAAGAAGTCTCCTCTACTTTGACAAGTTTCACTCACTCCCCAATGAAGCCAAAAAGGTATGTGATCTCTCCTCTTAAGCTCAACTAGGAAGTCTTGATTTCACCAACATTTACCCTAAAAAATGTTCAGCTTCTAACCTCCCCAACAACCAGCCCAATGCCTGTATTTATAGTGCAATGGAGGGAGGTTACTAGGTCCTCCTTCAAAGGGATAAAGCCCTCCTTCAAAGGGATAGCTCCTCTCATCAAGGGATTAGCTCCTTCTCTTTTGGGATGCATGAACCACCTCAGAGCGAACAATCCACGTCAAAATTCCTTCTAGAAACCTCTAGAATTAACCCAAAGTGAGTTTTTAAAGATAAAACTTGCGCCTTTTGACTTTCACAGGGGTCCGCACCTACACTGTTAGGGAAAGAGCGGGCAGGTCCGCAGTTTTTGTACACAGAAGGTGTGGGACTGCAGGTGACAATGAGAGAAAGTGCGGAACCAGAGTTACATTGATTTTTAATGTCTTTCTCCCATTTCCAAAGCTTGAATTGAAGAGCTGAGGTCTGAGACTTGCTTAGGAGGACAGTACAAGTGATGATGGACCCATACTGACTGCAAATAATCATGGTGACGATATTTTTGTGTAACACTTACTCGAGACAAAATGGACTTCATCCATATTTATCATCTTCCTGATGTATTCTAGTGAGAATATCCTCATTGGCACATACTTAGGCAATTTGTATGGAGCTAACTCACTACCATATATTCTAATTTTAGTGTAGTTCTGGTATAGCTACCAGTCACCAGTCTTGGTCTGTTCTGATAAGTGCACTATCTTCTTAATCGCTTCTCCAATTCTGGGCTCTGCCTAGCTATTGAGTAATTGAAGAATTGGATGTACAAAAGAATCTATGAACTAAGAGAATGTAAACTTTGATGATGCTGCTTTCACTAACTCTGTCTAGTGAATCACTGATTGCTTCACTCCCTGCTCATCTTGCCTGTTAAGCTGATTGTGCAATAAATCTCCCTTCTGAAACAGAATCAGATGTATTATGATTGAGTTATATCTGGACACTTCTTGTGTGGTGTAATTCATAAATTGTTCATGTATATTATTAGCCAAATATTGGCTATAATTATACATGAAAGCAGGTTGATATTCTTTACTGAAAATGGAAAAGAATCCAAGGATGGATTCATCAACAAGTTGATCATTTTCATAGCCTAGGAGATATGATAACAGGGAGATGATATGTTTATTGGCTTCAGGGAACATAGACGGTGAATAATGTGGGTTTTTCTTGGGTAATTCAACATCTTTTGGCAGAAAAAGTTCAAAAATAAGGGCTCTCTGTGGGAACGTGAGTTTATTATAAAGGTCCATGAGAGCTACTCGTGAGAAATGGCTGAGGGAGTCAGATGAAGGTATCATTAGCATTTGGTTTATACTCTGAGCAGTAACGTTGATCAAGATTTTTCCATCCCGAGTCATCACTGTTCTTTGCAAAGGATCATACCTAGCTTGACACCAAGTGATCAAATCAGGGAAGTGGTGAGTCTTGGGAAAGGAGTACAAGGGAAAAAGTGTTTCCTAGAAATGAATGGGATCTTCTTTATATGCATATTTTTGTTTTAACCATAAATGCAATTCATGGAAATTGAATTCGCATTCACAATTAGTGACTTTGAACAGGGAGTCCACAAGGGGGAGGAGATCCAAGTCAAGCAAAGCTGCAGATGGATTTCGTTCTTCGACAATTTTTTGTGTTTTAACTTTGGGAGCCATCTTGCTGCAAGGGGGGGAATTCAGAAACTGTTTTAGCTGAAAGACGGATGACAGGGGAAGATATACACAGAGCAAATAAAACTTTTGGTGATTGGATGGAAGCAGAAAGGTGGTAAAGAGTATAGCCATGGGATATTTATAAGCAAAATTGGGCTTATTTTTCCGTTTAACTCTAACCGTAGGCAATTTATTGCAGAGGAGCGGGATTAATGTCTAACGGGAGGGTGAATAGTTAATTAAGGCTAGCGACGGTATAGAAGCATATGGCGCAATGACTTTGTGACGTGGCGATTTGTGAATGGGTGAGAGATAACAAATTAATGACGTGGCGAGTTGTGAATGGGTGAGAGATAACGGGTGGACGAGGTCAACGGCTGGAAAAAAGGAAACTGTTGGCGGGATTTTGGGGGGGGGGGTGGTGGGTGAGGTGGTTCATGGTTTTGCACTTTGAGGGCCTAAAATGCTACGAGAGTGCCATGTAGCAAAAGAGGGCGGCCATTAAAACTACTTTTCGGACCCCCCCTGGCGTTAACAGGAAGCGACCGAATGGGGGCCGAAAATCTTCCTCCACCGTTGATCCGGGTGGGGTGAATCGTATTCATTAAACAGTGCCCGACGGTTATTTGGTGTTGATTTGAAGTTTTTTTCGCTTGTGCCCATACGATAAAATCATATGTTATGACTATTTGCAAAGCGATCAAGTTTTAAACAATAGTTAAACCCTGATTAAGGAATTTAAGCATTGTTTTTAAACTAAACAACAAATTTCAAAGGCGCGTTTGAACTAGCAGCCTTGATTTTTATTTTCTAAAGCAAATATTTTATTTTATTTCTTATCTAACATTTTATCATTCCCTTCCTTTTTTAGAGCAACTACCCTATCATTTTTTATGATATGGATCTGAAATAATAATAAATCCTAACATTTTTTATTTTCAATTTTGTTTTTGGTCCATATCCTAACTTATCATTTTTCTATGGCATTTTGATTTTTTAAACTAATGGCTAAGTTATCAAAAATAAAATATCTACAACATCGGCTCCAACTGGGGACTGATCTCTCCTGTAGAATGCAGAGAACTTGCATATCCCTATGCCTTCTCCTCGGGCTTTGGAGTCTTTGGTGTAAAAACCATAATGATAGTTGGAAAAGGTAAAATAAAACTGGACTTATTACAATGTTGGTAGTAAAATCTATTTCAAACTTCGCAATACTGAATATAATGCTTCAGAAATCTTCCATTAATAGGAAATGTGGAATATTGTCCCTCTAGATTTTATAACACAAAAGTGTTGTTCCCTTTTACTTCAACAATAGCTAGAGGTCCGAACCATAGGTTGTCAAACTTTCCATGTTTTCCTTTGTCTGCTCTTCGAAAATCCCATCTTAGAACTAAATCTCCCTCCTTAAAGTCCCTTTCCCTAGCTCTTCTATCAAACATGATCTTCTTTTTATTCTGATATTTTTTCAATTTGTATTAGACTTCATCTCTGTTCTCATTTAGTTCAATGATTTGATTTATCCTCCTTGAAAAATTGTCAGGTTCATTAGTTGATTCATGTAGAAACTTTAAAACAGGGAAAGCCAAGTTGGTAGGGAAAATTGCATCTTTCCCATAAACTAACTGAAAATGAGACTTTCCAGTAGATCTCTTTGGAGTAATCCTGTTTGCCCAGACTGCATAAATTAGACGACTGTTCTTAGTTCTATCTCTTCTAATGATCTGCTAAAGTTTTCTTGATAACCTTTACTAAACTTTTATTAGATGATTCTGCAAGACCATTGCCTTGAGGATAATATGGAGTTGAATGGCGTAACAAAATCTGATATTTCTGGCAAAACTCAATCATTTTAATACTAGAAAATGCTGTGGCATTGTCAGTAACAATCTGCTGTGGGCAACCAAACCTGGATAAAATGTTTTCTTCGACGAATTTGATCACTACTGCATTAGCATCATTTCTTACTAGAATTGGCTCCACCCATTTAGTAAAGTAGTATGTTGCAGTGAGGATCCATCTATGCTGATTGCTTGAAGGAGGATGAGAATCTCCAATAAAATCTAATCCCCACTGGAGAAAAGGTGCTGAGACCAATGTTGGGATTAGTGGAAGAGCTGCTAGATTTTGCTTACCAGCAAACATCTGACAAGGGACACAACTTCTGACCTTTTCTCCTACTTGTAAGAACAATGTTGGCCAATAAAATCCTACCCTTAATATCTTATATGTTTTTTCTCTCCAAGCATAATGTCCTCCAAAAAATTCTGCATGAAACTGATCAATGATCCCTTCAGTGTCTGACTCTGTTAAACATAATAACAAGATATTGAGAGGGTCTTTCCAGTACAGATTTGGATTTATGATACAATACTTGACTGCTTTCAATTTGATAGTTTTACATTGACTTTTGGAAAATGATGAAGGACATTCAAAATGAATCAAGAAATTTACAATATCTTGATACCAATTTGATAACATAAATTTCTCATCAATATGTACAGAAATGGTTTGATCTAAAGGTAAAGGTTCTTGTGGATTCTTTTCTTCAGGATGCAAGGAAGGTTCTTGTGGATTCTCCTCATTTAAATTTTGGGAAGGTTCTTGTGGATTCTCCCCTTCTGCATAGATAGAAGGTTCTTGTGGATTCTTCTCATTTGAATTTTGGGAAGGTTCTTGTGGATTCTCCCTTGGTATTTCCAAAAAAGAGTTGATACCTAGCACTTTACAGTTGGACTCAGCTAGAAGCTTAGCTAATCCTTGACCCTTTACTAGCTTTGTGGTTTTGACAGTTAGATCATACTCTAAACTTTGGGTGATCCATCTACCTCTCCTCCCATGAGTATCTGGTTGAGTGAGAACAGTTTTAACAACACTGTTGGTGACATAGGCTATGATGGTTGAATGTAAAACATACATTCTAAAAGATTTCAAAGATTGGACTAAGGCATAAGCCTACTTCTCAATTATTTCATATTTGAGCTCAACATCTCTAATGACTTTGCTGAAAAAGGCTATAGGTTGGTCATGGGAATCTTCATTCTTTTGTAGTAAGACAACATCAAGGGTTGTTTCAGAGGCAAAGGAAAAGATGCTAAATGGTTTGGTATAATCAGGATTGACCAAGGTTGGGGCTTCAGAAATAGCTTTCTTAATTTGATCAAATGCATGTTTGGAAGAGATAATCCATTTAACCTCATGACCCTTCTTAAGCATATTAGTTATATCTTTGACAATTTCAACATAATTGGGTATGAATCTTCTTAAAAAGTTAATTTTACCAAGAAAATCTTGAACTTCCTTCTTATTTATTGGTAATGATAATGTTTGAATGGCCGATACTCTGTTTGGATCAATGACTACTCCATTTTTAGAAATTATACGGATGAACAATTTCCCTTCTGTGATAGAAAATAGAGACTTCTTTGGATTCAACGATATTCCGAATTTCCTACATCTTTCAAAAACCTTCATCAAGTGCTTTAAATGCTTTTGATCAGAATTAGAAAAGACTGTAAGATCATCAAGATAAATAACAAGAAATTTATTTACCTGGCCTACAAAAGCTATATCCATAGCTCTTTGAAATGTAGCTCCTACATTTGTGAAACCAAAAGGCATCCTAGCATACATAAAAGTACCTCAGGGTGTTGTGAAGGCAGTATTTTCTCTATCCGCCTTGTCGACCATAATTTGATTATAACTAGAAAAACCATCTAACATAGAAAGTATGTTAGCTCCAGAAACTTGTTGAAGTAACTGATCCATTTTAGGTAAGGGATAGTTATCCTTTAGTGATGCTTTATTTAAGTTTCTAAAATCAACATAGAGTCTAATTTCACCATTCTTTTTCCTGACAGGTACTAGGTTGGCAATCCAATTAGAATATCTTAGTGGAAGAATAATCTGTGCATCTAACATTTTCTTAAGCTCTTTCTCAATAGTTGGTAGAAGAACTAGGTTAATTCTTCTGAGTTTTTGTTGGTAGGGTTTAGCTTCAGTTTTTAATGGGATCTTATGTTCAATGAGGGATGTGTCATAGGTTTTAAGATCAGCATAAGACCAAGCAAAAACATCTTTGTATTTTTTAAGTAACTTAAGATATTCATTTTTAACTTCTGGGGCTAAAGATGTAGAGATTTTAATATTTTGCACTTGTTCTTGGGTTCCAATATGGATTTCTTCGATGTCATCTTCATGAGATATGGATGAAGGGTTTCGAGGGACATCATTATAATCGAATAGTTTCTCTAAAGGAATTAACCCTTTAGAAATGATGTTGTTTGATAATTGTATGATGTCATGATCTCTAATCTTGGAGTTTAATTTTGGATCATCATTAGCTTGAGGATTACTCATGTCAAGATTATCTTCATCAATTTGCAGAAGAGAAAATTCACCTACAACTTGAAGGAAAGATTTTATTTGTTCATCGTCCTCAAACACCTGCCAATGTTTTTGGTTATCTGGTATGGATGGCTTGTATTTGACCTGGATTTGGTATAACACTTGTGTTTGATCAGGAATATTAAATGAGCTTGCAGAGACAACCAAAGAATCTGCATGTATGTTTTCATTTCTAGGGACATAAGTTATGTTGAAGGCATTAAATAAATTTTCAATGAAATCCCAAATCTCATTTCAATAAGACCTAAGGCTAGGATGCTTTGTTTGGCAAAGATTCCTAACCTGTCTCCCATTGAGTTCGGAGTCAGTGAAAACACTGAGGTTGTGTACCTTTAAACTCTTGGCTAACTGTAGTCCTAGAAGGAATGCCTCATATTCTGCTACATTGTTGGTAACTCCAAAATCAAGTTTACATGATAGCTTCCACACATTAGTTCATCAGTTTGATTTGATATAGGTGTTTTTTTTTCTTGATGAGATTAATACTATCCCAACCCCTGCTCCATCCTTTGTACAAGAACCATCAAAGAATAGCTTCCACACATCAGTTTGATTTGATATAGGGTTTTCAACTACATCTTCAATTTTTACTTGAGGTTCATGTATTTGATCTGAAGAGAGTTGAAAGCAGCTAAAATCTTGATCAATTGCATAGATGGGGTGGTTCCTTGTTCTCCCCCATAAATAAGAATAGTGGCATAAGACATGTCCATCTGAAGAGTTCCACCTAATTTGGCACAACAAGACCTTGAAAGGAGCATCCCAAATTTGGGAGGGATGTCAGTGGCAACTTTATCTAATACTATGCTTTTTACTGGGATTTGGTCAAGAGTGCCTACTAAATCCTTAATCAATCCTAGACAAGATACCCTCTTGGAATCAAAGGTATATAAATCATGATAGGATCTAGTTATGTCAAGATTTAAATGATCCATGATGGTTTTTGGCATGAGATTATGTGATGCTCCAGAATCAAGCATACGATTGTATAACATGGAATCATTTTTCTTTAATGTTACATAGAAAGGGGGGTACTATTTCATCTATCATATCTGAGTTAGGATCGAAGATAACTGATGGTTTTTCATCCTGAAGGCTAATAACATCGCTTTCAGCATCAATATAGGTGTTTTGTATCCACTTGGAAACTTGATTTTTATATCCATAGCTTTTTGAAAGTTCTGAAAGTGGTATAGGGATCTTAACTCTTTCTAACTCTTTTTCAACATTAAATGTAGTTAAGACAATTTTATCAATTTGAGTTGTATCAATTGACTGATTTAATGGTCGAATAGTAGTTGTCTGAGTCTCAACAACTTTGGTATGAGGTTGAATTGTTGGAGGTTCCTTAAGAGGTCTTCTGGGGCCAGGTCTAGGTCTGAGATCATATCTTTTGTTTAGCTCAGCAATTAGAAATTCAGAGAAGGCATGGTACTTGGAAATCTGTGAGGATTCTTGATCTTCTTGAACTTGTTTATTCTGTGAAAGAGGAACAATAGTGGTCTGACCAGAAGAGGTATCCATATTGTTAATGTCTTCAGTGATAGTCATGGTATTGTCATTAGGCTATTGATCATCGATCAATAAAGGAGTTGGAACCTGCTGATCATTACTAGGCCTTTGAAGAATTTGCAATTGTGGAGTTCTTTTGTATTGACCTTGATTCTAATTTTGAGGCGAGCGACCGTTTGTTGAGCTATTCTGGGTTGAGTTTCAATCTTGGAAATTCTATTGGATAGATTTCTAAGAAGTGAAGTGATCTCATCAATTTTGGAATCTTCAGTTTTAGTTTTTGAAGAAGTAGAGGCCTCTTGACTAGATTTAAGCTTTCTTTGGGCCTTTTCCTCTTTAGCTTTCAAGGTGGTTGAGGCAGCCCTATTTTCTTCCACTTCTATAGCATTAGTTTGCATGTATTCAAGAGTCCTAGAAGTTCTTTCTCTCAACATTACAACAAAATCATCTTCAAAGGCTTTTGAAAACCTAGATTTGGCTGTTGCTACAGGGGGTTTGCAATGAGGGGGCATATTATGGTAAAGTTTGTTGAACCTTTTAATAAAATCAGCTACAAGTTCACCAAAGTTTCGTTTTAGTTCTTCAAACTCAGTCAAAAAGTAAAGAAGGTCTTTCTTCACACCCCATTGGTTTTTGAATATATTTGTTAACTCCTCCCATGACCTAATGGAATTTGTAGGTAACTGTTATCACCCCAAGAAACTCTCCTAGGTTGTATCTCAGAGATGCTCGGGAACATTACAAACTCAACAAAATGTTGGAAATGGATGAATGGAAGGAATGATGCATATTCAAGCCAGATAACCACTTCTACTATGCTTAACTCCAGACATGGGTGAACACCCCCATACTACAAGGCTTTAGACCGCCAATTACTCACAGTTTGAGGATTAGATGAATATTGAGAATACTGACCACACCAGCAGATGCACAAGACCATGTGATGGCCGACTGCAACCAGTAAAGAGGTATGCAAATCTATTTCCTAATGCACAGACAGGATGACAACTCTCTAGCACTAAGTTAAGAGAAACCTGCATAACACATTCAATGATACATGCTATATTCTAACACAGAGGTGGGATGACAACCCCTCTAATGCTAAACATCAAGAGCACATGAAAAATACATAACAGGCACAACCTAGAACATAGTAGAAATGGAAAGTGAGCAATTAACATCAAAAGAAGCTTGTATTAGCTGAAAATGAAGACCAGACGCTGCAAGTATCACAGTAGTCACAGTCTCCATAAGTTGAACCTTACATCAAAACAACAACCATCAACCCTAATTACATTTGTGTTCTGGGTATATATAGAGTTTCATTACAAAGATATATTGCTATTCTGGACGTGGAGGGATCATAATGGACCACCAACCATTTTAACTCTCTGATGGAGTCTCTGCTACAATCTGCCTGCGTCTGTGAATGAATTTGACCTTATTAGATGCTCTGCTGTACTCCTCGAGCAGGTGGAGTGTTGACTGAAAGAAGCTCCATAACTGGTAAATGTTGTGATCTGCTCGAGGCTGTCCCTTTTCCTTTTGGCCATTTTTTTTCTTAAATGCAGTTGTTGGAGATGAAATGTGCTGGGTACATGAATGTAGGCCACCTTCGTCTTTTGGGTACATGGGAGGCGGAGGCATGGTGGAGAAAGATCAACCGTTGGATAGCGTGGATCGACGGCGGAGAGCACTTGATAAGGAGTATCGGGAGATACATGAGCGGAATAAACGAGGGCCGTCGGATCTTATACGAGCAGATCTAACGGTCGTCGGGGGTGGAAGATATGCGGACGATAACGAGCGGGGGAAGGTATGATGGGCGGTAAGCGGTATTGCCCGCATCGCCTACGGGGGTCAAGCAGTAATCGTATGCAAGCGTGCAATCATAATCAACGCTCGACACATGGCGGATGGAACAGGGCTGAAACCGCTTTCCCCGCTGGTTAACGCACGGTTAGGTTCGCGGGGTAAGGAGGAGAGACTGCCATTGGATCGCTTTGGTGGATGATCGGATGCCAGAGATTGGTTTGTGGAGCGCGGGCCATTGGATCATCAGATCGACAATTTCCTTTGATAATTCTTTGGGCTTTATACACATGCGATCTGACGATTGCGATTAAACCTGCAGACCCGATAAAGGAATTAACCGCTTTTAAGAGAATGACTAATGAAGGGAGAATGAGGGAAGGAGAAATGGGTGATTTGCGATAGCGATTGAGGGAAAAGGGCTTATAGCGCTTTTTTGTGAAGGCGCGTGGTTATGTGGGTCTGAGGGTTTCAATGCCCAGAGGCTTAAGAAAATGAATTTATGTGATTTTAAATGGAAGCAAAGGAGAAACAGAGGGGAATGGGCAAGGAATGGAGAAGGGCGAGGATATCTGGTGTAGGCCTTCTTTGAGTAGAACCAAGGACCGAGCTTACATTCTGCTCCTCGAACATAGGCAACATGTAGCAGAGCTAACACTGGATCCTTCTGGGGATGAGATCCTCCCTGTGAGGTCTCAAGCACTGCAGACCAATGACTTCATACAAAACCAGCTTAAAAACATTGCCTAGTATTCCATTGGGCATGGAGACTAATTAAGTCTACACTAAAACTTGTAAAAGAAAATGCTTACAATCATTAAGGCCTGAGAGCCTTAAACAACATAAATATTCAAAAAGTGGCCGTCCGCGGGACCATCAAAACTATTTCCCTTCCTCTCGGCTGGTTTAACAAAGAGTTGCAAAACTGGATTGATTTGATCCTCTACCTCAAAGAGTTTAGGGCATTTGACCTTATCTGGTAGATATGGATCAAATTTCATCCCCTCTCTGTGTGCTCTCATCATCGGATGTTCTTCATGGGAGCCTTTGTACACCTGCTGGATAACAATGAATGCTGTGTACTTCTCTGTGTCATTTGTGGCCTGCACAATTAATATAAATGGTGTACCAATGTGTTCATGTGTGGAGGACACAAAGACATCATCTACTCCTGCATCTTGCTTAGAATAGTTTTCATCCAAGGAGGAGTCCCAAAACTGTGCACCCTCTTCCTCTGTCATCTGACAAGCTGCCTTTTCAATCTATGTGGAGGCCACCTGAGTAAGCATCAGAATATCAAGACTGAGATGATCAGTATCAGCCTTGGCTTTGAATCATGGCCTGCCTCAGAGACCAGGAGGAAACTAAGAGGGATTGTCACTTGAACAGATAGAGAAGCACAAGATGATGGGGAGCTTTCCTCTCCCTTTTTGATCACTGTGCTGGGGATAATAGCAGGCTGGTGAATTCGCAGTTCTACATAGTCATGGAAAAAGGGGCTAGCTTTAGGCTCAACTTCTTCAAGGATAGAGGGATTTGTTGCTACTTTCTTTTACTGATGAGCTTGTTGTTCTGCAGGTACAACAAATTGATGAGCAGTGCCTTTAGATAATGACTCTTCATAGGCAGCTCTGGTTAGGAAAGGGCACTGCCCTTATCTTCCAAACCATGGACCTCATCCTCTTCTTCAAAACGCTCTTTCTTCATGACTATACTCTGAAAAAGGGTCTTCACCCTTTTGTCTTCGTTTGCATCTTTGTTGCTTTGCAAAATCTGCAACTGCTCCTTTACTCCTCTGTATGGATTTGGATTTGGTAGAGCAAAGGTACTAGAAGCTCCTGCTTCCTCAGAATACTGCTCAACCTCTAATCTGGAAACTTCAGAGGCTAATGCCTCTATCATCCTGACCAATATATCGATCTCAGGATCTGAGGATGATGAGGACTCACCCCCCTGTCTTCTCCTATCAGCATCACCTTCGAGTCTCTCTGCAGCCAAAATGTTCGATTCTACTTCAAAGCCCACATCTTGCATATCATCCAGAGAAGCACATCTTCTTTCTCTTAACAGCAGGAAGAACTAAGAATCGAAGGCATTGGCATAAGTGATCATAGCAGAAGTAGGGGTGGGTTTCACTTCGTATGGTATTCTGCTGTAAAAATGATTGAATCTCTTGTTGAAATTAGACAACAGCTCACCATTCTCCCTCTGCAAGTTCCCAAATTCAGTATGATAATAGAGCAGATCTATCTTATCCCCTGGTGGGCTCCAGTATTGTAGCGATAATGCTACAATTCCTGGAGCTTCCTTCTCTAATTTTATCAACTCGGTAGTTCGTAACAAACTTGGAAGCGACGGTGCTGTATGCACAAGTACTAGCTCTTGTCGCAGCTGTCACTTGGTCAGCTGGCACAAGTCCGCTAGGGCTCAAGCCAACTTCTATATGCTCTCAGAAGAAGCTTTTTAGGTGATGAACGAAAGCTATCTCAAAGGAAATTAACCTACTTTGCAAGAATGAACTGAAAGCCAACAAAACATGGAAACCCTAGTAAACCCTAATTTGACCAACTTAATCCTTACGATGCAATGGTGGGAATGCAACTTCTAAAAATGATGCCATTACTTCTAGTGAGATGAGATGCATGAGTCTAAACTACTTTCATCTGAAGAGAACATGTTTTTGTATTTTTTTCTCAAGTGGTTGGAGTTATTATGACTGTGCTTCTTACTGGGTCTTGACTGTGCAGGGGTAGTTCAAGAGGAGGAAGGCTTGGAAAAGGTCAGGAGGACTCTGAGAGGGTCCAGAGGATCCATAACATCATTCCACAGAAGTTCACAACCTTCAGATTCCTGGCAACCGTGTTTGCAAGCTTCTACAGGATGTCTGCAGGGGATCCTACAGGAAGCTCGGGATTTCTACAGGAAGTCTGCTAACTTCTACAGGATGTTCTGCAATTGGAATTTTGGGTGATGGAGGAGTGAATGAGCTGTATGGGTGGATGGGTAGGATGAGAGGGGAGCTTGTGATGGCTTATGGACAAAGAGATGAGATGGAGAGGGGGTGTGTAAAGCTGGTTAGTCGATAGAAGGGTAGAGGCAATGGAAGGCCGAAAAGATAAAACAACATGGATAATAGAAGAGTGGGGAGGCAAATGATCGAACTGGGAGGTAAGGAGATGGCTTAGGTGCTACGCAGTGTAAATGAAACAAATCACCTCTGTCTTGCACAAAAACAAGAATTCATCAACCTATTCTAACTGTTTTATTAAAAACCAAAGAACAACAATGTAAGTTAAGGGAGAATTGTGCATGGTGCTGAAACAAAGAGTTATTTCTCAAGATCTAAATGCATGGACACTTCTACCAATGGAAATATTACTTTAAAGCTTGCATGAACATGTAAAACTGCATTTTTTTGGTGGTTGGCACGGTCTACACTCCCAGTCTCTAAACAGAGGTGGAAGTGAGTGTACAATCAACCTTTTCTTGGAATTCTGATCAATTCTAATCCTCCTACTCTAATCTAAACTGATGAAAGCACTTTATCCATAAAACTAACCTACTTAATCCATCAAGAAATTCGAATCAGCAAACTGTGTTTTCCAAGTGCATGTAAAGGCAGAGAAATGAAATGCTGAAAGGAAAGACAAGTACAATACAAAGAAAGGAGGCCTATTGCTCTCAGGTTGGGCCCAAACCTGAGAGCTATAGCTCCTCTAAGAACTCAGAATTGAACTCAAATCTGCCTGCCTTTTATTAAAAGATCATAATCATAATTCTAACAACATGCCAAAAATGGCTTACAAAGAGCAAAACAGAGCTATAGCTCGTGATTCAAAATCTGCAACAAAGGTTCAAAAGTATTTTTTTCGAAGGCTAGAGCCTCAATATTTATACATTATGAGGGCCAAGCTGGCCTCCTAAATTAGTGGGGCTTGGCTGTCCAACTAAAGGTAAACTGCTGTTCCTTTAGAATCCATTGGCTGCCTTCTAGCTCGGTGGTGATAGCTGTTGGAGCTCGGAGTTGGGGTGGAGATCACGAGGAAGGTCATTCAAGGCTGTGGACAACCTTCCTACAAAACCGCAATGCCACCTTGGCTGTCTCCTTGCCTTCATCTGCATGGTTTTGCTCCATTTAATATCAAAAAGACCTGAAATAAACATGTATTAGCCACATAGGCATAATGACCGCCCTCCTTCCTACAAATAACATGAATATACTAAGAATTGATGCATAAGTGATAAAAAATGAAGGGTTGAGCAAGGTAAGTAGGCCAAATGAGCCCAAAATGTTACCAAAATTTGGGGCTCATCATCACCCCCCAGATAAAATATTTGCTCATCCTTGAGAAACTAGTCCAACTCTTCATCCTTCATTGCCTTTACTGCCACCCTTACATCCAAAGCCTCTGTAGTAGTGTCCTCCTTGCTGATATGAAACCCAGCCTTTCTGTTCACCTCTTCCCCCTGTTCATTATCATCCTTCTCTGTGCTGCCCTCCATTAATCCTAGCAGCAATGGTGGGCTCAGCTTAAGGCCAATCCAGCTGGCCTGGAGGTTTTTCATGGATTTCTTATAGAGGGCCACCCGTACCAGAGCTTCCCTCATCCGAGTTGGGGTATGATACTCTCGGATTTTCAGACTGTGGGCCAATGTATTCCATCTGCGGGTGCATGCTTGGACAACGTTGTCTCCTAACAGTCTCTCCATGTCCTCAAAATGAGCTATGGCTTGGGCCTGTTGATCCATATATCTCAATGAAGCTTGAGGGTCAGTGGAAAAATGTTGGTGTGCCGAGATTAGTGCAACTGGATCCCCTGATTCTGGTCTGATGAGCAATGGCTCATTCAGCTCTCGGTTCATGACCGCTTTGGCTTCTGCTTCTCTTTTGTCCTCATGGTTCAGCCATGAGGCAAATGCCATTAATTGCATATCTCCCAAGGCCGTATTGGGATCCCATGAAACTACATTAGGCAGGGCCAAATTATGGAGGTAGAACTCCGCTAATTTGGCCTTATCCTCTGATGAGCTGGTGCTGCAAACTTCAGTGAATTGCTGCGGGTCTTGGAGCTGAGAGATACCTCTTTGTGCCAAGGTATTGATTTGAAATTACAGCCATTGGTCTTTCAAGTACAGGCCATAGGATTTGGCCGGCTGTCTGCATTGGATAGCATCCATGGCCCAACTGGCCATGCAGGCCAATTGTGCCTCTTTCTGCTGCAGCTGTTGTCTAAGAGCTTGCACCTCAATTTGTGCTTGCTGTTCTGCTTCCTGTAGATGTGTGGTTGGCTCCCCAAGACCGGTGTGCAGTTCCTTTTTGCCTTGCTATTCTGCTGTGGTGTCATTGGAGGGTGTAGCTGTCCATGTCCTCAGCTCCTGTAGCTGCAATCTAAGCTTTTCGTTTTCTTCCTGTAGGAACACTCTTTGGCAATTTGCCACGTGTTTAGCCATGGCTAATTCACTTCTGGCCTCCTTAAGTTGCTCTTGCAAGGGGCCTATGTCCGCCACACCCTTTGACTTGGCTATTTTCATCCACGTGTGTGTACGGACTCTTTCTTCCTCCAATGCAAAAAATAGTGGCACAGTAAATTTCTGAGGTATAATTTTGCCAGCCTCTAAAAAGTTGTAATATGAACTCAGACTTGGCTGAGGGCTGGGCTCTGGTATATGCTCTTTCTCCACTTCTTTTGGTGGCTCTACTTCGCCCTCCCTCGGTGGTGATGAGGGTGCTTCTCCTTCCATTCTCTCAGTTTCTTTAAGCCTGGCTAAGGTTTCCTGTAGAGCATCCTCAGCATCCTGTAGCCGAGCTTTTGTAGTCAATTGGTCTAACCTTTCTTTCCAAGTAGTTTTCTTCGGGCTCCCCCTCTCATAGGTGACTGATATCCTCGAGGGGGACCTCTCCTTGGGCGAAGTAGGGGCATCTTCGATAATGATTGGGCTGCTGGACGGAGGCTGTGGCTTGCCCGTCTTTATTCTCACACTTCTTCTAGCTTTAAAATATAGAGGGGTCTCCCTCTTTCTCTTCTCCTTTGGCTTAGGAGGTGTGCTGAGGGCGGCCAGCACAGCTGCTGCCTCCCTTGCAAGAATGTCAGCTTTCTTCTCCTTGGGTTTCACTTTTTCAGGGCTTCCTGTAGAAGACCCTGTTTTAGTTAATTTTGGGATTCCTGTAGAAGACCCTTTTTCAATTAATTTCGGGCTTCTTGTAGAAGCCGGTTTCGGTTTTCCTGTAGAAACAGGTGTCACCGCTTCGGTTTGTTTTGCTGCATGAGTTTTACTTTTTGACTTGGTTGCGGTTGCTGTCGAGGCACTTTTGCTGATGTGGACCTTCTCGGCCTTGTCCACTCTGCTTTGCAATCTTTTCTCTCTTGCCGTCAAAATGGGTGTGTCATCCTTCTCTTTGGCACCCTTTTTCTCTTGTTTCTTCTTTTGCTCTTTCTTCTGCTCCGTGGTCGTGGTCTTCTGGCCTTTGTATTTCTTCCCTGCGGGCACTGACTCTTTATCCTCACTGCTAGATGAACCGAGCTCTTCGATCAGCATCTTTATATCACCATCCTTGGTCAAATTTCTGAAGGCTTCCCATGAGAGAGGAACCTTGTATGTGTGGAGCGCATCCTCCACGAGGAGTTTGATGAGTCCATGGTGGGCTACCTAGTCTGGTGTGCCTTCTTTCAATTTGGTGGCACACTTAATCAGAGACTGTAGTAGAAAGTAGGGGAGACTGAGTTTGTTTTCTACAGGTAGGTCCATCTGGTGCCTTAATTCCGTGAGTAACCAAAAATGGTACCCATATACAATGCTAAAACGGCCTTCGCAGGTGATGTACTTCATAATCTGAAGGCTAACTTCACTCCACAGTGGTAGTAAACTGGTTCTACGAACCCCATTTTTATCTTCTTAGAATTCCTCCTCTGGTGGAAAGAAGTCTTTCTTAGCCTATTGGCCCAATTTTCTTTCTTCTTTATCCCATGGTAATCCCATTGGGAGCTCAGTAACTCGGCTGATAAATTGTGGGGTGAGTCTGAGACTCAAACCCCTGAAGTTGACGGTGGCCAATGTTTTGGATTTCGGCCTCAGAGCTTGCAAAAACTCCTTTGCCACCTCGTCGTCATAGCCCTGCAATTTGTCACAGAATGATATCCATTGTGCTTGCATGAACAACTCCACCACCTCAGGATTTTCTCTTAGCTTTGTGGAGTCGGTTGGTTCCCTTTTGATGAACCCACCCGGCATGGTGAAAAACCTGCTGCGTTAGCTGGAGGTGGCGAATGTGGAAGAAAATTGGCCTACTGGGACAGAGCGTAGAATTACGCCTCTGTCATGCATACAATTCATGAAACTTATCTCCGGAGGACCTCAATACAGCTTAATTATACTGACATCCTGTAGGACGACAATTCATGCAACAGCAGACAATATTTGCAAAATTTTCTTACGACCAGACTGTAGACCTCGATTCTGCCACCCTCAAAACCAATTGCATGGAAGGTTCAGGCTTACCTTTTGAATCCGCCACCTTTTGACGTGAGGAACCCAATTTCCTGTAGAAACAACTTTCCTGTAGAAGCAGCGCGCGAATTCCGGAGGATACTGCAGTGGGTCTGTGCTCTCTGTTCTGCTTAACAGGCGTTCGAACGGCCAAAGACTTGGAGTGTCGAGCTGCAGAGAGATCCGGGTGCTCACTTGACTTTCAAACGGTGAATGATGAATGCTTGGGGTGGCAATCTAGCCGATTAGATTTGAATTCGGCGGAATCCGTGGCGCGGGGGTGAGCTGTCCCTGCCGGACCGTTGGACGACGTCACTCCATCATTCGTCTGCGAGTTCCCTTACTGCCGCATCATTCCCCGCAGATCCGCCGCCGTCACTTCTGTTAAAACTCGTTTTTCCCGACTGGATGGCTCTCACGTGTGCACTGCCCGTTCCTTTTTGCCACGACCACCGTTCAAACATCCGACTAGACCACTGACTGGTCGATGTGGCCAGTCGAATGGCCATACGACTGCTCAACCCATTCACTTTACACTTCGCAAACATTCCAAAGTAAAATTCATGCAATTCGATGGAAGAAAGGGTCGAGGCACTTACCTGTGCGGCCGCGACACGATTCTTCAGGCTTTTGGACGATGATGAGTCGATTTGTTTGCTGCTGCGTGATTGCACAGGTTCGGAGGTTCCTCTTTACAGGCCACTGACGATGAATTTGATGCTTCGGTTGCATGCGCTTGCATTTTCATTGCATGTGGCAAGCGCTTTGAATGGTGTACACTCTAGCGGGCTTAACTGCTACGGGACTCCTGCAGGATGTCCTGTAGCAGTTTTTCCTCCTCGGGTGAATGCTGCACGGTGAAGACGGTGGCCCCACGATCATGCTCACAGGGCTATTAGATAGCTGGGATGGGTATGGCACGACATCTCAGCGTTTTTTTCATTAACAAAAAATTGCTTTCTCTTGAATCTCAATGATCTGCCTTGATTGTGCAGGTACCTTCATTGCATGTCGACAGTGGTGGTAGAAGGAGGTGACAGCAGTGTGCAAGGGTGAAAATAGTAGCTTGCATGCATCCAAACTGAACCTTGGTCGTTAGATCTCCTCATATAATCAGTTCTGGGCCGTCCAAAACTTCTACAGGAAGTTTCCTATAGAAATATAGAACTTCCTGTAGAAAGTTTGCACCTTCCTGTAGAAAGTCTGCATCTTCCTGTAGAAGACTTAAGCTGTGATGAAATCGTGCCCATACCTTGGAGAGGATGAGTATTCTTGGAGGAGGTGCTAGTGAGGTCTCCTGGCAGCATGATAAGGATCCTTGACTTTGAGTTGAGAGACCTCATCTCCTTCATAGAACACCTGCAACCTGCATGCATTTCCACTTTATAAACTTGTTGTCCCTGTCTTTTTTGCTTATTGTTTTTTCTTTTTTTTTCTTCTTTTTTTTGAAAGATGGCAGGGGTGCCTCAATGAGGTTTTCACCCTTTCCATCTGCCTTAAGCGCCTCAGAGAGGTTTTCACTTAAGGATCTTTTTCAAATTTCTCTCTTTTTTTTTGAAAGACAATAGGGGCGCCTCAGTGAGGTTTTCACCCCTACCACCTGCCTTGGGAGCCTCAGAGAGGTTTTCACCCAAGGATATTTATTATATATATATATATATATATATTTTGAATCTTTCAGGGTATTGCCCAAAGCAGAGGCAGAACCCTTCTCTATGACCAACACTGATTTCTCCACAGTTTTGATGAACTCTTGTCTTAAGAGAGGTTTCCTGTAGATCTTCAGTCGATGCCCATTGACAAGCATGGGGATGGACTCCTCATCAATGGTCCGAATAAGAACAGATCCATTGTCATGACATTTTTCCACTACATATGGTCCCAGCCATCTGGTTCTCAGGTTCCCCTTGAAATCTTTGTGCCTGGAGTCATACAACAGTGCCTAATCTCCTGGCTGGAATTGCTTGTCATTGAGGTGTTGGCCATGCCACACCTTTCTCTGAAGTTGAACCACTTCTGAGTGAAGGAGGGCCTGCATCCGGTGCTCTTCCAGTCCATTCAGCTGCAATAACCTTTCTTGTTGTGCATGGCTGAGATCTAGGTCCAGCTGAGCTGCCATCCTCAAAGTGTTGTATTCAAATTCAATGGACAGCAGAGCTTTCTTCCCATAGACCAGCTCATACAGTGTGAAGCCGGTGGTGGTCTTCCAGGTGGTGTTGTAAGCCCATGTGGCCTCAACCAGGCGATCTGCCCAATCTTTCCTACTGCTGCTCACCACCTTAGTCAAAATCCCTTCCAATGCTCTATTGGTGACTTCCACTTGCCCATTTGCCTGAGGATGATAGGGGGTGGAAGTCCTATGCTTGATTTTGTGATGAATTAGTAGGTCTTCAATTAAGTTGGATGTGAACTGGCTCCCTTGATTGGTGACCAGCTCTCTTGGGTAGCCAAATTTGTAGAAGATGTTCTCTCTTAAGAACAACGGTGCCAAAAAGATGGTGGGCTCCAGTATTTTAGCGATAATGCTACAACTCCTGGAGCTTCCTTCTCTAATTTTATCAACCCGGTAGTTCGTAACAAACTTGGAAGCGACGGTGCTGTATGCACAAGTACTAGCTCTTGTCGCAGCTGTCACTTGGTCAGCTGGCACAAGTCCGCTAGGGCTCAAGCCAACTTCTATATGCTCTCAGAAGAAGCTTTTTAGGTGATGAACGAAAGCTATCTCAAAGGAAATTAACCTACTTTGCAAGAATGAACTGAAAGCCAACAAAACATGGAAACCCTAGTAAACCCTAATTTGACCAGCTTAATCCTTACGATGCAATGGTGGGAATGCAACTTCTAAAAATGATGCAATTACTTCTACTGAGATGAGATGCATGAGTCTAAACTACTTTCATCTGAAGAGAACATGCTTTTGTATTTTTTGCTCAAGTGGTTGGAGTTATTATGACTGTGCTTCTTACTAGGTCTTGACTGTGCAGGGGTAGTTCAAGAGGAGGAAGGCTTGGAAAAGGTCAGGAGGACTCTGAGAGGTTCCAGGGGATCAGTAACATCATTCCACAGAAGTTCACAACGTTCATATGCCTCGCAACCGTGTTTGCAAGCTTCTACAGGATGTCAGCAGGGGATCCTACAGGAAGCTCGGGGTTTCTACAGGAAGTCTGCTAACTTCTACAGGATGTTCTGCAATCGGAGTTTTGGGTGATGGAGGAGTGAATGAGCTGTATGGGTGGATGGGTAGGATGAGAGGGTAGCTTGTGATGGCTTATGGACAGAGAGATGAGATGGAGAGGGGGTGTGTAAAGCTGGTTGGTCGATAGAAGGGTAGAGGCAATGGAAGGCCGAAAAGATAAAACAACGTGGATAATAGAAGAGTGGGGAGGCAAATGATCGAACTGGGAGGTAAGGAGATGGCTTAGGCATGGCTCAGAAGGATAAGGGAATGATAGAGTGGTTCTGCGCAGTGTAAATGAAACAAATCACCTCTGTCTTGCACAAAACCAAGAATTCATCAACCTATTCTAACTGTTTTATTAAAAACCAAAGAACAACAATGTAGTTTAGAGAGAAATCATGCATGGTGCTGAAACAAAGAGTTATTGCTCAAGATCTAAATGCATGGACACTTCTACCAATGGAAATATTACTTTAAAGCTTGCATGAACATGTAAAACTGCGTTTTTTTGGTGGTTGGCACGGTCTACACTCCCAGTCTCTAAACAGAGGTGGAAGTGAGTGTACAATCAACCTTTTCTTGGAACTCTGATGAATTCTAATCCTCCTACTCTAATATAAACTGCTGAAAGCACTTTATCCATAAAACTAACCTACTTAATCACATCAAGAAATTCAAATCAGCAAACTGTGTTTTCCAAGTGCATGTAAAGGAAGAGAAATGAAATGCTGAAAGGAAAGACAAGTACAATACAAAGAAAGGAGGCCTATTGCTCTCAGGTTGGGCCCAAACCTGAGAGCTATAGCTCCTATAAGAACTCAGCCACCTTTTCTTCTGTTGCTGCTTTGATTGCTTTAGTCTCTGCCCACTTTGTCAGGTAGTCAGTGCACACAAGGATGTAAGACCTTTGCCTCGAAGGAGGGTTGATTGGACCCACAAAGTCCATACCCCACTTCTCAAATGGCTCAAGAGTCACTTGAGGTTGGAGAGGCATCTCATCCCTTTGAGTCGGTTTCCCCATTCTTTGGCATCGGTCACATCGGCTGATATACCTTCTGACATCTTGATGAAGTGTGGGCCAATAGTAGCCTGCCTGCAGGATTTTGAAGGCAGTCCTCTTTGCTGCAAAATGTCCTCCATAAGGCCCATCATGACAGGTGAGGAGGATGTCAAAGACTTCCTCCTCCCTTACACAACGCCTTAAGATCTGACCAGGGCCAAGCTTGAACAGGTTGCCCCCGATCCAAGTAAATGAGGCACTTTTTCTGATGATTCTGCTCTTCTCTCTTGAAGATAGGTGCGGAGGGAACTGTGCTGAAACAAGGTAGTTTGCTATATCAGCAAACCATGGAGAGAGTACTGAGATAGCAAACAGATGTTCATCAGGCATCTGGTCATCCACTGTTCCATCCTCATCTGCAGACAAATCCAATCTAGATAAAAAGTCAGCAACAACATTTTCTTTACCTGGTTTGTCAACAATGGTCAAATCAAACTGCTGCAACAAAAGTAACCATCTAATAATACGAGCATTCACATCTGGTTTATTCATTAAATATCTAATTGCAGCATGATCCGTATGTACAACGGTTTGATAGCCAGTGATATAATGTCGGAACTTGTTCAGTGCATGGACCACAGCCAAGAATTCTTTCTCGGTTACAATGTAATTCAGTTCAGCTTTGGATAAGTTTTTGCTAACAAAGTAAATGGCATATGGAAGTTTTTGTTCAACTTGTCCTAAAGCTGCCCCTATGGCTTTGTTCGAGGCATCAGTGTGGATGTGGAAAGGTAGGGCCCAGTTTGGACCTCTCAAGATTGGGGCCGACACCAACTTGTCCTTTAATTCATTCAAAGCTCTCTGACAATCGTCAGTCCATTTAAACTCCACATCTTTTGCCAACAGGCCAAACAATGGCGAGGCTAGCTTGCTGAAGTCTTTAATGAATCTCCTGTAATACCCTGCTAATCCTAAGAAACTCCGAACACCCCTTACCTTTTGGGGAGGTGGAACCCTCTTGATGAGAGCAATTTTGTTAGGATCCACTTGTAACCCTTGGCAAGAAATGGTATGGCCTAGCACGGTCCCTTCAGTCATCAAGAATTCACATTTTTCAGGACTAAGGGACAGGTTCATCTCAATGCATTTGGTTAGGACTTTTCCCAGATTGGACAATGCTTCCTGGAAGTTGGACCCATAAGGAGTGAAGTCATCCATATAGATTTCCACCGCATCATGGACCAGCTCCGAGAAGATGCTCAAGATAGCTCTCTGGAAGGTAGCAGGAGCATTGCATAGCCCAAAGGGAAGAACTCGGTAGGCAAAGGTACCCCAAGGACAAGTGAAGGTGGTCTTATCTTGGTCTTCCGGGCTGATTTGGATTTGGTTGTACCCGCTAAACCCATCTAGGAAAGAGAAGAACTTCTTTCCTGCCAGTCCATCCAACACTTGATCTATGAAAGGTAGAGGGAAATGGTCTTTCTTGGTAGCTTTGTTTAGTTCTCGGTAGTCCACACAGATTCTCCACTTCCCATTTTTCTTGGGAACCAACACCAGAGGGGACACCCATTCGCTATCTGAGATGGGGTAAATGAATCCGGCATCCAACAGTTTTTGCAATTCTTCCTTGACAATGTCCTTAAGGGCTGGATTCATTCTCCTATGGGGTTGCCTAACCGGTTTACAATCCTCTTTGATGTATATGTGATGGGTACAGACCGAAGGATGGACTCCTTTTATCTCCTTATAGCTCCAAGCAAAAGCATCTAGATGACTGGCCAACAGACTACACAGCTCCTTTTCCTGGGAAGGAGATAAGGAGGAGCTGATCTTTAACGTTCTCTCAGGGCCGAACTCCACATTCTTGACTCCGGGAGTGACAGGGTTGGTTGCACAAAGGTCCACTAAGGTGCTGGCTTGGGCATCCTCCACCAATTTTTCTAAGGATAGAGCACTGGGAGGTGGATTCTGGATCAAGGTCTCAATCAAGTCATCCTCGGTTGGGGGGTCTCTTCTAGAGGTGTCTAGGGTGCACAAAGGTGCTGAGTACACCTCATCCTCTTCTCCTTCCTCCAACCAAAGTGGTAAGTCATGCTCTAAGGAGGGTTGGGCAGGAGGGTATAGGACTAGCTGCTTGGACATAGGACCATTTTTGATGGTCATGTTTCCTGCACGGCAACTTATGTAAGCATCTGCAGTGGCTAACCAAGGCCTTCCCAAAATGAGAGGTTATCCAGTAAGCTTTGCCTTTGGTTGCAGAACCAAGAAATCTGCAGGGTATTCCCAAGAGTCGACAGAGACCAAGACATCCTCCACAATCCCTTCGGGAGTCATGGTGGAGCGATCTGCTAGTTGCAGGATTGTCAAGGTCTTCCTCAAGGAACCCTGAAGGTTGAGTTTGAGCATGGTATCCCAGGTCATCACATTAATGGCAGCCCCCAGATCAATCAAGGTGTGAGGTATAATGGTGCCATTGATGTGGACATCTACTACAGGACTCCCAGGATCTAGGTACTTTGGGCAGATGACTTGTCCTAACATAAGGTCAGACAGTTGTCCTATGACATTGATGGTTGAAGCATCTCTCTTTCGCCTGCCTAGGTGTTTGAAACACTTCTCCTTAACCAGTTTGTTGTATATTGGCACATCCTTGATGGCTTGGAGAAGTGGTATTTTCACACACAACTGCTTGAGCTCTCCCAGAAGCTCATCCTCCTCTGGGTTGGGTTGTGTGGTGGCTGTTAGTCTCTCAGGAAAGGGTGGAATAGCCTTTGGTTCACTTTCCTGTTTGTCTTCCTCGTCCTCTGGGGGAGGAGGTTGGCGATCCGGAAGAGTCTTTCCAGATCGAAGATTGATCTCCTGGATCTCCACAGCATAGGTAGGGAATGATGTTTCCCCAGTGTATACCTGTTGGGCCTGTCTATTGTTGGGGTTCGGGTTCGGTTGAGCAGGCATTTGAGGTTGCCTTGGAGGAGCAGGAGGTAATGGTTGAGGTTGAACTGGTGGTGGAGGCAAAATGGCGGGAGGAGTGTTGTACTGGGGCCTCCACCCCGACTGAGGTGCATTCCACTGAGGCTGTGGCTGGGCATGTGAGTGATATGAATGAGTAGTGGGTTGAGTAGGGTACTGAGGTGGATAAGACCATGGAGGAGGCATAGACCAGGAAGGATGAGCAGGGGGGCCCCAGGAAGGCATAGGAGTAGATTGGTTGGGGCTGTAATAAGCTTGGGGTGCCCCTTGCATCCCCTGCTGGTAAGGTCTAGGTCCTTGTGGCCTCCTTTGGTTCAGGAAATAGAGAGGTTCAGTGGGGGCTTCTGTCCCTTGGTACATGGCTTTAAGCCCAGGTAAGGTTGGACATTGATTTGTGGGATGGTCCTCCTCACAAACGAAACACACTTCAACCGAATGTAATGGGCATTCGTTCTTAGGGTGTCTCCTTGTACATCTAGGGAAGAATATAGCCAAATCCCTCTCAGCTTCTTCCTTCTTCTGCTGGATCCTGAATGTATCAAGTTGCATGGCAATGGTCTGTCTCACCACACTTTTGATATCCTCTAATTGATTTGCAAACTCATGTTTGGAGAAAGGAATACCAGCTGAGAGGAGGTTTCCTCTACCTCGTTTCTGGGCTGCCCTAGAGTGGTTCCTAAACACAGTCTTGATGTCCTCATAAGGCAGTTGGTAAATATCTCCTCCAGCTAACATGTGAAGGGTATCTAAGAGGTCTTCAAGGACTCCTCAGAGCAGGACCAACTTGAGGGATTCAGGGTCAAGTGTGCACCTGGCCTGTTTATAGCTAAGTTGGAACCTTTCCTCATAATCCTCTAAGGACTCATCATTTCCCATGGTCATCCGAAAGATTTCTCCCTTGGTTTCCTTGGACCTACAATAGTCCCGATACTTGGTATTGAAAGCTTGCTGCATCTGAGCCCAAGTGGTGATACTATTCTCAGGTAAGCCCATGAACCAGCGTAATGCTGCATCCTTAAGAGTTGAAGGGAAGAGTTTCAGCTTCTGCTCATCTTCAGTATAGTCATAGGTTCGACAAAGGACAACAAACTCAAACAGGAAGGTATCAGGATCTTCAGTAGTCAGTCCATGGAAGTGAGGTAAAGCAGAGGGGCTAATGTTCTTCATTTTCATGTCTCCATTGGTTTCTCGGATGGGGAAGGCACCTTCTATTCTCTCATCTTCTCCTCTATTGTCAGCCATAGCTTCAGATGGGATGGTCTCTAATTCTTCTTCTGCTATAGGATCTTCGTATATCTCAGGAGGTTCACCTATAGGCTCTTCTGGATCACTGTCACCGAAGAAGAGAGAAGGGTGACTCAGTGATGTGGTGGGGGTGTTGGGTAAGAATTTTCCTGTTTTATCTCGATTCCTACGAGGCATGAAATGGAAAGACTTTTTTGATTGCTTTTGTTTTTTTCCTTGGTACCTGCAAAAACTGAAACATATTGATCTACAACTAACTATCTTGCTGAAATGAAAATGCAGAATTGAAATGAAAGAAGGAAAGAACTAATCTACTTTGCTCAAATGGAATTGCAGGAATGGAAATGCTAGTCTACGCTTGCAGAATTGAAATGCTAATCTACGCTTGCAAAATTGAAATTGCGGAATTGAAATGTTAATCTATGAAAGCAGGAAATGTCTATGCTACTTTTGCAGAATGGAAATGAAATAAACTACTTGGCAGAAGGCGAGAGTAGGAAAATAGAAGAAAAGCAACAATTACTAATACTCTGACGCTTCCCCGGCAATGGCGCCAAAAAGATGGTGGGCTCCAGTATTGTAGCGATAATGCTACAACTCCTGGAGCTTCCTTCTCTAATTTTATCAACCCGGTAGTTCGTAACAAACTTGGAAGCGACGGTGCTGTATGCACAAGTACTAGCTCTTGTCGCAGCTGTCACTTGGTCAGCTGGCACAAGTCCGCTAGGGCTCAAGCCAACTTATATATGCTCTCAGAAGAAGCTTTTTAGGTGATGAACAAAAGCTATCTCAAAGGAAATTAACCTATTTTGCAAGAATGAATTGAAAGCCAACAAAACATGGAAACCCTAGTAAACCCTAATTTGACCAGCTTAATCCTTACGATGCAATGGTGGAAATGAAACTTCTAAAGTTGATGCCATTACTTCTAGTGAGATGATATGCATGAGTCTAAACTAATTTCATCTGAAGAGAACATGTTTTTGTATTTTTTGCTCAAGTGGTTGGAGTTATTATGACTGTGCTTCTTACTGGGTCTTGACTGTGTAGGGGTAGTTCAAGAGGAGGAAGGCTTGGAAAAGGTCAGGAGGAATCTGAGAGGGTCCAAAGGATCCATAACATCATTCCACAGAAGTTCACAACCTTCAGATGCCTGGCAACTGTGTTTGCAAGCTTCTACAGGATGTCTGCAGGGGATCCTACAGGAAGCTCGGGATTTCTACAAGAAGTCTACTAACTTCTACAGGATGTTCTGCAATCGGAGTTTTGGGTGATGGAGGAGTGAATGAGCTGTATGGGTGGATGGGTAGGATGAGAGGGGAGCTTGTGATGGCTTATGGATAGAGAGATGAGATGGAGAGGGGGTGTGTAAAGCTGGTTGGTCGATAGAATGGTAGAGGCAATGGAAGGCCGAAAAGATAAAACAACGTGGATAATAGAAGAGTGGGGAGGCAAATGATTGAACTGGGAGGTAAGGAGATGGATTAGGCATGGATCAGAAGGATAAGGGAATTATAGAGTGGTGCTGCGCAATGTAAATGAAACAAATCACCTCTGTCTTGCACAAAACCGAGAATTCATCAACCTATTCTAACTGTTTTATTAAAAACCAAAGAACAACAATGTAAGTTAAGGGAGAATTGTGCATGGTGCTGAAACAAAGAGTTATTGCTCAAGATCTAAATGCATGGACACTTCTACCAATGGAAATATTACTTTAAAGCTTGCATGAACATGTAAAACTGCGTTTTTTTGGTGGTTGGCACGGTCTACACTCCCAGTCTCTAAACAGAGGTGGAAGTGAGTGTACAATCAACCTTTTCTTGGAACTTTGATGAATTATAATCCTCCTACTCTAATCTAAACTGCTGAAAGCACTTTATCCATAAAACTAACCTACTTAATCACATCAAGAAATTCGAATCAGCAAACTGTGTTTTCCAAGTGCATGTAAAGGCAGAGAAATGAAATGCTGAAAGGAAAGACAAGTACAATACAAAGAAAGGAGGCCTATTGCTCTCAGGTTGGGCCCAAACCTGAGAGCTATAGCTCCTCTAAGAACTCAGAATTGAACTCAAATCTGCCTGCCTTTTATTAAAATATCATAATCATAAGTCTAACAACATGCCAAAAATGGCTTACAAAGAGCAAAACAGAGCTATAGCTCGTGATTCAAAATCTGCAACAAAGGTTCAAAAGTCTTTTTTTCGAAGGCTAGAGCCTCAATATTTATACATTATGAGGGCCAAGCTGGCCTCCTAAATTAATGGGGCTTGGCTGTCCAACTAAAGGTAAACTGCTGTTCCTTTAGAATCCGTTGGCTGCCTTCTAGCTCGGTGGTGATAGCTGTTGGAGCTCGGAGTTGGGGTGGAGATCACGAGGAAGGTCATTCAAGGCTGTGGACAACCTTCCTACAAAACCGCAATGCCACCTTGGCTGTCTCCTTGCCTTCATCTGCGTGGTTTTGCTCCATTTAATGTCAAAAAGACCTGAAATAACGATGTATTAGCCACATAGGCATAATGACCGCCCTCCTTCCTACAAATAACATGAATATACTAAGAAATGATGCATAAGTGATAAAAAATGAAGGGTTGAGCAAGGTAAGTAGGCCAAATGAGCCCAAAATGTTACCAAAATTTGGGGCTCATCATCTCCCCAATGCTTTAGAAACACATCATATAAAGCCTTAATGTCTGCAATAAACCTAGGGGGTAATTCTCTGAACCATTTTCTAGCTTCCCTGTCTAGGCTTTGGACAAAAACCCTCATCCACACATCCTCTTCATAGATATCCAGGTTATCAGCATAACAATAAAAAGACTCTAGATGCTCTTCAGCTGTTACTCCCTTTGTGCCAGTGAACTTGGGCATATACTTCTGATATTCTCCTGCAGGCATAGTGTTCAAGGGAACGGGCAAGACCAGAGGTCCATACCTGGCAGCGACAATTCTCTCTATCTTCGTAGGTGATTGCTATCCTGCCATGACTGGGGTATGTGGAAGGACACTGGCAGATTGAGTAGTATGAAACAATGAAATGGATGACAGAGACAAAGGGATGTTATGCATTGTATGGGAAGCTTTCTTTGGACTAAGATTCAAAGGGGAACTAGATGGATAAGGAGCTCTATTGAAAGAATTTCTTTACTAACAATGCTGGGCTCTAAATATTCAAATTGTATATTCCCATCTATAAACTTATCTTTCATAGATGCATAAGTTTTCTTAGGCTTACCTGATCCTGATGCTCCTTTCTGCAATGTTTTCCTTGGTTTAGCAATCTTCTCAGGGTCAGGCACTGGTTCAGCTGGTGATTTTTGAGGATTTCTTCAAGTATGCCTCACAAACTGAGCCAGAACTGCAATGTGGAGTTGCCAAAGGTTGGTCTTCCTCCAGTAGAGTCGCCAGATAGACGATTACAACTAGAAATGTGTCCAGACCTTGTATATAATCAAAATATGGAACTGTGTCGTCTTCCAGGGAAGCTGAGCTTCAATGTCCTCTCCCCAGCAACGACACCAATTAATGTTATCACCCCAAGAAACTCTCCTAGGTAGTATCTCAGAGATGCTCGGGAACATTACAAACTCAAAAAAAAATGTTGGAAATGGATGAATGGAAGGAATGATGCATATTCAAGCCAGATAACAACTTCTACTATGCTTAACTCTAGACATGGGTGAACACCCCCAGACTACAAGGCTTTAGACCACCAATTACTCACAGTTTGAGGATTAGATGAATATGGAGAATACTGACCACACCAACAGATGCACAAGACCATGTGCTGGCTGGCTGCAACCAGTAAAGAGGTCTGCAAATCTATTTCCTAATGCATAGACAGGATGACAACTCTCTGGCACTAAGAGAAGAGAAACCTGCATAGCACATTCAATGATACATGCTAGATTCTAACACAGAGGTGGGATGACATCCCCTCTAATGCTAAACATCAACATGAAAAATACATAACATGCATAGCCTAGAACAGAGTAGAAATGGAAAGTGAGCTATTAACAGTAAAAGAAGCTTGTATTAGCTGAAAATGAAGACTAGACACTGCAAGTATCACAATAGTCACAGTCTCCAGAAGTTGGACCTTACATCAAAACAAAAACCATCAACCATGATTACATCTATGTTCTGGGTATATATAAAGTTTCATTACAAAGGTATTTTGCTATTCTGGACGTGGAGGGATCATAATGGACCACCAACCATTTTAACTCTCTGATGGAGTCTCTGCTATAATCTGCCTGTGTCTGCGAATGAATTTCATCTTCTTGGATGCTCTGTTGTACTCCTCGAGCAGGTGGAGTGTTGACTGAAAGAAGCTCCATAACTGGTAAATGCTGTGATATGCTCGAGGCTGTCCTTTTTCCTTTTGGCCATTCTTTTTCTTAAATGCAGTTGTTGGAGATGAAATGCGCCGGGTACATGAATGCAGGCCACCTTCGTCTTTGGGGTACATGGGAGGCGGAGGCATGGTGGAGAAAGATCAATTGTTGGATAGCGTGGATCGACAGCGGAGAGCGCTTGATAAGGAGTACCGGGAGGTACGTGAGCAGGATAAACGAGGGCCGTCAGATCTTATATGGGTAGATCTAATGGTCTACGGGGGCGGAAGATACGCGGACGATAACGAGCGGGGGAAGGTACGATGGGCGGTAAGCGGTATTGCCTGCACCGCCTACGGGGGTCGAGTGGTAATCGTACGCGGGCACGCAATCACAATCAGTGCTCGACATGTGGCAGATGGGACAGGGCCGAAACTGCTTTCCCCGCTGGTTAACGCACGGTTAGGTTCGCAGGGTAAGGAGGAGTGACTGCCGCTGGATCGCTTTGGTGGATGATCGGATGGTGGAGATTGGTTTGTGGAGCGCGGGCCGTTGGATCATTGGATTGACAATTTCCTTTGATAATTCTTTGGGCCTTATACACATGCGATCTGCTGATTGCGATTAAATCTGTGGACCCGATAAAGGAATTAACTACTTTTAAGAGAATGACTGATGAAGGGAGAATGAGGGAAGGAGAAATGGGTGATTTGTGATAGAGATTGAGGGAAAAGGGCTTATAGCACTTTTTTGTGAAGGCGCGCGGTTATGTGGGTCTGAGGGTTTCAATGCCTAAAGGCTTAAGAAAATGAATTTATGTGATTTTAAATGGAAGAAAAGGAGAAATAGAGGGGAATGGGCTAGGAATGGAGAAGGGTGAGGATATCTGGTGTATGCCTTCTTTTAGTAGAACCAAGGATCGAGCTTACATTCTGCTCCTCGAACATAGGAAACCTGTAGCAGAGCTAACAATAACTGCCTAAACTAGGTTCTAACATTTCCCTCAAGAGATTGGACAAACAACCTCATATGAAAATTTTATTGTTCTATGTTCATATTATTTTCAAAATCAAGAAATGATTAAAGATGGTCCTCAACAGAGGAATCAATTTCTCCATTATACCTAGGAAGGTGTTTTAAATATACAGTAGGGAATGCATCGAGGTTTTGAGGCAAAACTAAAGCTGCATATCTATCCTGTACAATGGGTTGGAATGCCATAGTAGAAGTGTTGGAAATAACACTGAGAAGGGGGGGGTGAATCAGTATTATCAAATCAAACACTTTTTCATTTCCATACTCAAATTCATATACGCTACTTCAGTGAAGGGAAACCGCATGTATACACAACTATGTGTAATGCAACAAGCTTATATCCAATAAACTTATGATTCAGTCAATTGATCCTTAATGAGTGCATCAGAACATTATTAACCATATGAACAGTAAACATGAGCAGAAAAATGGAACAGATCATCACACATAAGCAACACACATGAACACCAAAATGTAAGGTGGAAACCCAAAGTGGGTGAAAACCACCTGCTGCAATTCGTCTCTATCTTCCTTTAATAAGAAACTTATTTTTACAATATTTATGTACTGGTGCAGTATTATACCAGTACAGAGGCTTCTACCTGCAGAAGGCTACAACCTTCTCTCGTTTTCCAGTTTCTACTGGAAGGGAGCTCCAACCCCCTAACTCTTCTACTAGCCGATCCGTTTACTAGTACGTAGGCACCAACCTACAGAAGGCTACTACCTTCTCTTTTCTTCCAGGGACCACGTTTCATAAATTTTCATACTAGATCCGTAAATACAAAACAATCACCACTGCAATAAAATCATCAACTATACTTGCATTGTCAATCTCTGAATCACCCAATACTGAATCAGTGAAACCCTGTCATCAAAACACAGTAATCAGAACATAGAACTCTACAACAACAACCAGATCCAACTGCAACTTCAAATATCATATCTCTCTATGTATATGCTACTATTATGAACCAAACCAACGTGTATACGCGCTTTTAACAAAGCCAACCCGCGTACAGATCTACAAATATTTACTCATAACTTTGCAGTTATTCCAAACATTAGTCATACCCAGATCATAATGTTTATACAATAAAACATGCGTTAATAATTCAGATCTAGTCTATCCATGATCAAACCACATAATGATAATAGATTCCAAGCCTTATGATCCCGATCCATCATCCATCATCAACCACATAGGTGCAACCTTGATTTAGATCAAGCAAAGCATCACAAACCCATAACTAGCATACTAGATCTCACACTTCATCAGATATTCATCACTTGCACACTTTCCCCTTGGCCTAATGATCTTCTCCTTATATAGGTTTAGGCTTCTCTCAATACCATGGTCCAAAACCATGTAGAACTAATACCTGGGGTCAACACTTCGAACCAAATACCATGGACCAATACCAAAATACCATGGACCAAATACCACGGACCAAAACTTAGTTCTCTGACATGTACGCACCTTTCCTTCTGTGAACCTGCATGTGTACGTATACGCGTCTTCTGTTCTTCTCATCCGCGTGTATACGCACTTTCATCAAGGTTAACATGTGTATACCTCTCTCTTGACCTGCTGTACTATGATCTGTCATCTGATTGAGTTGCCACCTGTATCATACCTCTGATTGAGGTGCCATCAAGGACAACACTTGTATCATAATGCCAACAAGAAGATGGTGTATGAGGTGTTTGTGTAGACGATGAAGAAGAAAAAGAGGAAGATGGTGATAAAGAAGGTGTATATCTGTGTGGAGGTGAAGAAGGAGGAGATGAAGAAGGGGGAGATCTTCTAAATTACTTTAAGGGAGTCTTTATAACTAACTTCTGGACTTGTGACTGAATATCCTCTTTTGTTTCAAAGAGTGGGTTTGAGTATATAGAGAAGGTCCCTTCAGGTTGTTCAGAAATAGAAGGGAATGAATAAGTAGTGGGGGATATGAAGTATGTAGGTTTGAATTAAGGTAAATGAACACCCAACTCAACCTCAGATTTAGGTGATTCTAATGGTAGTGAGGGTTCTTGACATGTTTCAAGTGAGTGAATAAGGAAAGTTGATTTAAAATAAACTCCCTTACCTAAAAGTTCAGAAACCCTAGGTGATAATTGTGTCCAATCTGGATTGGATGGAATGTTCCCTAAGGGATCTGATGATAATATATCTTCAGACTGCAGGGATGAAGAAGAAGAAGATGGTTGAAGTCTTCTTTTGGAATTGGCCCTTCTCACAAGTTTTTCTGGGTCTGACAGAGGACTAACTGTGTCAGATTCAGAATGGGATCTAGTGTGCTTAAAAGGTGCCAGTTTGGCACAATGGAGTCACCAGGTGAAGAATTTTGACCTATCTAGTCCTTTAGTCACCTTTAAAGGAATATGATTTATATCATTGTCCCAGGAAAACTAATCAAATTCGAGTCCTCGACAACGATGCCAATTTGATTTTGTACCTCTGAGATGATAATGGTCAATTGATCATGCCAGAGCATCTAAGATATTTGTTTTGGGGTTTTGGGTTTTGGTTTTTATGGAGGACCAATACATAAAACAAATTATAAGGATGAGGTATTTAACCCTTTTAGATAGTACTAATAAATAACCAAAGGGCTGCTATTTAACTTCATATAGTTATTTAAGTTGATAAGATGTGCAGAAGGAATAGTAAGGAGATATGATTACTTTAAATTTAAGATATAAAGATAAATCATCATAAGTGGGAAAACCTTTGACCAATTTTCAGAAGTTAAACAAAATATGCTTAAAATTACATAAGATACTGAAAATTTTATGATTTAGAGGGAGCCTTTTAGACAAATAGTCCAATATCTCAATCTCTTTATAATAATAACTTCAGAAGGAATTTTAAGAATAACTATAACACATTTATTCTCACTTGATATCTCTGTAAAACTTAAACATATGCATAATTAATAGAATGATTGGAACACATGAAAGACTTATAGAAGAAAATGAGACTGTATGATTTCAAATTCAGAATCCTTTGCTTTATTATCAGTGATCTAGAAAGAGCTTGTACATCAATGCTTTACAAAATTGTTTCTGAAAAGGTACCACCTCTAATAACTCGTAGAAGAGAGTTATTTATACTAGTTTGGATAGTGAACAAAATATCCTAAACTGATTACAAAAATAGCCTGAAATAAAATAGGAAAAGAAAATTGCTGAATGATGTGTGCCTATTAGGTAGGAAGTTGCTGATGACTGTTCCTTCAAAAACTATTGTGCTATCTTCTTGTTGGGATGGAAAGTTAATCAATTGTTTCACATAATTGATCCCACCTCTGCTCACTTGGTATCTCCAGATTTACCATTCTTCTAAATATCTCATCAACTTCGGTATATCTTTCAAAATCTGGTTTAGTGAGAAAAAGATGTCCAACTTCATATTTGATTGTGAGGTAAGGGCTCAAAGATTCCAAAAACTCTTTGCCAGTAATCTGTCTTTTTATCCCTACAAATGGATTTCTATCTCCTGCAATAGTATATAATCTTTCACAATAATCATCTAATTTTACTAGCTGATCATTTGATGTCACTAACTATGGTAAACCTTTCTTTTTCAAAATACTGAATTTAGAATGAAACCTTTGGACTACAATGTTCAAAGCTTCAAACTTTGTTTTCAGTTGAGTCAGTGGATTCTTCTTCATTAGGACTTTGTTAATCTCAAAAATAGTAGTTGTCCTATCTGGAATATTTATCTCTTGTAACTGTTTCCTAGTCTTAGAGTTTAGTACTTTGATCATCCCTGCTTCTTCTTTGGGTTTTGTGCCCAATGCTACCCTCTGACTATCTATCTCTGTCCTTCATCTAGAAATCAATTCTTGCTGCTCAAAAATAATTTGTATGGATGGCCATACTTCTTTTATGGAGTGGCTAATATCTAACCAAAAGTCCTCTTTGGCCTGGGCCAAAGTGTCTGCCATTAGAGTCTTACTCTCTAATTGTTTGACCTTGAGTTCTAACCTGTGTGATTTTTGAATTTCCTCTACATACGAGGTATCATTCTTTACCTTTTGTGACTCCAGGGCTTGGAAGTTCTGGAGTAACTTTTCATTCTGGTGTTTTTATCCCTGTAACTCCTGTGATATCCTTGTTGTTTCAACTATTGCTGAAGATGAAGCAATGTCCGTAGGAGATGAGCTTGGCTCTGTACTTGCTATGGGAATTGCTGTCACTAAGGTCACAACAAGTTATGCTGCCTCTTTTTCCTTGAGCAGTTGTTCTATTTTCTCTTCCATTTTCTTGATCTGATTGTTTTTCTCAGTAATGAGCTTCAACATCTCTTCCCCGTGTTGTTCATTTTCTGCCATCTCTTTGGTTTGTGGATCCTCAGTTGAAGACAATTTCAACTGTTTCTTCAAAGTTGTTATCTCTATATTCTTCTTCTGGAGTATTTCTTCAATTGCTTTACAGTCTTGGGGATCATATCCAATTTTGACAATAATATATTCTAAAGACTTTAATTTTTTATCTTTAGCTAAAGATGATAATTTTTTAATGTTAAGCTGTGACTGCACATTTAACAAGGCAATTCTGAGCTGGAAAGAGACATGGCAGTTGTAGTCATTGTTGAAAATAACATTTCACCTAATTGCCTATGCAAATCCATTTGATCAATAGGATGTATCTAGTTTACATCAAATGAAAATATGGTCTTCTTGTAATCTGCTATGGATTTGGGAAATGGAATTTGAGCTTGCAAAAATGCCATTTGCATCCTTCCTCTTTCACTACCAAAGGCAGAGAGAAGTCTGTGCTGAGAAGTGCATGTTTGTTTCCAAAACTAACTGTATACTTTCATTTTTTTGTTTGATTTCCAAAAATGTTGAGAAGATATTAGTATCTTCTATTGAGCTGGTCTCAGTTGACTGAATAATCTCCATAGTTTCAGTTGAAGAAGGAGTTGAAGAAGTAGAAGGAGGTTTGGGATTAGTGGTCCTTGTTGATGAAACATCTTCTAGATCTCCAAGATCAATTATTTGTGGAGGCTTGCTCCCTGATGACATTGAAAATATGATGTTCAATTTATTTTGTAGTATATAGTACTCTTTAATTGATTCTGTCGCTGACTGAGTTTCCTCTCTGGATCTTTTGTGTTGAGTACTCTGAGTGACTGGAGTATTTACGTGTGGAGTGTTTATAACATGTTCATCTGCTTCTAAGAGAGTCCCTTCAGACCACTGCTCCTGGTTCATAAACTTCTCCAATTCTGTCCTGGGTGTATGGTTGTAAGGTGCTGCCTTCAACTGAACTCTAAGGGCTGAAATGATCCCAAAAGGATCATAGGACCAGGTGAAGCTTGGCTAGATATTCATGCTCTTTAATAATCTGTCTGCATATGTACCTGCAGACCTAGTATTACAGATGAATGTTCCTACCTTGGCCTTGAGTTTGAACTGTGGCTTTTTCTTACCTGAGGCAAAATGGACTTCATCCATATTTATCATCTACCTGATGTATTCTAGTGAGAATATCCTCACTGGCACATACTTAGGCAGTTTGTATGGAGCTAACTCACTGCCATATATTCTAATTTCAATGTAGTTCTGCTATAGATACCAGTCACCAGTATTGGTTTGTTCTGATAAGTGCAATGTCTTCTTAATCTCTTCTCTAATTCTGGGCTCTGCCTGGTTATTGAGTAATTGAAGAACTGGATGTACAAAAGAATCTATGAATTGAGAGAATGTAAACTTTGATGATGCTGCTTTCACTAACTCTGTCCAGTGAATCACTAATTGATTCACTCCCTGCTCATCTTGCTTGCTAAGCTGAATTAGCAATGAATCTCCCTGCTGAAACAAAATCAAATGTATTATGACTGAGCTATATTTGAACACTCGTGTGGTGAAATTCATAAATTGTTCATGTATATATATATATATATATATATATATATATATAACAAGATCGGATAGTGGATATATTGCCAAAAGTTGTGGTGGAGCAAGCTCCTATTACAATCGACTGTAGCATAGAAGGAAACTAAGCATTGAGAATGCACTGGGAACACTGTCCCTTCTCCTGTGCATGTATTCAAAATTTCATAGATTTCTATGGCTATTCTTGAGTACTGCCTAACATATTGACCTACTAGTAAAGCAAATTTACATAACATTGATTCTCTAATAATTTTTCATGGCTTTTAGACTGACTGCTCCTCAGAAGGTTGTTTCTTCTTGTCATAGTTAACAGAGTTCTCGCCTTCTTGGCTCATGGTGTTGTTTTTGAAGTATGTAACTGCCTCCTCTAAATGCTTGCACTTATTTTTAAGAGCCATGATCTCTTATTTTTTCATTTCCATGTTCCTCTTCTGATAGCTATACTCCATTCTTATTTCAGACCTGATATCTTTCAGTGATTCTTGGAGTCTATTAATCATGAATTTGTTCGCTTTGCATGCTAGGCATGCATCATTCCTTGCTACCTTTTCTATGGGGTTGAATTCCATTTGATTTTCTTTCCTCTTATTCCTCTTGAGCTGCTTGTTGTTCCTTGTGTTGTTGTGCTTCCTATGCCTTGTGTTGCCTGAATTGGTCCTTCTTCTGCTGTAGCTACTTACAAGTCTTTTGTGATGAAGATCTTTGCTGCTTGCTGGAGAGGATGTAACTTGGCAATCCCGAGGGTGACAAACAGGGAGGAGTGGTGCTGAGAGGGTGGGAGTAAACAGAGGGCGAAGGTGATTTCTAGTGGAGGAGTGAGCGGGGTGAAAAGGATGACTGTAGTTTTGCACAACGACTGGCCTAGAATTGGCTGAGAGCTTATTTGGAGTGAAGATGATATGCAGAGCAGGAAGGCAATGAAGAGAAGTCGAAACAGGACCCAGTAAGGGCGAAGGCGCATGGAGTAGGGCAAAGGCTGTGAGGGGCGAACGAAGCAAACTAGTTTGCCTGGGAATGGAGCTATGAGAGATAATACATTTCCAAATGTGTTTAAAAAGGCTGAGAGCTGTCGAATGCCGGTCGTTGATGAGATAGATTGCTACGTAATTCCTATGTGCTTGATCACAATCATCTTTGCTGCTAGAACACTTGAGATTTTTTTATTTTCTTTGATTTTTCATCTGGATTCTCGTGACCCTCTGATTGTTTTTGTAGTGATATTCTTTTTGTTGAAATCTTGTTGTCTTATTTTTTTTTTTTAAATTTCTTTTGGGAATACTCGCTGTTTCTTCTTTTTGAAAGGATTCATGCTTATTATCCTTTGGATGGACTTATGGAACAGAGGTGTGATATTCCTCTTTGTTTTTCCGAGTGCTCCTTTAAGATCTTTTAACAGCTTGGTTAGCGAAATGGTCTTCTTGTTGATTATGAGTTCTCAGAACATGTCTAAAAATCACATCTCCTGAGCCTTCTAAATTTTTCTTGATTCTCCTATATACTCTGTTCATGAATTCATTGTTGGGATTTTTGTATCGAGCCATTGCCTCTATTATTATGGCCGACTCTCCTATTATAATGGGGTCTTGTATCATTCTTTTTTTGATTATTATTGTTCCCATTAACAGGCTATAAGCTTCAGCCTTATTGTTTGAAGCTTTTCCAAGTCCCCATTCATAAGTAACAATTTCTTTCCCATACGGATCGAGGATAATTCCCCCTACCCCTGCCTTCCCGAGGTTATGTTTTGAAGCCCCATCAAAGTAAAGACAATGTCTTTTCTGATTTTTTTTCCATGTTGTGAATTCTTCTTCACTCAATCTCATTTTCCAGCTATGTTCTGAAGGTTTTTTCTTTTGTCCTTTTTGACCATTGTTATTTATTATGGCTTTGTTGAGCCAGTATTTCATTTCTTGTTGAAGAATGTTGTGGTCTATTGATGTTGTTCCTTTAACATTTAGGATTTCAGTAGTTAAACCCCATGTTTTTGAAAGAATTTTCCCTATTCTTGGGGTCTGGCTTTTGAAAATGCTTTTGTTTCTCATCAACCAAATTTGCCAACAAATAACTACTGGGATGCATTTCCAGATCCTCTGTATCGTCACTTTCCTCTTTGTTGTATACGGATAGGCCTTCTCCCAGGCTTGGAGAAATTCCGGCAGGGGCTTTTCAAAATTTATATTGATTTCAAGAGGACTTATGAGTTGTTGCCAACACTCTTTGGCAAGAATATAGTCCTGAAATAAATGTTGTATGGTTTCTTCTGCCTGCAAGCACATTGGACATCTTGAAGGACCTTGGAAGCCTTTTTTTTAAAGTTTTCACTCGTTAAGATATTTCCTTTTAAGAGTGTCTAGATGAAAATTTTGATCTCAGGCAGGCTTTTAGATTTCGAGACTGTCTTCCAGAGACCCCAATCTTGTTGGTTTGGTTGATCTTGTAAAATTTTGTATCCAGTCTTGACTGTGTATTTTCCACCACTTGGATCCCAAAGGAAGTCATCTTCTTCATCGTAGCTTATAGGTGCTGCCCCTTAAAGAAGTTGCCTTAATTTGACCCATTGCACTTCCAGATTTGCAGGGATTGTTAAGGTTTTCCATTCTTTCCATTCTCTCTGATTCCCAAGAGAGATTGAGTGTAGTGTATTTAGACCTTTTCCTCTCATCCATTTTTGAATGCCCTCAATTTCTGAGTGAGTTTTTAGTGGTTATTCTCCCATAATTCTATCATCCCAAATCGATATTATTTTTCCGTTGCCTGGGATTTTAGAAATATGATTGTTCATTGAAGGGATTGTCTTTTTTTACTAACTTCCAAACTTGAGTACACTGTCTTGATGGGATATTTCCATTCAGCAGACTTCTCCTAGAGTTGTCCATGTATTTTGAGGCGAAAGTTTTTTTTCCACCAGCTCTCTTTTCCTGTGATGAATATCCATATTATTTTCATTCCCAAGGCAACATTCATGAGACCAGTTATCCAGATTGATAAGCCTCCTTATTCATATGGTAATACTACTTGTTCCCACTTGACCAAACTGGATTTTTTGTTTTCTTGCTTCCCTCCCTACCATAGAAAGCTTCTTAGGATTAATTCCATTTGTTTATGGGCACTTGCTGGAGCCAAGATTATTGCATATTGGTAGATTAGGAGTGCTGCCAAGAGTGCTTTGATTCATATCACCCTCCCTACCATGTTTAGCCACATCATTCCCCAACTCTGGATTTTGTTTTTCATTTTTTCAATCTGTTTGGTCCATATTTCAGCCTTCATATTTTCTTTTGAGATGGGGAATCCCAAATAAAAGAAATGAGTCCATTTTTCCTGTATGGGGATGTCTAGGATTTGTGAAATCCTTTGCATGGTTCTAGGATGGGTATTCCAACCATATATTCTGCATTTTGTGTTGTTTAAGAGCCCACCTAAAACCTGTAGGAAATCATCCAATATTATTTTGAATCTTTTTGCAATTATTATAGAGTCCCCTCCCAATAATAGAGTGTCATCCGCAAACAAGGAGTGGTTTATGGTCTTTACTCCTCTTTCTATTCGAAGCCCAGTGATATTTCTTTCTTTTCTTTGTTTTTCCAAAGCTCTGCTTAAAGTTTCCGCCATTATAATATATAGGAAGGGGGAGAGTGGACATCCTTGTCTGAGGCCTCTTGTGCTTTGAAAGAATTCGCTGGGCCTTCCATTTATAAGAGGAGAAATCCATGGAGTAGTGATGCAAGCTTGAATGACCTCTATTATTTCTTTAGAGAATCCAAGTTTTTTGAGAACTGCCATTAGATATGGGAGGCTGACCCTGTCAAATGCATTTGCCATATCCAGTTTGATAATGATTCCTTTTTCTTTTCTTTGCATGCTGGAATGAACGACTTCCTATACAATAATTACATTATCTATGATTTGCCTATTGGGCACAAATCCTCCTTGGTTTTCAGATATTATTGTTGGAAGAACTTCTTTGATTCTATTTGCAATTATTTTTGTGATGATATTATAGGAGGAATTGCAAAGGGAGATGGGGCGAAATCTATTGAAAGTGGAGGGGTTGGATTCTTTTGGGACTAATGCAAGATAGGAGGATTTTGTGTTGCTTCCATTTTTTTTTTTGAAGACGTTCTTCACCATTCTTAAGAAATCCTTTCTTATTATGTTCCAATGGAGTCTGTAGAAAGCTATTGTAAAACCATCTGGCCCTGGGGCTTTGTCTGGATGTAGGCTCCATATGGCCGCCACTACCTCTTCTTCTGTTATCTCTTTGCATATTTTTGAGTTTTTTTTTTGTATGCTGTAGGAAGCTTTCATACTCAGCTGTTTCTTCACTAGCTGAAAGTAAATTTTTAAAATGCTTGTGGGCTGCTCTTTTTAGATCCTCTGTACCTTTGACCTCTTGTCCGTAAACTTGTATTTTTTCTATCTGATTTCTTGCTCTTCTTATTTTAATGGCATTGTGAAAGAAGGTGGTGTTTTTAACCCCTGCCTTGAGCCAAAGGATTCTAGATTTCTGTGTGGCCTCTTCTTCCTCTTTCCTGTTTTCCCTGTATATTTCCCAAAATATCTCCTTCTCTCTTAAATAATCCTGCTTGTCTTCTTCTTTATTTTCTTTTTCAGTTTGTATGTTGTCCATTTTCTTTTGCAGCTCTGTTTTCTTTTTTTTTTTTTTTTGATTTCATTTGCTCTTGCCCATTCCTCCAGCTTGGCTATTAAATTTTTTTAATTTTTTTTCCCAAATATATTGGGGTGATCCTGATATTCTTGGTGCCCATTCTTCCTTGATTAGATTACTGAATTCTGTATTGTTGTCCCATATTGGGCTGTATCTAAATGGGAAGGGTCCTTGGTTTTCCATTTTTCCCATCATTATTTCCACTGGCTTGTGATCAGATGTCGTGGTGTGAAGGATTTTAGATTTAATTGAGCTGTATACTGCTGCTATGTTTTCTTGAATCAGAATTCTATCAAGCCTCTCTTTAATATTATTTTTGCCCACTCTTTTGTTGCTCCAGGTGTATTTTCCGTTGTTTGGGGGAATGTCTATTAAGTTGTGTTGTTCCATTATTGCTTCCAAAGCGTCCCTGGATGGGTCTGTGTGATATGTCCCTCCAAACTTCTCTTCTATACTTCTTACCAAATTTAAATCCCCTCCAAGGATTATTTTCCCAGTTTGTATTTCATTTAGTGCTTCCTTTATGGTGTTTCAACATTGCTCCTTTTCCTTGTAATAATTGGGGGCATGTATGTTTATGAAACTGTACTTCTCTTTTGTGCTTGTTTGCTTTAGATTTGTTTGTATCCAATGCTGATCTTTATTTTGTTGTATCATTTCCTAATGTCTTTTTTTCCATATTGTGCAAATTCTGCCTGAAGCTCTTGTAGCCTGTATTGCTTCCCCTTCATAATTTTTGATTTTTTTTTAATTATTTTTTCAGTTTCTTAGCTATTTGTTTTGGTCTCCTGAATCATAAGAATGTCTGGATTTTATTTTGCCAGAATGTCTCTTGTGGAATTTTCTTTAAAGGGTGATCCCAATCCTCGACAATTCCAGGAGACCATTATCATTATTTACTTGTTGGGTGGTGCAAGGGACCTTTCCCTCTTTGTCGGCTTTTATCATTGTTTCCTAAGGTTCTTCCCAAAAAGCATTCCATTGGTTGTTGTGTACCTAATGCCATTTCCTTTGCCGCAACTTCATCCCTCAGTTCTTTGTTTTACTTACTTCCTGCTTTTTTTTGATGTTCTACATTTTGAAGAGTTTCCTTTGAATGATTTCTTGTTAGAATTATGTCAGTTGAAGGAGGGGGCGGAGATTGAGTATTTGAGATCGGAGGGGATGTTGGGGTGTTGAGGGTATGGGGAGGGGATCTAGGGGATGGGGGGGTTGCAGGGTCCAACGACCCAAAAGGATTTAGGCTATTGAGAGAGTTGTTGTCTGCTTTTGGAGATGAAGGGAAGAGGTCAGAGGATGCGAGGGGCTGCGATGAAGAGTGAAGGGGTTGTTTATTGGATGTCTTCTTCCTTTTAGCCTGCTCCCATTTGTTTTCTGAGTCTTTAGCATTTTCATTTTCATTTTCTTTTTTTTTTGTACATCTATTAGCAAAATGACCATATTCGTGACATACCTTGCATTTGAAAGGAATTTGCTCATAATCTAGTTGTTGAATGTGCGTCCACTGATCCACTTTGATTTTGATCACCTTCGGAAGCCCTTTCCCTAGATCCACTTCTACGTAGGTTCTGGCACATGCATGCATATTTTCCTTTGGCTCGCACCTGTCTATATATTTCCTGACTGCATTTCCTATAGATTTAACTGAATCATCTCCCCAGCAATGAAGGAGGAGGTGCGGTAGCCTGACCTAGAGTGGGACATCGCAAGGCACATCCATTTTTGGATCAAAATCTAGTGTCCATCTGTTCAGGTATAGTCCTCTTGTATCCATGAAGTACGGGCCATTCCTAAATATCAGATCGCGATCCTCCTTAGTTTCAAAGTGGAAGGTGTAGTATCCTCTTCCACAGAATCTAATTGAAATTTTCCCATTTATTGACGCAGTCCAGTTCCTTTCTACCCATTTCTGGACAGTCTTGGGTGAGGGCCATAACATAGTGAACTGCCCAACTAATCCATGCTCAGCCAGGGACAAAGCTGCTCTGTGAGGGAGAGCAGGGGGAAGGGAGATTTCAGGGATGTCTTCCAATCTTTTAACAAACTTGGTTATTGACAGTCGATTTTTGGCCGGACCCATTGTAGATATGAGAGAGGCGAATGCTTTTGCTGTTCCTTCAGTTTCCTATTAGCGATCAGAGAGAGGATCTCCATCCTCTGGAGGATCCGTCAGACCAAAGCCTCAGCAGCAGGAGGCCGCTGAGGGGTAGCTACGCATTGCGTTCTTCTGGCTAGGGCTGCGTAGTTCAAAGCTCAGTAGCGGGAACGTTTTGGTACAAAACCCGTTCATGTATATTATCAGCCAAATATTGGCTATAATTATACATGAAAGCATGTTGATATTCTTTACTGAAAATGGAAAATAATCCAAGGATGGATTCATCAACAAGTTGATCATTTTCATAACCTAGGAGATATGATTTTAGGGAGATGATATGTCTAGTGGCTTCAGGGAACATAGAAGATGAATAAGGTGGGTTTGTCTTGCTTAATTTAGCATCTTCTGGGAGAAAAAGTTCAAAAATAAGGGCTCTTTGTGGGAAGGTGAGTTTATTATAAAGGTCCATGAGAGCTACTGGTGAGAAATGGCTGAGGGAGTCAGATGCAGGTATCGTTAGCATTTGGTTTATACTCTGAGCAGTAATGGTGATCAAGATTTTTCCATCCTGAGTCATCACTATTCTTTGCACAGGATCATACCTGGCTTGACACCAAGTGATCAAATCGGGGAAGTGATGAGTCTTGGGAAAGGAGTACAAGGGCAAAAGTGTTTCCTAGAAATGAATGGGATCTTCTTTATCTGCATATTTATGTTTTAATCATAAATGCAATTCGTGGAAATCGAATTCGCATTCACAGTCAGCGACTTTGAACAGGGATTCCACAAGGGGGAGGTGATCCAAGTAAGCTGTAGATGGTTTCCCTTCTTTGATAGTTTTCTGTGTTTTAACTTTGGGAGCCATCTTGCTGTAAGAGGGGGAATTCATGAAACTATTTTAGCTGAAAGACAAATGACAGGGAAAGATATACATAGAGAAAATAAAACTTTTGGTGATTGGATGGAAGCAAAAAGGTGGTAAAGAGTATAGCCATGGGATATTTATAAGCAGAATTGGGCTTATTTTTCTGTTTAAATCTAGCAGTAGGCAATTTATTGCAAAGGAGTGGGATTAATGTCTAACGGGAGGGTGAACGGTTAATTAAGGCTAGAAACAGTAAAGCTGCGTATGGCGCAACGACTTTGTGATGTGGCAATTTGTGAATGGGTGAGAGATAACGGATTAATGACATGGCGGGTTGTGAATGGGTGAGAGATAATGGGTGGATGATATGGAGTGGGAACGAGGTCAATGATTGGAAAAGAGGAAACCGCTAGCTGGATTTTGGGGGGGAGGGGGGGTGAGGTGGTTTATGATTTCGCGCTTTGGGGGCCCGGAACGCTATGGGAGTGCCACGTAACAAAAGAGGGTGGCCATTAAAACTACTTTTCGGACCCCCCCTCGCGTTAATGGGAAGCGACCGAAGGGGGGCCGAAAAGCTTCCTCCATCGTTGATCTGGGTGGGGTGAATTACATCCATTGAAAAGTGCCCAACAATTATTTGGTGTTGATTTGATGTTTTGTCGCTTATGTCCATACGACAAAATTATATGTTATGACTATTTGCAAAGAGATCAAGTTTTAAACAATAATTAAACCCTGATTAAGGAATTTAAGCACTGTTTTCAAATTAAACAACAAATTTCAAAGCTGCGTTTGAACTAGCAGCCTTAATTTTTATTTTCTAAAGCAAACATTTTCTTTTATTTCTTATCTAACATTTTATCATTTGACTTCCTTTTTTAGAGAAACTTTCCTATCATTTTTTATGATATGGACCTGAAATAATAATAAATCTTAACATTTTTTATTTTCAATTTTGTTTTTGGTCCATATCCTAACTTATAATTTTTCTATGCATTTTTATTTTTTCAACTAATGGCTAACTTATCAAAAATAAAAGAGCTACAACAATAGACAACTTTTGACAGAACATTGCTTGTTGCCTTGACAATAGAGTGCTTAGCTCCAATGCTTCTTTTATAAAATCCTCCACTTTAGGATTGTCCTTCAACTGATCAAGTGAAAATCTGGAGCTGTTGTATTTGGACATCCTTAGTACTTGTATCTACCTGATATTGGAGCTTTAATTGATCAAAGCTCTTCTATAAATGGGATGTTTGTGTCTTCATTTGATGGTGAATACTTTGTCTTTCTTCTGCCAACTGCTGCTCTAATGACCGAATTCTCTCTTCTTTCTCTCTGACTAGTTGTTGAACCTCTGCTGCTTTGTTAATCGTAGCAGATGCATAAGCACCTGCAAATTGTGGCAACTTTGTCAAATTTTCTGAAGGATCAATTGGAGTATCCTTCCATACTATATCCATAGGTACATCACCAGGAATGACTGCTGATGATGGCCCTGTTCTTCTCCTTTTCCTTTGTCTTTTCACCACAGCCCGATGTTTGGGACTGTAAAAGAAATCAAGAGGATGGATTTCTTCCAATTTAAGGACTATCTCAGATGAGGGGAATGCCAGGATGATCTCAACTTCCTCTGTAGCGACAACTTTATCAGTAGCCCTATCAGTAAACGATCTCTTTCCAGTGTTATGGGGTGTGTTAAATGTTTTCTCCATTTCAATGTTTTTTGCCCCTTGTTGTCCTCTAAGTTGCTAATCAAATTGTTTACAGGATTCATTTAGTTGATTCTTGAGGGGAGTTTCATCAGTATGTACTTCTGTGGATTTATCTTCCACTTAAATGTCCTTGGAAACCTTTTCTGATTTCTGTTCAGAATTCTTTTTTGAACTCTTCTCTGAGTTCTTCTTTGAGTCTTACTCTGAGACCTGTTCTGACTTCTGCCCTGAACCTTGTTCTGAGCCCTTTTTCGAGTCTTGCTCTGAACCTTGCTCTAAATCCTGCTCCTCTTGGATAATCGGTTGAGGGATCCTCAACATATCCAAAGGGACATTTTGTAGTCTTTTTTCTCTGTCTTGTTGGAATTGGGCCACCCTTTCTGGATCCAGTTTTATCATGGCCAAATTCTACACTTGTGAAAATAGTTTAGAGGATTCAAATAGGTCATCGTATTCGTCATCTTCATGACTGAATTGTCTAATTTTCACTTGGGCTGTGAAATTCTCTGCAACTTTGTTAGGGTCAAACTGTTTGCCAGGAATGGTAGCAAGATTCAAGCATGTAATATTATCGATTTCAAGTGCAGCATGCTTGAAATCATGTAGAGCATAAACACCACATTAGATGGGGAATGAATGCCAAAGAGATTTCTTAGCTTCCTTTAGGGTCTTTATCAGTACATCCCCTACAATTTGATAGGCAATTTGCTTGGCCAATAGTTTATCAGGGACATACAATGGGAGGACATGAGGAGGTGCTAGACTTCCATAGACTAAGACATAGGTAAAAATATATTCTCTAAACCACCTTCCTATTGGCATGAAATCAATTTTGACCTCATCAGCAATCTTGGGGCCCTTTTGTCAAAAACGGCTTGGTGGATGGTTAGCATAACTCAGAGTTTTTTTATAAAAATGGGTGTGGAAATTAGATTCCCACAGGATTTTATGGTGTATATGGATGGGAGTGGGATCTTGAATGGTCCATTTCCACCCCATGGTTGGGAAACTGGTAGTGAAATAGATTGCATCCATAATATATGCACTCATAAAAAAAGGTGGAACTACTTTGGTAGTGACATACCGGTGTTGTCTAAACTCTCGGATTTGGAAGGAAATGTTATTAGAAAGGATAATGCCCCAATCCATTATAAAAGAATTGACTACTGCCTCAATTAAAGGAACCCATTCAACTGAGAACTTAGCTGTATTAGTGTGCCCAAACATCCTACACATCATAGCTACGATATAAGAATAGGGAGCGACGAGAGAAGATATAGAGTACATACCCAATTTCTCATGCTTGTGTTCATTTGGGTAGGATATCCATTGTTTAGTTGGATATGATACTACATCATTCTCGCTTGCAAAGTGCTCGAGGAAAGCTTTTTCATACATCTTCTGTGGGTCAGGTATATGGTACATTTTCTTCAAGTCTTCAGCTGTAAAGGATCCGATGATTGTTTTCCTTGAAGTCAAGAATGTCCTATCGGAAATGTTAATATTCTCAATTATCCATTTTACCATATCAATATAAGGAATGATCTTGGTTCGAGAAGCGATCCTGTGAAGAAAAGAGCTAACAGCTTCATAGTTGGAGGCTTCAGAAGAGGATGTGGCATCTACTATTGCCACTCTTTGAATTACCTTAGGCCCTTTGCTTTCAAGAAATTGGTACATGGATTCCTAAGAGGATGTTCCACTGTTTATTGTGCATGTAGCGTTTGAGAAAAGCGAGGGAATTTTTGTTACATCGGGAGAAGATGGTGCGTATTGTGAAGTCTCCTTGGCTTTGTTTCCTTTCTTTGTCTTAGTCATCTTGTTACACAACTTCTTCTTGGATTAAACCTGCAAATTGGAAACACAGAGGAATGAAGAGAAATAGGTTTGAAATGCATAAGTGTTTGAACATACAAGGTTTGAAATGATGGGAAACATAGTTTAAATGCGAACAAATATATATAGGCTATCAAATCACCTTGGGCTTTTAAATCATAAATACCGTTAGAATTCTTTAATAACTGAAATCATGGCTTTATGTGGTTATTTATTATCCTATTAACGTATCACATCACAAAAACCTTTAAAATGGTATATAAAACTTGTTTCCATGTGTTCTGCTGATATGTGATAAAAATATCACTATATCGGTTCATTGGGTATGGTAGGTGTGCGATGTGATGATCGCAATATTGCAATTGAAGGTTTTGGAGTAGAGGGGATGGATATAGCCAAAGGATTTTTTGCGATTGTGAAATCACGAGGAATGCCATGGCATTAGAGTGGGCCCGACTGATGATTAATGAACGCGGATTTTCCTTTACGTTATTCAGTCTGATGATTTTATTAAAGCTCACCTTTTAACATGTAGCTTTATCGCAATTGGAAGATCGAAGGTGAAAGGAGCGACAAGCCTTTTGCTAATTTGCGATTTATCTAGACGCGACATGTTTATAGACTGAGTTTTTGTTTTATCGGGTCCAGATAGTTTATCGCATATCACAATCAGAATGGTCCTCGTGTTTTTTTATATATCGTGTTCATTATAAAATTGCGATGTGGGGAAGTTCTGACATGAAGTATTTTTTTGAAAATACTTAAGCCTTTTGAGTTTTGGACATGTTTGGCTCTCGGGGGCTATTCTTTATCACATCACAAGTTTCGAAAGGATAAAACGAGGAATTGTTCCTTGAGACTTGCGAAATGCGATATGTCGGGATTTCTTAAAGGTAGACTTATTCAAGTTGTTCAGGCGATTTGTTTATTAAAAAAAAATCAAATTTGTCCTTTAAAACCCTAAACTATTTTATTTTCCTATATTTTTTAATTTTAAAGGGTCCCCATTTATTTATATAATAATTTCCTAAGAGATTTATAGCTAAATAAATGTTGGTGGGGGGGGGGGGGGGGGGGGGGGGGTTGTTTGTTGCACAACACAACATGTCCTTAAGCCGAGAAATTTCTTCATTTTTGTTAGCAATAATTTCGTCAACTTCCTTTTCTATATTTTTCACCAACTTCTAAATTTCTTGAAGGATTACTTTTGAGACATATGTTATGTCTTCTGGTGTTATTGAATCTAGCTTCTATGTAATGCCCTGTAGAATTTTTTTCTTCTTCTTGTAGGAAAATGTCAATAATTTTTTCTTGGTATTTAAAATGAACAACCTAAGTGATTCCATCTAGGGTGAACCCAAAATTATGTCACCTCGATCGTTCCATAGGGATTGAACAAATAATTGCGATATAAATGTATAATCCTTAATGTTTAATTGTAAATCAGTTATTTCATATTGTTTTGTGTTCCAAAGATCTAATTTTTTGATTATACTTAGGAATCACCATTTGGTTAGCAAATTTAGGGTTTATATAATTTTTATCTTCGGCAGGCGAGATATAAATAGTATCATGTTTTCTTGCAAGAGTCTCTTTAATTTTAAATAGCACTGAAGCATAGTGATATGAAATTTCTGGAAATCTTCCTTTCTCTTCCATTATAGACTCCATTCTTTTCTCTTCAATAATTGACTCCATTAGTTTTTCGATCAAAATATCGTAATTTTTTTCCTTCAACTTGGTGTTCTATGATAGTAGGGCGTAAGCTAGGAATTTTTGCATATACCAAGTGAAATATCACAATACTCTTGTAATAAGGTCTTTGTAGGTGGCAATTTATTCTTATGAGCAAGTTGCCGCTAATGTTATTTTTAATATTTTTATAGTTCTCTTAATTAGCTCTTTCTTATTTTATTTTACTTTTTGTTAACTTTACTTATTTTTACTATTTTTATAGTTTATTTTTTATTTATATTTATTTAGAACTCTAGTATTGTTATTTACTATTTTATTTATTTATTATTATTATATTTTCTTCATTATTTATTATTTATTTACTATTATTATCTTTTCTTTATTGTTTATCATTTATTTTCTTACATTTTAACATTATATTATATTATTTATTATTTTTATTAGGGGACATTACATACTCCCCCTCTTTAAGGAATTTCGTCATGAAGTTAAGTTGAATTATTTAACAATTTATTTATTTAGTTATTTATTACTTCATGTTTGCCCTACACCCTCTGCTGAACTAGTATAACCAACAGGCATCGAAAGTTTTCACAACACCCAAGAAATATCAAGGAATCTCTGTCTTTTTTCCCACTTTCGGAACCAGGCATAAGCCTCATTGGTCTGTATCCTAGTCCAAGGCTGGCCCCAAGGCTCGCACCTGACTCATACCTCATCTACCCCAAGGCAGGCATCCGGTACAATACTCAATGACTTCGGGCATCTCGCAAGGCTGGCCCACTCCCTCCACAACTACTAAGGCGCATAGCCCCAGGGATCGAAGTCCTTACACTTGTAGAAATTTCTCTATGGATCAACTAGCTCTGATACGATGTAGAAATTCTCCTGTAGATTAAACTGATTATGCAATGTACTAAAGAAAAATATTTAATTTACTTCTACAATCAAACTTGCAGAAGCTTAATCAATTTGAGCAAGATCAATCAGAACACATATAATAGAGAAGAAGAAATCATACACATGAAACACAAAAGAATACTCTGGGGAAAGCCTCAGCTAAAAACCCCGCTATTTGTATTATCATACAAGTGGAAATATCTTAGAATTACACAAAGCTTTAGCTCTTAAGCTATCCAACTCTCAGTACAATCCCTCACCACTGCTCATAGACAGAATAGACAACACATGTGCCTTCTTTCAGTCCTCTAAGCCTCCTATTTCCTTGCGTGGCTTCTCCTGGGTCCTCCATCTACAACCTGTGTGATTCTCACCTCACACACAACACTGACCTCCGAAATAAATGCGCAATATTGAAGGAGATAATTCCTTATACATGGATGAGTTTCCTTTATAGGAAAATTCCTCCAACTGATAGTACACTGTCCCTTCCTTTAATCTCAATTGGGTCTTCCTCTGAACTGACATGCATGAGTTATTTATGAGAGAATATTCAGTTATCTGGAGAACACTAGTTGCATGCATGCATGCATTAATTGACTGAACTCACAATTAGTTCCTCAAACTGTTTAGAACTAATTTAATTGGACTTAACTTAGTTAACTGAGCTAACTAATTACAACTCAAATACAACTCATCCTTATCTCCTTAATTAAGGGACAACTTCCTCAATCAAAGGGATAACTGTTGCATGTCTTCACAAAGACTTCATGTTTGATTTTCTCCAACTAATTAACTCAAGATGAATTAATTAATTATTTTGCAAACAGCTAGTGAGACTAAATTCGAATTTTAATTCTAAATTTTAATTCAGGGACTAATTAAAATTGGAATCTATCTCGAAATGCTATTTATAGAAATGCTATTTTTAGCATTTCTATTTTTTGCTATTTCCAACAGAGTTGGAGTATATCTTGAAATGCTATTTATAGCAATGTTATTTTTAGCATTTCTTGTTGCTATTTTCAACACTCCCTCTCAACAAGAAAGGAATTCAACTTGAACCTAATCCTGAACCTTTGGAATGTTCTGCATGCAACACTTCTCTCAAGTGTTGTTGCTCCAACAAATCTAGAAACACAAAAAATATCCAATCTGAATCAGAATTATTCCTCTGTCATCAAAGTCTTTGACTGCTATTGCCTCTCTCGACTGAAAACTTTGAACCTCTGTGCTCTTCAGTATCTGACTGCTCTAGCCTCTGTCACTTTGATCTATGACTGCATTAATCACACTGATTCCTTCTACTGCATCCGTGCTGCTGTTGGTCCTATCTCCCAGCACTGCATCCGCACTGCACCTCCTCTCATCATGTTGCATCGTGTTGCCCACTGCTGCACTGCAAATCAGTTACTAAGAAGTAAGTAACTGATCTCCCAACTGACCTCCTTGTTGGGCTAGAAACACCCTTTGATGCTAAAGCTCCCTCCGCCGCTCCATCCGCATTTGTCTCTACCCACTCAGCTAGTCCTGCTACTCCTCGTCGGGGCTCCTGTAGCGAGGTCTAGTCAAAGAGGTTGGGTACCTGTTATAGACATATTTGGGCACTGCAACCCCAAACTCATATGTCCATAAACTAAGGGCTCTTTAGTCCCTAAAAGTGTTGTTTCATACCCTAAAGGATCATGGTCAACTAATTACATCATCTCCCAGAAGTTCCACTTGAAAAACTACTCAGAACTGGCCAAAACTGGACCATACTGACGGCTCCATGGTCAGGGTGCGATGCATCTCACTTTCTACACATGGGGGGTGCGATGCATACTGAAAAGGCCTTCTATAGGGTGCGATGAGCGAGAATAGACAAATGACAGAGACAGTTTGCTAAGTGGATGATCATGGAATCTTCCAGAAACTTCTCATTTGACACTTGCCTCTCTGAATTCGCCCAGGGATGAGTAAGAGATCAATGAAATCTCCAAAAGGAACTAAGAACTATCAGTGGGATGAAACTAATCAAAAACCTAGAGCTGACTCACACCCTTGCAAGACATCTATAAATGGATCCCTCATCTGAGATCTGGGGGCTGGAATTTTGTATTTTGTAAGGAAGTGCTGTTGGTTTGTTGAGAAGAGACATTGCATTATTGGGTGATTTTCTTGTTCATGAGGTGAAGAAGGCTTCTACAACTGGGAGGATGATGCTGGATCAGACAGCTGGGTTGTAATCCTCTCTTACATTACTATTAATAAAGTTCTTTGAGTTTTCCTCCATATGATCTCGTATATGTGAATCTTATTGTTTATAAATGCAATTGTATGGTCTATGTGTTTCTAATTCCACATTGTTTATGATGTTTTAGATAGAGATTCTTTGATAGTTTGCTGTTACTTTGACTCTACAGGTACTCTTTGAAGCGGGACAAGTAGGAGAGGAGTGGCAAATTCTATCAAGGAAAGGAGAAATCAAGCTAGGATCAAAGCGGAAGATCCAGGTTGGTCCTCTTTTCTTCTCTTCCATCTATCACACTTAAAGGAACTCTTGAAAAGCTTTCATTGTTTGTTTCTAAGATAGCTACTCGTCTTAGTGGGACTAGCAGTTCGGATCGACACTAGTTTTCCCTGAAACAGTACCTCAAGGATCTTGCCCCTATTTCAGCCTTCTTGGGACTATCACTTCACATCGCCCCACCTCACACCTGGAGGTATGGATGCATGTGATCCCTCTGCCCACTTGGCTCAAAATTTCCCCCTATTGGAGGTCTTTGCATGAGTGTATGCCTCCACTCGATCTCCTCTCGACTTCTCCAGTTGTGGCTACTCCACAACCTCTTGAAGCTGCTTCACCAATTGTGGCTCCTCCACAATTGTCTGAGACTTTTTCTGGCATTGCATGTTGAGAGGTAATTTACTCTCCCTCTCAACCACCAAGTATCTAACCTTTTCCTTGATCCTCAAGGCTTTGCATGCATCTTGTACCTCAAGTGCATACAGGTTCTTGGCTAGCACACCAATCTGTTTCATCTTTCCCGCCGTCACAAAATTTTCTGGAAAAAGAGTTGATTTTAAATCAGCGTTATCTCCCTCATCCAAACTCCGATTCAGTCGATTTTTTTTTTGAATTTGGGTCTTTTTCCACAAAGAATCCAGATCTGCTATGTGTTTCTGAAAAATTTGCACAAAATTTTTCATATCTTCTCTGAAAACTCGCGGCCCAATTTTTTTTTACTTCGAATTCTCTTCTTCGTATACTGTTCACTGCTCCGATAAACTTTGCTCTGATAAAATTGGCTTTGATACCATGTAGAAATTTCTCTATGGATCAACTAGGTCTGATACCATGTAGAAATTCTCCTGTAGATTAAACTGATTATGTAATGTACTAAAGCAAAATACTTAATATACTTCTACAATTAGACTTGCGGAAGCTTAATCAATTTGAGCAAGATCAATCGGAACACATATAACAGATAAGAAGAAATCATACACATGAAACACAAAAGAACACTGTGGGGAAAGCCTCAGCTAAAAACCGCGCTATTTTTATTATCATACAAGTGGAAATATCTCAGGATTACACAAAGCTTTAGCTCTCAAGCTATCCAGCTGTCAGTATAATCCCTCACTGCTGCTCATAGACAGAATAGAAAACACATGTGCCTTCCTTCAGTCCTCCATGCCTCCTATTTCCTTGGGCAGTTTCTCCTGGGTTCTCCAGCTACAACCTGTGTGATTCTCACCTCACACACAACACTGACCTCTGAAATAACTGCGCAATCCTAAAGGAGATAATTCCTTTTGCATGGATGAGTTTCCTTTATAGGAAAATTCCTCCAATTGATAGTACACTATCCCTTCCTTTAATCTCAACTAGGTCTTTCTCTAAACTAACATGTATGAGTTATTTATGAGAGAATATTCAGTTATCTGGAGAACACTAGTTGCATGCATGCATGCATTAACTGACTGAACTCACAATTAGTTCCTCAAACAGTTTGGAACTAATTTAACTGGACTTAACTCAGTTAACTGAGCTAACTAATTACAACTCAAATACAACTCATCCTTATCTCCTTAATTAAGGGATAACTTCCTCAATCAAAGGGATAACTGTTGCATGTCTTCACAAAGACTTCATGTTTGATTTTCTCCAACTAATTAACTCAAGATGAATTAATTAATTATTTTTCAAATAGCTAGTGAGACTAAATTTGAATTTGAATTCTCAATTTTAATTCAGGGACTAATTAAAATTGGAATCTATCCCGAAATGTTATTTATAGCAATGTTATTTTTAGCATTTCTATTTTTTGCTATTTCCAACAGAGTTGGAATATATCTTGAAATGCTATTTTTAGCATTTCTTGTTGCTATTTTCAACAACACCCCCACTAGACTTCGACATCCCAATCTAATACTAGGCACCTAGCCTACAATATCAGGCACTTAGCCTCCTCAAGATGGTCCCATAGCCCTTCAAGAGCTATACAAGACAAATGAACCACTGGCATATGTAGTGTTGATTGAGTTTGTCCCCAACCCATATGGTGTTACATATTCTCCCTCACAGGTATGGGCTCCTACGAGATCATCAAATAACCAGCCCTCTCAGCCCATTTGTGGATTTCTTGTCCATCACCACATCTCAACATGCATCCAATGCATTAGTTATAATCATAACATCATAACAAAAATAATCCATATGCCAAATCTTACATGTCGTCCTAATAACATAACATCATTGTTATCACCACATTTTGAATAGTAAAGTACTGCATACTCTTGCATATTATAAAATCAACATGCGATTACCACATAAAGTACCCTCATTATAACATCAACATATCAACATCAAAGACATATCATGACATCACATAATAAACGAAGCACATGTCAATATAACCTCATATCATAACATCATTATCCCTATGCATATCATATTCATCATGAGCATTCAACATCATTATCATACCAAATAAATAAATAAGCACCACATATATGTCATTAACCTCTCATGAGAACTATATCCATTTACCACATACCATCATATCATGAAACATCATTAATATGAGAATCATCAAATACTTTATCAAATATAGAACAACAATACACTATAAGAATTCTTATCATGAATTAATTTCATTTACATATATGAACAATGAATGCTAACTATGAATTAACATTATTTAACATCCCTCTAGGATCTATGTTATCTCATGAGTACTATTAGTGTCATGTTTTCATCACGTTACCAACTACCCTTCAATAACAAATTCAAATTTCCAATTTACATCATTCTTAGTGGATTATCATTTAGTAATCAATATTTAGCAAAACATGCAATCTACTCCATATGAATAAACTTGAAAAGTTTCTCATCACTTGGTTCTTATAGACCTCATGTTGATGTTCTATCTTAAATACCATCTCACCATTCAACTACTTAAGCTTTTAAATTTCTCTCATATTTCATGAACAACCCAATGTTATATATTTCAGTAATAAATAAAAGGATCTATCCTAGTGTGAATCTATATTACATCTATTAACCATAATATCCAACCATATCACATTAAAATTTCTCGAGTTAACATTTTATAATCACTTATATGTTAGGTTTAGCAATTCAAAAATGGCTAGTGACATTATCAATAAATAAAAACTCAAATGTATAAATTTTTAAATATTAATTTAATCAATATACACTAGACTTGTGATTTTTCTTAAATAATATCCAATTAACCCCTTTGTTTTTAACCATTTCTCTTAATTAATAATTAATTACAATAATTAAATACTCTCAAAATAATATAATAAAAATAAAAATTTATAACTTTTCCATATTGTTTTAATCCTAAAACATAACAAAATTATATATATATATATATATATATATATATATATGAGATTTTCCAACTAAAAAAAGTTGGTTAAGATGTTTTAATGAGAATTGATTAAAAAAAACCACTTTAAAACATAACGATAAGCTATTAATCTAAAATATTTAATATATAAACTTAATCCCAAATTTGTACAAGTTAATAAAATATAAAATAAAATAAAATAATAAATAAAGATATATTTATTAAATGCAAGTGACTATCGCTGAAACCAAGGATCCACAAAACACTAAATATAAATGGAGTCGTCTACCGAGGTGGAGGAATTGTCGGATGGCTAAAAGTGGCCGGAATCCGGGCAAAAAAATTTCAAAAAATCTTGTAGAGGCAATGTTTGAATCGTGTTTTTGATGGTGGAAATGGATTCAGCACCATCAAAAACGTCTAGTACACCTAAAATTTTAAAGTTTAACAACTATAACTTGGATTTACAAAAATCCTTGCCGAATTTTCTCTAAATATAACTAGAATTTCCATAACTTTCCAGGCAATATCTTCGATTAGTTAGACTACGACAACATAGATAGAACATTTTTTTTGTCAAAGTCAACTACGTTTAACAACCTAGCTAGCTGATTTGGCTAAAGGCAAGACCAATAAAATTTTTCTCCTTAAGACCTCGAATATTTCGGTTTCACAATGATTGATAATGCTTTTCCATTCTTTTGTGCATGCGTATGTGTAATGCATGCTTTGAATTTTTACCTTAATTTTTTGAAAAAATTGTTTTCTTTGTTGGTCAATATAGTTGTATGTAGCTATTTATACATAAGACAGACATGCAGGGAGAGTTTTTATTTAATAAAAGGGCAAAAATCACTCCCAGTGGAAACAATTAGCGAAGCCGTTACTAATTTCAATATCTCAGTTGTCGATATGTTCGTATGGCAATAGGTATGTTCGTGTGATCAATAAGATAATTAATTCTGCTATTAACACTTGAATTATTATTATTATATTTTTTATTTAAGGGGAAAATAAGATTGCTCTGACTAAATATAAGATTAGTCGAATCATATTTTTTATTTAATGGGAAAATAAGATTGGTCTGATTAAATACAAGATTGGTCAAATCTTTTTCAGCAAATCTAGATCGTCTAATTAAATAAAAGAGCATATATTAAAATTCCCAACTATATCTTTATATATAAACAAAAAAAATCCCCAACTGTTCCTCAATCTAACTTGCAAGTTTCTTTGTAAAACCTATTGTAAGTTATTATATATAAAAATAACGATTTCATTCAATTATTAAATAAAAGATTTTCTATTTGATGAACATTAAAGGATTAATATAAGATTTATATAGCATGCTCTACGTAAAGTACATAGGTATTAATTAATTATTTTATTGAAAATAATTTATTATCATTATTTATAATTATTAGTACTAAAAAGGTAGAGTTAGCTATAGATAATAATACAAACGTTTTCTATTAAATTTCAAAGGAGTATACTCTCATGGAAGTGGTATATGGAAATTTGAGAAATAATTGAAGTTTTCTATATTAAAATTCCCATACGCCTTAAGAGTTTGAGCCCAAGCTGGAGTATACTCTCATGGAAGTGGTATATGGAAATTTGAGAAATAATTGAAGTTTTCTATATTAAAATTCCCATAGGCCTTAAGAGTTTGAGCCCAAGCTCTAATACTATATGTAACAACCCCGAAATTAAAACATGCAACCAATTAGATCAATTATGTTATTTACAATCAACACATCTCTATTCAACTAATTAGCATATAATTTTTGAGAAATAGGAGCAAAGACAACTTACCTGTAGCGATGATATTCCTTACTTGTAATTTCAGAGTTGAACGTTATTTGAATCCTGCTAACCGCAACAAAGTTTTGGGGACGACTCTCCACCCAACCGTAGGCTCAGTTGCACATAATCTTTCTACAACTGGCCACCCCCAAGCCCTCAATCAACGTACTATTGCCAGGGAATCCTTTATCTCACAACACTTTTCTCCCAAGAGAATGAATGATGGAATGATGGAATCCTCTCATCTTCCTCACTTTTTATTAAATAGACCAAACATTAAAAGGGGAACCGCATGCACACATTCCATGTGTCAACATGCAACTTTTATTTATTTATTTTAAGTTTAATTTAATTTAGTAATTTCTTAATATAATTTTTTCTTATTTTATTCATTTTTACTTTTTGATAACTTTATTTATTTTTAATATTTTTATAGTTATCTTAATTTAACTCTTTCTTATTTTATTTTACTTTTTGTCAACTTTACTTATTTTTACTATTTTTATAGTTTATTTTTTATTTATATTTATTTAGAACTCTAGTATTGTTATTTACTATTTTATTTATTTATTATTATTATATTTTCTTCATTATTTATTTACTATAATTATATTTTCTTTACTGTTTATCATTTATTTTCTTATATTTTAACATTATATTATATTATTTATTATTTTTATTATTATTATGGGACATTACACAACGCTCATATCACATTGAGGATATCTGTATTGTATTCTAATAATGTTAACAATACAAAATCTACTTTAACTCCCTCAAGTGCATGTCTCGAGTCTTTTTTGGAGGCTTTCTTAGATTCATTATTGCTTAGCAAATAGTCATGGTATACCCCCTGAAGGTCTAAGAGATTTTTGAGATGCCTCCACTGAAAACTTCGCACTAGTTGTAGAGCCTTTAAGGAAAGGACAATTTCTTACGCCACTTCATTCCTTGCTATGCTATTTGTACTCATGGATTCCTTTATATTCTCCATTGAGATATCCCTTTCCAATGGGATGATCAAGCACAACAATTATTTTATGCTTTAAAGGATGTGTTTGTCATAAACTTGACTATATTGAGAGTGGGGATGAATCAACATAGTGCATGCATGGTCATCAATTTATACTTTATAATTTTCTTCTTAATAGTTATCTAAACTATTAAATGAGAAACACTACATCATATAAAAAGCATATTTAACATATGAACAACATTCAATTACATCATAAGAGTCAACACACAAAAGCAACATGTGGATACCAGATATAAGTGGTAACCCGTAAAGGAAAAACCCACAAATTTGTTGTTGTGAATAAATCAAGCATCCACTCCCTTTTTACATAATATTTTGGAGGCTCCAACCTCTCAGCTATTTTGCAAGCTACAACTTGATGGAAACACCCTCTCCCACTCACATCATTTTTCTACAGGCTTCTACCTACATGAGGCTCCTACCTTAATTTTGTAGGCTACAACTTGCTGGGAAGCTCCTACTCCCTCTTTTACACACTCCAACCTACTCCCTCTTTTACATGCTCCAACCTACTCTTTTTAGGCTACTACCTAAAAGGAGACAACAATCCCCTAATACATAAAATATTTAATGTGCCGGTTTACCTGGTTTTTAATATTGAATACCTCCATCTCTTTGTCTCTGCTCTCTTTACAACTTCTTATCTCTTGATCCTTCTCCTTATTTTTGCGTCACATCTACTCCTCTTCTTCTTTCTTTTTGTTCCAGGTAACTCACAAACTAGGTCTCACAAGAATTAGTCCTCTCTCTCAAAAAACAACCATTATACCATTGAAAATAATATATTTTTGTGTATACAACTTGTTGATTGTTAATATTCCATGAAGGAATATGAAATGAAAGGTTGACTCTTTGTGTTCCATCTATTCATTTCACATTTTTCAGATTTGAATATTGAAACAAAATTAATAATCCTCAAATAATATTAAAATATTAATATCAACCACTTTAATGATTGTATGCCAAGCATTTACATCACAACAACTTTATGCACCTACACAACGACATTTTCGTGCACCTCTATACTTGACCACCTATTATGAGAACACATTCTGATCACAACATCTGCAATCCATACATAGGGGTAGCAATATATACTCAACCATAACACTCTAACAACTATACATGATACCAACTTACTTATATCTTTTACATAAAAGACAAACACACTATCAACTATGGAGTGCACACATCAACTATGGTTTAGACCCTTCAACACCCTTTACCATCAATGACAACTTTGCCAACAATCTCCCCTTTTGGCAATGTCGACAACAATAATTTAATGATCCCCCTTTTGTCCTTAGAATCATATTTCTCCTTATCTTTGCTTACCTACCCCTTTGACATCAATGGCAAGGGGGTCTGTATGAAAATCAACAAGGAAAGGTTCCTTTGACACTGTTGATGATGAAGAAAATCACAAACTCCATTTTTTGCATAAATATTAAATTGATATTCCTCTTTGAGTACATGTGCAGTGACAAATTCAAGCTTCCGTTTACAATCTAAAAAACAATCATTGCACCAAGTTATGATCTATAACAAACTATATCATTGTCAAATAGAAAATGGACAAATTCATGGTTCAAATTCAGATGTGAAAAGAAAGAGAGGAATTAGGAGGCATAGTTGTTGGATCAGTTCTATTGGAACTATATTTGTTGGATAACCATGAATATCAACATTAGACCTGTAAGATCAAAAGCATCAGTGATTGAACTACTTCACCTCTATATTCCAGGAAACTTGAAATATGACACAATTGGAGTATTAACTTGAAAATACACTTTCTAGCCATTTGGATCAAGGAAAGTTGTAATCTTTATGTTGCTTCCAAGTAGGACCAAGTTCATGAGTTATTTCCCCCAGCTTTTTGCACTGCTTCTACTGCTTATACACATTATCTATACTTATTGTGAGGCAATGTTTGAAGAACCATTTTGCAACCTTCATTCCAAATGCTTGACATACAATTTAACCATTATTTATGTCTAACCCATTTATTTGCTTGAAATGTTTTAATTTTTACACTCAACAAATATACCAATGCAATTAAATACTGCAATCTACAACCATGACGAGTTTAAATTTATCACGAAACCTCCATGTGTATCTGATACTTTAGGAAACTTGGATAGCTAAAATAGTTACAATGCGTTCAAATACAAAATTAAAAATAACTTGTAGTACTCCATATAATTTATACATCATAATTAGGGGATTATGTCTATGCACAATAAAGTGGTATGTGTCGTACATTAGCACACACTTTCTCATTGGAATATGTGATTTTCTTAGTTACATAGATGCACTATAAACACGTAATACTAGAAGCAACCATTAAACACTTGGAATATTTTCTCATTGAATTCATTGTCTAATCTTGGTACATGAGGTGCAAGGACAAATTTTAAGCCTTATGCCATGTCTAGTACCCAAAAAAGAACTTAAAAAATGTTACCCTACAACTCAACATTGCAATGTTTTTCGAGACAACACTTTCTTTGTTTGTAATTGTCGAGGTTCCTTCAGTTTTCCCTCCAGTAAGAAAGTGAAACTACATCGTCACAGGTATCTCTAGCAAAGCCACATCCCTATCCAAAATTAGTACTTGCAAATTTCTGCGAAGAAAGTCTCCATACTTAGTGAGAGCATCCTGTGCATATGGTTTTCCTATTGTTTAGACAACAACTGCGCTTAACAAATTCTCTAAGGAGTCGTGCTTATTTAGGATTTTAATAACATTATTTCAACCAAAACTAGAAGAAACTTGTTTTAGGTCAGGAACACATTCATTCTCATCTCTCACCATACAACGAAGGCCTAAATCAACAGTGGGGTCACGATCATAATGCTTTAATGAATTGAAAGAAAAATTCCCAAAATTTAGCATTTCCATCACTAATTGCACATTTTCAGAAATCAACTGCTTGAAATCCTTATCTCAGGATGCAATAAGAGTTTTTAGTCCTCTTTTTAGAACTTGATATGCTAGATTAGCTACTATATCATCTGCTTCAACATCTTCAAGCCATCTATTCAGCTACGCCTCCGCTGATTTTATCCTTGAGCCCACATATCTAGACTTCGGCATTGTCTGAAGTAAAGCCCCTGCTTCTAGGGTGTAGACAAAGCATCCTCTTCAGTATCACTTACCAATGAAATGGAACTTTGAATATTGTTGCAACGATTTTTGATAACCATATTTTATTTTCTAATTTGTCTACAGAGTTCAGGTTTTCAGAAGTTTCGATTTAAACAACCTTGTCGTTTTTGAGAGTGATTTATGATCCTTTCCACATCTTCAATGGACTGTTTGTAAGCATCATTTCTGTAATTGATGGTAACAATCCTACGCTGTTTGGATTAGTAATAGTGAATGCATATTTTGGCCGATGACCCAACACACATGTTTACAAATTTTAGTCTCTGCGTGGCAAGGGAGTATCGTTCATGGAAATTTATTGGATGCTGATGTAGTCATAGATCCCACTGTACATGCCTAGTTAGTGTCATAACACTACTATGTAATTGTCATTGTCCTCAAAATCACTCCACAATCTGCCAATACTAATGCATATGCCAGGCTGCATAAAGATTCATGCCAATAATGCAAACAATTCATGTAACACTATAACATATGTTGGCACACAATGTTCTAGTACCATCAATCATGTAACATATAGTTTGTCATAACATAATCTATATACTCATAAATTCTGATTTTACAGAACCATACCACTATAACCATATCTGAACGCATATTGCTGTAATTGTTAGACATACCACTACAATGCTAACTATTTAACACTTCAGTTCAGGTTGCATCCTTCAATAACACATGGTAGGTAACATTCTATTACATCTATAGGTCTGGATTTTAATGCTCCACTAAGCTCATGCCCATTATATTTCAATGCCACATGAAATTCTTTAGCTACGCCCTCTTCATCTTTCAGTAGTTTAACACTTTATTTTGTTTTAGGCAAACACTACGTGATGTATATGTTTTTTATTTTTAGCAAAAACAAATTTAGCATTACCAAAGGCCATGCAATTTTCTATTATCAACTTATTTTTAACTTCCATTGTATCTTATTTAGAAACCCTACCTACTTTCACTTCCTTTTCTTCCAAAGTTGCCTCCCTGATCCATGGCTACAAAAATAAACTGCTGCGATCTGAAATTCAACGGAGTCAGTCTCAATCTTTGCAAACTGCTAAATCTAACCTGCTCCATAATCTTCCATTGTGATACAAAGGGAAAAAAATATGTGTTTAATATATAGTAAAATGCAACTAACTCAAAAATATGAGAAGAGGGAATATTTCAACCTCCAATGTAAGAATCCTAAAAAGATAATGCCTGAGAAGAGTGGAGTGGTGTTGGGAAGAATCATCAGAATATAGAAGGGTCTGTGATGTGGATGAAGGAAGGTACATGGTGGCACAACTTTTTTATTTTTATTTTCAATACACTGTGCCTTGTCCTATTATTTCTACCATTCTTGAACCCTTTGGGGAAATGCAGGCTCGAGGCATTGAAATGCCTTGATAAGCCTTGATATGATATATTTAAATTGCTTTGACTTTGGCTACAGGTTTATGAGCTTCCCTGTTACTGAAAATAATCTGTTCAATGACTCGATTCTCTCCATGCTTATGCCTTTAGTGTATTTAGCTTACTTTGGGATGCTTGGTATGTTGATCTCATTTTAACCCCTCTATAGTTAGTGAAATTTTTGTTCATGACACATCAGATCAGTGGCATCATATTTTGTGCTTATTGTTTGCTTCAAGTTAGTTGAGTATCACCTTTGAATAAATGCATCTCCTAATTTGTGTAGGTGATGTTGTGAGATTTTGAAGATATCAACTCCTCCTAAGTCCACCCTTCACAACTTGAAAGGGTCATTCGTAAATTTCTCATCATCAATTAATTTTCTCTTTGCATTCTCATAATGTGACTCCAATTCTCATCATTTCCAACATTTCTTAGAAACATAAAAAACACATCCATGCTACTTATCTCAAGATATATGGATCATAAAAATATTTTCTTGGTTTCCATGTCTTTAAGGAACACTAATGGGGTTGCTCTTCCCATGAGGTGTTGTTTCTTTAATACTGACTAGATTCTTCTTTGATTCCTTGAGAACCTCCCCTTAAGGCCATGCTGAATTCAATTTTTCATTGAAGTCACACACTACTCTTTTTTCCTTTTTCAAACTTTTGTGGGTTTCCTTCTAATTTGTGCATCTCATTCTGGCTTATTGTTTGGTTTGCTTTGAGTGACCTCCTCCTTTTTTCTAGTTTCCTTTAAGGAGTTGGGAAACTTGTAGTCTTTGGCCATGTGGCCAAGATTGTCACACAGATAGCATCTTGTGTGACCAAGAAAGGGAAGATAGGGCTTGTGACTTATTGTGCTATTATCCATATGTAAGTTTCTATTTACTTAAATTGCATTCCTACTTTTCTTATTGCACGGATAACAATAGCCATAGAAAGAGTTTGTGTACCTAGTGGCTAATGATCTCATAGGGAAATGTCCTCTTTGATTGTTTACTTGATTGATCTTACATTTATGTTGCATCTTTTTCTGATGAACCTTGATTTGACTTCTCGTACGGTCAACTACTACATGCATAAGTTTATGGAAATTGACTCATTTTTCACTTATGGTTCTGTTGCTTGCTTTTTTTTTCTTCTTTTCTAATCATGTTGTTGGCATCTTCTCCTACATGCCTTTTTGGAGCTGCTTTATTATCCTCGGTGACTGCCTTTGAATCACTGTTATTTTTTGACTTTTTCTCATGGAGACAAGCTCCTCCCCTAACTTTTCATATCGTCTGCTCTTTTTATCTAGTTCATTTCTTACTGAAACGACCTCAACTTCTAACTTTTTACATTTTTCTTCTATTTACTTTAGTTGGTTTCTCATTACCTCTTCAACTCTCCTCGCTTCTTCCATCTGTGTCCTCAAGCTAATGATTTATTCTTTGAGCTCATGCTCTTTCTCATAACATGTACAATAATTTATTTTTATCTTTGTTTTCATTTGCAAGTGTTTCTATTTCAACCAAGTCCGAGTCAAGCTTATCTTTCTCTTCAACCAACTTCTCCTCATGATAATCAGGTACTTTCATACTAGAAAAACATGTTTCATTTGACTGAAAACTTTATTTCTGAGAAGCCTTTTTATTCTTCTTCCTTTTCTTCTATTTTTCTCCGCTGTTGCTACTGGTATCTCCTTCATGCATGACCTGAAATTTTTCCAGTATTTCTTTTGCAATTTTTTGATCTATTACCATCTCGAGATCCAAATTGTGAAGATTTTTGTAAATTCCACATTTAGCCTGGGCATTCCACTATTATTCTTTATTTGAGGGGGAATATTTAATATAACCATCACATACTAACTTCCAGACATCATTTCCATAAGCTATCCATTCAAAAAACCCCAAAATCCATACCCATTTTTTATAGAAACAAGGATCATAGTATTCTATGATTACATTAACTTATTATTTTTATTCTAGGAGATTTCCACTACTTACTAGACATGAAGTCCATACATATTATGAAATTTAAATGATGATTCAATACTCATTCATGGAAAAATTCTTTGACTAGATTTGGTTCTTTATATGCTATTCACCTATCTTATCAATATGCCTAAAAATGTTCATTATGAAAATATTAGGAAAAGGGGTTTGTTATTTTATAAGTTTTTATGACTTTTATTTTATTATTACCAATTAGCTTTAATTTTTTATAAAATCTATTCTTATTTTACATCAATAATGTGGCATACCCAATGCCCAAGTATATATTGACTAAAACCTGGAGTCATTTACATTAATTTGGGTATTCTCAACAATCAACATAGGACTATCCTAACTTATATATCCACAAAGATTGTTTTAAGCTTTGGATATTTGTACATAACATATCCTATGATTAATACATATACCACCACAATTTATATTATGTATTAACTCATTTAGAATTGAGGACTTCCTATGTATTTATCATGACTGAAAGTCCTTAATATAAAATTTCTCAACTTTTGGTCTCGTCCTCCATGTGGTATATTATTAATGATATGGTTCTAGATTCTTCCATGGATGTGGTGCTTAACTCTTATTAACATGTGTCATCAACATGGTGTTGACACACTGTCTCAACCATTTGAACACATCAACGATTGACATTAAACCCTAGAGGATCGATGGTGTGCGATGATTAGGGTTTTTCTTATTGTTCCAAAAGACTTTTTCAACTGCTGACTTGTCCATTTTCTATTCAATGGTTTTCAAACAGATCTCCATGCTTGAAACTAACCTATACTAGTTCCTTAATGTAACTACGTCTGTAATTAAAATGAGAGTCTCGGCTCTCTAAGCCTCCTTTTAATGACCTTCTAGGGAAAAACTGTAAATCCTTTCTCTTATGGAGTTTTGTCAGAGGTACCTACATTTCATTTCCAACAAAGTTTTGTATTTTATTTTATATGATTTACTGTTGATTTCTTCCATAGAAACTCTTTTTGTTCTCATGATTGCAGGTACATTCAAGGGTTTTTAACCTAATTTGGTTGTTGACATTATGGCTAATGTGTTGTCCTTGATGGCAACATGCTTGACAAAGATGTACTTGATGTCAACATGGTCATAATATGATGATAGTGGAACTAATGCAAATATCAAGAACATTGGTATAGATGGTACAAAATATATGGATAGAGAAATGGAAGTTTAGGTACAGATGGATGACAAATGTAAAGTTTGAAAAGCATATGCACTTCTTGTGAAGAAGGCTCGTGTACATACCGAGGTCTTGTGAGTAAAACTCACATACATAATCTGAACCATGGAAATCTAGATACTAGGGGTCATTACTATGGTAATTTCCCATAGTAATTGAGGTAGCAACGCTTATTTTATCTCGTCAACAAATACTAATGACATTACCAAAGGATTTTCTTGAGGCATTGGTTAAGGAAAAAATATATGTATAAGGAGGCAGAGATCAAGGTGTTGTGTGTGCAAATAAAATGGCTTGTAGATGTGTGATCTAATCTAGAATAGGTGTGCACCAAGAAGCAAGGAGAATACCCACATCTGAAAGATCTAAGGATATGTTGATATATATGCTTGATTGATTTGCTTGTTGCAAATATTTAAGTAACTAATAGTGATAGATTTGTGGTTATAATGATGCTGTGATCTGAATGAGATTTTAGAAGTCTGTAGTTTGATAGTGAAGATTGCGAAATGTGAATTTTTATGTTTGTAATGAAAGGTATGTTTCAGTAATTTGAGATTTTTACGTAGGTTTTCTTTTGGAGAGTCGTGTACATATGTATATTTGTTTTTGGTTAGTTGAAAATATATTATGAGATATGTTTTTTAGTAAAATGAAACCTGTATGCAGGTGTTTCACATGATAAGTGCATATATATGCATGTCTGCTTTAACAGTCGCGTATATATTTTGAGTTATATCTGGTCAAAGTTTGCAGTGATGATTGATGATGACAATTGATGAGTTCTGTTGTATTTTCCATTGCTTGTCAATAATGTCTTGATCTAGATGGTTTTATCTGCAATGGTTTTGCTGTGCATTGATTTGATCTGGTTTCAATGGTTGGTAGAGATTCAGTTCATTAATTGGTTTGCTTCAGTATTTAGTGGGATGATGTTACAGTGATTTAGTTGGTTCAATGATTGTATTTCAGATTCAATGTTTAGTTTGGTATTGAGCATAATGTTGGGTGTGGGTGCAATGTGAAAATTTGATGAAAGGTGGCATGCATGTTTTGATGATTGATTGACAGGTGGATCCAATGTGAAACATTCTAAGACATGGTCCAAAAGGTGCCAAGGGTTGCTGCCTTTAGTGAGGGAGTAGGAGCTCCCTTCCGATTGGACCCAATAAATGAGATTAGGAGGTTGTAGCTCCCTTCCAGTGCGTGTTGGAGAATGAGTGGAGGTTGTAGCCTCTTGCAGGTGGGTTCCTGCATGCTAGTAAGAGTATACACCAGTACAATATGTAATGAAGATTATATTTATATAATAAGAAAGAAGACAAACACGACAATAGTGGTGGTTTTATCCCACATTGGGTTTCCACCTAAAATACTAGTGTTCTATGTGTGTTGCTTATGTGATGTGATTTATCTATTATTTAATGCATTTTGGATGGTTAATGAATTAAAAATACAATGGATAAGTTAACTCACTGATGAAATATATGATAAATTAAGTAATCTGGATATACACAGTTTGCATTCACTAGAGTCGTGTACACATGCAGGTTACATGAAGAACAAAGTGTACAAAATTATTAATGTGAAATTGAAGGTTAAAGTGAATTAAAAATACCAATTCACCCCCCTCTAAGTATTTTTACTAGAAATTGGTATCAGAGAAGGTCCCTCAAAAGAAGCTTGATCACTTAAAGGGAGATCTAAATGTACAATGGGAAAGAAGCAAAAGAAGAAGGAAACTCAAAGGAAGAAGTCATCTTAGGAAAAATGTGGCAGTGAAAGAAATATATCAGATGCAATGATAGATCAGGCCGACAAATATTCAGATTCAGGAGCACCTCGTTTTCTGTTGATCAAGAATGAAGAAGATAGTAACAAAGAATTATCAGGTACTAGTTCTTGTTCTAATTGTGGTCCATTTCCCCGTTTATATAATAATGATGATAGTGAATCTACTGAAATTGCTCTCATGGGTAGAAGTGAAAGTAATCATTCTAAAGAGAAAAAAAATGGACAATAAAGGTATGCTTATGCTTAGTGATACTAACTATCAAGAATGGAATGAAAAGATGAAGTCCAAGTTAATGAACCTTGAATATGATATTTGGAATTTAGTATGTAATGGTTGCACAAAAACTCGATCAGGTGAAGAATTGCAAAAGAATAATGAGGCACTAAATGAAATCATTTGTAACATACTTGATTCAGCATTAGGAAAGGTTATGCATTGTGAAACTAAAGAGGAAGTATGGGATAATATACAGGCAATCCATGAAGGAAAACCAAAGGAAGATTGTTCATCAGGGGAACCAACATGTAATCTTGTTTCTAAAAAAAATAATGATGTGTCAAAAGATGATTATGATATGTCAGATGGATTTACTAATTCAAAAGAAGACATGTTTGAGAAAACATTTAATCTTAGAAGAAAATTGTTTTTGGTTTGAAAAGGATTAACAATATTAAGAATAAGTTGTAGATATATGAGAACAAGGATCATGATAAATAGGTAAATACTAAAACACAAAATAAACAATAATGTGAAGGACATGAAGATGAGATTGTCTCTCTAAGATAAAATCTTGAAAAGTCAAACAAACATAATGAATAAATACTTCAAGTATTTGAAGAACAAGAGAATGGGCCGAAGGAAGAGATTATAAAATTAAAAGTGTAATTGAAAAAAGGAATAAAGGTTGAAGAAGGAATGAGAAAGCAATATCTTAAAAAGGAAGAACAACATCAAAGACTGGAGGTCAAAGTAAACATTCTAAAAGGAAAATTAGAAGAAAATGATAAACACTTGAGATTTCAAGATAATACTAAGATATTGGATAACATTCTCAGTAGCCAAAAGTCTCCCTCCATTAAATCTGGTCTTGGTTTTCACGAAACTTTAAAAGGAGAATCTAACTCACAAGATTGTTCAAGAAATTATAAGATTAGTAAAAAAAACTCTAAAAAAGAATGAATAAGTCAACCAAACCAGCAATCAAAGAAAGAAAAGTTTCAAAGGAAATTGTTTGCTCCTAACTATAGAAGTATCAATCGATTCTCTCATCTCGACAATGGTATTGAATTATTTATCTGCCATACATTTGGAAAATTTGTATCCAATTGCAGAAGTAGATTCACGGGAAGATCATCGCTCCCAGTACTCAAATTTCTTTAAGGGATATTGTTTTGCTTGCAACATGTTTGGTCACAAAGCTATTAATTGTGATAGGAGGAACATGTAAAAAATATATTATGATTCCTCTACTCCCTTTTCTATTCATGTAAGATGTTATACTTGTGACAAGTTTGGGCATAAGGTCACTAATTGCAGGTCAAAAATTTGAAATGGAAGAAAAAGATGGGATAAGTTCCAAAACTTCGAACACATGATTAAAAATTGCAAGTAGATTTGGAGGAAGAAGGAACATCAGTCTGAGATGTAGGGAATATTGTCCCTACTGTAGTCCATTATTCTTAAAAGCATACTTATAATAGTGACTACATAAGTGAATGTGAGGTACATAACCTCATGGAGAACAAATGATGATCATCAGGTCCCCAGGATCAATGGTGTATGATCTCAAGGCAAGATATGCATGTGTACTTAGATCATGATTTCATATGTTGTTATTAATTTTATACTGATGTTGCACTGACAAAGAGAATGAGAACAAGAATAGACATGACATGTTCAAGGGGAGGTATGGCTATAAAATTAACAGTTTATATTTTGTATGGGGTTCTTATGAAAGAGAGTCATGTGTATACACGATTTTTTGATCTAGATAGTTGTGTATGCTTCTAAGTAATGAAAAAGAAGTGGCACAAATTCAGGGGGAGATTCTCATGTGTTTTAATTATTTGATTATTGGTATTTTGACATTAACATTGATTTACTACAATATGTTAATAATGCCTATATGATGCTTAGGAATAATGTTGGTTCATGGTAAATTGTTGAAAAATCTTATGCTATTATTGCTATTGATATGGTTCTTTGATGAAATTCTTGCTGGTGAGAAGGATATGATGTGATCAAAATTGATGGTGAAGAGTTGGAAGAGGTTTAGGGGGAGCATATTATATGCTTCTAATGGTTCATTGTTGGAATTATGGTTTCCTAAGCACTTCTTCTTACATAATATCGTCTATGACAAGTTCATGGTTATTACTATTGTCATCAGTCTTATTTCATTACTTACTGCTGCAAATATATGTGATGTTGTCACTATGTCATGGATGCTTGGGTTACATGTGGTGAAGTTATGGATGATGTCTACATGTTTCTTAAGTTGCATCTGGTGATGGTGTCTTAATCTTGCCTAATACACTTGATAAGGAATTTATGCATGATATGCTCACTGAAGATGTTGATTATGTTGTTGATAAGTTCTATTCTACTTAATGGTTTGTGATACTGGAGGCACTCTTTGTTTGCACATATGTTGCATATGTTATCTATGGTGTTGTGGTTCAAGAGATTGATATTGCTGCTTGAGGATTGTGGCTCTTGCTATAAATGGAGAGAGTGTGTTGACCTTGATGACAAGAGGTCAAGAGGATGAGTTGCTGGCAGAGCTCTATTGCACAATCTTATGCTATAATTTCTTAGTGATGCTTGGAAGCCTTGCATATTTAACATAGTTACCAATCAAACGAGAAAATGACCTAGTACTCGTTTTTTTGAGGTAGCAAAAAATCACATGATTTTGAAAAATGGTGATTCAGAATACACCATTTTTTTGAGTATATTTTTTCCACTTTAACTTTTTTATTATTTATTTATTTATTTTTTAATTTTTATTTTTTTAATTTTAATTTTATTTATTTATTTATTTATATTTATTTATTTATTTATTTTTTTTTTTTTATGTATCAAGTATGAACAATTTTTTTGAATGTTACTGATTTTCATGCTGATTTTGAAAAGTGTTGATACAACATCAACACATTTTTTTAGAGGGCTTATTTTTGACACTTTAAATTTTTTTATGTATCAAGTGTGATTTTTTTTTTTTTTTTTGTTAGTGATTTTCATCTTGATTTTGAAAAGAGTTGATGAGCATCAACCCTTTTTGTTTAAAGGGCTTAGTTTTTACACTTTAATCTTTCTAATGAATTAAGTGTGGATATATTTTTTTAAATGTTGGTGATTTTCAAGTTAGTAATAAAGCATAAAAATAAAAATAAAAAGGCATAACAAAAAAAATCAAATACAAAAAAAATATAAAAAACAAAAAACCTATAAATATGTTAAAAAAAAAACCAAAATTAACTCGTAAAAATAAAAAAATTGAATAAAAAATTAACAAGAAAATACAAAAAATAAATAAAAAATATCAAAACATAAATAAAAAAATGAATATATATATATATATATATATAGAAAGAAAAACAAATTAAACAAAAAAATCCAATTTTATTATATATATATATATTTCTTTTATTTATATATAAAAAGAAAAACAAATTAAACAAAAAAAATCCAATTTTATTATATATATATATATATATATATATATATATATATATAAAAAGTTAAAAATCAAATAAAAAATAAAACCTTCATTAGAAAAAAAAAACTTAAAATAATTACCAAAAAAATTAAAATAAAAAAATTAAGAAAAAAAATTAAAATTAAAAAAAATCAGTTAAAATAAAAAATATTTAAATTAAATAATTTAAATAAACAAAACAAAAAACAAAAAATAAAATAAAATAAAATAAAATTTTAAAAATTATTTTTTAAATTAAAATTATAAAAATAAAGAAATAACATAAAATAAAATTAAAAGAAAATAACAATTATTTTTTTTATATATATATATATATATATATATATATATATATATATATATTTTATTTTATTTTTTTTTAAATTGAAAACAAAATTAAAAAAATTATTAAAAAGAAAAATAATAAAAATGAGTTGAAAACAACATAAAAAAATAAATTATAAAAATTAAAATTGAAAAATTTAAATAAAAAAATAAACTGAGAACCTATTAAATAAATTAAATTATATATTAAAAAAAAAAAAAAATTAAATTTAAATTTTAAATTTTAAATTTTAAATAAAAAAATAAAAAATATATATAAAAAAACAATTAAAAAAAATAAAATTTAAAAACAATATTAAAAAAAAATAAAAAAAATTGAAAACAATAAAAATAAAAATAAAAAAATTCAGAACATATTTAAAAAAAATAAAAAAAAAATTCAAAAAAGCATTAAAAAAAAAAAAAACCCCTCCACCCCCTCCCTCATTCCACCCTGGCCACCCCACCCCGACCCCCGCCTCCGCCTCCCCTCCCTCACCTGCTTCCCCTCCCCAACCTCGGCATCTCCCCCTCCCTTACACCCCCCCCCCTGAATCCCACCCCGAGGTGAGGGGGAGGGGGGTAAGGGAGTATGGGGGCGGGGGTAGGGGGGCACGAAGGAGGGGAGGGGCAGGGGTGGCCTGGGTTTTATTTTTATTTTTATTTTTTATTTTTTTTATTTTTTTGTTAATTGTTTTTTTAATATTTATTTTTTTGTTAATTGTCTTTTTAATATTTTTTATTTTATTTATTTTTTAATTTTTACATTTAAATTTTTTAAGTTTAATTAATTATTATTATTATTATTATTATTATTTTAATTGCTTTGAATTTTTTATATTTATAATTTTTTAATTTTGTTTTATTTAATTTTATTTTTTGGTAATTATTTAACTTTTTTTGTAAAATATGTTTTTTATTTTTAACTTCAAAAAATGGTATTTTTTTAAAAACTATATATATATATTTTTATTTATTTATTTTTTTAATTTTTTGTTTTATATTTTATTTATTTATTTTTATTTAAAATTTTTGTTTTTACAATTTTTTTTTTTTTTTTTACATTTCTATGGTGTTTTTTGGTTTTTTTTTTTAATATATTTTATGAAATTTAATTTATTTTTTGTCATGAATCGTCCCCTTGCGGGGTGGCCCGGGTAATTTAATATATATATTTTTTGTAAATTTTTATTTTTATTTTTTATTTTTTATTTTTTTATTAATTATTATTAATTATTTGTAATTATTATTATTATTTTAATATTACATGGTTGGTTAATTTTTATTACATTTTATAATTGTTTTGTTTTTGTTTTTGTTTGTTTGTTTGTTTCTTTTTTTTTTTGATTTTTTTTTTTCAATTTTGTTTTTAAATTTTTATAATTTAATTTTTATTTTTATTTTTTTTTTAAATTTTAAATTTAAATTTTAATCTCTTTTTCTTTCTTTCTTTCTTCTTTTTCTTTTTCTTCGTCTTTTATATATATATATATATATATATATATATATATATATATATTAATAATTATAAATTTATTTTTTTTAATTGTTTTGAATTTTTTTATTTTTAATTTAATTTAATTTTTTAGTAATTACTTAACTCTTTTTTTAAATAACGTTTTAATTTTTATTTTAACTTCAAAAATGTTTTTTTGGTTCTGTTTTTGTTTTTATATATTTTTGAGAATAGTTTTTGAGACAAGTTATGCTTGAGAGCATTCGCTGAAATATGTTCGTGAGTCCTTCCATCTCTTTTATGGCTCTCTCGTCATGTTAGGCCCATGGGATTGACAGAGCGAGTAGGGATGGCTATACTGGGACACTCCAGGCTGAGCTTATATAAAACAAATGGAGACAAGTTATGCCTAGAGATGATGCTGAATCAGCCTTGTCCACAAGGGAGCTATAAGTAATGCAACTATGAATCTCATGGAGAGTTTGATCCTGGCTCAGGATGAACACTCGCGGCATGCTTAACACGTGCAAGTCGGACGGGAAGTGGTGTTTCCAGTGGTGGAGGGGTGAGTAACGCATAAGAACATGCGCTTGTTTTTTCTTAAATTATATTTTAATTTATATATATATATATATTTATTTATTTATTTTATTTTTCATTTTTACAAGTTAATTCTCATTTTTTTTTTTTTTTTTTACATTTTTATGGTTTTTTTGTTTTTCGTTTTGTTTTTTTGTTTGTTTGTTTTTTATGAAATTTAATTTATTTTTTGTCACCTGGGGTGGCTGTGAATTTTATTTTTTATTTTTATTTTTTTATTTTACATGGTATGGTTAATTTTTTTTACATTTTATAGGTCTTTTTATGTCATTACTATATATTTTTTATATTTGATTTTTTTTATCATGTTTTATTACTTGTTATTATTTTTAATTTTTTCAAATATTTGAATTTTTGTTTTTTGTTTTTTTTTTTGTATTTTTGTGTTTTTTTTTTTCTTTTATTGTTTTTTTTTCAATATTTGATTTTTTGCATTTCTATATATTTTTTATATTTGATCTTTTTGTCATGTTTTTTTATGTTTTTTTTGTTAAGCTTGGCAGGTCCATTCCATTTTTTATTATAATAAGCAAGTTTACACCACACAGATTAACCAGGTGGCCTCAACTTGCCCCGAGGGGAAACCAAGTCTGTTGGCCACCGGTCAGTGTTGTAAGCCATCCAAAAACAATATTGTTTTAATCTTTCCATCCAGGCTAGATACATCTCTATCTCATGTCCAGACACTACATAACTGTAAAAACTGACATTTGCAACATGAAAATTAAAAGCTAACCGCATAAACCAAAATTATGCATGGGGATGAGTCTAATCCTTCTTATCATCTGAGGCATATGTGATGGGATTTGGATCCTCGGCTGATGCCCCTGGCATGCCATACAACTCTAGAATGCAAGGGATGTGGCAGTCGATTCTATCCAGCCTAATATCCTGTTTGTGCAGCTGGAAGAGAATTTTCTCCATGTCCTTCTTATAATTTGACATTCCCTGAACTGTCACCGCCATACCCATGGATATCTGTTCCATCACCTTGCCTAGTAAGCTCTTCTTTAACCAGTACAAGTACAACGTTTGCTTGAACTATGTGATTCTGCCACGGGTGTTACCCGGATCTGGAACGAGAGTTCTCCAATTATCCATCTCTTCCTCTGAATCACTTCCTTGGTTTACTTCCTCTTCCCATTCTTCCAGCAATTTTCGAATGCCAGCATCTATCCCCTCACGGTAAGCCTCTACTACTTCGGTGATGAGGTTCTCTACTGATTTTTGACCCTTACGTGTTTCCAATGTGCTCGACCCCTTATCTGTTCGGGGAACCAGGCCTCTCCTGCTGTGCACATGACTTCTCGCATCACGAGTCATGACCTATTTTCCAGAACATTGATGACACCCAGAATAAGTTAGATTAAAACTCAGAATTTTCGTAATACACCACCTTGCTTGTTCATGCTTCTTCTCTCCACCATTTCTCACTGCATACGTGTAGGGGTGGGCCGAAGCTTGCAGCTCCCAGAGGGGAGGTCTTTGTCCCTTACCCCTTGGCCCGCCATTGTTCCCTTCCCCCTTACTATGGTTTGTATGTAGGTCATCCCACCTCGTCTCAAGCCGAGCCCATAGGCCCTCCTTGATTCTGGCAGTATGCCTGTGATAGTTCCAGTTCCTTGCTCCCTTAGCTCAAAGATAAATGGCTTCGCCTCTCAGGTTCCTCCGGCTTGTTTTCTAGTCAGGATTCTTGGCCTTGCCATCAATCCCGTGAGGTTTCCAGCTACCCCAACGGTTTCTTTGCAGACCACAGGCGTGGCCGAGACCCCAGCCCCCTGCCATCGGCTTCCCCCTACCCCTCTCTACAAACCTCGACCCCTCTTGAATTGCGGTGCCACTATCAAGCTTTCCCCCGACCTTAGTTACAGAATGCAGAGCTTCCCAACCCCATAGAAAGCTTTTGCCCCCCCAGCAGTCATGGGTGTTACCCATTTGGGAGAAGGTATAGACACAGAACCAAGCTATGGCAAGCATTTGCTTCCCCCATTGCCACCAACAACATTCTATTCCCCAGATTTTCGGACTCTTTCCCCTCTTTTGCCCCCAACATAACCCCAACCAGAACATAGATTCAATGTTGAGGCAAAGCCAAATTACATACCCAGTTTCTGCAAGCATCTGTCTGTGGCCTAGGTTCCTCCCATTCCATTGACCTTCCACTGCACTGTATCGCCACCCTTCTCCACAGTCTTTCATTCTAGCATTGCACGTTGAATAACCTCGTATGCCACTAAACCCAGCCTTATCTCCTATCCCGCCACCTTTCCCACTTTCCCAACATGCATTCATGCCAAGGGTCACTGAACCCCCTGCCTTGAGCATGTGGGGGACGACGGTATTAAGTGCTCGGGTACTAAGCATGACTACACCCAGGCTGTCCCAACTAGCAGCCCACATCTCGATTGGGATATGTTTTTTATGTTTTATTACTTGTTATTATTTTTTATTTTTTTTTTCAATATTTGAATTTTTATTTTCTTATGTATCTTTCATATCTATATATATATATATATATATATATATATATATATATATATATATATATATATGTATATCTATATATATATATGTATATGTATATGTATATGTATATGTATATGTATATATATATATATATATATATATATATATATATATATATATATATATATATATATTTGTAGGGTCTGTGTCGATGATTGTCTAGCAACCCGATTCCATGATGTGCAATTTTGATAGTTGATTTAAAATTTTTCATTATAATGAATCAAGTCTGCACCACAATGTGTTAATTTCATGGTTGGTCTTTAATTTTTTTGGCAATGTATCAAGTTGTCTTAGGATAAGATTTTAAAATCGCTATACGTTTAGCATTTAAAAAAAATTACACTTGGTATAATAACTCTTTCATTCAGGTGTTCATTTTTAAAGTTTTCTTAGCTATAAAATGTTTCCATAACGTTATGCTTGAAATATTTTGAAATTTAAGATAGTTTTGTAGTCATAATCTGTGGTTTTAATTCCATGCTTGAAAAATTGTCAAGATTTAATGTTTTTCTAAGTCATGATATTTTATCTTTAATGTTATGGTTGAAAACAATTATAAATATTTTTTCTTAGCACCATGCTTGAAAATTGTTGGAATTTTAAGGTTTTTCAAAGAAGTGATATTTTAAATTTAATGTCATCCTTAAAAATTGTTGGAATTTTAAGGCTTTTCAAAGACGTGATATTTTATCGTTAATATCGTGTTTGAAAATCGTTGGAAATTTAAAGTTTTTTAGAGTCATGAAATTTTGTTTTTAACATCATTATTAAAAAATGTTGAAAATGTACCCTGAAAAAAAAGACGTTATTCTGGCATCAACACTTTTCGATTTCAAGGTGTTTTTTGCACCAAACAAAATGGATTTTATTGTTTTTTACTGTTATTTTTAAAAAATATTGAAAATTTACTCTAAAAAAAATATGGTGATGCAGAATCAACACTTTTTATTTTTGGGTTGTTTTTTCATGTTTTTTTGGGATTTTTAGGCTCGAGTACCCGTTTTGAGGTAATAGTTCCCATTTGATCAGTAATTAAGTTATTTGATCACGTATTGATGATATTAGAGATATTGATGATTGCACTATCTTATCTTACATGTTGATTATGAGGATGTTCATGCTGTTGTCATTATGACATCTATGTTGTTGCTATCAGAAGATTATGTTGTAGATTCCTATATGATGCATGGTGGTTGTTGATGACTATCATGGTCTTGCTTCTCCATTTTTGAGATTCCTATTTATGGTTATAAATTCCATATATGTCTCTTGATGTAAAGGTCATGAAAAGAACCACATTGTAATCATTGTAAAATTTAGTCATGTATGGGCTATTGGGATCAAGTCATGTTATATATGTAATCCCATTATTTTGGGACATTGATGTAAAATTTGGGTCCAATATGTAAACCCAATATGTTGAGTGACTGATGTAATCATAGGAGCATAGAGTCATTGGTGATATACAACATCATATTTTTCTGAGTCATAAAGCCTTCTATTTTTTACTGTATATCTTTAAAAGGTCCCGCATATGCTCAGGTGGAGCATGATCAATATGTATTTTTCATGATTCATATTCAAGTTTATTCAACCCTTTGCAATTGATGTCAAAGGGGGAGATAGACTTAGTGTTTGGAGATAAGACTTGGTGTTTGCAGGTAGTTTCCAAACACCAAAGTGGTTTCCATCAAGTCCAAAGGGGGATATTATTGGCATTATGGATAATGTGTTGTCCGTGATGGCAACATGCTTGAACAAGATGTACTTGAGTCAACATACTGATAATATAATGACTGTGGAACTAATGCAGATATCAAGAATATCAGTATAAATGGTACAAACGATATGGACAAAGAAATGGTATTTCAGGTACAGATGGAGGATAAATGTAAAGTTTGAAAAGCATACGTGGTTCCTGTGAAGAAGGGTTGCGTACATACACAGTTCTATTGAGTAAAAGTCATGTACATAATTCGAACCATGGAAATCTCGATACTAGAGGTCATTACCATGGTAATTTCCCATAGTAATTAAGGCGTCGATGCTTATTTTATCTCGTCAACAAATACTAACAACATTACCAAAGAATTTAACTGAGGCATTGAACAAGGCAAAAGCTATATAAGGGGGTGGAGATCAAGGTGTTGTGCATGCAAATAAAATGCTTTGTTCATGTGTGATCTGATCTAGAATAGGTGTGCACTAGGGAGTAAGGAAAGGACTCAGATCTGAAATATCTAAAGATATATTGATATATATATGCTTAATTGATTTGCTTGTTGCAAATTTTAAGTAGCTAACAATGATAGATATGTGGTTATAGTGATGCTGTGAATTGAATGAGTTTTAGAAGTTTGTAGTTTTCATAATGAATGTTGCAGAATGTGAAGTTATGCTTGTAGCGAAAGGTATGTTTCAGTAATTTGAGATATGTACACAAGTTTTATTTTGGATAGTCACGTACATACGTGGATCTGTTTCATGTTAATCACATATATATTATGAGATATGTTTTTCAGTATATTGTAACCTATTCACATGTGTTGCACACAGTAAAAACGTATATACATAGGTTTTCTTAATAAAAATCATGTATATATTCTGAGTTATATCTGGTTAGGGTTTGCAGTGCTACTTAATGATGACAGTTGATGAGTTGTGTTGTATTTGCTGCTATTTGTCAATGATGTCTTGATCTTGATGGTTTATATTTGTATTGGTTTTGTTGTGCATTGACTTGATTTGGTTGCAATGGTTGGTTGAGATTAAGTTCAGTAATTGGTTTGATTCAGTATTTAGTGGGATTCTGTTACAATGATTCAGTTCGTTCAGTGATTGTATTTCAGATTCAATATTTAGTTTGGTATTGAACATAATGTTTTTTTTTATCTGTAAATGCTAAATCTATTAATAAAGGAGAAAAATATTTACAATGAGGTCGCAACCTCAGAGGTAGCCATTGCTGACCCCTTCCAAAAACTCATGGATTTGACTATTCAAGCTTTGAGCTTGGATTACAAAAATTGTTTCTGCGCTGCCAGTCTGGACATAAAAACAAAGGAACAGTACAATATCATTCATGCTTGGATGACAAAAAGACAGTTTGAGCCAATTTCTTCCCAGAGAGGCTCTATGATGCTTCAAGAACAAAATTTGATTTCCGGCCATGCCAAAATGAAGTCGAACTGACCATACAGAACAGAGAGACAAGATTTTAACCAGATTGAGTTGGAGAATCCAGTACTTCGTCACTCTCCGGGCTGGGAGAAGGAAGCCAGGTAACCATGCCGTTCTCGTCAAACACAGGCGTGCCGTCCGGGTGAGTGACCAAATGCAGCCATCCAGAATTGATACGAGCTGGTTTGCGGGCAACTGCCTTCTCTGGTGTGGGAGTATCTTCTCTCTGGATGACATTGTCTACAGGTTGCTGCAAAATCGGCTTAGGAGTCATCTGATGCTGGTTTTCTACTGGAGGATCCTCCTGCATGTGAACAGCTTGAAAGACCATGCTCGACATATCCCCAAACAGGACATTAGCTTTTTCGTTGACAGTCGGCAGAGGAGAAGAAGGGCTAAGCGTGCTATTGGGTTCTTCGGAGACAGAGATGGTGAAATTTACAATAACAAGGGGCTTATTAAGACTGCTCTGGAACATATATCTAGATGACTGCTGAGAGTTCATCGGGATGGCATTGTGCAAATTCAGAGGCCTGGGAGAGGGAGGACCAGCGGTTAAAGGTTCCACTGCTTCCGGGGCTGGACGAGAGGACTGCCCTCTGGTGCTAGAGTAGCGACCACGGCGGGAAAGACCCCTAGAGCGAGGCATGATGAACAGAGTTGACAGGACTCCAACAACACTGAAAGTGACAAACGAAGGGCAAGAAATGCAGATCAGGAAGTAATCAATGAATGCTCTGGGAGGGGCTGAGACATACCCTTGCATAATCCAAGCCCGCACGAACAGGATGAAAGAGCAGCTTATACAAAATCCCCACAGGCGTGACGCAATCGATCTGCTTCTGCCCTGAACCTGGCAATTACCTTCATTCCAAGCCCGAGCGACTTGCCAAGTTCGCAGAGCCGAACAAGTGAATGAGAACTTCATGGCGCTCGAATGAGCCCAGCTCTTTACAAATACCAAAAACACATTAATTGCAGACTGACTGCAGGTCGACTTCACAATGAAGTCCCCCGCCTTGGTATAAAGACGCCCATCTACTCCGTGCGGTCTAGCGCGTGACAACACGCGATAGAAGCCGCCCGACGTCCACCTTTCGCTGGTTGGCATCATGACTAAGGTCTTTCACCCGCATCCGGGTGCTGGTGCCTTATCTGAGTCTGCTCCTGAGTGACAATTTCCTGGATTTGAGCACTTTGATCCCTGGAGTTGAGGCTCTCGGTTGTCCCTTCAAAGAAGCCGTTCTCTGCATCCGCTCCAAAGTTTGCTAGTAGATCCGCAAGCTTATTGCCTTCCCGTCGTGTGTATTTGAAAACTATTGCGCGATATTGGTTAATCCAATGAGTAATTAGCTCCAGCCTTTGGTTCATTCTCCAGCTATTGCTTACCTTATGAATGGTTGAGCCATTTTGTAGCTTTGTCATTATCCGGATTATGATTTGCGAGTCTCCTTCGATGATGAGAGGGAAAATATTTCTTTCATGTGCCAATTTGAGTCCGCACCAAAGTCCTTCCAGTTCTGCAGAGTTGTTGGTGTCCCATCCTATCGGGCCCATAAAGATACATTGAGGAGTGCCACTATGGTCTCTGAAAACCCCTCCATATCCTGCTTTCCCTGGGTTTCCTCTTGATGCTCCATCAAAGTTGAGCTGGATCATGCCCAGGGGCGGAGGATGCCAGGTGTTAGCTTCTTGATTGCCCTTGTTGGTTTTGTTAGTGGCCTTTAAGTTCTGGTTGAACTGTATCTTCCAATTGTCCCATATTGATTTTTCCTGAGGTGATGTTGGAAGATCTTCTGAGTGCCATTCTTTGATTGAGAGAGTCTCCATTATGTTCTGATGAAATTTGCTCCAGATTTGTTCCAGCGGCATGGTTTGATCCTTGAAGATCCTTCTGTTGCGCTCTTTCCATATGTTCCAGAGCAGCAGGCCAGGTATAAGGTGCCACAGGGTATTAAGGAGGTTGCTTTTAAAGGGGTTTTGATTCCAGTTACGGATAGTCAGATTGAGGTCTCCGTGTACTCTTCCCTCTTTTTGACAATGGAATGCAACTTTCTCCCAGAGTTTCCTTCCTGTTTGACAAGTTTGCATGAGATGAAGGGCCGTTTCTTCCTCTTTCCTGCACATGTAACAGATGGATGGTCCAGAGAATCCCCGTTTCCTGAGATTATCCCATGTTAGGATTCTGTTGTGGCAGAGGAGCCATAAAAAAGTAGAGACTTTTGGCCAGTTGGAATTGTGCCAGATTTTTCCCCAGAGGGGTTCTTTGTTTAGCTGCTCTTGTATAATTATATTGTACGCCTCCTTTGTAGATAAAATTCCTTTCTCTCCATATCCCCATCGAAGGGTGTCCCTTCCTTCTGATATTCTTATTTGCCGCTTTTGTAATTCAGTCTCCAATATATGCTGAGTATGGGGAGGACTGTTTGGGAGGATTTGAGTCGCAGTTTTCCATTGTCTGAAGTCTTGACCAGTGGCTGCATTCCAGAATTGATTGACAGTGGCACGTTCATTTACCTCCCGCTCAGCAATTGGGAGATCTTGGAGAATGTCACGAATTTTTGGCATTTGCTGCCACGAATCTGCCCAAAAGCGAGCTGTGGCTCCATTTTTGAGTTCCCAAACACTATGATCTTGTATGAGGTTCCTATGTTGAGTGGCTGAATTCCAGATTGCCGATCCCATACTTGTCTCAGTCATTCGAATTCTCTCTTCCAGGGGGCAGTTGCTTGCATATTTTGCAGTCCACAAGGAAGCCCAGGGAGTGTGAGGATGAGCAAGCCACCACCACCAAATTTTTGCTCCCATTGCTTTATTGCTTTTTTCAGGGTCTCTCAGGCCAATACCTCCAGCAGTTTTGGGAAGGCACACTTTTTCCCATTTAATTAAGGCCCATTTCCTATTCTGTCCTGAACCTCCCCACAAGAAGTTACGTTGGAGGTTCTTAATCTCTTTTAGCACCCATTTAGGGGCTGCCAGGATAGAGAACAGATAAAGGGGCATGGAGTTGAGGATGGCTTTGATAAGAACAACTCTACTGGCCATATTCAGAGCTCGATTGGTCCATAACAAAAGTCGAGATTCTAACTTTTCCAACAGTTGCTTCCATGAGGAGTGCTTGAGGGCAGAAGCCATAAGAGGGGCGCCTAGATATTTGGAGGGGAGTGAGGCTAAAGAGAAGCCCAATATTCGTCCTATGTCTCGTTGGGTAATAACAGGAGTATTGAAGAAGAAAATTTGAGATTTGATTCGGTTAATTAAGGCACCAGAAGCATCGGAGAAGGTGGAAAGAATGGATTTGAGACGGCGAGCTTCCTGCACTGAGGGGTGACCAAAAACCATATTATCATTGACAAATTGCTGGTGAGAGAAGGCAGGGGAGTTATTAAATGAAAGACCTCTTAAATGCCTGTCAAGCTTGGCTGCAGTGATAGCTCTGCCTAATCCCTCAGCCATTATCACGAAGAGAAAGGGAGACAAGGGGTCACCTTGTCTAATTCCTCTTGAGGGTCTGTATGTTGCTGAAGGAATACCATTAATTAACACAGAGAAGAAAGCTGAAGATAACAGGTTATAAATCCATCTTACCCATGAGTGCGCAAAGCCAAAGGTAATAAGAATTTTTTGAATGTTCGCCCAGCTGAGACTGTCAAAAGCTTTGGATAAATCAAGTTTAAGCAACATACCTGGCTTCTTGGTCCTTTTTAGGGAGTGGATTATCTCATGAGTTAGGATTATCCCATCAGTTATTTGACGACCCTCCACATATCCTGATTGTTCAGGCGAGATGATGAGCGGGAGCAGTGGCTTTAATCTTGTGGCTATGACTTTTGAAGTGATTTTGTAGATTGTATTGCACAATGCAATAGGCCTGTACTTATCAGGGGTGTTAGAATCCTCTCCTTTTGGAATTAAGGCTATGAATGTGGCATTAAACCTCGGATACATCCATCTGAGAGCTCTAGATTCCTCTACCACTTGCCAAACCTCATTTTTAATCAGTTCCCAAAATTTATGAAAGAAGTTCGCTGTGAAGCCATCTGGCCCTGGCGCTTTCCCTTCCGTCATTTGCTGTACTGCTTCTTCAACTTCCTGAAGGCTTATTGGCTTTATTAGAAGATTGTTGTGCTCCTCTATTATAATTATGGGAATATTCTGTATAAGCTTGTTGATGGCCGACATTCTATTGATATTAGGCTCCTGATGAACCTTCTTGAAGTGGTTGATGAATTCCTCTTCAATGCCTGCATGCGTTTCAATTTTTCCTCCTTGTTCATTGTTTATGTGGGTAATGTTGTTTATCATTCGGCGATGTACAGTAGTTTTATGAAAAATTTTTGTATTCCTCTCTCCATTTTTCAGCCATCGAATTCTTGATTTCTGCCGCCATAAAGTCTCTTCTTGTTTATCTCTTTCCAGAATCTTTGCTTCTACTTCCTGCTGTTGTTTGGTGAGTTCCTCCGTGCGCCCAACTGTTATGATGGTTTGCTGGATTCTCTTCATTTCTTCATTAAGGCTGGCTTGAGCTTTAAAGATGTTTCCAAACTTGTCATGGTTCCATTTTTTGATGGTTCCTTTTAAGTGCTTGAGTTTTTGTTGGAACATAGCCATTTTCGTGCCTGCGTCTGGGTTGAATGTGATCCAAGTGGACTTGACCAGTTCTTCAAAATCTGGATGAGTTAACCAGAATTCCTCAAATCGGAAAGGACGTTTAAGATGATTACCAGGTCTGTTCCATTGCAGCTCTATCGGCCAATGATCCGATCCTGAGAAGGGGAGGATGGAAGCTGTGAACTCGCCTCCCATATAGGGTGCATTATCAGAAATGAGGAATCGATCGAGACGCAAGGCGATCTGCTGCAAACCGTCTCTCTTATTTGTCCAAGTAAATAGGCCATTTCTAGTGGGAATGTCAATTAACCAGTTGTTGATAATGAAGTCTTTGAGAAGATTGCCATCATTGTTTGTTCTGCTGTTGCCTCCTTGTTTCTCTGCCATATTGACTATCATATTGAAATCTCCTCCAGAGATCCACAGGGGATGTGGCCTTTCCTTATTGAGATCTGACAAAGTATTCAGGATATGAGCTTTCTGGGCAGTATCCTGAGGAAAATAGACATTTGTTAACACACCATGAGCATTTGTACCTATGAGGTGAAATGTTGCCTGTATAAAATTCCTATTAGCGTGTATGTTATTGAGGTGAATGGCTCGTGCATCCCAGAGGATTGCCAGTCCTCCCGAGGCGCCTTGAGCATCCACTGCTGTGACTAACCCGCCTGGCCAAGCTTTTGCTGCTACCCTTTCCAAAAATGTAGTACTGCATTTCGTCTCCTGCAAAAATAGGATACTCGGTTTTTCTTGCATTAACATGTTTTTTAATAATCTGCCTTTCCTTGGGCCATTTAGGCCTCTAATATTCCATGAAATTAGCTTCATTGGGTACGATGGGAGTTTGGGTTGAAGTACTTGGTCAGTTTGGCGTACCTCCCTGACTCTACTAATATCTCTCCAATTTTGATGGTTCTCTCCAATGTGGATTTTCTACCTCTCTTTTTGTTGTCCTTAATTTGGAATTTACCATCCCATGAATTGCCTTTCTGGACACCTAGCGAATATCTTTTCTGTGCTTGATTCAGGACTTCAACTAGGTTATCCACTTGCTTTTCCGGAATTTTTTCAAAGTTGCCTGTCTTACATGCAAGTTCCAAGCCCAGAATATCCAGCTCCCCTATATCTAAGTGTTCTGAATCTTCTTCCATATTCTGTAATGTTTGAGAGGGATTCTCTTGCTCGTGCGACAATTGCTCATTAGACTGCGTATACTCCACATCCATTTCTTGTATAGATCCTAGCGGAGATTTGGCTGGTTGCATGAAGCTTGTTTGTTTTTGGGTTTTCTTATCTTTTTGCCCTGATGATGCTTCTGGTTGCTCTGGATGGTTCTCTTTTTCTTGCGCCTTTTCCGGTTCTGGTTCTTGCCCCTCGTCTGTTTCCAAAATGCCAAAACTGTTGCTTGTCATAGGCTTTGTCTTGTTGTTTGAGTTGATCTTGGCATTGCTTGTTGTTTTCTTGTTCCCTCTCCTTCGGTTTGTCACTTTCGTGTAGCCATCTGTTGTTTGATTCTCAGGGCTTTCCTGAGCGTTGGGTATCTTGTTTCTAGGGCAGTCTCTGTAGAGATGCCCTATCTCATGACATTTCCTGCATCTAAAGGGCACCTGTTCATAATCTATAACTTGAACCCATTCAGAGTCTTCATGAAAGAAACTTACCGAGTCTGGCAGCGGTTGCTTTAGATCCATGTAGACGCAGATCCGAGCATACGATGTGTATCTGCAGGTCTTTGTTTCTTCTGAAACCTTTACAAACCCTCCAATAGAGTTCCCAATTTCTTGTAGTGATTTTTCTTCCCAGTATTCCCAAGGAAGTGAATAAAGCCTTACCCACACTGGCGCATAACTCAGATCCTCCTTGTCGGGGTTGAATCTTTCGACCCAACCTTTGAGGAATAACCCAGCAGAATTGAAAAAATACGGGCCTCCATCCAGTATCCTATTTCGGTCTTCCAAGCAGTTGAAAACTGCTGTGAAGAAGCCCTTGGCTCCTAGATGCAAGGATATGTGCCCTTTGGGGTGCCATTTGATATTGATCCAGTTTCTCAGTGCTCTCTCCGTTGGCCAGATGCCGATAAATTTCCCGATTAGCGCATGGTCGCGCATGTACTGAATCCGGGCGTTGATGCGTTCGCTTGGAAAGTCCACTCTTGGCCTGTGGGCTGCTACAGGTTTGCAAGTTGAGGAACTTGCCCTGTGACTATCATCCCCTTCGATTTCCTTTCCTTTCTGCAGTTTGTTATCTGTGTCTTGGCTTTGTGTCCCCTTATCGATTTCCTGATCAGGCATTGGCTGCTCTCGATTTTCCCAGTCTGGGGGAGGCCCGTGGCCCTCCCCCTGAGGGTCGTGCATTCTGCCTTGACCTTATTGGCGCGTCTTCAGAGCGTGTCTTCTGCTGCTCCCGCCTGCTGTTTCAGTCTTGGCAGACCTGCCGTTGCAGGTTTCAGCGAAACCCTAGGTTAGGTTGCGCCGTGATTGCCAGAGCTCCGTAAAGCGTTTTCCAGTTTTGTCTTATCCCGCTCTATATGTCGTATTGAACATAATGTTAGGTGTGGGTCCAATGTGAAAATTTGATGAAAGATGGCCTTTTACATAGTATTTTGTCACACCTCCTGTACTTCCATGTGACATACCCCGAAGTGTTCGAAACATGACCATAATGCAGTGTACTCATTCCCATATGTAGCTCAGATCCTCCCTCAGACATTGATTGGAAAATGCCTTGAGCTTTGCCTGAAGGGAATAGCTCTTAAACCCTAATTTGAGAGTCATTGCTCTAATGAGACTGAAAACCGTGATGGTCACCTGTTGCATTATATTTGACCCGTGATGGCATCACTCTATTTAATTGTATACCCATGATGATCCCAAAAAGGTAATTTTCCCAAAGAGGATGAGAAGCTTCATAATCTAGAAGCTTCCAGAGCGCCGAGCTAGAGGTTGTTCGACGTAGATGAGGTCAAGTTATCCTAACTTGACCTCTTGGTCTTATCCCTATGAGCTACCTCCTTGAGATGAGGGCCTAATCCTATCTTTGGAGAGATCATAACTCCCTTTCCCAACCTATATATTCATCCTCTCCCATTCCCAAATGGTTGGTCTATGTCTATTTGCACCCTTATGCTAAGATTGTGCCTATATGCTACTCATTTGGCTTAGAGAAGGAGTGCTTGGAGAGCTTAGCTTGGACTTGGACATTCATTCAAGGAGAGCCTATCAACATCAAGGTTTGGTCGTATGCTTCCCCTTCTTTTCTATTAATATAAAACTGTTGATTCATTTTCCATTGATGTGTATGCTCATGTATCATCTATCTTAACATTCCTTGACTAGTTAAGTAGGTTTCTTTTGAATATGTTATTTGTATTTGCATGCTTTGTTGTGTCTTGATCTCTTGTGTAGGTGCATAAATGTTGTAAGCAACAGGAATAAGCCCGTGGCACAAGTGATTCAAGGTCTTCAACAAAGGAGATCGAGATAGCATCAGAATGAGGTAGGCCATCTTATTCGTTTCTCATTTCAATTGTAACTTAGGAAAGTGTCTAGTAGATTGTCACGTAGGTTGCTAGTCCCACTCATTGGGCTAAAGGGATCATCTCTGTCCATAGAGAGGATTTACCTAGACAACATGCCTGCATGTTTTGATGATTGATTGACAGGTGGATCCTGTGTGAAACATTATGAAACATAGTCCACAAGGTGATGAGGGTTGCAACCTTTAGTGAGGGGGTAGGATCTCCCTTCCAAAAGGAGTCGGTAAACAAGATTAGGGGGTTGTAGCTCCCTTCTAGTGCGTTCTGGAGAAAGAGTGGAGGTTGTAGCCTCTTGCAGGTGGGTGCCTACGTGCTGGTAGGAGTCTACACTAGTACAATATGTTATGAAGATTTTATTTATATAATAAGAAATAAGATATAGATGACCACAACAATGGTTTTCTCCCACATTGGGTTTCCACCTAAAATCTCGATGTTCTATGTGTGTTGCTTATGTGTTGTGATTTATCCATTCTTTACTGCATTCTGGATGATGAAAGAATTAATAATGCAATGGTTAAGTAAACTCACTGATGAAACATATGATAAATTAAGTAATTTGACATACATAGTTTGCATTCACCAGAGTCATGTGCACACACGGGTTACATGAAGAACAATATCGTACAAAATTCTGAATGTGAAATTGAAAGTTAAAGTGAATTAAAATTGCTGATTCACCCCCCCCTCAGTATTTTTCCTAACAATTTGTATTAGACCAGGTTTCTCATAAGAAGCTTGATCGCTTAAAGGGAGATTTAAAGGGACAATGGGAAAGAAGGAAAAGAAGACGACAACTCAAATGAATAAGTCAACTAAGGTAGGTTGTGCCAGTGAAAGCAATATATTAGATGTAGTGATAGATTTTATCAAATATTCAAATTCAGGAGCATCCCGTTTTCTATTGATCAAGAATGAAGAGGATAGTAACAAAGAATGATTAAGTATTGGTTCTTGTTCTAATAGTGGTCCATTTCCCTATTTATGTAATAATGATGATAATGAAGATGAAAATGAATCAACTGAAATTTCTCTCATGGGTAGAAGTGAATGTAATCATTCTAAAGAGAAAATAGATTAAAAAATGGACAATAAAGGTATGCTTATGCTTAATGATACTAAATAATAGGAATGGAATGAAAATATGAAGTCTAAGCTAATGAATCTTGGATATGATGTTTGGAATTTAGTATGTAATAGTTGTGCCAAAACTCCTCCATCATGTGAAGAATGGCAAAAGAATAATGATGCATTAAATGAAATCATTTGTAACATACCTGATTCATCATTAGGAAAGGTTATGCATTGTGAAATTGCAAAGGAAGTATGGGATAATCTACACGAAATCCATGAAGAAAAACAAAGGAAGATTGTTCATCAGGGGAACCAATAGGTAGTCTTATTTCTAAAGGAAATAATGATGTGTCAAAAGATGAGTATGATATGTCAAATGGAGTTACTGATTAAGAAGAATATATGTTAAAGAAAGCACTTAATCTTATAAGAAGACTTGTTTTTGCTTTGAAAAGGATTAATAATCTTAAGAATAAGTTGTAGGCATATGAGAAAAGGGATAATGATAAATTGGTAAGTACTACAAAAAAATCTAAACAATATTGTGAAGGACTTAAAGCTAAGATTGTCTCTCTAAGACCAGACCTTGAAAAGTCAAACAAACCAAATGAATAACTACTTCAAGTATTTGAAGAACAAGAGAATGGGCTGAAGGAAGATACTATTGAATTAAAATAGCAATTGAAAGAAAGAAGAAAGGTTGAAGAAGGAATGAGGAAGCAATATCTGGAAAAGAAAGAACAATGTTAAAGACTGGAGGTCGAGGTAAACATTCTAAATGGAAAATTAGAAGAAAATGATAAACACTTGAGATTTCAATATAGCACTGAGATTTTGGATAACATTCTCAGTAGTCAATGGTCACCCTCCATTAAATATGGTCTTGGTTTGCATGAAATTGTAAAATGAGAATCTAGCTCACAAGCTTGTGCAAGAAATTATGAGATTAACAAAGCGAACTCGGAAAAAGAATAAGGAAGTCAACCAAACCAACAATCAAAGAAATTTTTTTTTCAAAGGAAATCCTTTTCTCCTAATTATAGAAGTATCAATCAATTCTCTCCTCTAGACAATGGTATTGAATGCTTTATTTGTCATAACTTTGGACACTTTGTAGTCAATTGTAGAAGCATATTCACAGGATGATCATCAACTCCCAGGTACTCAGGTTTCTTTAAGGGATATTTTTTTCTTGCAACATGTTTGGTCACAAAGCTATTAATTGCAATAGGAGGAACATGAAACCAAAATATTATGTTTCCTCTACTCCCTTTTCTAGTGACGTTATAAGCAAGTTTGGGCATAAGGTCACAGATTACAGGTCAAGAATTTGGAATGGAAGCAAAATATGGGACAAGTTCCAAAATTTTTAACACATGTTTAAAAATTTGAAGCAAATTTGGAGGAGGAAGGAACATCAGTCAGAGACGTAGGTACTATTTCCCCTATTGCAGTCCATTGTTATTAAAATTATACTTATAACAGTGACTACATAAGTGAATGTGAGGTACATAACCTCATGGATGGCAGATGATGACCATCAGGTCCACAGGATCAACGATGTATGATATCAGGGGGAGCTATGCATGTGTACTTAGATAATGATTTGATATGTTGTTATTCATTTTATACTGATGTTGCATTAATGAATAGAATGTTAGTACAAATAGACATGACACGTTTCAGGGGGAGTTGTAGCTATAAAAATAAGCAGTTTATATTTTGTACGCGGCTCTTATGAAAGACAGACACATATATATGCGTTTTTTTGATCTAGACAATTGCGTGTGCTTCTATGTAATGAAAAAGAAGTGGCACAGATTCAGGGGGAGCTCCTCATGTGTTTTTATTATTTGATTATTGGCACACTGACATTGGTTTACTACAATCTATTAATAATGCTTATATGATGCTTAGGAATGATGTTGGTTCATTTTATATTGTTGAAAAATCTTATTCTATTGTCACTATTGATATGGTTCTTTGATGAAATTCTTGCTAGTGAGAAGGATATGATGTGATCAAAATTGACGGTGAAGAGTTGGCACAGGTTCAGGAGGAGCATATTTTATGCTTCTAATGGTTCATTGTTGGCATTATGGTTTCCTAAGCACTCCCTATTGCCTAATGTTGTCTATTATGACTTCATGGTTATTACTATTGTCATCCATCTTATTTTATTACTCACTGTTGAAAATATATGTGCTGCTGTCACTATCTCATGGATGCTTGGATTACATGTGGTGAAGTTATGGATGATGTCTATATGTCGCTTAAGTTGCATTTGGTAATGGTGTATTAAACCTTCCTAATACACTTGATAAGTAATTTATGCATGTTATGCTCATTGAAGATGTTGATTATGCTACTGATCAGTCCTATTCTACTTAATGGTTTGTGATACTGGAGGTACTCTTTGTTTGCACATATGTTTCATATATTATTTATGGTGATGTGGTTCAAGAGATTGATATTTCTACTTGAGGATTATGGCTATTCCTATATATGGAGAGAGTGTGCTGACCTCGATGACATGAGGTCAAGAGAAAGAGTTGTTGATAGAGCTCTATTGCATAATCTTACGCTACAGTTGCTTAGTGATGATTGGAAGCGTTGCATATTTGATCACGTATTGATGATATTGGAGAGACTGATGCCTACATTGTCTTATCTTACATGTTGAAGATGGGGATGTTCATGCTGTTTTCATTATGACATCTATATTGCTGCTATCAAATGATTATGTTGCAGATTCCTATATGGTGCATGGTGGTTGCTGATGACTATCATTGTCTTGCTACTCCATTGTTCTTGTTTATAGTTATAAATGTCATATATGTCTCTTGATGTAAAGGTCATGAAAATACCCATGTTGTAATCATTATAAAATTTAGTCATGTATGGGCTATTGGGATCAAGTCATGTTATATATGTAATCCAATTATTTTGGGACATTGATGTAAAATTTGAGTCCAATATGTAAACCGAATATGTTAAGTGACTGATGTAATAATGGGAGCATAGAGTCATTAGTGATAAGAAAGGTCATATTTGGTTGAGTCATACAACCTTCTAGTTTTTAGTGTATATCATTAAAAGGTCCAGCATATGCTCTGGGGGAGCATGATAAGTATGCATATATCATGATTCATATTGAATAGATCAGACTTACAACAATAAGCACTGCAAGGGAAGTACTTCATTCAACCCAATTCAACCCTTTACACTTGGTGTTAAAGGGGAACAAAAGACTTGGAGTTTGGATCGTGTTTGGAGAGAAGACTTGGTGTTTGACTTGATGTTTTGAGAGAAGACTTGGTTATTTTTAGGTGGTTTCCAAATACCAAAGTGGTTGCCATCAAGTCCTAAGGGGGAGATTGTTGGAATTATGGCTAATGTGTTGTACTTGATGGAAACCTACTTGAAAAAGATGTACTTGATGTCAACGCTGTGATAATATGATGATTGTGGAACTAATGCAAATATTAGGAATATTGGTACACAATATATGGACTGAGAAATTGTAGTTAAGGTACAGATGGATGAAAAATATAATGTTTGAAAATCATACGTGGTTCCTGTGAAGAAGGGTCGCGTACATACACAGGTCCTATGAGTAAAAGTCACGTACATAATCCAAACCATGTAAATCTTGATACCAAGGGTCATAACCATGGTAATTACTCATAGTAATTGAGGCGACAACACTTATTTGATCTCGTCAACAAATACTAACAACATTTCCAAAGGATTTACCTGAGGTATTGGCTAAGGAAAAAGTTATATATGGAGGTGGAGATCAATATGTCGCGTGTGTAAATAAAATGGTTTGTTCATGTGTGATATGATCTAGAACAAGTGTGCACTAAGAAGTAAGGAGAAGATTCAAATCTGAAAGATCTGAAGATATGTTGATATATATTCTTGATTGATTTTCTTGTTGTAAATGTTTATGTAGAAAACAATGATAGATCTCTGGTTATAGAAATGTTGTGATATGAATGAATTTTCAAAAGTCTATAGTTTTGACAGTGAAGGTTGCAGAATGTGAGGCTACGTTTACAATTAAAGGTATGTTTCAGTAATTTGTGATATGTACACAGGTTTGCTTCTAAATAGTCACATACATAAGAGAATCTGTTTCTGGTTAGTTGCGTATATATTTTGCGATATGTTTGTCAGTATATTGAAACCTGTACGTGGGTGTTGCACATGATAAGTGTGTATATATGTAGGTATTCTTAATAAAATTTTTGTATATATTCAGAGTTATATTTGGTCAGGGTTTGCAGTGCTGCTTGATGATGATAGTTGATGAGTTTTTTTGTATTTGCTATTGTTTGTCAATGATGTCTTTTTATGGATGGTTTATATCTGTAGTGGTTTTTTTTTGCATTGATTTGATTCGGTTATAATGTTTGTTTGAGATTCAATTCAATAATTGGTTTGCTTCAGTGTTCAGTGGGATGATGTTACAGTGATTCAGTTGGTTCAGTGATTGTATTTTAGATTTAGTATTCAATTTAGTATTGAGAATAATGTTGGGTGCAGGGAAAATTTTAAGGATGGAAATTTATCTTAAAGTTTAGAAACCTTGGTGAATCCCACTAGTCCATAATATGAAATCTATAAAATGTTTGGAGATATTTTTGTGAAAATATTCAAATTTATAATATCTTTATATAGTCTATATATAATTTTTTGGGGATTTTTAAGGTAAATAATTTCATTCTATAAAATTTGGGCGAATCATTTTTACAAAAAAATGGAAATTAGCAAATCATTTTTTTGGAAAAATTATAGAAAATTAGCCCATGGGCGAATATTAGCCCCTAAAATTTTCCCTAGTTGGGTGTGGGTCCAGTGTGAAAATTTGATGAAAGGTGGCCTGCATGTTTTTCTGACTTCTTTATAGGTGGATATAGTGTGAAAAATTCTGAAATGTGGTCCACAAGGTGTTGAGGGTTGCTACCTTCAGTGAGGGGGTAGGAGCTCCTTTCTCGAAGGAGTTGGTAAACATGATTAGGGGGTTGTAGCTCCCTTCCTGTGGGTGTTGGAGAATGGGTGGAGGTTGTAGACTCCTGTAGTGGGTGCCTGTGTGCTAGTAAGATTTTGCACTAGTACAAGATGTAATGAATATTTTCTGTATATAATAAGAAAGAAGAGAAAGACAAAGACAACAATGGTTTTTTCCCACATTGAGTTTCCACCTAAAATCCTGGTGTTCTATGTGTGTTTCTTATATGTTGTGATTTATCTATTATTTACTGCATTCTGGATGGTTAATGAGTTAATAATGCAATGGTTAAGTTAACTCATTGATGAAAGATATGATAAATTAAGTAATCTGGATATATGCGGTTTTCATTCACTAAAGTCACATACACACGTGGGTTACATGAAGAATAATAGCGTATATAATTATGAATGTGAAATTGCAAGTTAAAGTGAATTAGAAATATTGATTCACCCCACCCCCCCAGTATTTCTCCTAACAATTGGTATCAAAGCGGGTCCCTCAGAAGAAGCTTAATTGCTCAATGGGAGATCTAAAGGGACAATGGGAAAGAAGGAAAAGAAGAAGGAAACTCAAATGAATAAGTCACTTAGGAAAATTATGCCACTGAAAGAAATACATTAGATGTAGTGATATATTTTAGAAAATATTCAGATTCAGGAGCACCCCATTTTCTGTTGATCAAGAATGAAGAGGATAGTAACAAAGAATTATCAAGTATTGGTTCTTCTTCTAATAGTGGTCCATTTCTATGTTTATGTAATAATGATGATAATGAAGATGGATATGAATCAACTGAAATTTCTCTCATGGGTAGAAGTGAAAGTAATCATTCTAAAGAGAAAACTGATTAAAAAATGGATAATAAAGGTATGCTTATGCTTAATGATACTAAATATTAGGAATGGAATGAAAAGATGAAGTCTAAGCTAATGAATCTTGGATATGATGTTTGTAATTTAGTATGTAATAGTTTCACCGAAACTCCTCCATCAGGTGAAGAATTGCGAAAGAATAATGATGCATTAAATGAAATCATTTGTAACATACCTGATTCATTATTAGGAAAGGTTATGCATTGTGAAATTGCAAAGGAAGTACGGGATAATCTACAGGAAATCCATGAAGAAAAAAAAAGGAAGATATTTGATCAGGAGAACCAACAGGTAATCTTATTTCTAAAGGAAATAATGATGTGTCGAAATATGAGTATGATATGTCAGATGGAGTTACTGATTAAGACGAATATAGGTTAAAGAAAGCACTTAATATTACAAGAAGACTTGTTTTTGCTTTGAAAAGAATTAATAATCTTAAGAATAAGTTGTAGGCATATGAGAAAAGGGATAATGATAAATTGGTAAATACTACAACAGAATCTAAACAATATTGTGAAGGACTTAAAGCTGAGATCGTCTCTCTAAGATCAGATCTTGAAAAGTCAAATAAACCAAATGAATATATACGTCAAGTATTTGAAGAACAAGAGAATGGGCTAAAGGAAGATATCATTGAATTAAAATAGAAATCATAAAGAAAGAAGAAAGGTTGAAGAAGGAATGAGGAAGAAATATCTAGAAAATAAAGAACAATGTTAAAGACCAGAGGTTGAGGTAAACATTCTAAATGGTAAATTAGAAGAAAAGGATAAAAGCTTGAGATTTCAAGATAATACTAATATTTTGGATAACATTCTGAGTAGTCAATGGTTACCCTCCATTAAATATGGTCTTGGTTTTCATGAAACTGTAAAAGGAGAATCTAGCTCACAAGCTTGTGCAAGAAATTCTGAGATTAACAAAGCAAACTCTGAAAAAGAAAAGGAAGTCAACCAAACCAACAATCAAAGAAAGAAAAGTTTCAAAGGAAATCCTTTGCTGCTAATTATAGAAGTATCAATCAATTCTCTCCTCTAGACAATGGTATTGAATGCTTTATTTGTCATAACTTTGGACACTTTGTAGCCAATTGCAAAAGCATATTCACAGGAAGATCATCAACTACCAAGTACTCAATTTTCTTTAAGAGATGTTTTTTTTCTTAAAACATGTTTGGTCACAAAGCTATTAATTGCAATAGGAGGAACATGAAACCGAAATATTATGTTTCATCTACTCCATTTTCTAGTCATGTAAGATGTTATACTTGTAACAAGTTTGGGCATAAGGTCACAGATTGCAGGTCAAGAATTTGGAATGGAAGCAAAATATGGGACGAGTTCCACAAATTTGAACACATGTTTATAAATTTGAAGCAAATTTGGAGGAAGAAGGAACATGAGTAAGAGACGTAGGGTAGATTTCCCCTATTTCAGTCCATTGTTCTTAAAATTATACTTCTAATAGTGACTATAGAAGTGAATGTGAGGTACATAACCTCATGGATTGCAAATGATGACCATCAGGTCTAGAGGATCAATGGTGTATGATATCAGGGGGAGATATGCATGTCTACTTAGATAATGATTTCATATGTTGTTATTCATTTTATACTGATGTTGCACCGATGAATAAAATGTTAGCAAGAATATACATGACATGTTTCAGGGGGAGTTGTAGCTATAAAATTAAGCAATTTATATTTTCTACACGGCTCTTATGAAAGACAGTTGCGTGTATATGTGGTTTTGATCTAGACAATTGCTTATGCTTCTATGTAATGAAAAAGATGTGGCACAGATTCAGGGGGAGCTCCTCATGTGTTTTTATTAGTTGATTATTGGCATACTGACATTGGTTTACTACAATATGTTAATAATGCATATATGATGCTTAGGAATGATATTGGTTCATTTTAAATTGTTGCAAAATCTTATTCTATTGCCACTATTGATATGGTTCTTTGATGCAATTATTGCTGGTGAGAAGGATATGATGTGATCAAAATTGATGGTGAATGTTTGACACAGTTTCAAGAGGAGAATCTTCTATGCTTCTAATGGTTCATTGTTGGCATTATGGTTTCCTAAGCACTCCCTATTGCATAGTGTTGTCTATGATGACTCCATGGTTTTTTTTTTTTCTCAATCTGTCTAATTCTATTATTATACAAAAAGGAACAAAAAGTTACAGCAAGGCCATAGCCTTGAAAATCTTGCCAAGAGGTTGGAAATTTGCACAAATGTTCATATTCTCAGTTCTCAGTAGACCTCCATCTGTGATTTGGCTTCTTATAAGACCTGAAACATTGCTGAACATAGACAATATAACACCTGAAACATTGCTGAACATAGACAATATAACACGATGCATAAACGACACAAAGACATGCAGAGACCTGACACTAGCATAATTCAAGATACAAAACAGAGTAGTGTTCCTACTTTTGAAGCTGCCGAGAGCGGAAAACCAGACAAGGTCAATCATCATCAGTGGTATAGGGTTCCTCAACGACCCTGCATCCAAATTGTAATGAGTCATCCGAGTCGGAGTGAAGAACCACCGAGCCTGTTGGTTCTCTCTGAGCTGGCTCGCTTGGACCTGCAGAGACAACCTGATTCGCCATCGAGGAGCTTCCTATTGCTGGACGTTGACTGTCTATTGGAGTCGCCCTCCTCTGATCTACCGGTATTTCAGGATGTGCTTCTCCCTGGCCTCTGAGATCTTCGCATTTTTCAATAGTGACGGAGACGATAAAGGTGGAATTAGCAAGAGTACAGGGGATGCGATAGCGAACCGTGGGGTGGGCCGCATGCTCACAATCATCCCTCCTACCACGCCCGCGACCTCTGCCTCTACCAGATCTGGTGACAGGGGGATTGCTTCGCCCAGGTTCCAACACATCCGTGGAAGAGTGTGTAGGAGGGGTTGACCGCTGAGATATGGCATGTCCCCAGGAGCCACCTCGCCTGCTTAACATCCTGAGCCATTCTTGTGGCATTGCAAGGTGCAGAGGTTTATCGAATGAGCAGAAACACGGAGGGTAGTAACCAAATTCAGATTGAAACCAAACTCCCACTAAGTTGCAGGCCCCTGGAACCCGAGCTCGGCGTTTGAATAACGCTCTTGAACCTGGAAAGGGGTCGGACTCAGACATGCTAATGGAGTAGCTCAGAGTGACACAGACCACAGTGATCCATAATGCTTCAGAAATGAGCGATGGAGCCGCGGGAATGTAGCGTATATGGTGCGCCATTGCATAGTTCACCATGAAGCAGGTGGAAGAGTTAAGATCCTGCATTAATAACCTTGTGTGAGACCAGCTCGCTCGTCCTGCGCAGTACCCCGTGGCATGCTTGGGTGGACACCTGCCCATGTGACACACCACCTTCCTGCCCTTTATGCTTTCAAACACCTGCATCCGGGAGATGACTTCATGGTTATTACTGTTTTCATCCGTCTTATTTTATTACTCACTATCGAAAATATATGTGCTGCTGTCACTATCTCATGGATGCTTGGATTACATGTGGTGAAGTTATGGATGATGTCTATATGTTGCCTAAGTTGCATTTGGTAATGGTGTATTAAGCCTTCCTAATACACTTGAAAAGGAATTTCTGCATGTTATGCTCACTGAAGATGTTGATTATGCTACTGATCAATTCTATTCTACTTAATGGTTTGTGATATTGGAGATACTCTTTGTTTGTACATATGTTGCATATGCTATCTATGGTGATGTGGTTCAAGAGATTGATATTTCTACTTGAGGATTATGTCTCTTCCTATATATGGAGAGAGTGCGCTGACCTTGATGACATGAGGTCAAGAGAATGAGTTGCTGACAGAGCTATATTGCATAAGCTTATGCTACAATTGCTCAGTGATGCTTGGAAGCCTTGCATATTTGATCACATATTGATGCTATTGGAGGGATTGATGCCTACACTCTTTTATCTTACATGTTGATGATGAGGATGTTCATGTTGTTGTCATTATGACATCTATGTTGTTGCTATCAAATGATTATGTTGGAGATTCCTATATGATGCATGGTGGTTGCTGATGACTATCATTGTCTTGCTACTCCATTGTTCTTGTTTATAGTTATAAATGTCATATATGTATCTTGATGTAAAGGTCATGAAAAGAACCATGTTGTAATCATTATAAAATTTAGTCATGTATGGGCTATTGGGATCAAGTCATGTTATATATGTAATCCCATTATTTTGGGACATTGATGTAAAATTTGAGTCCAATATGTAAACCCAATATGTTGAGTCCCTGATGTAATATTGGGAGCATAGAGTCATTAGCGATAAGAAAGGTCATATTTGGTTGAGTCATACAACCTTCTATTTTTTAGTGTATGTCATTAAAAGGTCCAACATATGATATAGGGAGCATGATCAGTATGCATATTTCATGATTCATATTCAACAGATAAGACTTATAGCAATAAGCACTGCAAGGGAAGTACTTCATTCAACCTGATTCAACCGGCTTTACACTTAATGTCAAAGGGGGACAAAAGACTTGGAGTTTGGAGAGAAGACTTGGTTTTTTACTTGATGTTTTGAGAGGATACTTGGTTATTTTTAGGTGGTTTCCAAATACCAAAGTGGTTTGCATCAAGTCCAAAGGGGGAGATTGTTGGCATTATGGCTAATGTGTTGTCCTTGATGGCAACCTACTTGACAAAGATGTACTTGATGACAATACAATGATAATATGATGATTATGTAACTAATGCAGATATTAGGATTATTGGTACACAATATATGTGTTAGAGTCAGTATTTGCATACTGCCATTAGTGATCAAAATTCCTCTTTTATATCATATTAGTGTCCCATGTTGAAATTTTTATCATTCCACCTAGGTCATCATGTAAAAATTTACTCGCTGATGGTAGCCCAAGTTAAAGCCCCATCCCCTCTCAAAAATCAAAATTTGCTGGCCCACCTTCATGTGTCTTGCTGAGCATACATTGACTATAAAAGCTCATTTCATCATGTTTTGTGTCAGTCAAGTCCACCTGAAGTCCAGTCATTCAAGGTCCCATTAGGTCACTAGGTTTTATTTTCCAAGGTCCAATAAAACACCATTTCACTGCATAAGGCTAGCAAAGTATGAGAGTGAAGAAAATAATATCCCCTTTCAGTAAATAAGGGTTTATAAGCATGTAACCATGGTTGCTAAAGTTCCAAATTTGATTTTAAGCAAGAAATTCATTCCAGTTTGTAATTTTATTTCAAAAAGAGATTTGTAATAATTTTTATTTATTTATGTAATTTTATGTTTATCATATGTAATAAGTCACTATTCTTAGCTGTTTACTCAAACTCCATTGCCAATATCATCCAAACAAAAGTCAAAAGTGAAGATTGCCAAAGCTTCAGCATCATCCACCTGTAAAGAAAAAGTCAGAATTTTTTTTAGCAAAAGAGGTCAAAAAGGGATCAAATGAAACATTAGAAAGTGGGTTTGAAAAGCAAAAGATAAAATTCACTCACCTATAAAGGACTTCTTGGCTTCAAACTTAGCTTCATTTTCTTCCTAGCACTCATTGAGCAAACCCCAAGAGATCCTTTTCACAGTTCTGGGCGAAATTAGTAGAAACAGGGCAGGCGCTGCGCATTTCCTTCTAGCACTGCGCGTTCTCTTCTCGCGCTACGTGTTTACTTGGCGCTGCATGTTTCCTTAAGGCACTGTGCGTTCCCTTAAGGCGCTGCACATTTACTTGAGGCGTTATGCACTCTTCATTGGCACTACGTGTTTGTCCAACAACGCTCCAATCACCTCCTCAGCTCCTCCAAAATGCTTTCAACCTCAATGTAAGTAAGTAGCAGCTAAGGGACGTGCTTTTCCCCCTTCTCAAGTTAATTCCTAAGTGTTTGAAAGGTTTTATTGAAGATTTAGCTTAATTGTTACATCTAAACCCTATGTTTCCCCCAAAAACTACCTTCCACTGTTATTCCCTTTTGCACACTTCCCTCCACCCTCCTTCCCTTTCCATAAATATTTATATCCCAGATACCCTCTAACCCTTTGTCCCAAAACCCTAAGTCCTAGGTGATACAACACTACCTAGGCTCCCAAACCCCTATATTGCAAACAAATTTCCCCATCCCCAAACTATCATACTACTACCCTATACCCCTCTCCAATACACATATCCCTTCACCCATCATCTTCATATTTACCCTTCCCCATTTACTATTCCCTAAAAAACTACATTCCCCCTACTTTACACCTCCCTAGGGTTTGATACTAAACACCATGGTAGAGGAGGAATACAAACCACATAGTGAGGAAGAGGAAACAGATAGAGAAGAAAAATAGGGAATAGAGGAGGCCACACAAAGGAGGCCAGATACACAGGTTTGAGCCCACAGATCTCAGGGAACTCTTAGCATCCCATATGACTGTGACATCCTTCAAATGGCTAGGCTGTTATGATTTCTGTGAGCAAGTGCAGGCAGTACAACATCATCCTGAGTTGACTAGGCTGTTCATTTCTAAACTCCAAGACAACTAGGTCACTCTAGCAGGCATAACTTTCACTTTATCTACTGCCAATATATCAACTACCACTCGGAATTCTAGATGTTGGGGAAAAATGGTTTAAACAAGGTGATTTGGAGAGGCATTATTATGAGCCTTACATGAAACCAAGGTATAGAAATGAAATAAGGGGCTATTTTCCTTTTTCACACCTCCTTGGTAGATATGCCCCAATGATGAAGATTATTATGAAATATTTCTCATGTGAAGGTAGATTTTCCAAGGTCTATTCTTATCATATCCAGCTTTTAATGCATTTCACTAGGGTAAATATTCTCAATAGACCCTATTATCTTTTCCAGAGTGTTGAGAAGATGGCCTACATTACCCAAAAGAGGGAGTTCAAAGATAAAATGAAGAGCCTATTTCATCATTCCCTCATTAATATCATAGTCCTTTACCATCTCAAGGAACTCAACATTGCATGGAGTACCTTCATAGCTAATCCCATATTCACTCATGCATCTACTCAAAATATTCAAAGCATCCCTTCATCATCTCATCCATCCACCTCCATTCCTCCATCTCAGCCCATACATCATTCATCCTCATCTGATGAGTTAGCCACACCATCACCTCCATCATCACCATTTCATGAGCCTATTCAGTCACCTAGTAGAGATGAAGGCAAAGAGCAAGAGCACATTGAACATGGTGAGATCAGCAAGCCTAAAAGGGTTGGTTTGGGTACCTTGACACATACCTATCAGAGAGGGCATAGGCAAGTGTTTTCCCCACAGATTGTGGGAGGGGCCTTGCCTTCTTCATCAACAAAGCAGGTACAGAAGGGCAAGGAAAAAGTGACAGAGGTAGAGATCCAGCAGCAGGAGGAGGACCTCCATGAGACAGAGCAAGATTTTCACTTAGTTGACCTAAGTGAAAATGATGACAGTGAGAGCACAACCATTGCCCTCAAAGAGAAAGAAGCACTCATAGGGGAACTCCAGGTCAATTTGCAGAGGGAAAAATATATCATCACATACTATGAGCAGGAAAACAAGCAGTTAGAGACCAAACATGAGCTCATGGAGATTCAGCTCATCAAGGCAAAGAGGGAGGCTGAAAAGGCTAAAGCCTTACTTGATGAAGCATATGGAGAATATAGTGATCAGCTGGAGGAACAGGTGCCAAGAAAAACACCAAGGACTAGAGGCCTAAAGAGAGCTTTGGAGCTAGAAAAACAAAAGGAGGTTGAACTAGCTAATGAGCTCACCCTAAATGATCAATTTGACAAAATGGTAAATGAGAACGAGGAGCATTGGCTTGAGAGGGTGAACACCCTTCTTGAAAGCCTCTTCGACAAGGCCAAAAGAGACACTGACATTCTGTTATCACTTAGAAGTCTTCCCTAGAAGTTATCAAAGAAGGAATAATCTGAGGTAACCACAAACCTAATCATTTAGACTCGGGTTCTAGCCAACCTAAGTCCAAAGAGGGCTCTCTCTTTATAATTTAACTTTGTTTTGGGTAGTATTTCAGGCTAGTTCTTAATGCTCATGGTGTTTTGGTTTTGATTGGGTGGTGGACGTAAGGGAAAAAATGGGCAGAGAAAATATTCAGGCCATTGGGCTATGGAGTCAATCAAAGAGTGGCTTAACTAGATCATATCAATTACTAAAGGAAGAGTTCACAGGGCAGGATAGCATAGCAAAAAGAAAATTTGCAAGTTTAAATGGATGAGGTAGTCCTAACCAGGGTAAAAGGGCAATGAAGAGTCCTTAAACTAGGATCAAGATGAAGAAACGAAGGAGATTAGTAGCAAAGGGCAACTTAGAATCCTTTACTATGGACCTTGGGGGGGAAACTACAAAAGTAAGGGAGCAATTAAGAATTCCCAGACTAAGATAGTTTAGCAAAAAACAAAGAGAAAGTAAACAGTCAAAACAGAGAACATTTAAGCTAATTCTGAGATATCATTCCTTGTTTACTATTCAGATTTCATAGAGAAAATATGTGAATATTTATAACATGATGAGAAAACAATAATTAAACATGAAGAGATAATACTTATTTGGTTCCAACTGTGCACAAGAATCCAGTGAAATGTCTTTAGCTTTATTTCATGACCCAGCAAAACCAGTCCAGTCTTGAATACAATAGCTCCTTAGATTGATATAAAATGTCTATAAAAGTGTATTTTAATCCACCCTAATTACTTCAAATTGTGAAGTATTTATACAAAAAATGTTATAAAATATCTCATAACAATATGAGAATTATTCTAGGAAACCGAAAATATCTTCAAGCATGAAGATAGAGACAGATGGAGAACTGTCTTCTTGCTGTCCCTTTTATTGTGACTGTGCTGGATATTGTAATTCAGATTTGTCTCTTTTAGTTGCTTGATACTTATGTGCTGGAATCACTTTATGTCTTCAATCTACTGATACTCTTTACCTACTACACTTTGACTCTGTTTTACCTGTTTTACTTGGCTGCCATATAGATTTACTGCAGTAACTTTATAGTAAATTTGTCAATTTCATCCACCATTCACCTTCAGGTAATTTCATCCTTATCATTTTTCTATATATCTTGTCAGCTTCGGTATACTTGGAAAAATCTGGCCTGTTGACGAACAAGTGCTTTACCTCATGCTCTAGGAAAAATGGATTTTCCAGATTATCATATAATACCTTTCCTGTGGGCAGAGCTTTTATCCCTGAAGTACTAGCTTGGTTGCTGACCAACTTATTTAGTCTTTCAACATAATCATCTTGGGTCATAAGCTTGTCATGTATTACCATAGGACTGGGGAGTCCTTTTTCCCTTAAAATACTAAACTTTGTCATAAATCTATCAATATCAGCTTGGAAGCTTTGGAATTTTTTATCAAGACTGAGCATAAGGCTCCTTTTGGTAAGAATCGTCTTGATTTATATGATGGTCCCTGTTCTATCTTCTATGCCCAGTTCATCCAGCTGATACCTGTTCCTGCTATTCATGAATGCTATCAATTGGTTAGCCTCTTCAGGCTTGTCTCCTAACTCTTCCATTGTCTTGTGAATTGCTTCTGTGGCCACTTTTACCAGTTCAGTTTGCTCAAAAATTACTTGAATAGATGGCCAAACATCATTGACAAAGTCAATGATGTTGGCCCAAAGCATTTCCTTTATATCTCCTAGTGGCTGTTGCAATGTCAAGTCCCTTTCAAGAACTTTTATCCTTTCTCCCATTCTTTGATTATTCTGAGCTTCTTCCTTCTGTTGTATTTGTGCAAGTTTGCAATCAGTTTCCACACTTGACACTTTTTCTCTCAGATTTTTGAGCTCAGTAGCCTGGATGGTCATTTCCTCCATGGCTTTTACCAATTCAGCTGTCTTTTCTGTGGATGTACCTATGCATGTAGATGTACCTGTGACTAGCAGAGATGTAGCTAGTGGAACTTTTGGTAGCTAAGGAAGCAACCAATGTGGAGGGTACTATTATAGAGACTGTAGGAATTATACTCTGTGGAGTGGTGGCCAACTCACTTTGTTTAGATTGTATCATGTTATCTAGCTCTTTCTCTGTTTCTTTTAGTTGATCATTCAGCTTAAGGACTAAGTCCATAAGTTCTTCCTCCTTCTGAGTTTCCAATACTTCAGTTGTTTGTGGATGATGTAGAGGAGGAATTTTGAGCTGCTTTTTCAATGCAACTATGTCATCATTTTTCTTTTTGATTAGATTTTTTGCAGCCTTTACATCCTTGGGATCATGCCCCAGCTCTATGATCAAGTCCTTTGAGGACTTTATCCTGGTATCCTTGGCCTGTGAGGAGGCCTTCTCTAATTGGAATTGCCTTGATATATTATTCAATGAATTTTGGAGTTGATGTGCTGTAATGGCCTTACTGGTCAAGGTGGAATAGACCATTTCCCCGGTCTATTTGTGTAATTCTATTTGGTCGATAGGATGTATATCCTTCGCTAACACCTCAAAGTCTGTCTTCAAATAATTTTCTATTGACCTGGGTTGATGTGTGCTAGGCTTCATGAAAGTCATCTGCATCTTGCCTTCTTTTACATCAAAGGATGACATTAGCCTTGTTTGATTAGTAGGAGCCATTTTGAGGTAATGTGCATAGCTTTGGGCCTTCAATATTTCATTTCTGGCCTTTATTTCTTTGTATTTATCTCTAATGTCTTGGTTATGACTAGTTGGAGCCCTGAATGAGCATACTTCCATGCTCTGTTGTCTCTCTAGCATTTGAGCCCGTGAAGTGGAAGGTTCTTGTGTACCTCCAGAGGGAGTGATCGGCCTGCTTTTTTCTCTTTCTGTACCTGTAGTTCCAGCTGTTTCCTCTGTGAACTCTTGTTTTGAAAAAGGTTTAACCTTTGCCTCTTGATATAAGTCTGTGTAAGAGGTCTGCTAGGAGTGGCCTCCTCTCTATCTCTTTTGGGATTCTTCTCCTCATTTAGAGGAGTCTGTACAATAGGAGGATTACTCATGATGTGTTCTGGTTGAGCCAGCTCTTCTGATATGTCAGGTTGCTCTGATTCTTCTTGTTCTTGAGGTCCTTCTTTTGCTGGTTGCTCACTGTGTTCCTATGTTTCCCTTTGGGATTGGGATTCTCCTGGCACCTGTACAAAGGAATATTCATCAAGTCTTCTTTCAAGATCAATCAATACATTATTGATAACAACTTCTGTGCTATCTCGATCTACTAAAGTGTTCTCTACCCATTCTAGTTGATTGGCATACTGTTCGATTTTAGGAATTCTGTGGTGGACATAGGGAGATAATTTGTTGTTTTGTCTTCTATTGCAGATGAAATCTAAAGGGTCATATCTCCATATGAAACTTTGTTTTAGTTTCAGCCTTTGAAGGATTTCTCCTGCTTCCTTTCCTGCTTCCCTACTGTTGCATATAAAGGGGCCAAGATGGTATTTTATTTTGAGTTGAGCTTTCTTCTTGGCCTTCACAAAATGCACCTCATATGAATTAATCATTTTCCTGTAGTACTCCAGAGCAAACAATCTCATGGGAAGGTACCTTGGCAATTTGTAGGGTGCTAATTCACAACCATATATTCTGATTTCAGTGTGATTTTGGTACAAGTACCAATCTCCCACTCTATATTGTTTGGACAACTGTATGACCCTCTTGATATCTGCACTAATTTTGGGGGGAGGAATTCCTAACAACATAGTTGCCACTGGGTGCATGAAGAGATCTATGGAATCTGTATAAGTATATGGAGATTCATATTGGTGGATTAATGAAGTCCAGAAGACTACTGATCTAGGGTTGCCTCTGGTATCAAGCTTTTGTAGTGTGAATGGGAATTTATCAACTTTATAGTACATGAAAAGATGTATAAAACTGATGAATATTTGAATACTATTTCATTGTCCATCCTCATGAATTGATCATGCATCTTATCTACAATGAACTTAGCATAGTCAAACATGATGGCAGGGGGCTGTCTAGGAGTGTAAATGGACATGAAGGCTATAATAATCTCATCAACAAATTCACTTGTAGTCTGGCCTAACACACTGGATATCATTTCTATGATGTCTCGGCCAAGATCAGAGAATATGGTCCACATGTATGGGGGAGGGTCCTTTGGAATGTATTGTTCTTCCCTAATGAAGGTCTAGAATAACTGAGCAAGTTTGATGGAGGTGAGTGTAGGGAATCTGTTAAGCAGGTCTCCAACAGAAAGGGGGGTCAGGTTTTGGCTTGGTTGCAACTGCAGCATTTCATTTATGGATTCAGCAGTGATGGTAAATAATACAGTATGGTCAGGAGTCATCACTGCTCTTTGGCTGGGACTATAGTTCATATGGCAATAGTGGACAATCTCAGGGAAGATATGAACTCTAGGGAATTGGTACTTGGGTAAACCTGATTCCCAAAGACCTATTTTGTCTGCGTGGTTCAAGTACTAGTCTCTATACCTGTAGTATAGCTTCAGTGGGGATTCTTGGACAGAGGTATCTTTAATTTGAAAGTCTTTATCTGCCGAAGGGAGATGGTCTAAGTCCCTATGGGGAGTAGAAATTGGTAAGACATTCAATGCAATTGGAGCAGCCATCCTTGGTTCTTGTGGATTCAAAGACAAGGGCGAAATGTTTTCAGTCAAATCGGGGGAAAATTGGTTGAATTTAGAATGGTTTGGAGCTACTGGGAAATTGTTTTACTTAATTACTTAATAGCTTAAAGCAATTGAGTAAAGGTTTGGGAATTAAACAAGGGTTTTCAGTGATTTTAGGTAAATACCTGGTTTCGGCTCTGAACGGATTGATGGGCCACTGTGCACGGTTTGCAGGAAGCGTACGTGACTGAAGGGTGGTATGGAGTTTCAACAGCTTCAGTAGGTTGGCAGTTGGATGTGGGTTGACGATTGCATGTACTCTGGTGCTTTCATGGAGGTCTAAGCAGTGTTTTTCACGATAAAACTAAAAACAATGAGTTTTTTTAGTTTTATTTGCAAAGTCAACTGTTTTGGCGGGTACACGGAGAAAAGTACGATTGGATTTAAGTGGGGGATAAGATGTTTTGTCGTCTATTAGGAGGCGATAAGTGGGTTTATTTCGCACAACTTTTGGGTTGGAGTGGTTTCGGGGGGAGGCCACCCAATGCCATTCATCGGGCGCCACGTAGCAGCGGGGTGAATAGTGAAACCACCCATATCAGGCAGGAAAAGTTTGTCCTTCGGAGGCTGCTCGATATGAGCGTCGACTGTCGGATCAAATGGGACCTAATCGTATAGTGATTAGGGTGGGGATTTGACATGAAGCTTAATGGAGTGGCCCAACGGGGGTTCATTGGGGAAAAGGGGTTTATTAGGGAAAATGAGTAATTATGGAGGGGGTGAATGCTTATGAGGGGACTTTTAGTACTTAGGACCTATAAGTTATCGGGCTGAGGGTCCGGTCCCTCCAGAAGTCAGAGAAATGCTCTGAGTCCCTTTAACTTAAGATTTTAGGTACTTTAAGACTTTTCTTGGAAATTAGTTAAGTGAAAAATGTAATGAATGAGGGAGGTTAATCAATTGACTTTGTGTACTTTGATAAATGCTCAATTTTCATCCATACTTTAGAAATTTGATGATGAAGGTAAATGATATGATCTTATCTACTCAATCATCACAATTCTGCAACCATTCAACTACTTACCCATCTACTCATCCTACCATTTTTCCTTCTCTTTATTAGGGTGCACTTAAGCTGGCAAACCCTTATCAAAACATTTTTTTTTCTTTTACAAAAGTAAGCTATCTAAGTCTAACCTTATTACATCCAAGAGCTCAGATTAAACAGTTGATCTCCTTTTATTTACTCTATCTATCTACTTATCTGCCAAGATTAAACAGTTTGGTCAGATTTTATTCTCTATCTATAAACATGAAATTCAAAACATGGAATAACCAAGATTAAATTGTTTGATTACCATGGATTGTGGCATGAATAACAAGTTGCACACAATCATTATTATGCAGAAAAGTAAATGGTAGTGGCATTTTGACTTGCACACTTTCATGGTCTTTTTCTTTCTTGGGGTTCATTTTTTCATCTTTTTTGACCTTTTTTTATTCTTTTTGTCCTTTGATTTTTCTTTTAGGACATACCCTCTTTACATTTTTTATTTTTTATTTTGATTTTTTGAATATGAAAAACATTTGTAGGAAGCAAAGGTATGTAAGTATTAAAGATTTGACCTCATCTATTAAAAAATTATGACTTCCTATTGGTATAGGAATGTAACAGTGGCTCCACTTGGGGATGGCATTTCCTTGTGAAATGTCAAGAACTAGTAGATCAATGGCCTTCTGAATTATTGTGATTTTACTCTGTGAATTTCCCCTTTTACTTTGCTACTTTTATTGATATTTATGATAGTGAAACTTTTGAAGCTTAGGGCCTTCTCTTCGGGCTTCAACTCCAAAATTACCATCCACTCAACACTAAACTTTGTGAAGAATAAAATATGTACAAGTGATTAGTGAAATTAGTGACTAGGATCTATATAGTGCTTAAGCACTCGACCATTAACTGGTCCTCCTTCTACTTTTGCACCATCCAATTCTTTGAGGAAAAAGGCATTATTACCTCTGAAAGAATGAATGATGTAAGGGTGTTTCCATAGGAAGTCGAACTTTTGATGTTTACCTTTATCCTCCCTTCTTGAGTCCCATTTCAAAACTTTATCTCCTAGATAGAAATCTTCTGCCTTGGTTCTTTTGTCAAAAGATTTCTTGATTCTCTCCTGCACAACTTGGGATCTGATATACACTTCTTCCCTGGTCTGCTATAAGTGAATTGTTTGGTTGATCCTCCTTTGAATATCATTTGGCTCAATCTATGCTTCTTGGAGCAATTTCATCACTGGTGTTCCCAAGGAAGATGGGAAAACAACCTCCATTCCATAGACTAGCTGATAGGGACTGGTACCAATGGATTTCTTTGTGGTCAACCTATCTTCCCACAAGGCATTTACTAGCTTCTTGTTCTAGGTTTTCTTGTTGTCTTCTAACAATTTTTTGATGATATTCACTAAGCTTTTGTTGGAAGACTCTGATAGTCCATTTCCTTACGGATAGTAGGCTATGGAGTGACCCAGGGTTATATGATATTTGTTGCATAAATCAATCATCCTCTTTGATTTAAAAGCTGCTGCATTGTCTGTGATGATTTTGGTTGGGCAACTGAATCTGGACAGAATGTTGGCCTCAAGGAAAGCTATTATGACAGTATCGGTAGCTTTTCTTGAGGGTATGGCTTCTATCCATTTTGTAAAATAATTTGTGGCAATGAAGATCCATCTATGTTGGGCAGAGGAGGGGGGATGAATTTCACCAATGAAGTCAAGACCCCATTGTTGAAATGGTGCTTGTTACACTAAAATTTGTCACCATGACTATTTGCAGTTAGTATGGCTCCATCAACTGTCATACTATCCTCCTTGGCAAGTCTCATACCTCTGCTCTCCATGTCAAACTCCAAGAAAGAGAGAAAGTCTTTAAAAATCTATATATCTCTGGGTACGCAGTTTCTCTTAGCTTTACCTGTGTGTACGCACCCCAAGTTCACAATACCTGCGTACTTGTACGTTTTGTCTGTAAAGGGAAGGGTGTGTACTCCTGTAAAGGTCAAAAGTCGCAAGTTTCACTCCAAAAAGTTACTTGTGGTAATTTCTAGAGCATTCTAGAAGCTTGTTTGACGTGTATGGAGCGCCTCCAGATGGTTCATGTATCCCTATCAAAGAGGAACTTATCCCATCAAGAGGGGAGCTATCCCATCCAAAGAGGGGCTTATCCCATTGATGGTGGACCTGAATAACTTCCTCTAGAGCACTATAAATATAGGCATTGGGCCAGAGGGAGGGGAGGTTGAAAGCTGAACATTCCTAAGGGTAGATGCTGCTGGAATTAGGACTCCCTTGTAAAGCTTGAGAGGAGAGATTCCCATCCTTTCCTAGCCTTATTTGGAAGTGGGTGAGCTGATCAAAGTAAAGGAAAACTCTTGCTGGACCCTAGGAGGGACCTACACAACACCAAGGCTCAGGTTGTAATGGTTTCTTTTGTTTCCACTTAATACAAATGAACTCATTTTTCTCAACAGATTGTTATTCATGATTTGTTTCATATACTCCTTGGTCTGTATGATGGATATGTATTATTTTATAAGTTTATCAGGTGCTATTTAATCTTTTGGCTTGTTAGTGAATGCAGGTTTCAAAGAGAAGGAGGAGCTCATCCGGATCGGCGAGGTTGGACTACTACAAAGCGTTGGACTAAAGGTATGTTACAATCACCTGATTACTTGTAATCTAAATGCATGTTTAGAGAAGGGTAGTGTTTATTTGTCTTGTTTGTCACTAGAAAGCCTTAGCTTCTAGGGAGGTCGGTTTTGTCTGCATTATCAACTCTTTCCGCATGACAAAATGGCGACTCCGCTGGGGAACTCCATTGATGTGAAGGATTTTTCCTTTGTGTGAAACTTTGATCTGAGACAAGTCGTTTTCTTTCTGGTTTTTGGCTGTCTGACTGTGTATTTGGGTGGGATAGCTTAGGGTTAAATTAGATTTTATTTTTCTTGATTTTGAGAGCAGTACGCACCCTTTGCGTTAAGCACAGTGCGTACCTGTACGCACTTTGGTTGTGTACACAGAGCGTGGCCGCACCTGTGCAAACAGGTTGCCTGCGTACCCCTCTCAAAAGCTTAGAAAATTTCCATTTTTTCCTTTTTCTCCTATTAGATTTTGTTTATAGCTTGTTTTTGCTGCCTAGATCCACTGTTCACCTGTCAGAAGCTTTCATCTTGGTTAATTTCATTGGCATTCCTGCTCTAAGCTTTCATCAATTGGGTGTTTTGAGTCTCTTTTTGAGAAATTCTTGATTTGTTTTCCTTTGGTCATTACTTAGAGGTTTCTCTCAGTCCTTTCACAATTTTGCATCTTTTTGCTTTTGTGTATGAGTGTTAATCGCCTTTGAGTGTTTTTATTTTTTGATCTTTGGAACTCTCACCCGATTTTCTCGACTTGCACTTGATTGGTTCTTAGATTACATTAGAATCATCTTGTGTTTGAGAATTCTCATTTTCAGAATATTAATGAAAAATGTGCATAGATTACATTTGCATACTTTTCAAGTGAATTGTGCATAGATTACAATTGCATAGTTTACATTCTGAAAAATCAATCGTAGATTTAGATCAGTTTTCTTTGATTTGAATTTACACAAAAAATAAAATAAAAAATGGTTTGGAATTGATTTGCATTAGTTTTTCTTGATGAAATTAGTGCATTAGAGAATTTGTTATATTTTCTCTTAGTGATCAATTTTTTGCATTGTTGGAAGTGAATGGAAACTCTCTCCTTACTTTAGTTAGGATTCATCGAATTGAACGGATTACATTATCATATTCGATTGCATTCAGTTGAGTCGGGTCATAACACCATTGGTTTCATATCCATTTACCCATTTGAGTAATAACAGCCTTAATAACACAGCGCTTAATTAAAATTCATCTAGTAATTTTTACATTTCTAGGGCTCTGATACACCAACATAGCTTAGGCTAGTGTCTTGGAGTAGGAGAGTAATTAACTCTCCAAGACAGTAAAACCAAACAAGTAGCTTATCTTGCGGTAGGATAAATCCAACTGTTACATTTATACTCTGGGAAAGCTCCTCTTAAAGGAGAAGCACGAGACCATGTCCGAACCAGTGAGGGGATCAATCCTCCTTCATTGGGAAAGACGCCAGATACGCACGTACTACAAACGGTAAACCTTAGATTGACCATTGTCGAGGAGCCTGGGGTCACTTGTCGGTAAACCTTGGATTATTGTCAAGGAGCCGGCAAGGGGATTGAGCTTGTTACTCTGCCCTTGCGTGCTATCGGATCGTAGATTGTTCCCCCAGGTATATTTGTTGCTATTGGTGACCTTAGTTACTATTATCTTTAGGATTCTACCCAAGGTGACGGTGGAGGGAAGATCCTACTGTACCTGGAGCAGACGTCGGCTAGACTCACTTGGATTTTCTGGGGGGTTCACTTCACTCGAGATGGTTAAAGTGGAGGAACTTGGTCCAGTCTATTCATTAAGCAGGTTGCCGGGGTAACTGTTCCACCCGCCACTTCTGTACTGAATTCTGCAATGTTGGATTTCATCACCAACTAGTTTTTTCGGTCCGGAAGGTTACTATTTGTGTGTGGTTTGACTCCTAGATTTGATAGCGCGTGTTAATTTGTTTGTTTTTACTTTTAGAGACCATAGGTGTGAATTGTGAATTTTAATTGTTAGGTGTGAATTGTGAATTGTTAATTTTAGTTTAAATTGTTAATAAAATTCACTGAAGTTGAATATAATGGCAAATGTTCCGGAATTTACCAACCTAGGAACCCCTCCTAACGAGAATCCTAGTACTTTTCCTTACTTTGGAAATGTTGGTCCTCCTTATATGGCTACTTTGTCATTACCTGGATTTACAATAGGTTTACCGATATGGTTATTTTCAACTTCGTTGGCCCAAAGTACTCCAATTGTTCCACCTCAACCGAATGCTTCACCTCCACAGAGTTCACCATCTCAACATCACCAACCTTCTGTTGACCCTTTACCTTCTTCGCCTAATTTTTCTTCCTCCATTTATTCCTCTTCGCTTGGTAAAAGCCTTGATGCTAGTAACCAGGTGTCTAAGAAGAAGAAGAAAGGGAAGAAGAAGAAGAAGCAAGATAAGAATGAAGTCAACCAACCAACCATGGCTGTAAGTGTTGTGTTGAGGAAAACTCCGACATGCATCGTAAACCCAAATACCCTTGCAAGCTTTGTAAGGGTGACCACTTCCTTGTCAATTGTCCTGGTATTCCAAAGGTCTTGGAAGTATGGTCAGAAAAATCTCATCAACTTTCCATTGATCCATCAACCAGTGATAGTCAGGTTCCTGGGAAAAAGGGTAAAGTTAGGTTTCCTTGTAAGTTATGCAAAGGGAGTCATCAAACTCACATTTGCCCTCACATGGATGAAGCCTCAACATTGTTGGAAAACCTTACTGTTCCACAGCAAGAATTTCCAACTGGTTACCGTAAACTTTCTCCCAACCTACTGTCAACTGACGGAGTGATTGATTTAAATTCAAGTACAGTCAATCACACTCTCCCATTGGAGAGTGAAACTCATGTCACTCAGGTTGATGATCCATTAGTTGATCAAGTGGTCGATTCAATTTCACATTCGGTCTATACCACTTTCCCTTTAGAGAGTGAACTTCATACCGCTCAGGTTCTTCTTGTTACATCAGATTCTTCTATGCCGGGGGGCATTTCACCTGTTTCTATGGAACCCCCTCCAAGTACTGAGGTCTTTTCCTTTGATTGGAATAGACTGACAGAACCTCGTCTTCCTTCCTGCATCCCTTTCCAAATCATTGTCAAGGTTGGTGGTAGGGACATACATCATACTCAGGTAGATGAAGGTGCTTCTGTCAGTATTTTATCCTCAACTGTTTGGAAAGCTTTGGGTTCCCCTCAGCTTGCGCCTATTACGCAGAATCTGAAAGCTTTTAACCGAACCATTAGTGAACCTTTAGGGATCCTTCCTAAGTTTTCTATTACCTTGGAAGGTAAAACTGTCTGTATTGATCTTATGGTAGTTCGAGGTCCCTTGGATTTCAATTTACTCCTTGGGCGAGACTATGTTTATGCAATGAAAGCTGTCGTATTGACACTCTTTCGCGTGATGTATTTCCCTCACAATGGCAGTATTGTGACTGTAGACCAGCCTTCGTTCCCTAGTCTTGTTTCAACTACCAATAATATGACACCCCTAAATGTTCCTGATTCTAAAGTGGTATCTACCCTGCCACGGGTTAATTATGTGGCAACTGGTCCCATGTTTTCAGTTACCGATGTAAGTGAGCCTCTCACTGTTTGCTCATCTTCCTTTGATTTAGATCCGGTAATTGACATGGAAAACTCTATGGGATTACTTGAACACGATGTTCTTATCCCTTTGGAGTCCCTTGACATGTGTTCCTTCCAGAGAAGTATTCTTCCTTCTGATGAAGACCTCTTGGAAGCCATGATCAAGGTGTGTCCATTGACATGTCTTTCTTCCAGTTGGAAGCCATGATCAATGTTTTGAGGATAGCTCTTGTTACTGAGTCAACCTCGTTAAAAAATGAATCAGGTATGAGGATAGTTCTTTTCTTGTGTCAACCTCCTTAAAAATGAAACAACTCCCTTTTCAAGTTAAATATTGAAAGTAAACCTTCATTCCATCCATCCGGTTGAATGCAATGAAGCCCGGGGAGCATGTACCTCGCTTTGCATCATTATCTTGGGGGCATGCGAACTTCTAGAGCATAGTTCCTTGTCTTGTGTCAAGCTCGTTAAAAAATGAATCAAGGTTTTTAGAGTAGAGTTTTTTGTTAGGTAGATTGTAGAGAGTAGTTATGAGCATAGTTCCTTATCTTGTGTCAAGCTCGTTTAAAAAATGAAATAAGGGTTTTGAGGATAGTTCTTTTCCTGTGTCAACCTCACTAAAAAATGAAACATCTCCCACAAGTCTTTCCAAGATCTTGAAAGTAAAGCTTCATTCCATCCACCTCATTGAATGCAATGAAGCTTGGGGGGCATGTACCTCGTTTTGCGTCATTATGCTGGGGGTATGTGAACTTATAACAAGCATAGTTTTTCGTTTCAAGCTTGCGTAAACATGAAACCGAATCCGAGCATAGTTCTTTTCCTGTGTCAAGCTCGTTAAAAAATGAAACAAATCCTCCTCTAATTGCGTCAAGAGTTTGACTAGATCTCATAAATGTTAAGTCGTATATTTAGGTTAGTTATTTTAGTTTTTGCATCTTTTCTTACAGTTTTAGGTCAAGTCTTTCAATGATCTCGTAACTCAACCTTCATTTCATCCAACTGGTTGAATGAAATGAAGCTGGGGGGGGGCATGCGCTCTAGAAGTTATGCTTAGGGGGCATGGAGCATAGTTTTTCTCTGTTTCAAGATTTTGTAAAAATGAAACCTATCTCGAGTCAATTTCAGTTATTTTCAAGACTCGTTAAACTCATGAAAATCCCGAGATTATTTTTCTATCTTTATTTCTCATAAAACAAATGAAAATGCCGAGTTCTTTCCGTCTTTTCCTGCTCGTAAATTAAATTGAAAGTCGGCCATATGAGTACATTTTTATCATTTTTTCGAACTCATTAAAACTTACGAAAAAATGAAAACCATGAGTACATTTTTTATCATTTTTTCGAACTTGTTAAAACTTACGAAAAAGTGAAACCTTAGAGTCACCTTTAAGCTCTTTTTTGACTCCTAAAACATGAAAATATTGCCGAGTTTTTCTTTTTAACTCGTTAAAACGGAATAAAAGACGGTCCACTTATAGCCCTTTTTCTGACCGTAAAAACAGGAAAAGATTGCCAGATTTTTGTCGTTTCAAATTCGATACTGGAAATAAAACGACGTGTCCTTGATCGCTTTTTACTTTTCAGGTCAAAGACACTAATCATGAAAGTACTCCTTGGTCGCAAGATCAAGCGGTTCTCTCAAGTATTATTTTATACTTTTTCGGGCTTGGGAGACACAACTTTACGAAAAAGTTCAACCTGGAGTCTTCTTAAGTTTTTTCAGACTCTCTAAAATTGAAAAACGCCAAGTTTCTCCTATACTGGACTCATTAAAATTTCACAGTAAAGGACCTATTCGATTACAAACAGGAACGGACCACTCCTTCTTAGGGTTCGAATCAAAACTAAGTTGGACTCATCCGAAGGATGAGCTTATAATCAAGCATATGTTATCCTCCTCAAGCTTGTAAAAAATAAAGAGGTACTTGCCAGAAATGGTGGGGGAAAAGAGAGAAAAATGAGCCTATTTGTTATCCTTTGTCTCAGAAGAAGCCTTATCACCACTCTTGAACACGACACTTTTCATTCACCTGGCTTGGGAAATCCTTTGCCTCACAGTTGATCAAACCACATTGAAAGTCTTCAGCCGGGTATTAACTTTGGGTCAAATGTCACCAAGCCATCTGTTGTGTCGTTATGTGTTCAAGAGGTCTTTGCATATAAGCCATTCATCTGCAAAATACCCGTCATCCATCTTGACCATCCCTGAGTCAGTCCTTACAGCTACATTTCTTCAACTTGATCTATGATTTCGTGTTGTGGGCTTGCCTGCAACGGGTCGCTTTCTATCGACATCAGCACATTATCTAGAAAGATGACCTAGGAATCGTCAGTACCTTGAAGTCTGCATGCATTAATGGCAGGTTTCTCTCCTTTGACGACAGTTTACATCATTGACTTTCGATCGAAGGATTCTGTGAAATGTTCGACATCAACTCATTCATTCACATCTCATGGATTGTACTGGGTACTTTGAGAACCATTGACATCACTTGTGGTCTCTCTCACGCTTGTTAACAGTTTACATCATTGACTGGTAATAAAGTGGTTTCTACCATGTTCGACATCAACTTATTTATTCGCATGGATAGAATCGTACCTGTTCGGGAAGTAGAAATGAAGACCCTGGATCTAGTTTCCACCATCCAGGCTGCGAGGAGTTTTGTATTCATTTTACAGTAGACTAATCATAAACAGATGGCTGCGCCCATACTGTGTCTACAAAGTCTATAATTATGATGTACTGCAAAATCATTCCTGTATCAGAGCAGTAGATAGTTTGTTAGTTAAAGTTTTCAATATGAGTATGGGAATGCCTACCTCAGCGATGATATGATCTTATATATGTATTTTGTGTTGAATACTTGCAGGTTCTGACTGGGCTCTCCATAAGATAATCCTTGAAATGATAAAGTACTTCACCCTTCCTAGATGATATGAAACCCTTATCTACTACAGGCTTCGCACTTTAGGGGGCAATCTGTTACACTAAAATTTGTCACCATGACTATTTGCGGTTAGTATGGCTCCATCAACTGTCATACTATCCTCCTTGGCAAGTCTCATACCTCTGCTCTCCATGTAAAACTCCAAGAAAGAGAGAAAGTCTTTAAAAATCTATATATCTCTGGGTACGCAGTTTCTCTTAGCTTTACCTGCGTGTACGCACCCCAAGTTCACAATACCTGCGTACTTGTATGCTCTGTCTGTAAAGGGAAGGGTGCGTACTCCTGTAAAGGTCAAAAGGCGCAAGTTTCACTCCAAAAAATTACTTGTGGTCATTTCTAGAGCATTCTAGAAGCTTGTTTGACGTGTATGGAGCGCCTCCAGATGGTTCATGTATCCCTATCAAAGAGGAACTTATCCCATCAAGAGGGGAGCTATCCCATCCAAAGAGGGGCTTATCCCATTGATGGTGGACCTGAATAACTTCCTCTAGAGCACTATAAATACAGGCATTGGGCCAGAGGGAGGGGAGGTTGAAAGCTGAACATTCCTAAGGGTAGATGCTGCTGGAATTAGGACTCCCTTGTAAAGCTTGAGAGGAGAGATTCCCATCCTTTCCTAGCCTTATTTGGAAGTGGGTGAGCTGATCAAAGTAAAGGAAAACTCTTGTTGGACCCTAGGAGGGACCTGCACAACACCAAGGCTCAGGTTGTAATGGTTTCTTTTGTTTCCACTTAATACAAATGAACTCATTTTTCTCAACAGATTGTTATTCATGATTTGTTTCATATACTCCTTGGTCTGTATGATGGATATGTATTATTTTATAAGTTTATCAGGTGCTATTTAATCTTTTGGCTTGTTAGTGAATGCAGGTTTCGAAGAGAAGGAGGAGCTCATCCGGATCGGTGAGGCTGGACTACTATAAAGCGTTGGACTAAAGGTATGTTACAATCACTTGATTACTTGTAATCTAAATGCATGTTTAGAGAAGGGTAGTGTTTATTTGTCTTGTTTGTCACTAGAAAGCCTTAGCTTCTAGGGAGGTCGGTTTTGTCGCATTATCGACTCTTTTCGCATGACAGTGCTTCAGTAGATATTGGTTTCAAAGTTAGTGGTAATAGTTTTCTTTTTCCTTCAAAAATCTGACATTTGTGGCATGAGGTTACAAATTTCTTTACATCAAAAAATAGAGTGGGCTAGTAAAAACCATCTCTTAAGATTTTATCAGCTGTGGTCTTCCAGTAAAGATGTCCCCCACAGTCACCTGCATGAAACTCCTGTAATATTTTTTCAGATTCTTCCTTTAACAAACAATTAAGAAGGATGCCTTCATGATTTTTCCAAAATAAAGCATTGTCAATTATGCAAAACTTCAAAGATTTCATTTTTAAGAACCTACTTTTAGTCCTGGAAAACTCAAGAGGAGCTTGAAGATTTTGTAGAACGTATATAATGTCAACATACCATGGTGAGTTAGTAAAGGCCTGGCTGATTTGTGGAGTCGCCATCTCCTCTTCGTTATCTAATTCTGCAATAAAATTTATGTCTAGGGCCTGATAGTTCGATTCAGCCATGAGCTTGGCTAAACCTTGGCCTTTGATCAATTTTGTAGGTTTAATTTATAAGTCATATTCTAATATGGTAGCTATCCACTTTCCTCTCATTCCATCTGGTCCATCCTGTGTTAGAATGTCTTTGACTACAACATTGGGAACATAAGCTACTATATGAGAATACTAGATATAAACTCCGAAATCTTTAATAGCTTTAACTAGAGCAAAAGCTTGATTTTCCATTATATTATACTTTAAAGGTGCATCTCTCAGGACTTTGCTAAAGAAGGCTATTGGTTGTTCAAAACCCTGATCATTTTTCTGCAGTAGAACTGTAGCAATGGTGTGTTCCGAGGCGAAAGAAAATATGATGAAATCCATATCAAACATTGGACTGATGAGAACTAGTGTTTGTGTCAAGGCTAGATTTATATCTTCAAAAGACCTTTAGCCTCTAGAGTCCATTTAATAGTTGAATCTTTATTTAACATGTTGTTTAGTAATCTAATTAGTTCAACTAAGTTAGAGATAAATCTTCTCAAAAAGTTTATTTTACCTAAAAATGCTTGTAGTTCTCTGATGTTCCTAGGATGTGGTATCTGCAAAATGGCTTCAATTCTTGTTGGGTCGATCGGGATACCATATTTGGAGATTATGTGGCCTAGTAATTTTCCCTCTTCCAACCCAAATAAAGATTTTTTAGGATTCAAAGAAATTCCGTACTTCCTACACTTGGTGAAGACCTACTTAGGATGATCCAGGTGTTGCTGATCTAATTTAGAGAATACTGTGATATCATCTAGGTATATTACCAGGAAGTCATGGATTTTCTCAGCAAAGACTATGCCCATTGCTCTTTGAAAGGTGGCCCCTGCATTTTTTAATGCAAAAGGAATTTTCACATACATGAAAGTGCCCAATGGAGTAATGAATGCAGTTTTTGCTTGATCATCTGGGTGGACTAATATTTGGTTATAACCAGAAAACCCATCTAGCAATGGGATTCTGGTTGAACCTACTACCCTCTGTAATATGTGATCCATTTTAGGAAGAGGGTAGTTATTCTTGAGTGAAACTTTATTTAAATTCCTAAGGTCAACACACAATCCAATTTTGCCAATTTTCTTTCTTGTAGGTACCAAATTAGAAACCCAATCTGAGAATCTAATTGGTGCAATGATCTTAGCCTCATACATTCTTTTGACTTCTTTTTCAATAGAAGGAAATATAATGGGGTTAATCCTTCTAAGCTCCTATCTAAAAGGCTTCTGGTTTTCTTTTAAGAGAATGGTGTGTTATATTATGCTGGTATCATAGGACTTAAGGCTTCGTTTGGTCCCCCCTTGAGGTTTTCATATTCGGAAAGAATTTGAAGAGGGTTCTTTTTATTCTCCCACCTATTTAAAAATTGCTGGTAAAAAACATCTAAACTATCTATACTATTAGGAGGAAAAGATCTAAACCATGTTCTCACTTCTCCAGTCAAAGTTTGGACAAAAATTCTCATTTGGACATCTCCTATGTCAATTTCAAGCAGTTCAAAATAATCTGTCACTTTTCTTGTGTGCTGCTGTGCTGTGTAAGATCCAGTGCCATCGAATAGGACAATTTTACTTTGATAATCTGCTGGTAAGACACCTTGAGGAGCAGGCATCACAAGAGGGGCATATCTGAGTGCCATAGCTCTAAGTTTGACATGATTGAGAATAGGAGTTGGGGTAACAGGGGGATTTGGGACAACAGGGGGATTTGGGGTAATAGGGGTAATGGGTATTTGATGGGTAGTGATAGGCTGATGGGGAAGCGAAGGTATGAACAGAGATGAGGAATGAACTTCAGAAGTGTGGGGAAATGATGGTGAGTTAAAAGAAGTTGAAGCTGTTTCAGAAAGTTCAAGGATTCTATTAGTAGTAAGGGATGATTGAGGGGAATTTAGAAGGTACTGATCAATTGACAAGTTTTCCCTTTGGACTTCAAGTTCTGCTGTAAATTATAGATCTAGAACTGTGTCCTCAAGTGCACTCTTAGACTTGGTTCTAAATAAAGAAAGGCCAAAATACTCATCAAATGGGAGATCTTCTATGAATAACCACTCACTAGGGCAGGAATTGGATCTAAATAAAGGTCTTGGGCTTACTAAACTTTCTTGTCTTCTGATTATTCTCGGAATAAGGTTGGGATTTCCAAATACAAGGGGAGGACTTGGATCAGGGTTGGCCCTTGTATAATGAGTTCTCCTTGTGTTATCACAAAACCAATACTAGGGGGCTGCAACTAAGCATGGTCTCATGTAACTATTTCAACCTATCTTTAGACCAAAGATTAGCCTCTTTGATCAGAGAGGGCTCTCTCAAAACTCTTGATAAAATCCTTCACACACTAGATGGCTAACTCTTTATTTACTTATGAAAACATAACTGGTTGGAAACACACCAAAAGATATCTCATTGGGCTATGGAGTCTATAATATCAAGTAGACAAGAAAAACACAGTGATCTCATAGAAATCAAGGCTCTTAGCATTACAAGTCAAACATATTCCACCACACATAGCTTGCTGTATACACAGGAAGTCAGAGCATATAAGTATGAATTCTGAGTGATTGCATACAACAAAACCATAAAATAACATAAGGTATAACACATCATCACTTCATTTGACCATGACAATCCTTCGAGAATCTTGAGAAGAGAATAACTCTGTTTTACTATTACTGTCAAAAAAGATCTTACAGTGGCCCAAAACAACACACTTTTTCTATTAAGTATCCAACCTTTTTTACATCTAAGTTATTCCTATATATAGCCTATCAAAACACTGCTGTACGAGACTCCTCATCAAGCATGAAGGGAGCTCGGGCTTTTGACATAAATGACCTTAACAATAACATAAACAAACTAATTTATTACAAGAGATATGATGCTACGAAAACAGAGGATTCCATCATATTGGCACTTTAAGTCTTCTTCCTTGTATACCCTGCTGTGTCCTTGGAGCTTGCCACCTGTAGTACTGCAATAATAACCATATCCAAACTTAAAACAGATTCAATGTACATACAGCTCCGGATACTTGATGCATAGATGACTCAACAACCGAAAAGAAAATGAAGCCTATATTCTTGGTTGCTGCCTCCCCTCGGTGTTCATATATTAATGATCCATCTTTAAGCCATTTAAACCTTGGATAGTCCCGTGTGACTGAAGAGAACTCATAACCCAGCCATCCCACAACTGGACAAGTGTATCATTTAACACCTCAGCAGCTCTATCCAAACCCTAAAATTTCGGAGATAAAGTGACTTTTAGGCAAAAGACAAAACTTCGGCTTTTTCTTTGAATATTTACACCTGGCCTCCTTTTCAAAATATCTGACTGATCTTCTATAATCTCCATGCTGATATTAAACCATCTCTTTAAATATATGCTGACCTCAGCATTCCAACTCAAGCTTTAAACCTAACCAGTCATCTACAGCAGTTTCGTAGCGCGCTACGAAACTGCTGTAGGTCATCAAAATTAAATATATGAACCTCAAAACAGCAATATTTCAAATCTATGATTCCTTTAGTCTTTCCATACAGGTGTGAAGACACAAAAAAGTCTCAAAAACTTTTTAAAAAGACAATGGCCCAAAATATATCAAAATTTGAGAAAACACATTCCTCCTTGAATCATTTAGCTAGCTTGTCTAGCTTTTCTTTCAGGCTGATGACTTCCTCCTTCAACTTCTTGTTCTCTGCTCTTAGACTTGCATTCATTTGTTTCATAGTTTTTGCCTGTTTTAGAGCTGGTACTGTCCATACATAGGCGTCAGATACCGAACTAGCTTGACTGATCAAACTTGTTTTACCTTTCATCACAGCTTTCTTATAACTAGTATATCTCACTGCCTTCTCTTTAAAAATATTATGAACCTGAGGTATCTCCTTAAGATAGCTCCTTGGGACAGCTTTAGTAAGATCTTCGTCTACATATGGTGCCTTTAAGAACTCCTTACACGGACCCATATCAAACTTGAAATTCTTGAACCATTCTTGGCCACCTCTTGGGATTTCTGTGACTGTAGAAATGACTTCAGGGGAAACCGAAAACTCCAGCATGGCCACTTTTGAATTTAATCCCGTGAAGTTCACTGCAAATGCCTTGGTCACTTCTGCATGTCCACCTTTGAGTTTTTCACAGATGCGCCAACAACCAGCACCTCTGAACGCCTTTGCTACTTCCTCATTCCTGAGGGTTACATCTAATCCCTCCGGCTCTGTTCTCACACATTTACCCGAACGGTGCTCCTTTCTTTCCATGTTTCTTTGCACAATTCTACACAAGGAAATGACGGTGGTTTGCAGCACAAAAACACTCTTTGGCTGTAGAAATCAGGCTCGCTTGCAGTAGTCTGTTTAGAATAAAGCTCACGCTTTTCATAGAGCAGAAGACATTCATATGTTATGAAAAACACATTATGGGATGACCACTTCCTATAACGTCCTCCAAACTGACACCTAACTCAATGAAATCAGACCTGATGGCAAAGTAATGGCTAATCATGACACATAAATGGTGTGAGGAAACAATCATAACCGGACTCGTGACTCACTATTTCTCGGATTAGACATTCAAGGAAAAATGCTGCACAACAGCCCGAAACCCCGATTTCGTAGCGCGGGCAGTTCAAATTTAAAGGAATGCGCTACGAAACTGCTGACAAACGGGCCGCTACGAAAACACGCAAACATTATTTAGCAGCAGAACTGACCAATCACACTCGCGCTACGAAACTGCGCAAGTACCTAAGAGATCATACCCGCGCTGCGAAACTGCGCAAGTACCAATGACATGACATGACATAACTAACCATGATGGAAGATGACTAATGCCCTTACCTTTACACGAATTTCATTCATAACTCTTGAGTTTCAAAATTTGAAATTGACATAAGTTAACACACTTATTTACAAGACCTCAAGACTTTATAAAAACTTATGGACAATTAACATATACATGAACTATAGATTCTAGTGATAACACCTTGAAGCCAGATTTCGAGTTTTTTTCTAATTATTTTCTTTTTTATGAATTTTTTGAAATAACTTCTAATAAACCCTTTAAGAGGCTTGAAAATAAAAATTTGAATTTCTCAAAGGTTTATTAAGACTGGGGGTTTGATTCCCTAGTATGGTCGCCACTATGTTATCACTCAGAAGTCTTCCCTAGAAGTTATCAAAGAAGGAATAATCTGAGGTAACCACAAACCTAATCTTTTAGACTCGGGTTCTAGCCAGCCTAAGTCCAGAGAGGGCTCTTTCTTTATAATTTAACTTTGTTTTGGGTAGGATTTCAGGCTAGTTCTTAATGCTCATGGTGTTTTGGTTTTGATTGGGTGGTGGACTTAAGGGAACTGATGGGCAGAGCAAATATTCAGGCCACTGGGCTATGGATTCAATCAAAGAGTGGCTTAACTGGATCAGATCAATTACTAAAGGAAGAGTTCACACGACAGGCTAGCATAGCAAAAAGCAAATATGCAGGTTTAAATAGGTGAGGTAGTCCTAACCAGAGTAAAAGGGCAATGAAGAATCCTTAAATTGGGATCAAGATGAAGAAAAGAAGGAGATCAGTAGCAAAGGGAAACTAAGAATCCTTTGCTATGGACCTAGGGGGAAAACTATGGAAGTAAGGGAGCAATTAAGAATTCCCAGACCAAGATAGTTTAGCAGAAAACAATGAGAAAGTAAATAGTCAAAACAGAGAGCATTTAAGCTAATTATGAGATATCATTCCTTGTTTACTATTCAGATTTCATAGAGAAAACATGTGAATATTTATAACATGATGAGAAAAAAATAATTAAACATGAAGAGATAGTACTTATTTGGTTACAACTGTGCACAAGAATCCAGTGAAATGTCTTTAGCTTTATTTCATGATCCAGCAAAACCACTCCAGTCTTGAATACAATAGCTCCTTAGCTTGATATAAAATTTCTATAGAAATGTATTTTAATCCACCCTAATTACTTCAAATTGTGAAGTATTTATACAAAAAATGTTACAAAATATCTCATAACAATATGAGAATTATTCTAGGAAAGAGAAAATATATTCAAGCATGAAGACAGAGACAGATGGAGAACTGTCTTCTTGTTGTCCCTTTTATTGTGACTATGCTGGCTGTTGTAATTCAGATTTGGCTCTTTTAGTTGCTTGATACTTATGTGTTGGAATCACTTTATGTCTTCAATCTACTGATACTCTTTACCTGCTACACTTTGACTCTGTCTTACCTGGCTGCCATATAGATTTACTGCAGTAACTTTATAGTAAATTTGTCAATTTCATCCACCATTCACCTTCAGGTAATTTCATCCTTATCATTTTTCTATATATCTCATCAGCTTCGGTATACTTGAAAAAATTTGGCCTGTTGATGAACAAGTGCTTTACCTCATGCTCTAGGAAAAACAGATTTTCCAGATTATCATATAATACCTTTCCCGTGGGCAGAGCTTTTACCCCTGAAGTACTAGCTTGGCTGCTGGCCAACTTGTTTAGTCTTTCAACATAATCATCTTGGGTCATAAGCTTGTCATGTATTACCATAGGATTGGGAAGTCCTTTTCCCTTAAAATACCAAACTTTGTCATAAATCTATCAATATCAGCTTGGATGCTTTGGCATTTTTTCTCAAGGCTGATCATAAGGTTCCTTTTGGTAAGAATATTATTGATTTCTATGATGGTCCCTGTTCTATCTTCTATGCCTAGTTCATCTAGTTGATACCTGTTCTTGCTGTTCAAGAATGCTATCAATTAGTTAGCCTTTTCAGGCTTGTCTCCCAACTCTTCTGTTGTCTTGTGATTTGCTTCTGTGCCCGCTTTTACCAATTCAGTTTGCTCAAAAATTACTTGAATAGATGGCCAAACATCATTGATAGAGTCAATGATGTTGGCCCAAAGCATTTTATTTATATCTCCTAGTGGCTGTTTCAATGTCAAGTCCTTTTCAAGGATTTTTATCCTTTCTCCCATTCTTTGATTCTTCTGAGCTTCTTCCTTTTGTTGTATTTGTGCAAGTTTGAAATCAATTTCCAAACTTGACACTTTTTCTCTAAGATTTTTGAGCTCAGTAGCCTGGATGGTCATTTCCTCCATGGCTTTTACCAATTCAGCTGTCTTTTCTGTGGATGTACCTATGCTTGTAGATGTACCTGTGACTGGCAGAGCTGTAGCTGGTGGAACTGTTGGTGCTAAGGAATCAACCAATGTGGAGGGTACTGCTGTAGAGATTGTAGGAATTACAGTCTATGGAGTGGTGGCCAACTCACTCTGTTAGACTGTATCATGTTATCCAGCTCTTTCTCTATTTCTTTTAGTTGATCATTCAGCTTAAGGACTAAGTCCATAAGCTCTTCCTCCTTCCGAGTTTCCAATACTTCAGCTATTTGTGGATGATATAGAGGAGGAATTTTGAGTTGCTTTTTCAATGCAGCTATGTCATCATTTTTCTTTTTGATTAGCTTTTTTGCAACCTTTACATCCTTGGGATCATGCCCTAGCTCTATGATCAAGTCCTCTAAGTAATTTATCCTGGTATCCTTGGCCTGTGAGGAGGCCTTCTCTAACTGGAATTTCGCTGATATATTATTCAACAAATTTTGGAGTTGATGTGCTATAATGTCCTTACTGGTCAAGGTGGAACAAACCATTTCCTTGGTATGTTTGTGTAATTCTATTTGGTCGATAGGATGTATATCCTTCGCCAACACCTCAAAGTTTGTCTTCAAATAATTTGTTATTGACCTGGGCTGCTGTGTGGTAGGCTTCATGAAAGTCATCTACATCTTACCTTCTTTTACATCAAAGGCTGACATTAGCCTTGTTTGATTAGTAGGAGCCATTTTGAGGTAATGTGCATAGCTTTGGGCCTTCAATCTTTCATTTCTGGCCTTTATTTCTTTGTATTTCTATCTAATATCTTAGTTCTGACCAGTTGGAGCCCTGAATGAGGATACTTCCACACTCTGTTGTCTCTCCAGCATTTGAGCCTGTGAAGTGGAAGGTTCTTGTGTACCTCTAGAGGGAGTGGTCTGCCTGCTTTTTACTATTTCTGTACCTGTAGTTCCAACTGTTTCCTCTGTGAACTCTTGTTCTAAAAAATATTTAACCTTTTCCTCTTGATATAAGTCTGTGCAATAGGTCTGCTAGAAGGAGTGGTGTCCTCTCTATCTCTTTTGGGATTCTTCTCCTCATTTAGAGGAGTCTGTACAATAGGAGGATTACTCATGATGTGTTCTGGCTGAGCCAACTCTTCTGATATGTCAGGTTGCTCTAATTATTCTTGCTCTTGAGGTCCTTCTTCTGCTAGTTGTCGCTGCGTTCTTGTGTTTTCCTTTGGGATTGGGATTCTCCTGGAACCTGTACAAAGGAATCTTCATCAAGTCTTCTTTTAAGATCAATCAATACATTATTGACAACAACTTCTGTGCTATCTCGATCTACTAAAGTGTTCTCCACCCATTCTAGTTGATTGGCATACTGTTCGATTTCAGGAATTCTGTGGTGGACATAGGGAAATAATTTGTTCTTTCGTCTTCTATTGCAGATGAAATCTAAAGGGTCATATCTCCATATGAAACTTTGTTTGAGTTTCAGCCTTTGAATGATTTCTTCTGCTTCCTTTCTTGCTTCCCTACTATTGCATATAAAGGGGCCAAGATGGTCTTTTATTCTGAGTTGAGCTTTCTTCTTGGCCTTCACAAAATGCACCTCATCTGAATTAATCATTTGCCTGTAGTACTCCAAAGCAAACAATCTCATGGGGAGGTATCTTGGCAATTTGTAGGGTGCTAATTCACAACCATATATTCTGATTTCAGTGTGATTTTGGTACAAGTACCAATATCCAACTCTCTATTGTTTGGACAACTGTAGGACCCTCCTGATATCTGCACTGATTCTGGGGGAGGACTTCCTAACAACATAGTTGCCACTGGGTGCACAAAGAGATCTATGAAATCTGTATAAGTATATGGAGAGTCATATTGGTGGATTAATGAAGTCCAGAAGACTACTGATCTAGGGTTGCCTTTGGTATCAAGCTTTTGTATTGTGAATGGGAATTTATTAGCTTGATAGTACAGGAAAAGATGATATAAAACTGATGAATATTTGAATACTCTTTCATTGTCCATCTTCATGAATTTATCATGCATCTTATCTGCAATGAACTTAGCATAGTCAAACATGATGGTAGGGGGTTGTCCAGGAGTGTAAATGGAAATGAATGCTATAATAATCTTATCAACAAATTCAGTTGTAGTTTGGCCTAACACACTGGATATCATTTCTATGATGTCTCAAACAAAATTAGAGAATATGGTCCCCATGTATGGGGGAGGGTCCTTTGTAATGTATTGTTCTTCCCTAATGAAGGTCTGGAGTAACTGAGCAAGTTTGATGGAGGTGAGTATAGGGAATCCGTTAAGCAGGTCTCCAACAGAAAGGGGGGTCAGGTTTTGGCTTGGTTGCAACTGTAACATTTCATTTATGGATTCAACAGTGATGGTAAATAATACAGTATGGTTAGGAGTCATCACTGCTCTTTGGCTGGGACTATAGTTCATATGGCAATAGTGGACAATCTCAGGGAAGATATGAACTCTAGGGAATTGGTACTTGGGTAAACCTGATTCCCAAAGACCTATTTTGTCTACGTGGTTCAAGTACTGGTCTCTGTACCTGCAGTATAGCTTCAGTGGGGATTCTTGGACAGAGGTATCTTTAATTTGAAAGTCTTTATCTGCCAAAGGGAGATGGTCTAAGTCCCTGTGGGGAGTAGAAATTGGTAGGACATTCAATGCAACTGGAGCAGCCATCCTTGGTTCTTGTGGATTCAAAGACGGGGGCGAAAGGTTTTCAGTCAAATTGGGGGCAAATTGGTTTAATTCAGAATGGTTTGGAGCTACTGGGCAATTGTTTTACTTAATTACTTAATATCTTAAAGCAATTGAGTAAAGGTTTGGGAATTAAACATGGTTTCTCAGTGATTTTAGGTAAATACCTGGTTTTTGCTCTGAACGGATTGGTGGGCGACTATGCATGGTTTGCAGGAAGCGTACCTGATTGAAGGGTGGTTTGGAGTTTCAGCAGCTTCATCAGGTTGGCAGTTGGACGTGGGTTGACGGTTGCACGTACTTTGGTGCTCACATGGAGGTCTGAGCGGTCTTTTTCATGATAAAACTAAAAACAATGAGTTTTTTTAGTTTTATTTGCAAAGTCAACTATTTTGCCGGGTACACGGAGAAAGGTACGATTGGATTTAAGTGGGGGATGAGACGTTTTGTCATCTAGCGGGAGGCGGTGAGTGGGTTTATTTCGTACAGCTTTTGGGTTGGTGGTTTTGGGGGGAGGCCGCTTGATGCTATTCATCAGGTGCCACGTAGTAGCGGGGTGAATAGTGAAACCACCGATATCGGGTGGGCAAAATTTGTCCTTCGGAGGCCTCCCGATATGAGCGTCGACCGTTAGATCAAATGGGACCTGATCGTACGGTGATCGGGGCGGGGATTTGACATGAAGCTTAATGGAGGGGCCCGACGGGGGTTTAAGCATGGCAGGATTTAATTAATGATGGATTATGGCAGATTAAGGGTATCGGGGGTGATTTCATTGGCGTAGATATATTATTAATTAACCACGGATTGATTAATTAATCTCTTTTATTAGAGGAAGGGTTTTGGTTATTAATTAGCCACTGATCGACTAATTAACCCATTAATCATTCATTAATAAAGTTTATGTTTCAAACTTCGTGGTAGGATACTAATATAGGGTTTTATTTATAATTATATGCGGGAAGGGTTATATTTATTTTTTGGGATTTTAATATATAAAGTTAAAGTTAATATGAATTGAAAGCGGAAAATAACTTAGCGCCAAGTCAAATGAGTATTTATAATTTATTTGCTTTTATTAACACATTATAACCTAGGCTTAGTGTTAATTTTGTGGGTTTTTTCGGAAAAGGGGTTTGCTTGGGGGGTGATCACTTTTCTAAGGTTTTATCCTTAGGGAAAAGGGGTTTATTAGGGAAAATGAGTGAATTATGGAAGGGTGAATGCTTATGAGGGGAATTTTAGTACTTAGGACCTATAAGTTATCGGGCCGAAGGTTCGGTCCCTCTAGAAGTCAGAGAAATGCTCTGAGCCCTTTTAACTTAAGATTTTAGGTACTTTAAGACTTTTCTTGGAAATTAGTTAAGTGAAAAATGTAATGAATGAGGGAGGTTAATCAATTGACTTTGTGTACTTTGATAAATGCTCAATTTTCATCCATACTTTAGAAATTTGATGATGAAGGTAAATGATATGATCTTATCTAATCAATCATCACAATTCTGCAACCATTCAACTACTTACCCATCTACTCATCCCACCATTTTTCCTTCTCTTTGTTAGGGTGCACTTAAGTTGGAAAACCCTTATCAAAACATTTTCTTTTCTTTTACAAAAGTAATCTATCTAAGTCTAACGTTATTACATCCAAGGGCTTAGATTAAACAATTGAGCTCCTTTTATTTACTCTACCTATCTACTTATCTGCCAAGATTAAAAAATTTGGTCAGATTTTATTCTCTAACATGAATTTCAAAACATGGAATAACTAAGATTAAACTATTTGGTTACCATGGATTGTGGCATGAATAACAAGTTGCACACAATCATTATTATGCAGAAAAGTAAATGGTAGTGGCATTTTGACTTGCACACTTTCATGGTCTTTTTCTTTCTTGGGGTTTATTTTTTCATCTTTTTTGACCTTTTTTTATTATTTTTGTCCTTTGATTTTTCTTTTAGGACATACCCTCTTTACATTTTTTTTTAATTTTTTTTTGATTTTTTGAATATGGAAAACATTTGCACGAAGCAAAGGTATGTACATATTACAGGTTTGACCTCACTATTAAAAAATTATGACTTCCCATTGGTATAGGAACCTAACAGTGGCTCCACTTGGGGATGGCATTTCCTTGTGAAATGTCAAGAACTAGTAGATCAATGGCCTTCTGAATTACTATGATTTTACTCTACGACTTTTCCCTTTTACTTTGCTTCTTTTATTGATATTTGTGACAGTGAAACTTTTGAAGCTTAGGGCCTTCTCTTCGAGCTTCAACTCCAAAATTACCATCCACTCAACACTAAACTTTGTGAAGAATAAAATATGTACAAGTGATTAGTGAAATTAGTGACTGGGATCTATATAGTGCTTAAGCATTCGACCATTAATTGGTCCTCCTTCTACTTTTGCACCATCCAATTCTTTGAGGAAAAAAGAATTATTACCTCTGAAAGCATAAATGATGTAAGGGCCTTTCCATAGGAAGTCAAACTTCCCATGTTTACCTTTATCCTCCCTTCTTGAGTCCCATTTCAAAACTTTATCTCCTAGATAGAAATCTTCTGCCTTGGTCCTTTTGTCAAAAGCTTTCTTGATTCTCTCCTGCACAACTTGGGATCTGATATACACTTCTTCCCTGGTCTGCTGTAAGTGAATTGTCTGGTTGATCCTCCTTTGAATATCATTTGGCTCAATCTGTGCTTCTTGGAGCAATTTCATCACTGGTGTTCCCAAGGAAGATGGGAAAACAACCTCCATTCCATAGACTAGCTGATAAGGACTGGTACCAATGGATTTCTTTGTGGTCAGCCTATCTGCCCACAAGGCATTTACTAGCTTCTTGTTCCAGGTTTTCTTGTTATCTTCCAACAATTTTTTGATGATATTCACTAAGCTTTTGTTGGAAGACTCTGCTAGTCCATTTCCTTGGGGATAGTAGGCTGTGGAGTGACCCAGGGTTATATGATATTTGTTGCAGAAATCAATCATCCTCTTTGATTTAAAAGCTGTTGCATTGTCTATGATGATTTTGGTTGGGCAACCAAATCTGGAGAGAATGTTGGCCTTAAGGAAAGCTATTATGACAGTATCGATAGCTTGTCTTGATGGTATGGCTTCTATCCATTTTGTAAAATAATATGTGGCAGTGAAGATCCATCTATGTTGGGCAGAGGAAGGGGGATGAATTTCACCAATGAAGTCAAGACCCCACTGTTGAAATGGTGCTTCAGTAGATATTGGTTTCAAAGGCAATGGTAATAGTTTTCTTTTTCCTTAAAAAATATGGCATTTGTGGCATGAGGTTACAAATTTCTTTACATCGAAAAATAGAGTGGGCTAGTAAAAAGCAGCTCTTTAGATTTTATCAGTTGTGGTCTTCTAGTGAAGATGTCCCCCACAATTACCTGCATGAAACTCCTGTAATATTTTTGTCAGATTCTTCATTTAACAAACAATTAAGAAGGATGCTTTCGTGATTTTTCCAAAATAAAGCATTGTCAATTATGCAAAACTTCAATGATTTCATTTTTAAGAACCTACTTTCAGTCCTGGACAACTCAGGAGCAGCTTGAAGATTTTGTAGAACATATATAATGTCAACATACCATGCTGAGTCAGTAAAGGCCTGGCTGATCTGTGGAGTCGCCATCTCCTCTTTGTTATCTAATTCTGCAATGAAATTTATGTCTAGGGTCTGACAGTTCGATTCAGCCATGAGCTTGGATAAACCTTGGCATTTGATCAATTTTGTAGGTTTAATTTCTAAGTCATATTCTAATATGGTAGCTATCGACTTCCCTCTCTTTCCATCTAGTCCATCCTGTGTTAGTATGTCTTTGACTACAACATTGGGAACATAAGCTACTATATGAGAATACAAGATATAAACTCTGAAATCTTTAATAGCTTTAACTAGAGCAAAATATTTCTTTCCATTATATTATACTTTCAAGGTGCATCTCTCAGGGCTTTTTTAAAGAAGGCTATTGGTTGTTCAAAACCCTGATCATTTTTTTGCAGTAGAACTGTAGCAATGGTGTGTTCCAAGGCGAAAGAAAATATGATGAAATCCCTATCAAACATTGGACTGATGAGAACTGGTGTTTGTGTTAAGGCTAGATTTATATCTTTAAAAGACCTTTTAGCCTATAGAGTCCATTTAATAGCCGAATCTTTCTTTAACATGTTGTTTAGTAATCTAATTAGTTCAGCTAAGTTAGAGATAAATCTTCTCAAAAAGTTTATTTTACCTAAAAATGCTTGTAGTTCTCTGATGTTCCTAGGATGTGGTATCTGCAAAATGGCTTCAATTCTTGTTGGGTCGATCTAGATACCATCTTTGGAGATTATGTGGCCTAGTAATTTTCCCTCTTCCAACCCAAATAAAGATTTTTTAGGATTCAAAGAAATTCCGTACTTCCTACACTTGGTGAAGACCTACTTAGGATGATCCAGGTGTTGCTGATCTAATTTAGAGAATACTGTGATATCATCTAGGTATATTACCAGGAAGTCATGGATTTTCTCAGCAAAGACTATGTCCATTGCTCTTTTAAAGGTGGCCCCTGCATTTTTTAATGCAAAAGGAATTTTCACATACATGAAAGTGCCCAATGGAGTAATGAATGCAGTTTTTGCCTGATCATCTGGGTGGACTAATATTTGGTTATAACCAGAAAACCCATCTAGCAATGGGATTCTGGTTGAACCTACTACCCTCTGTAATATGTGATCCATTTTAGGAAGAGGGTAGTTATTCTTGAGTGAAACTTTATTTAAATTCCTAAGGTCAACACACAGTCCAATTTTGCCAATTTTCTTTCTTGTAGGTACCAAATTAGAAACCCAATCTGAGAATCTAATTAGTGCAATGATCTTAGCCTCATACATTCTTTTGAATTCTTTTTCAATAGAAGGAAACATAATGGGGTTAATCCTTCTAAGCTTATGTCTTAAAGGCTTCTGGTTTTCTTTTAAGGGAATGGTGTGTTGTATTATGCTGGTATCATAGGAATTAAGGACCTCATAATTCCAAGAAAAAACATCTTGGAATTCCTTTAACAGTTCTATGTATTTCACTTTTTCATTGGGAGGTAAAGACTTTGAAAGTTTTATCATTTTGGGATCTTCTTTAGAGCCTATGTTACACTCCTCAATGTCTGATTTTAAGGGTTCCATTTTCGGCTTTTTAGGAACATCGTTTGAATCAAACAAGTCCTCCAAAGGAGTTAATCCTTTGGGCAAAAAATTGTCTTTAAGATTGATGACTTCAGTTTCTTCGTCGATTGCTTCATCAATTTCAATTTGTTTTAGGTTTCAAAAATCTGATTTTGTAAACTTTATGGGATGGAATCTATCTATTCTTTCATCTTCTACTTTGTTAATTTCTATTTTATCAGTGTAATCAAAATCTAATGTTATGTCTGTGTCTATGTTACTACTTAAGAATTCATCATCTAAAGTTAGAAAATTGTTAATTTGTTGATCATTATTGAACACTTTCCAGTTCTTTAAGTTGTCAGGAATAGCAGGTCTATTCCTAACCTCAGCAGTGTACTGATGGTTGGTCTGAAATGGCAACTTGCAAGTATTAGTAAACATCGCTAAACTGTGAGCTTGCATAATGTGTTTTCTTGGAATAACAACAAGCTTGGTTTCTAAAAAAGTATTTAGTATTTCTACAACTGATCCTCTATAAAATCCTAACCTAGGATCCCTAGTCATATAAACAACGTTAATTTGTTTTATTACCAACTCAGAATATCCCATAATAGAGACTCTTATGGCTCCTAACCTTTCAACCAATTTCAGACCTAACATAAGTGCTTCATACTCGGCCATGTTGTTTGTACATTTAAAGTTCAATCTGTAGGCATGAACCTCTGAATGATCATTTTCTAAGTTGTAAATCCATACTCCTGCTCCTGCACCTAGTTTGTTTACTGACCCTTCGAATTCAAGATGCCATAGAATTTCATGTTCATAATTCTTACTGTCTGGGGGAACAAAATCTTCTTTGACTAAAGTATCTAGATCATATTTATTATCTAAAATCTCATGAATTTGGACATTTTGATTGTCTTCTGCTACTGTAATTTCTTTTGGTTCTTCCATGATGTTGTCTGAAGTATTTTCTTGGTTAAATTCAACATTGTAAAGAATGAAAGAATCAATATCAGAATGCATTGAATATATATAAAAGTTTTGAGGTCTCTCATGGGTACTCACTACATACTTCATTAGAGACTCTCTATACAGCTTTTTGGGATGTCCAAAGACTGATATGGTAGCATACGACATGTCAAGTTGCAGAGATCCCTCGAGTTTGGCACCCCACGATCTAGACAACAACATACCATATTTAGGTGGTATATCAACAACAACTATGTCCATAAGAATGGTCTTAGCAGGGTACTACACTAGGGAAACACATAGGTCTTTTATAAGTCCTAAGCACTTAACTTGGCTTGAATCAAACGAAAACAGGTCCTTGTAAAGTCTAGTGATATCCAAGTTTAGCTTCTCCATAAAAGATTTAGGCATAAGATTGTGTGAAGCCCCAGAGTCTAGCATGGCATTATGTAGGATTTTATTGTGGATGTTAAGGCTAATGTAGAAGGGTGGTATCCCTCCTTCCACTGGTTTTCCATTAACATCAGGACCGAAAATTAACTCAGGTTGATCATCAAATAAGTTAGCAGAGTCTTCATTTTCAACGATGTTTAAAGATTTGCTTATTTGAGATTTGTAAGTTTCATGCTTAACGAGTTCTGTTAAAGGAACTGAAATTTTAAGTTTGGCCACCTCTGCTCCCAAATTGAAAGGCAGAGGGGATTTGTCTGTTTGAACATTTGAAATCTTAGCAACAAGGTTTGGAGTAGATTGTTCTTCTTTTTTAGTGTTTGGATTCTTTTTAATGGAATTTCTAATATAATTTTTGGAGACTGTTCCACTATTTTCTTGAGGGGAACTGAAGTGGAAGGTTGCTCATTAGAAGGTTGGTCGTTGGTTACATCTTCAATGGTGGGACTGGGAGGGTTCTGATTTGGTCTAGAAAGGATTTGTAGAGTTTTTGTAATTGGAGAAGCTTTTACTTTCTTAGGCTGATTAGGTACTGCTTTCTTGTTTTGGTCTGGAACATCAGTGTTCTTTTTGCTCCTCAAATTGTACTGTTTATGCACTTCAAAGATAGCAGAATCATACCCTTGCTTGTAGTCGAAAGATTCTCCAGTTTGGGTCTATAACTGTTGAAGCATGTATAATTCCTGGTCATCCTCAATCAGAAAGATAGTTTCCTCATCATCTAACCCCATTAAGTTGATTTGGGTGTCTAGCTCAAGGTCTTCTTGATGGGAAGTTTGAGCATGGTTCTCCTGGAAAGGAGGTCTAATGTTCTGATCTGGCCCATTTTTACTAGTATTTTGGTTCTGGTTCTTCCTAAAGTTTGAATTCCTTACTGGAGGTGCCTATTGGTTATCCCAGTGAGGTTCCTTTCAATGATTTGTATCCTGTCCATTAATTTTTCCATTCCTTTGGCTAAAGCATCCATTTTTTTATCAAAGGGTGAAGCTTCATCTTTCAGGGGTGCTATCCTTTTGTTTCTAACGCTAACTCTTTTGGATAACAGATTAGCTTCTACGCTAACTGCTACACTTTGCATATCTTCTAGCGTAAGGGGATTCCTTTCTCTAAGTTGAAAAGCCATTTTAGTGTCAAACCCGTTTGGAAACTTTATCAGGGTTAAGCCAGGTGAGGCCTAAGGTCAAGTGGTATTGCGTTATATACATTGTTAAATATAGTACAGTAGTCCTGAACGGTTTTGTTTGGTCCCCTCTTGAGGTTTTCATATTCGGAAAGAATTTGAAGAGGGTTCTTTTTCTTCTCCCACCTATTTAAAAATTGTTGGTAAAAAACATCTAAATTATCTATATGATATTAGGAGGCAGAGATCTAAACCATGTGCTCACTTCTCCAGTTAGAGTTTGGGCAAAAATTCTCATTTGGACATCTCCTATGTCAATTTCATGCAGTTCAAAATACTCTGTCATTTTTCTTTTGTGCTGCTGCACTGTGTAAGATCCAGTGCTATCGAATAGGACAATTTTACTCTGATAATCTGTTGGTAAGACACCTTGAGGAGCAGGCGTCACAAGAGGGGCATATTTGAGTGCCATAGCTCTAAGTTTGACAGGATTAAGAATATGAGTTGGGGTAACAGGGGGATTTGGGACAACAAGGGGATTTGGGGTAACAGGGGTAATGGGTATTTGATGGGTAGTGATAGGCTAATGGGGAAGCGAAGGTATAAACGGAGATGAGGAATGAACTTTGGGGAAATGATGGTGAGCTAAAAGAAGTCGAAGTTGTTTCAGAAAATTCAGGGACTCTATCAGTAGTAAGGGATGATTGAGGGGAATTCAGAAGGTACTGATCAATTGACAAGTTTTCCCTTTGGACTTCAAGTTCTGCTGTAAATTCTGGATCTAGAAATGTGTCCTCAAGTGCACTCTCAAACTTGGTTCTAAATTAAGAAAGGTCAAAATTCTCGTAAAATGGGAGATCTTCTATGAATAACCACTCACTAGGGTAGGAATTGGATCTAAATAAAGGTCTTGGGCTTACTGAACTTTCTTGTCTTCTGATTATTCTCGGAATAAGGTTGGGATTGTCAAATACAAGGGGAGGATTTGGATCAGGGTTGGCCCTTGTATAATGAGTTCTCTTTGAAGCCGAATTTCGAGTTTTTTCTAATTATTTTCTTTTTTTATGAATTTTTTGAAATAACTTCTAATAAACCCTTTAAGAGGTTTGAAAATAAAAATTTGAATTTCTCAAAGGTTTATTAAGACTAGGGGTTTGATTCCCTAGTATGGTCGCCACTATGTTATCACTCAGAAGTCTTCCCTAGAAGTTATCAAAGAAGGAATAATCCAAGGTAATCACAAACCTAATATTTTAGACTCGGGTTCTAGCCAACCTAAGTCCAGAGAGGGCTCTCTCTTTATAATTTAACTTTGTTTTGGGTAGGATTTCAGGCTAGTTCTTAATGCTCATGGTGTTTTGGTTTTGATTGAGTGGTGGAATTAAGGAAACAGATGGGCAGAGCAAATATTCAGGCCATTGGGCTATGGAGTCAATCAAAGAGTGGCTTAACTGGATCAGATCAATTAGTAAAGGAAGAGTTCACACGACAGGCTAGCATAGCAAAAAGCAAATCTGCAGGTTTAAATGGATGAGGTAGTCCTAACCAGGGTAAAAGGGAAATGAAGAATCCTTAAACTGGGATCAAGATGAAGAAAAGAAGGAGATCAGTAGCAAAGGGCAACTAAGAATCCTTTACTGTGGACCTAGGGGGGAAAAATACGGAAGTAAGGGAGCCATTAAGAATTCCTAGACCAAGATAGTTTAGCAGAAAACAATGAGAAAGTAAACAGTAAAAACAGAGAGCATTTAAGCTAATTCTGAGATATCATTCCTTATTTACTATTCAGATTTCATAGAGAAAACATGTGAATATTTATAACATGATGAGAAAACAATAATTAAACATGAAGAGATAATACTTATTTGGTTCCAACTATGCACAAGAATCCAGTGAAATGTCTTTAGCTTTATTTCACGACCCAACAAAACCAGTCCAATATTGAATACAATAACTCCTTAGCTTGATATAAAATGTCTACAGAAATGTATTTTAATCCACCCTAATTACTTCAAATTGTGAAGTATTTATACAAAAAATGTTACAAAATATCTCATAACAATATGAGAATTATTCTAGGAAACCGAAAATATCTTCAAGCATGAAGATAGAGACAGATGGAGAACTGTCTTCTTGCTGTCCCTTTTATTGTGACTGTGCTGGCTATTGTAATTCAGATTTGGCTCTTTCAGTTGCTTGATACTTATGTGCTGGAATCACTTTATGTCTTCAATCTACTGATACTCTTTACCTGCTACACTTTGACTCTGTTTTACTTGTTTTACCTGGCTGCTATATAGATTTACTGCAGTAACTTTATAGTAAATCTGTCAATTTCATCCACCATTCACCTTCAGGTAATTTCATCCTTATCATTTTTTTATATATCTTGTTAGCTTCAGTATACTTGGAAAAATTTGGCCTGTTGACGAACAAGTGCTTTACCTCATGCTCTAGGAAAAACAGATTTTCTAGATTATCATATAATACCTTTCCCATGGGCAGAGCTTTTATCCTGAAGTACTAGCTCGGATGCTAGACAACTTATTTAGTCTTTCAACATAATCATCTTGGGTCATAATATTTTCATGTATTACCATAGGACCGGGGAGTCATTTTTCCCTTAAAATACCAAACTTTGTCATAAATCTATCAATATCAGCTTCGATGCTTTGGCATTTTTTCTCAAGACTAAGCATAAGGTTCCTTTTGGTAAGAATCTTCTTGATTTCTATGATGGTCCCTGTTCTATCTTCTATGCCCAGTTCATCCAACTGATACCTGTTCCTGCTATTCAAGAATGCTATCAATTGGTTAGCCTCTTCACGCTTGTCTCCCAATTCTTCCATTGTCTTGTGAATTTCTTCTGTGGCCACTTTTACCAGTTCAGTTTCCTAAAAAATTACTTGAATAGATGGCCAAACATCATTGACAGAGTCAATGATGTTGGCCCAAAGAATTTCCTTTATATCTCCTAGTGGCTGTTGTAATGTCAAGTCCTTTTCAAGGACTTTTATCCTTTCTCCCATTCTTTGATTCTTATGAGCTTCTTCCTTCTGTTGTATTTGTGCAAGTTTGCAATCAGTTTGCAAACTTGACAATTTTTCTTTAAGATTTTTGAGCTCAGTAGCCTGGATGGTCATTTCCTCCATGGATTTTACCAATTCAGCTATATTTTCTGTGGATGTACCTGTGCTTATAGATGTACCTGTGACTGGCAGAGCTGTAGCTGGTGGAATTGTTGGTGCTAAAGAAGCAACCAATGTGGAGGGTACTGCTGTAGAGACTGTAGGAATTACAGTCTGTGGTGTGGTGGCCAACTCACTCTGTTTAGACTATATCATGTTATCCAACTCTTTCTCTGTTTCTTTTAGTTGATCTTTTAGCTTAAGGATTAAGTCCATAAGCTCTTCCTCCTTCCGAGTTTCCAATACTTCAGCTGTTTGTGGATGATGTAGAGGAGGAATTTTGAGCTGCTTTTTCAATGCAACTATGTCGTCATTTTTCTTTTTGATTAGATTTTCCGCAGCCTTTACATCCTGGGGATCATGCCCCAGCTCTATGATCAAGTCCTCTAAGGAATTTATCCTGGTATCCTTGGCCTGTGAGGAGGCCTTCTCTAACTGGAATTGCGCTGATATATTATTCAACGAATTTTGGAGTTGATGTGCTATAATGGCCTTACTAGTCAAGGTGGAATAGACCATTTCCCTGATCTATTTGTGTAATTCTATTTGGTCGATATGATGTATATCCTTCGCCAACACCTCAAAGTCTGCCTTCAAATAATCTGCTATTGACCTGGGCTGCTGTGTGGTAGGCTTCATGAAAGTAATCTGCATCTTACCTTCTTTTACATCAAAGGCTGACATTAGCCTTGTTTGATTAGTAGGAGTCATTTCGAGGTAATGTGCATAGCTTTGGACCTTCAATCTTTCATTTCTGGCCTTTATTTCTTTGTATTTCTCTCTAATGTCTTGGTTCTAACCAGTTGGAGCCCTAAATGAGGATACTTCCATTCTCTGTTGTCTCTCCAACATTTGAGCCTGTGAAGTGGAAGGTTCTTGTGTACGTCCAGAGGGAGTGGTCTGCCTGCTTTCTTCTCTTTTTGTACCTGTAGTTCCAGCTGTTTCCTCTGTGAACTCTTGTTCTGAAAAAGGATTTAACCTTTGCCTCTTGATATAAGTCTATGCAATAGGTTTTCTAGAAGGAGTGGCATCCTCTCTATCTCTTTTGGGATTCTTCTCCTCATTTAGAGGAGTTTGTACAATAGGAGGATTACTCATGATGTGTTTTGGCTAAGCCAACTCTTCTGATATGTCAGGTTGTTCTGATTCTTCTTGCTCTTGAGGTCCTTCTTCTGCTAGTTTCTCACTGTGTTCCTGTGTTTTCTCTTTTGTATTGGGATTCCCCTGGCACCTGTAGAAAGGAATCTTCATCAAGTTTTCTTTCAAGATCAATCAATACATTATTGACAACAACTTCTGTGCTATCTCTATCTACTAAAGTGTTCTCCACCCATTCTAGTTGATTGACATACTGCTCAATTTCAGGAATTCTGTGGTGGACATAGGGAGATAATTTGTTGTTTTGTCTTCTATTGCAGATGAAATATAAAGGGTCATATCTCCATATGAAACTTTGTTTGAATTTCAGCCTTTGAAGGATTTCTTCTGCTTCCTTTCCTTCTTCCCTACTGTTGCATATAAAGGGGCCAAGCTGGTCTTTTATTCTGAGTTGAGATTTCTCCTTGGTCTTCACAAAATGCACCTCATCTTAATTAATCATTTTCCTGTAGTACTCCAGATCAAATAATCTCATGGGGAGGTATCTTGGTAGTTTGTAGGGTGCTAACTCACAACCATATATTTTGATTTCAATGTGATTTTGGTACAAGTACCAATCTCCCACTCTATATTGTTTGGACAACTGTAGGACCCTCCTGATATCTACACTGATTCCAGGGGGAGGACTTCCTAACAACATAGTTACCACTGGGTGCACAAAGAGATCTATGAAATCTGTATAAGTATATGGAGATTCATATTGGTGGATTAATGAAGTCCAAAAGACTACTGATCTAGGGTTGCCTCTGGTATCAAGCTTTTGGAGTGTGAATGGGAATTTATCAGCTTGATAGTACAGGAAAAGATGATATAAAACTGATGAATATTTGAATACTCTTTCATTGTCCATCCTCATGAATTGATCATGCATCTTATCTGCAATGAACTTAGCATAGTCAAACATGATGGTAGGGGGTTGTCCAGGAGTGTAAATGGACATGAAGGCTATAATAATCTCATCAAAAAATTCACTTGTAGTCTGGCCTAACACACTGGATATCATTTCTATGATGTGTCGGCCAAGATCAGAGAATATGGTCCCCATGTATGGGGGAGGGTCCTTTGGAATGTATTGTTCTTCCCTAATGAAGGCCTAGAATAATTGAGCAAGTTTGATGGAGGTGAGTATAGGGAATCTGTTAAGCAGGTCTCCAACAGAAATGGGGGTCAGGTTTTGGCTTGGTTGCAACTGCAACATTTCGTTTATGGATTCAGCAGTGATGGTAAATAATACAGTATGGTCAGGAGTCATCATTGCTCTTTGGCTGAGACTACAGTTCATATGGCAATAGTGGACAATCTCAAGGAAGATATGAACTCTAGGGAATTGGTACTTGGGTAAACCTGATTCCCAAAGACCTATTTTGTCTGCGTGGTTCAAGTACTGGTCTCTGTACCTATAGTATAGCTTCAGTGGGGATTCTTGGACAGAGGTATATTTAATTTGAAAGTCTTTATCTGCCAAAGGGAGATAGTCTAAGTCCATGTGGGGAGTAGAAATTGGTAAGACATTCAATGCAACTGGAGTAACCATCCTTGGTTCTTGTGGATTCAAAGACGGGGGTGAAAGGTTTTCAGTCAAATTGGGGGAAAATTGGTATAATTCAGAATGGTTTGGAGCTACTGGGAAATTGTTTTACTTAATTACTTAATAGCTTAAAGAAATTGAGTAAAGGTTTGGGAATTAAACTGGGTTTCTCAGTGATTTTAGGTAAATACTTGGTTTTGTCTCTTAACGGATTGATGGGAGACTATGCAAGGTTTGTAGGGAGCATACGTGACTGAAGGGTGGTATGGAGTTTCAACAGCTTCAGCAGGTTGGCAGTTGGACGTGGGCTAACGGTTGCACGTACTCTGGTGCTTTCATGGAGGTCTGAGCGGTCTTTTTCAATGAGTTTTTTAAGTTTTATTTGCAAAGTCAACTGTTTTGGTGGGTACATGGAGAAAGGTACGATTGGATTTAAACGGGGGATGAGACGTTTTGTTTTCTAGCGGGAGGCGGTAAGCAGGTTTATTTCACACAACTTTTGGGCTGGAGTGGTTTCAGGGGGAGGCTGCCCGATTCTATTCATCGGGTGCCACGTAGTAGCGGGGTGAATAGTGAAACCACCCATATCGGAAGGGTAAAGTTCGTCTTTCGGAGGCCACCCGATATGAGTGTCGACCGTCAGATCAAATGGGACCTGATTGTATGGTGATCGAGGCGGGGATTTGACATGAAGCTTAATGGAGGGGCCCGATGGGGGTTTAAGCGTGGCGGGATTTAATTAATGATGGATTATGGCAGATTAAGGGTATTGGGGGTGATTTCATTGGTGGAGATAGATTATTAATTAACCACAGACTGATTAATTAATCTCTTTTATTAGAAGAAGGGTTTTGGTTATTAATTAGTCGCTGATCGACTAATTAACCCATTAATCATTCATTAATAAAGTTTATGTTTCAAACTTCGTGGTAGGATACTAATATAGGGATTTTATTTATAATTATATACGGGAAGGTTTATATTTATTTTTTGGGATTTTAATATATAAAGTTAAAGTTAATATGAATTGAAAGCGGAAAATAACTTAGCACCAAGTCAAATGTGTATTTATAATTTATTTGCTTTTATAAACACATTATAACCTAGGCTTAGTGTTATTTTTGTGGGTTTTTTCGGAAAAGGGGTTTGCTTGGGGGGTGATCACTTTTCTAAGGTTTTATCCTTAGGGAAAAGGGGTTTATTAGGGAAAATGAGTGAATTATGGAGGGGGTGAATGCTTATGAGGGGACTTTTAGTACTTAGGACCTATAAGTTATTGGGTCGAGGGTCCGGTCCCTCCAGAAGTCAGAGAAATGCTCTGAGCCCCTTTAACTTAAGATTTTAGGTACTTTAAGACTTTTCTTGGAAATTAGTTAAGTGAAAAATGTAATGAATGAGGGAGGTTAATCAATTGACTTTGTGTACTTTGATAAATGCTCAATTTTCATCCATACTTTAGAAATTTGATGATGAAGGTAAATGATATGATCTTATCTAATCAATCATCACAATTCTGCAACCATTCAACTACTTACCCATCTACTCATCCTACCATTCTTCCTTCTCTTTATTAGGGCGCACTTAAGCTGGAAAACCCTTATCAAAACATTTTATTTTCTTTTACAAAAGTAATCTATCTAAGTCTAACCTTATTACATCCAAGGGCTCAGATTAAACACCTGAGCTCCTTTTATTTACTCTACCTATCTACTTATTTGCCAAGATTAAATAGTTTGGTCAGATTTTATTCTCTATCTATAAATATGAGATTCAAAACATGGAATAAACAAGATTAAACTGTTTGATTACCATGGATTGTGGCATGAATAACAAGTTGCACACAATCATTATTATGTAGAAAAGTAAATGGTAGTGGCATTTTGACTTGCACACTTTCATGGTATTTTTCTTTCTTGGGTTCATTTTTTCATTTTTTTTGACCTTTTTTTATTCTTTTTGTCCTTTGATTTTTCTTTTAGGACATACCCTCTTTACATTTTTTTAATTTTTTTTGATTTTTTGAATATGGAAAATATTTTCAAGAAGCAAAGGAATGTACATATTACAGATTTGACCTCAGCTATTAAAAAATTATGACTTCCTATTGGTATAGGAATCTAACACGTTCAAAGAAGGATGGAAAAATATTATTGCCGAAGAAACCAAATAGCAAGGGCAAAGCTCAAAGCTGCTAGGGCAAGAATTGAAGCCCTAAATCACCATGAGGAGAAGAAGAAGCTTGATATACTTGCAGAGGATTCACTCCATGCCTAGCCACCTCAAACATCAGCTTCTTGAATAATTTTGAAGACCCTTGACTCAATTTTTGTCATCTTTCTTTTCCTGTCTTTTTAAGGCAATTTTTATATCAGCAGTTTGGTCAAATGTGCAACGCCTAAGGAAGCACTTTTTGGAGGAATGGTCACCACCATTAGATTCATAAGGACCAAGAAATCCAGGAAAACCATGTTTCCAGCCTTGGAAAGCAAAACTAGTGGGTGAAAAGGGAAAAAAACCACCTAAAAATCATGTTTCTGCCTCATTTCTGGACCAGACACTGCACGTTTGAGTAGTCTTGGGAGAAAGGAATTTTGGAGGGAAAATCAAGCCCATTTTGAAAACCAATGGAAGTTTTGAAAACTATACAGGATAATCTTTCCAATGAGCTATTCTGGACTAGATTTGGACATCAGGAAGGCAAGTAAAAGTCAGCTTGAATATGGTGCTTCACATTTGACACTAGCGCTACACGTTTGATAATCAACCCAGATTTTCATTGTTCCTCTCCAATTTGATTTTTACCTATGGGAAATTAGTGTTTTACTGATTTAATTGATAAGGATGATGTAATTATTATGTTTTTACTGTTACCTAGGGTAAATACATTAGGTAAATGGCCTCTATGACTTGTAATGAATCAGTTTGCTTAAGTTAGGGATGAGTCACTTTGACCACCCTACACTCTAGCTATCAGTTCAGTCTTTGTTGCAACTGCTCCTCCTCTCATGGATTCGACCCCTGAGGCTAGGATGAGTTGGTTTGAGGCCTATATTATGTAATTTCTCAGTCATTCTATAGGTTGGACTCCATTGGATATTGTATTAGTGTTTCAGACTTTGGCATGGAATATATTGGATGAGTTGCAACTATTTTGGTGGGATTCCTGTGGCATGGTATTTTGATATTGTTTCTTCTTCAGTTTCATATGTATGAATGTTTTGTACCTCTCATGATTCATTTCACTCTAAGTATGTTTGATTTTCAAGGTGTGATAAGCATAATTCATCTTGTATGCTCTGTTTTGGGAAAATCATCATAATTTGTTTCATTTCCTCAGTTTAAAAAGAATTCATGATCTCATGCTCTTTTTAGCACCTCACTAGTCTAAACCATCTCATCACTATACTACAAAGTGTTAAAGTAACTTTCCTACCTTGCCCCATCAGATGTCTGCAATTTTGATTCTCTTTTGCCCTGACCTAGTTCACTCTCTGACCTAATTCACTCATCTAGTGAATACCCCAACCAAATCAAATCAAAACAACCCTAATCTACTATATCTAGCCTAAAACCCTAATTCATCCAACCCTCTTGGATGTGACCCTTTAGAGAGATCCCTCTTCGGCTTGGTAGGGCTAGCTACCAAGTAAAAAGGTTGGTCTGTGGTTACCTCAGCTGGACCCTTCCTCTCTTTGGAGATCTGAAGGAGTGATAACAATATGGATAGAGAAATTGTAGTTAAGGTATAGCTGGATGAAAAATGTAAAGTTTGAAAATAACACGTGGTTCCTGTGAAGAAGGGTCACGTACATATGCAGGTCTTGAGAGTAAAATTCGCGTACATAATATGAACCATGTAAATCTTGATACCAGGGGTCATAACCATGGTAATTACCCATAGTAATTGAGGCGACAACGTTTATTTAATCTCATCAACAAATAATAACAACTTCTCCAAAGGATTTACCTGAGGTATTGGCTAAATAAAAAACTATATAAGGAGGTGGAGATCAAGGTGTTGTGTGTGTAAATAAAATGGTTTGTTCATGTGTGATATGATCTGGAACAAGTGTGCACTAGGAAGCAAGGAGAAGACTCAAATCTGAAAGATTTGAAGATATGTTGATATATATTCTTGATTGATTTGCTTGTTTCAAATGTTTATGTAGCAAACAATGATAGATCTTTGGTTATAGTGATGTTGTGATATGAATGAATTTTTAAAAGTCTATAGTTTTGACAGTGAAGGTTGCAGAATGTGAGGTTATGTTTGTAATTAAAGGTATGTTTCAGTAATTTGAGATATGTACACAGGTTTGCTTCGCAGTAGTTGTGAAGGGTTCTGAGCACGGTGGTGCCCAACCCCCAAATGTGCGGCCATACAGATATCCGTTCACTCAAAAGAATGAAATAGAAAAAATCATCAAGGAATTGTTAGAAGTAGGTGTCATTCGTCCCAGCATTAGTCCTTATTCATCCCTAGTGGTCATGGTCCTCAAGAATGATGGGGAGTGGCAGATGTGTCCCGACTTCAGGGCCCTCAACAAGTTGACAGTCAAAGATAAATTTCCCATTCCGGTGGTTGACGATTTGCTGGACGAACTCAATGGGGCTCAATTCTTCACTAAGTTGGATCTTCGCTCCGGCTACCACCAAATTCGCATGAAGGAAGTCAACATTCCCAAGACAGCTTTCAGAACTCATGAAGGCCATTATGAGTTCCTGGTCATGCCATTTGGTCTCTGTAATGCCCCTTCTACTTTTCAGAGTCTTATGAATCACATCCTCAAACCATATCTCAGAAAATTTGTCCTTGTCTTCTTCGATGACATTCTCATCTATAGTGGCACTTGGGCGGCACATCTTCAGCATGTAGATCTACTCTTGCAACTGCTCCACAAGCATAAATTATTTGTCAAGATGTCTAAGTGTTCATTTGGCATGGAAGAAGTTGAGTATTTGGGCCACATTGTGGGGCGTGAAGGTCTCAAGGTGGACCCCAAAAAGATCCAGGCAATGCAAGAATGGCCTCAACCTAAGACTTTGAAGAGCTTGAGAGGATTTTTGGGTCTCACAGGCTATTATCGTAAATTTGTCCGCAACTATGGTCGCATAGCGAAGCCCCTCACTCAACTCCTAAAGAAAAATTCCTTCTTCTGGAACGAGGAAGCACAACAGGCATTTACTGCTCTAAAAAACGCCATGTGTACCACTCCAGTCTTAGCACTACCTAACTTCACCAAATCCTTTGTCATTGAATGTGATGCTTCGGGTACAGGTATTGGGGCGGTCTTAATGCAGGAAGGGCGACCATTGGCCTTCACAAGCCAACAACTCAGTGGGGCGACCTTACTTATTGGGGCGACGTTTCCAAATCCGCACAGATCATCACAGTCTTAAATATTTTTTGGAGCAACGCCTATCCTCCCCACAACAAAATAAATGGTTAGCCAAAATGCTGGGATATGATTATGAGATCATTTACAAGAAAGGGAAATACAACAGTGTAGCAGATGCATTATCGCGCCAATTTGAGGAGGAAAGTACTCTGCTCGCAATTTCCCTTCCCATTCCCGACTGGATTGAAGAGGCTCGCAGGGAATGGTTTTCACACCCAGGGCTCTCCCAACTCATTTCTCAATTGCAGGTAGATCCTAATTCCAGCAAGGGCTACTCGTGGCAGAATGATATTCTTCGCTACAAGGACAGAGTCGTAATATCACCAACATCTACCCTCAAAAGTCGCATTTTGGCAGAATTGCACTCATCTCCCATTGCAGGACATTCGGGCTTTCAGAAGACGTATGCTCGCACCAGAAGATCATTCTTTTGGACATGCATGAAAAAGGACGTCCTTAATTTCGTAGCCGAATGTGATGTCTGTCAACGCCACAAAGGGGAAACCGTCAACACACCAGGCACATTACAACCATTGCCCATTCCGGCATCAACTTGGATGGAGGTTTTTATGGATTTCATTACAGGTCTTCCAAAGTCAGGGAACAAGTCAGTCATCATGGTGGTTGTGGACCGACTGTTGAAGTATGCTCATTTTTGCGCCCTACCCCACCCGTTTACACCAACCTTGGTTGCTCAATCTTTCATGGATCAGATCTTCAAATTACATGGCATGCCCACTTCTATAGTGTCCGACCGTGACCTGATCTTCACCAGCAATTTTTGGCAGGAACTCTTCAGAATACAAGGCACTCAACTCAAACTCAGTACTTCATATCATCCGCAAACAGATGGTCAAACCGAAGCCGTCAACAAATGTCTAGAAACCTACCTACGGTGTTTCACTTCAGAAAAGCAACACCTTTGGGCACAATGGTTACCTCTGGCTGAATGGTGGTATAACACCAACTATCATGCCACCACCAAAATGACTCCCTATGAAGCAGTCTATGGTCAACTTCTGCCTTCCCCTACTTCTTATCTCAAGGGATGCTCCAAAGTACAAGCAGTGGATCAACTCCTACAACACCGCACAACCATGCTCGCCCATCTTCGCGAGAATCTTCATCAAGCTCAGAACCGCATGAAGCAACAGGCCGACCAACATCGCTCAGAGCGCCAATTTCAAGAAGGGGATCAGGTCTTTTTGAGGCTGCAACCATATAAGCAAACATCACTCAAAGACAAGGGTTGTCAAAAGCTCTCTCCAAAATTCTACGGACCATACCAAGTACTTCAGCGCATTGGAGAAGTGGCTTACAAGTTGGCTTTGCCACCTACGGCAAAAATCCATCCAGTTTTCCATGTATCGTGCCTCAAGAAAGTGATTGGGAACAATTGTCGAGTTCAAACCAGTCTACCTGAATTAGATGAAGAAGGGTCAATCTGGCTTCAACCCGAACAGGTTCTAGACACACGAGACAAGCACCTACGTGGCCGCATGATTAAGGAAGTCCTCCTCAAATGGAAAGACACCTCTCCGGAAGATGCAACTTGGGAACCAGCCACTATTCTTCAGCAGTTTCTGCAGCTTCAGCCTTGAGGACAAGGCTAGTCTTAAGGGGGAGGGCATGTTAGGGTCCCACCCTAACCCCCTTATTTATGTCATGGGATCACGTCATAGTCAAGAGTCAATAAAGCCCATATTAATATTTGTAAGTGGTTAACCCGCAATTAATGACGGGACCATAGTTAGTTGCAAATGGGCGGTAGTATTAGATAGATGGTATTAATAAAACCCACAGTATTGGCCTGTGGTATTGCATGTATGAGTCATATATAAAGGATAGGGACTCCCTGCGAGGAGCATCATGTCTGGTTTTTGTAATCGAGCTCTGCTCTATTGGAGGTTGCCCCCTCGAAGAGGCCTGTGAACATTTCTCTCTGAATAATAAAATCATTGCTATTCTGTGTTCTGGGTATCTTTTCTTCGCATATTCTGTGTTTGGGTATTACTTTGCAGGTTAAGAGCATAACATTAGAAGAAGCTTAATTGCTTAAAGGGAGATCTAAAGGGACAATGGGAAAGAAGAAAAACAAGAAGGCAAATCAAAAGAAGAAGTTGGCTAAGGAAAACTGTGGCAGTGAAAGCAATATATCAAATGCAATGATAGATATAAGCAAATATTCATATTCAAGAGCACCTTGTTTTCTGTTGATCAAGAATGAAGAAGATAGTTCTAACAAAGAATTATCAGGTACTAGTTCTTTTTCTAATTGTGTTCCATTTCCATGCTTATGTAATAATGATGAAAGAGAAGATGAAAGTGAATCAATTGGAATATATCTCATGGGTAGAAGTGAAAGTAAGCATTCTAAAGAGAAAACATATTAAAAAATGGACAATAAAGTTATGCTAGTGCTCAGTCATACTAACTATTAGGAATGGAATGAAGATGAGGTCTAAGTTAATGAACCTTGGATTTGATGTTTGGAATTTAGTCTGTAATGGTTGCACCAAAACTCCATTAGGTGAAGAATTGCAAAAGAATAATGAGGCTTTAAATGGAATCATTTGTAACATACTTGATTCAACGTTAGGAAATGTTATACATTGTGAAACTGCAAAGGAATTATGGGATAATCTATAGGAAATCCATGGAGGAAAAACAAAGGAAGATTGTTGATCAGGAGAACTGTCAGGTAAACTTGTTTCTAAAGGAAATAATGATGAGTCAAAAAATGAGTATGATATGTCAGATGGAGTTACTGATTCAAAAGAAGACAAGTTAAATAAACTAGTTAATCTTAGAAGAAAACTTGTTTTTGGTTTGAAAAGGATTAACAATCTTAAGAATAAGTTGCAGGAATATGAGAACAAGGATCATGAAAAATCCATAAATACTACAACAAAAACTAAACAATATTGTGAATGACTTGAAGCTGAGATCATCTCTCTAAGATCAGACCTTGAGAAGTCAAACAAAAAAAATGAAGAACTACAAGTATTTGTGTTATCACTCAGGTTGTCCTTAAGCTCTGGAAAGGATATGGCCGAGGTAACCACAAACCAACTTTGGACTGCAGTTTCTAGCCCACCTACAGTCAGAGAGGGCTCTCTCTTTGTGATTTAGCTTTGTTGATGATGATTTTAGGCTAGCTATTGAGTTCAGGGTTTTTGCTTGTGTTTTGGAGGGAAGGGTGATGCTACAAACAGAGAGGCAATGCATATTGTGGTAAGTTTCGAACTATTGGGCATGGAGTCATGGAGTAAGACTGCTGGTGCGTTTTCTTGGATATAAGAAAAATGAGGAGCAAGGTAGCTGCTCATGAAACAACTTTCGAGCTTTAAAAGGATGAAGAAGGGCTAAGGAATGAGAGGCAACAAAGAATCCCTCAAACAGGTTAGCAAAAAGAAGTTGAATGAACTCTATCTAGGAGCAGCTAAGAATTCCTAGATGACAGTCATTTGTAGGTGAAATAGATCAATATGAGCCATAACATAATTCATATTTATGTCTATATCTAAAAGAAAACATTAAGAATCCATAAAACCTGGGCATAGAGTGCAACAAAGCAAATTCTAAACCAATCCTTTGTTATGTGACTTGAGCATATATGAAAATGAAATAACAGAGGTAAGGAACACTTATTGTTTCATTTTGCAGCACAAGAATTCCTCATTTAATTCTTCAGAAACATTAACAACACATCAAAGAGTCCATTCTCCAAGCTTGTAAGCAGTCTTTGATTATAGAAAAATATCAGACATATAGTGCGAGTCTCTCCTGGATACATTAGCAGACCAACCCCTTTTACAGTGCAAGAGGTTGTATATATATAAAAAAAGGTTACAAAATATCTAGGTGATGACTCTTTAAGCAATAAATTCCATCACCAACTCCTGCCAGGGAGTAAATGAAACATTAAACACTGCAGTTAATATTAGCTTGCTAGCTGTCTATTTTTGTCAGAAAACTTTTGACTTTGTAGGTTGAGTGAGTGGGCTGCCTGCTGCGCATTTATTTAGCGCGTGTCCCCTGATGTTGGTACGTTTCCTGCTGCTGTCTGGGTCTTCATCCTGCATGCTTGGCTTTTTAGCATTTGATGAGCTGTAATTATCATTTCAATTTTGCTCTATGCCTGATTTACCTTTGACAGGTGTATCTTGCCATCTGTATATGCTGACCTGTAACTTGACCAAAAATAATTAATAAACAAAATCACCTGAGAAATATCTCTTTTATCCCTTTCCACCAGTCCTCCATAGGCAACTGATGCCTTTGTATCTTTATCAATGTTTCCTCAGCTTCTGTGTACCTATGGAAGGTGGGTTGGAATTCGAACAGGTGATTTATCTCTTGTGCAATGTAGAATATATTTTCTAATTTATTAAAAACACTCTGTCCTGATGGAGGCCCTGTTCCTTCTGAAGTGCTGGAGGAAGCTGTGATTTGGTTGGTAGCAAAATTATTGACTCTGTTAGCATAAAGGTCATGTGACAGCAGTCTTCCGGCACTGGTTAACAAACTTGGTAGTCCTCTGCTATTTAATGCCATGATCTTTGCCTTGAACTCATCCACCTCCGCTTGCATCTCTTGGCATTTTCTGTCCAATGCCTGCACAAAGTTCCTAAGGGTTAACACCTTTTTTATTAGCAAGATAGTTTCAGTCCTGCAACTGATTCCTAATGCTGCCAGCTGCCCCTTGGTGTGAGTATTCAAGAATTGGATCATCCTATTTGCTTCCTCGGGCATATTTCTCAAAGATGCTCTGGCCTTTTGGTTTTCAAACCGAGCCAAATTTATCAACTCCATTTGCTCGTGAATAGTTTCAATGGATTGCCATTGGTCTGTAATGGATTGGCCGATTTTGGCCCATAGAATTTTCTTTATATCAGCGAGAGTTCTATCAAAAGTGAGCTCTTTCTCTAGCTCTTTTATTCTTTTTTCTAAAGCTTTGACCTCTCTTGCCTTCTCAGCTACCTCCTGCTTTGATTTGTCATATTTCGTCTCAATTGTAGCCAACTTTTCCTTGGTTTGTCTCAACTCTGTCATTTGCAATCCCAGAGCTTCTATTTCCTTCATCATATTGTCCATTTTCAAGCTGGTGTCTTTCTCTGTAGGTGTTGAGGTAGTTGCTGTAGTTGGTGCTGAACTTGAGGTACCTGCTTCTGCTGCTGGAGTAATAGGGGGGACTGTTGTGCTGGTCGTGGGAGGAGCGGCTGTGAGGATCTGAGCTGTTTGAATTGGCTGAGAGGCCAACTCTCCCTGTCTTCCCTGTAATGCTGCCTCCAAGGCAGTCTCTGTTTCTGCCAACCTTTTATGCAAGGTCATGAGTAAAGCTACTACATCCTTTTCTTCTTTTTGTTGAGCTACCTCTGTAGTTTGAGGATGCAACGTAGATGACAGTTTGATTTGTTTCCTAAGGGCAGCTATGTCTTCATCCCTCTTTTTTAATAGAGCTTGCACGCCCTTGGGATTAGAGGGATCATGTCCCATCTCTATAATAATCTCCTCCAAGGACTTGATTCAATTGTCCTTGGCCTGTGACAAAGCCTTTTCCAACTCAAGTTGGGCAACAGTGTTGTGCAAAGAATTTTGCAATTTGTGAGCTAACAATGTCTTATCTGCTAGAGTAGAATATAGCATTTCCCCTGTCTGCTTATGCAATTCAATCCGGTCCATTGGATGTATATCCTTGGTAAACACCTCCAGATTGGTTCTAATGTAATCAGCAGCTGATTGGGGTTGTTGAGTTGTAGGCCTGAAGTGACCAAGGGTCATCTTGCCTTCTTGGATGTCATAGGCCGCCATTAGTCTTTGCTGATTGGTGGGAGCCATCCTTATTAACTGATTATACAGTTGGATTCTCACTGGCTCATTCCTAGCCTTGATATCAGTAAATGCTTTTTTGATGTCAGAGGGCTGTCAGCCATGTTGTATTGTGGATGTCACCTCCACACCACGCTGCCTCTCATGCTCCTGCTGAAATGAGCTGGCCGATGTCTCCATGCTAGGAGGAACTTGCTGCTCTGTGGGCGCCTCTGGCATTTCTTGTTCGAAAAAAGGATTTAACCTTTGTCTTTTATCTCCTTGCTGCTCTGTGGATGTGCCTGGAGGTGTCTCTTGTTGTCTGTCCCTTTTCTTTGATCTTTCCTCATTGAGAAGTGTCTGCAACACCGGAATTTCTGTTACCTTTGTTTGTGTAGAAAAGTCTTGCCCTTGACTTTGTTCATCAGTAGAAACCGGTTGATCCGCCATTTTTTCTTGCTGTCCCAAATTGTGTACTTGCTCTTCTGAATGCTCTACTGAATGCTCTACCTCTTTACCTTTGTCTGTTGCTGCTGGTGGGACAGTCTGTTGGGCTGGTTGCTGGGGGGTCGTGGCAGATGAGGTGCCTACTCCAAGGTGCTGAGGAGCTGTAAAAAACACCTGTCCAAAAGATTCCAAGTCAACCGCTTTTTCAAGGTTTTTGATTGCTTTTTCTATTATCTCTTCCTCAGACAGTTCTTCAACTAGTGTGCCCTCTACCCATTCTAGTTGGTTGGAAAATTGTTCAATTTGGGGGATATCACAGTGTTCATATGCTGCAAGCTTGTACTTGACTCTTCTAAGGCTGATAAAGTGATTTGGGTCATATGGTGCCCAGTAAAAACTTGTTTTCAATAACAGAAAGTCTTTCAACACCTTGTTTGCCTCCATCCAGGCTTCTTCTCTTTTATTGAAAATGAATGGGCCCAATTGATGTCTGATTTTCAGTTGTGCCTTTTTGCTTTTGCCATAGAAGTGAAGCATGTCTGCATTACCAAACTGTCGGAAGTATTCCAAGGCAAAGAGTCTCATGGGGACATATTTGGGCAGTCTGTAAGGGGCCAACTCACACCCATAAATCCTGATTACTGTGTGGTGTTGATAAAAATACTAGTCTCCAATACTGTAGGTCTTGGAAAGTTGCAGGATTTTTTGCATTTCATCAGTGAGTCTAGGGAGAGGAGTGCTCACCAGTAAGGAGGAAGTTGGGTATATAAATAGGTTAATGAACTCACAGTAGGTGTATGGAGAGTAATAAACATGGTGGCAAACTGATGACCAAAATATTACAAACCTTCACCTCCCCTTAGCATCCAACCTTTTGGGGAAGACCGGGAAACTATCAGGCTGATAGTATAGCAACAAGTGATATATGTAAGAAGTATATTTAAACACCCTTTCTCTCTCCAAGTTCATGAATTGCTCATGAATTTTGTTAGCTATGAAGGTAGCATAATCATACTAGACAGCAGGGGGCTGCCCTGGAGTAAACATGGATAGCATTACCAAGATTACCTCATCAACATACTCACTGGTATTGAATCCTAAGATGCAGGATATCATATCTACTGGCAGTATCCCTGTTTCATTGAACCAGACATGTAGATAAGGAGGAGGTTGCCGGGGCTGGTAATCTGGGAGCATGAATAATTGGCCAATCCTCGTGACCTCTGAGCTGGGCAGTTTGGTGCCTTGGTTAAGTAGAAGATTCATAGAAAGGGGCACCAGAGGCTTGGTTGGCTCAAAGCTTAGCATCTCATTTATGGATTGAGGGGTGACATGAAACAAAACAGTCCCAGATGGAGCCAAAACTGCTCTTTGAGTGGGTTCATAACGCTCATAGCACTGATGGATGATGTCTGGGAATACATTCACTTGTGGAAGATAATAGATGGGCAAGTTGGACTCCCAAATATCCATGTCATCAGTACCGCTTCTGTGTTTTCTCCTTATCTCACAGAAGGTTTCAATGTGATATTTGTTGCTTATTTCAACTGTTTCCTTCATTTGATAATCCTTGTCAGCAAGGGGCAGCCATTCCAAGTCCCTATGTGGAGCATTCAGTGGTGCAATATTTAGGGCAACTGGGGTCTCCATGTTTCGACAATAATTACAGCTGGATTAGGCCAGTATTTCAGCAAAAACCAGAATTCTGATAATGGTTTTCCGGGCCAGGAACTCAGAGTTTTAAGCTCTGTGCAGATATGTTTTGATGAGCAGAATTCAATGAAACGCAGAGTGTGCAAGGTTCTGCAATAAATTCACTGAGAGGGAGGAAATTAGAGGGCTTTAGTAGACTGTCTTCAGCGGTTCTGCGGACAAATTGGAGCTGGATTTTGAGCTAAATGGAAACTTTATCAGGGGACGACAGAGCTGCCAGGATTTGGACGTATAACAGGTTACATAGTGGAGCAGAGAGGAGAGTGTCGTGGGTGCTAAATGGGTTTCAAGTGAGTTTTAGGTGTAATGGCAATTTTTGCAGAGAAAATATAAAAACAGGGTTACGGGCGTTTTTTCGGGTAAATACCTGGATTTATGGCGCCGGTAGCGAGTGAGCAGGTGCAATGGAGAGCAATGGCGACAAATTTGCAGGCGGCAGCGGCTCGTTTGATCGAATTTTGTACTTGGGCGGAAAACAACGTAAAATAGCATGCAGAGAGTTCCCACAACTGAGCAGTGAAAATGACATAAAACGGTCGATTTGCGCATTCTTATGATAATTTGACACTTTTGGCGCTTGTTAACTATGACGTTAGCATGACGTCATTGGCGGGCTGGGTACGGAGGGTGACAAGGCAGACATGTAGAAGAGGATAGGTGACATGGAGCGCGCGTACAGAAGGCTGAAAGCGGTTTCATCGAACCGCTTTCTGTACGGGAGCGGTATCTGTCAGAGCCCTTCCGATGCAATAGAAAGTGGACAGGTGTCTTTTGTACGGCGGAGAAACTGCCTCGCCATCAGAAGCTAACGGCCGAGCAGTGGGGCGCCTCCGAAATCGCCGAGAGCCGTCGGATGGGGAGGGCCCGATCCGACGGTGGTCGGAACAACGATTTGACGGGATGATAACGCACTGGGCCCGCCCGAATGTTAAATCTTTATACAGCGCTACGGGGGTTTAAACTTTGGGTTATATGGGTTTAGTGGGTTTGCAAATGGCGCGGGTGGTTATTAATTTGATCGAATATCAAATTAATTCCAAAGGGAATGTATGCGCGGAAGAACTTAGTGTAAAGTTTATGTGTGGGGGGGAACAGTGGTTGTTAATTTAACCAAATGTCATATAGGACGCGGAAGGGTTAATGCCAGGTCCCGAACGAGCTTAGCATTCCCCGGACTTAGGAAATATGGCTATAGTGCCAAGGGGAGGGGCTATTTAATATATTTTTTGGGGATTTCATATAGTTTTAGTAGTGAATAGGGATAGGGAAGAAATTAGGGAGCTACATAGTAGAATTAGGAGTTAATATGATAATGGTGGAGTGGAAAAGGAAAGAGAAAAATGGTAAGTCTATGAAGTGAAAATAGACATAGAGATTATGTAAAAGATGAAAACATGATTTTTACACAAGAAATGTGGCTCCTTTTCATGAAGAAAGCCAAAACCTTGACTTAATGTTTTACAAAAATGAAGTAAGGCTAGGACTTGTTGGGCAGATCCCAATGTCCTTTAGGGGGATGTTAGTAAGGAACTTTGAGAGGGAGGTGAGGGGAAGTTAGACATGCTTTTCAACATTCTGCCAGAAAAACACTGCTTTGATACCTCTGCCACTGATGAGATGAGCCTTCTTTGACAATGCCCAAAAACTAAAGATGATCTTGCTTCTACAACCCCAGGCTACCTAGCCAATTTACAACACCTAGCATTTTTTGTTTCTTCCAGAAGGGTGCACTTAGACTTGCAAACCCTGATTGCCTTTTTTCCTTTAAACTGCCCTCCTATCTAAAAACTACCCTTATTTCTTCTAAGGGCCCAGATTAAGCTGTTGGGCTCCTTCGTTCTCTTCCTAGCTACTAATCTGCCAAGCTTAAACTGTTTGGACAGATAAACTCTCTATATTCTAAAGCAAGAAATTTAAACCTAGGGAAACCAAGTTTAGACTGTTTGGTTTTCCTTTAACTGAGAAACCTTAAAAAATGGAACTTTAGCAGCATGAAAAAGGTGAACATTTTTGGCACTTCTGTTATAGACATTTTTGTGCCTTACAGCTTTGAGCATGAAAAGTCCATAATCCAAGGGATCCAAAGTCCCTAAAAGTGTTGTTCCTGCCCCTAAAGGAACAAGGTCAACCAATGACATCTTCTCCCAGAAGTTCTCCACCAAAAACCACTCAGAACTAGTCAAATCAGGATCAATTCAGATGCTCCACTAGCTGCCTGCGTTGCAAAGCACCCAAATACACTGGCTAGGTGCGTTGCAACGCACTTGAATGCACTACCCAGGTGCGTTGAGCAGGAAATGACAAGTGGCAGAGTCATTCAACGAGGTGGAAAGACAATGGAAGCTTCCAGAATCTTCTCCAATGACACTTGCCTCACTGAATTCGACTAGTGATGAGTAAGAGGCTCTCAGTCTCCAAGTGGAAGCAAGAACTGACAGAGAGAAGCCACAAGTCAAAACATAAGCTGACTCATCCTCTCTGCTTACATCTATATATGGATCCCTCATCCCAGAGATCCAGAGGCTGGAATTTTGTACTTTGCAGAGAATTGCTGTTGGTTTGAGATTGAGATTAGTGCATTGGGTGATTTATGCTTTGTTGGAGGTGAGGAAGGGATTTCCTTTGCTAGGAGGTAGATGTTGGATCGGGACTCACTTGGTTGTATCTCCTCTTGGACTTTCTTATCATATCAATAAAACTATTTGAGTTTCTCCTACATGCTGTGTATCAATGATGTTTTGTTATATTTGCATGTTTAGCTTAATCTGATCCTAAGCTTTTTATGAATGTAAATCTATATCTTCGTGTAGTTTCTCTCTTCTGTGATCTTGCAGGAATTCGGTGAAGCTGGGCCGGTAAGGGAGCAGGGAGCTGGGAGCTATTGAAGAGAGGAGCGATTGGATCAACAAACTAGCGAAAGACACAGGTTAGTTACATCCTTCCTCTTCATTTACATTTCATAAAGAAGAATACTCAAGTAGTTTTCCTTGTTTGTTGCTAAGGCACTGTCACACCTTAGAGTGGGATAGGGGCGTTCTGAATAGATACTTTTCCCAACAACAGAATGGCGACTCCGCTGGGGAACGTATCTAGTTAGTTTATTTGTGTTTCTATTGTTGTTCTTCTCATAAACTTAGGAGTGGCGAATCGAAATGCATTTGCCAGTTACAAATGCAAAGTAGAAATCTGCTACTCTAGTCCATTCACTGGGCCTGTTTATGATCTGAACAGCTGATCCACAAATGCTCTAACTGCCCTTTGTGATAGCTCTTAGTCCTCCTTTAAATCATCCCTCTAATTGTACCTTACTGATAGCTTTTATCCGGCCAAAAACCATAGATTAAACTGTAAACCGTGACCCAGAACCCAAAGAAAATTCTCGTTTCTGCTTCAGCGCAGGCTCTGTGAAGAGGTTCTGCATTTCAACGTAGGTCCCGAGAGGGCTACCTGCACTACAATTCAGTTTCTCTGTGCAACAGGTGCGCTGATCAGCCTTTGCCCTGTGCAGCTGTGGTTCTTTGCTTCATTTTGTTCAATTTTATCTCTGATTTTTGCAGCCTGTTATTAGTGTGTGTACCTATCTGAAAAACCCTTTTCTCTGCCTTAATTCCGCCTCAGTTGTATAAAAGAAACTATATTTGTTTTTGTGTATTTGTTACATCATTTGCAGTTTCCCATTACAAAAGTAAACTAGTCATACTGTCGCCCTTAGATCTAGACCTGTCGTAAGTGTCGTTTTGATCTTAGGAGTAAATTTGTTTGCTGTTGACAGTTGATTGCGCTTTTACTTTTGTCTTTTGGTTTGAATTTGTGGATTTCTAGTGTCGAAACAAGTGTTTACTTCAAAATCATAAAGCGTCGTAATCGTCTTTTTTATTTCAAAAAGAAACTTGTTTGTGTTTTTCACTTGAAATCGAATTCAAATTTGTACAACAACTTTCTTTTTAGGCATCAATATTAAGAAAGTGAAAACAAATACATGCACAAGTGCATTTACAGTGTTCTCTATGCTCTTTGAGAAAAGATTGTGTCTTTCTTTTCCCCTTGTAGCTAGGATTTTCATTGTTGAAAAGAGATAAAAGCTTGCTTATCATCTTTAGACTGCATTTAGGAATTTTATCTACATCTCGTGGTGATCCAAAAAGGAAAACTTCTAAGAAAGATCAACCTAAAATAAATTGAATGAACTTAACAACGCTTTGTAACTTAACGCATAACATAGAGGTCTAGGCTAGAGACGTGTTCCGGCGTCGTAAAACCTGGTGACTGTCGGCCTCACTGATGGTTGGGTGATTCCTCCTGAGAGACGATAAGTGCCAGTACGGATTGTGCTCCCACGTACCATCGAGTATATATTGGGAGACCCCTATAGGCATAAAACCTTTATCCATAGGAAGCCGTGTCGGCCGCCCTACTGATCGCAATGCACTAAACACAGCATTCGGGAAGATTGACCGCCCGTACCCTAAAAAGTATTCTGTGGTTTTGCAATTGGTTTGGCACACCCTCTACCTAGAACTCCAAAGCAGTCCCTTTCATTCCTTTTCAGACTCCTTAACGGAAAAGGTCCATCTGAGCACTTATCACTTCAGGCTCATTAAAAATCGAAGGAGACTAGAGTCATCTTTTGCTTTTTCTCGACTCTTTAAAATTGAAAAAGCAAGTTGTGTCCAAGCGTCGTTAAAATTTATTTTAAACGGAATATTCATACCCTTTTTCCTGCGTTGATCTTTAGGTTGAGAAAATGGAGCCTACCAACCAAGGAATTCCCCTTGGTGGAAATCCTAGTCCCTTCTCCTCTTGGGGAGATGTTGGTGCGCCCCATATGGCCACATTGTCGCTTCCAGGACTGACAATTGGCTTGCCGGTCTGGCTATTCTCAACCAATGTCGTTCAGAACACCACTATTCCTGAACAGCCGAATCAGCAGTTAGACCAGTCCAGAGTTACCCACCAGCCTTCTACTTCCTCTAATTCTTCCTCTCCTCCTTCCTCTTCGCTTGATGGGGCTGGCAAAGCCAAAAGTCAAGTTCCTAAGGAGAAGAAGGAAAAGAAGAAGAAGGAGCCAAAAGCGACTGGGGGAAAACGAGTGTCGTCTAATGAAAATCCACACACTGCACTGACCAGGCCTAAATCACCATGTGTCATTTGCAAGGGAGACCACTTTCACAGAGATTGTCCCTGCATCCCTCGGATACTAAGGGACTGGTCTCCCCGTTTGCACAATCTGGTGGCATCAACCTCTGATAGCCATGTTGAAAGCACACCGTCAACTAGCGAAAGTGAAGTCCCAGGACAAAAAGGGAGAGCTAGATCTCCTTGTAAACTGTGCGAAGGCAATCACGCCATCCACCGTTGTCCCTTATTAGACGAAGCTAAAAGAGTTCTGGATGATCGTCCGGTTTTACCGTTACGACTTCCTCCTGGATATAAAAAACTCTTGCCGAGTCCTTCGTTAGTTGAAAATCCAGCTGGCCCGCTCAAGTGGTCAGCTGAAGCGCCGGTCATTGAAGATGAACCAGCTGAATCCATACCCGACGAAAGTCAAAAGGTCGAGGCGGCAGTTGACCCGGTCTTGCCTTCAGAGGTTTTATCTTCGAATGATACAGTCACTGAGGAGAATAAGGATGACACCGTCCAAATTCTCTTCATCAACACAGACTCCGACGAACACGGGGGCAACCTACCCATTCCTTTATCGCAGGAAGGAATTTCATCAGAGCCATACCCGGCCGTCTACTCGGTCCCACCTCCAAGCAACCTAGTTGTCTCCTTCGACTGGAATCAACTAGGCAGACCCCGTTTACCAGCAAGCATTCCATTCAGAATTATCGTCCAAATATATAGAATGGTCATGGCTGGTACCATCATAGATGAGGGGGCTTCTGTGAGTATCCTTTCCTCTACTGCTTGGAAAGCGCTTGGTTCGCCATCGCTTTTGCCTGAGATGAGAAATCTGACAGGCTTTGATAAAGGAACCAGTCGACCTTTAGGGATCCTCCCCAATGTGCCCATAACATTGAAAGGGAAGACCGTTCAAATGAACGTGATGGTCGTTCAAGGACCCTTGGATTATAACCTACTCCTTGGACGAGACTATATTTATTGCATGGGAGCCATCGTCTCCTCACTCTTTAGAGTAATGTGTTTTCCGCACGAAGGAAGAGTGGTCAAGCTCGTGGACCAGCTTTCATTTCCCAGATCATGCATCGCAAATAGTCATATACCATCCCTAAATGGTCTCTTCACGCAAGAAATGTCTCAACCCACGGTCCGTCCTCCCGATGAGCGCGAGTAATTCGGAGGGATATGACTGGAACCCAGGGGGCATGCGTCCTGGTCTGCTTCGGCAGGAAAAATTCAGGTATAGGGTAGGTTTCCGCGGGAGAATATGACTAGTCTGTACCCCGTCCGTGATTGGAAGAGGGGTTATTCTAGAATAAGATTCTCTTGTCAAAGTTATGTGTGTGGCGCTCGTTGCCACTCACCTTTGTTTATCTCGGTAGACATCGCCAGAGAAGTGTTTTGTTTACACTGTAAATAGAACAATCTTTGGGTAGCCTGTAAGAGGTAGTACCCTTCCTGATAGAACAAATGTTTTTTCAGCTCGAATAAAGGGTGACCCTTCCTGATAAAACAAATGTTTTGTCAGCTCGAATAGAGGGAGACCTCGAAGCTCTGTTTTATACCTAGGGGCATGCAAACCTTTTGGAGTGCAAGCAAAGAGCGATTATTTATCTGTTTTTTTGGATTAGTCATTTCCTAACTTGCATGAAGAAAGGAAGTGGGGCAAAAATCTAAATGTTGCCGGTTTATATGAGACATTCTTATCATATGACTAGATTATCGAGCAGTTTTAGCACATAGTTCATGCTCGTTAAAAAATAAACATAAGACCGAGCAAGTGTTTCAACCCGCGTTTAAGCTCGTTAAAAAATGAACTATCCTCCGATAAATAACCACCGTGAATGTAACATTATCAGCCATTAAAGCCTTGGTCGTGTTTGCACTGTCACCTCCACTTTTCCATTGGCCGATCATTCACCTCCATTTGATTGTTTACCCATTTTGAGGAACAACTGCGAAGAGTGATTTCACTAGCCATCCTTGTGACACTGCCGTGATTGGAAAATTCCAACCCTTACCTGGAATCAGCTGCTACCCGTTTTATCACTCGTTCCTCAAAAGACGAGTCTTCTTTAAGCTCTTTTCATCTGACTCGTAAAATATGAAAAGATTGCCGAGTTTTGGCCTTCCAGCTCGTAAAAGCGACCAGAAGTGCTATCCCTCCTCTAGATTTTAATCTTTTTGGACCTGAGGGATGATTGCACAAAAAGATCGAGCGCTTGTTTTGTTCGGCTCGTTAAAACTATCGAAAATTCATCCCTTCTGTATTGTTTTATACTTTTTCAGACTTAAGGGATTAGATGACGAAAAAGCAATTCCGGAGTTAACTTTACGTACCTTTTCAGACTCTCTAAAAATGAAAAGGACCGAGTTATCTTTGTCGTTAGACTCGTTAAAAAGATTAATAGCGACAAACTTGTCTTTAGACGAGAACGAGTTTCACTATCGCTAGGCTCGTTAAAACATAGCAATGGGTTTGCCCGAAGGGCAAATTATAGAACAAGCATATGTTATCCTCCTCAAGCTTGACAAAAATAAAGAGGTACTGGTCAGCAATGACTGGGGAAAAATTGGGAAGAAACTCAAAGAACCTTTATTGGTAGCAAGTCGCTCTTGAACATGACACTTCCACTCCATGCCTGAGTCGGGTTGGGTTGTTTCATTCACCGGTCACATCACCATGGTCTCGCCATACCATCCACCTTTGGGGTAAATTCTACCGATCCATCACACAAGTGTTGCCGACATGTTCAAGAGAAGTCATCCAGAGAAGTCAATCGTGTCCCATCCACTGCCATACATTATACTTCATTCTTTCATGACCGCCACCCTGAACCATATATCATCAGATTGTTTTCACCTCCATCAAAATCATTTGCTCCGTTCCGTGTCATTGATGTGGGATTCATTAAGGCCCTCCTTTGACGGATCGCTTCTTGTCGACATCAGCTCATTATCCAAGAAGTTGATCTAGGAACACCCCCTTCAGTACTTTGAAGCTTGCATGCCTCAATGGAAAGTTTCTCACTTCCAGCGACAGGTATACATCAATGACCTTTGACCGAAAGATTTTGCGTGGTGTTCGACGCCAAGTCCTTTATTCACACCACGTGAATTGTACTGCAATACCTTGAGGGTCATTATCATTATCGGTGATTCCTCTCGCGCTTGTTAACAGTTTACATCATTGACTGGTAATCAAGCGATGTCTTTCCATGTTCGACTTCAAAACATTTCTCACATGGATCGACTTGTACTTAGAGTGAAGATCGGACGAGATTGAAGACCCCGGATCTAGTTTCATCCATCCGGGCTGCGATATATATTCAGGAAAAATAAAGACATTGACATGTACAGCATTGCAGAACAGATAATCATCCTACCAAAAGGATGATGATTTCATCAGAGTCATCAGTCTACCATCAGACGATTGTCTGTCCTAGGTACATAAAAATGAATTTCTAAAGATGAGCATGGGAATGCCCGCCTCAGCTAGATCATGAAAACAGTATGAAAAATAATGTATTGTATTGTATCTTATTACAGGTCTCCTCTCAGCATTGAAAGAACTTCGGATCCTCCTAATAAAGCATTTCACCCGATAAACGGCCTCATACTTTAGGGGGCAACTGTTATAGAAATTTTTGTGCCTTACAGCTTTGAGCATGAAAAGTCCATAATCCAAGGGATCCAAAGTCCCTAAAAGTGTTGTTCCTGCCCCTAAAGGAACAAGGTCAACCAATGACAGCTTCTCCCAGAAGTTCTCCACCAAAAACCACTCAGAACTAGTCAAATCAGGATCAATTCAGATGCTCCACTAGCTGCCTGCATTGAAAAGCACCCAAATACACTGGCTAGGTGCGTTGCAACGCACTTGAATGCACTACCCAGGTGCGTTGAGCGGGAAATGACAAGTGGAAGAGTCATTTAACGAGGTGGAAAGACAATGGAAGCTTCCAGAATCTTCTCCAATGACACTTGCCTCACTGAATTCGACCAGTGATGAGTAAGAGGCTCTCAGTCTCCAAGTGGAAGCAAGAACTGACAGAGAGAAGCCACAAGTCAAAACATAAGCTGACTCATCCTCTCTGCTTACATCTATATATGGATCCCTCATCCCAGAGATCCAGAGGCTGGAATTTTGTACTTTGCAGAGAATTGCTGTTGGTTTGAGATTGAGATTAGTGCATTGGGTGATTTATGCTTTGTTGGAGGTGAGGAAGGGATTTCCTTTGCTAGGAGGTAGATGCTGGATCGGGACTCACTTGGTTGTATCTCCTCTTGGACTTTCTTATCATATCAATAAAACTATTTGAGTTTCTCCTACATGCTGTGTATCAATGATGTTTTGTTATATTTGCATGTTTAGCTTAATCTGATCCTAAGCTTTTTATGAATGTAAATCTATATCTTCGTGTAGTTTCTCTCTTCTGTGATCTTGCAGGAATTCGGTGAAGCTGGGCCGGTAAGGGAGCAGGGAGCTGGGAGCTATTGGAGAGAGGAGCGATTGGATCAACAAACTAGCGAAAGACACAGGTTAGTTACATCCTTCCTCTTCATTTACATTTCATAAAGAAGAATACTCAAGTAGTTTTCCTTGTTTGTTGCTAAGGCACTGTCACACCTTAGAGTGGGATAGGGGTGTTCTGAATAGATACTTTTCCCAACAACAAATTCCACTGTCAATCATGAAATATGAAACCTGTTGCAACAGGAAGCTAACAGTGGCTCCACTTGGGGATGGCTTTTCCTTGTGAAAAGCCAAGAACAGCAGGTCAGACTGCCTTGATCTTCTGCGGCTGCTGTATTCAAATTTTTTTTTCCTTTACTGGCTGCTCTATTTATGAACACGACAACATACTTGAGGAGCTTAGGGCCTTCACTTCGGGCTTCAACTACAACGAGCTGCTATCCAAACAGAAACTGAAATCCTACCTACCTACCCTAATCAGTACTTGTTTGCTGGTTAGGTAAAATGAAACAACCAGTGCAACCATTTAAGCACTTGTAAAAAGAAACTAACTGTTTGACTGACAGTTGGTGAAATGAGAAAGATTGTTGGGTCATGTGCCCCCATGGTCAAAATTGTGACATATAAAGGCCACTGCTGGAATACTTGGTCCTCATAGAGAAAACATGTTACAAATTTTGAGTTTAGAAAGGCCTCCATATAATCTGCTACAGGATCAACACAAGCATCATGTGGGATGGTTCTATCTGAGCTTTCTTGGTTTAATGGAACAACTGTATCCTCTGCAACGAATTTTGCAACCAGTCCTTCAGCCTTTGTCTTGAAAGCATAGTCATCCTTAATTTGTAAGTCAGAAGGCAGTACAATTTCCCCATGAGTTGGAGAAGGAAGTCCTTGGAATTTTTTTTTAAAATCTTGAAAATCATATGACTGGATTTGGGAATGCAAAAGTTCAATCTCATTTTCATGTTCTTCCACAACTAAATCAAGAAGACACATTTTGATTTGAGGCTGTTGTATTGCGTTGATCTTAATCAACAACAGTCTAAATTTTTTTTCATCAAGCTCATATTTTGATAACAACTTTCTGAATTCATTTACAGCTTGTTTAACTTCATTTTCCACACACCCAGTCATCCTATCTGACTATTACCACTGTGAAATGGGATTACTTGGCTGCAAAATTGCTCAAAACTTTGAAAATTTTCTTTCAGGTCTGCTCCTCCAGTGGAGTCCTGATTGTGAAGATGGTGTGGAGTCGCCAGATGGATGATTCAACTTTGGAGTGTCTGATCTCTGTCCACCATCACAGATCAGAACTAAACTTTGTAAAAGTGTTCCTGAAGGAACAGATGACCTACTCCAGAAACTAAAAAGAAACTTTTGGTCTGGTTCTCCCGCAGTGGAGCTTTCCAACTTGATTTATGAAATTATCTGAGGATGATCCCCAGTGGAGTCGCCATTATGTTATCACTACGGTTGTCCTTAAGCTCCGGAAAGGATATGACCGAGGTAACCACAAACCAACTTTGGACTGCAGTTTCTAGCCCACCTGCAGTTAGAGAGGGCTCTCTCTTTGTGATTTAGCTTTGTTGATGATGATTTTAGGCTAGCTATTGAGTTCAGGGTTTTTGCTTGTGTTTTGGAGGGAAGGGTGATGCTACAAACAGAGAGGCAATGCATATTGTGGTAAGTTTCGAACCATTGGGCATGGAGTCATGGAGTAAGACTGTTGGTGCGTTTTCTTGGATATAAGAAAAATGAGGAGCAAGGTAGCTGCTCCTGAAACAACTTTCGAGCTTTAAAAGGATGAAGAAGGGCTAAGGAATGAGAGGCAACAAAGAATCCCTCAAACAGGTTAGCAGAAAGAAGATGAATGAACTCTATCTGGGAGCAACTAAGAATTCCTAGATGACAGTCATTCGTAGGTGAAATAGATCAATATGAGCCATAACAAAATTCATATTTATGTCTAGATCTAGAAGAAAACATTAAGAAGCCACAAAACCTGGGCATAGAGTGTAGCAAAGAAAATTCTAAACCAATCCTTTGTTATGTGACTTGAGCATATATGAAAATGAAATAATAGAGGTAAGGAACACTTATCGTTTCATTTTAGCACAAGAATTCCTCATTTAATTCTTCAGAAACATTAACAACACATCAAAGAGTCCATTCTCCAAGCTTGTAAGCAGTCTTTGATTATAGAAAAATATCAAACATACAGTGCGAGTCTCTCCTGGATACATTAGCAGACCAACCCCTTTTACAGTGCAAGAGGTCGTATATATATAAAAAAAGGTTACAAAATATCTAGGTGATGACTCTTTAAGCAATAAATTCCATCACCAACTCCTGCCAGGGAGTAAATGAAACATTAAACACTGCAGTTAATATTAGCTTGCTAGCTGTCTATTTTTGTCAGAAAACTTTTGACTTTGTAGGTTGAGTGAGTGGGCTGCCTGCTGTGCATTTATTTAGCGTGTGTCCCCTGATGTTGGTACGTTGCCTGCTGCTGTCTGGGTCTTCGTCCTGCGTGCTTGGCTTTTTAGCATTTGATGAGCTGTAATTATCATTTCAATTTTGCTCTATGCCGATTTACCTTTGACAGGTGTATCTTGCCATCTGTATATGCTGACCTGTAACTTGACCAAAAATAATTAATAAACAAAATCACCTGAGCAATATCTCTTTTATCCCTTTCCACCAATCCTGCATAGGAAACTGATGCCTTTGTATCTTTATCAATGTTTCCTCAGCTTCTGTGTACCTATGGAAGGTGGGTTGGAATTCGAACAGGTGATTTATCTCTTGTGCAATGTAGAATAGATTTTCTAATTTATTAAAAACACTCTGTCCTGATGGAGGCCCCGTTCCTTCTGAAGTGTTGGAGGAAGCTGTGATTTGGTTGGCAGCAAAATTATTGACTCTGTTAGCATAAAGGTCATGTGACAACAGTCTTCCGGAACTGGTTAACAAACTTGGCAGTCCTCTGCTATGTAATGCCATGATCTTTGCCTTGAACGCATCCACCTCAGCTTGCATCTCTTGGCATTTTCTGTCCAATGCCTGCACAAAGTTCCTAAGGGTTAACACCTTTTTTATTAGCAAGATAGTTTCAGTCCTGCTACTGATTCCTAATGCTGCCAGCTGCCCCTTGGTGCGAGTATTCAAGAATTGGATCATCCTATTTGCTTCCTCGGGCATATTTCTCAAAGATGCTCTGGCCTTTTGGTTTTCGAACTGAGCCAAATTTATCAACTCCATTTGCTCGTGAATAGTTTCAATGGATTTCCATTGGTCTGTAATGGATTGGCCGATTTTGGCCCATAGAATTTTCTTTATATCAGCTAGAGTTCTATCAAAAGTGAGCTCTTTCTCTAGTTCTTTTCTTCTTTTTTCTAAGGCTTTGACCTCTCTTGTCTTCTCAGCTACCTCCTGCTTTGATTTTTCATATTTCGTCTCAATTGTAGCCAGCTTTTCCTTGGTTTGTCTCAACTCTGTCATTTGCAATTCCAGAGCTTCTATTTCCTTCATCATATTGTCCATTTTCAAGCTGGTGTCTTTCTCTGTAGGTGTTGAGGTAGTTGCTGTAGTTGGTGCTGAACTTGAGGTACTTGCTTCTGCTGCTGGAGTAATAGGGGGGATTGTTGTGTTGGTCTTGGGAGGAGCAGCTGTGAGGATCTGAGCTGTTTGAATTGGCTGAGAGGCCAACTCTCCCTATCTTTCCTATAATGCTGCCTCCAAGGCAGTCTCTGTTTCTGCCAACCTTTTATGCAAGGTCATGAGTAAAGCTACTACATCCTTTTCTTCTTTCTCTTGAGATACCTCTGTAGTCTGAGGATGCAACGTAGATGACAATTTGATTTGTTTCCTAAGGGCAGCTATGTCTTCATCCCTCTTTTTTAATAGAGCTTGCACGCCCTTGGGATTAGAGGGATCATGTCCCATCTCTATAATAATCTCCTCCAAGGACTTGATTCTATTGTCCTTGGCCTGTGACGAAGCCTTTTACAACTCAAGTTGGGCAGCAGTGTTGTGCAAAGAATTTTGCGATTTGTGAGCTAACAATGTCTTATCTGCTAGAGAAGAATATAGCATTTCCCCTGTCTGCTTGTGCAATTCAATCTGGTCCATTGGATGTATATCCTTGGAAAACACCTCCAGATTGGTTCTAATGTAATCAGCAGCTGATTGGGGTTGTTGAGTTGTAGGCCTGAAGTGACCAAGGGTCATCTTGCCTTCTTGGATGTCATAGGCCGCCATTAGTCTTTGCTGATTGGTGGGAGCCATCCTTATTAACTGATTATACAGTTGGATTCTCACTGGCTCATTCCTAGCCTTGATATCAGTAAATGCTTTTTTGATGTCAGAGGGCTGTCGGCCATGTTGTATTGTGGATGTCACCTCCATGCCACGCTGCCTCTCATGCTCCTGCTGAAATGAGCTGGCCGATGTCTCCATGCTAGGAGGAACTTGCTGCTCTGTGGGCGCCTCTGGCATTTCTTGTTCTGAAAAAGGATTTAACCTTTGTCTTTTCTCTCCTTGCTGCTCTGTGGATGTGCCTGGAGGTGTCTCTTGCTGTCTGTCCCTTTTCTTTGATCTTTCTTCATTGAGAGGTGTCTGCAACACCAGAATTTCTGTTACCTTTGTTTGTGTAGAAAAGTCTTGCCCTTGACTTTGTTCATCAGTAGAAACTGGTTGATCCGCCATTTTTTCTTGCTGTCCCAAATTGTGTACTTGATCTTTTGAATGCTCTACTGAATGCTCTACCTCTTTACCTTTTTCTGTTCCTGCTGGTGGGACAGTCTGTTGGGCTGGTTGCTGGGGGGCCGTGGCAGATGAGGTGCCTACTCTAAGGTGCCGAGGAGCTGTAAAAAACACCTGTCCAAAAGATTCCAAGTCAACCACTTTTTCAAGGTTTTTGATTGCTTTTTCTATTATCTCTTCCTCAGACAGTTCTTCAACTAGTGTGTCCTCTACCCATTCTAGTTGGTTGGAAAATTGTTCAATTTGGGGGATATCACAGTGTTCATATGCTGCAAGCTTGTACTTGACTCTTCTAAGGTTGATAAAGTGATTTGGGTCATATGGTGCCCAGTAAAAACTTGTTTTCAATAACAAAAAGTCTTTCAACATCTTGTCTGCCTCCTTCCAGGCTTCTTCTCTTTTATTGAAAATAAATGGGCCCAATTGATGTCTGATTTTCAGCTGTGCCTTTTTGCTTTTGCCATAGAAGTGAAGCATGTCTGCATTACCAAACTGCCGGAAGTATTCCAAGGCAAAGAGTCTCATGGGGACATATTTGGGCAGTCTGTAAGGGGCCAACTCACACCCATAAATCCTGATTACTATGTGGTGTTGATAAAAATACCAGTCTCCAATACTGTAGGTCTTGGAAAGTTGCAGGATTTTTTGCATTTCATCAGTGAGTCTAGGGAGAGGAGTGCTCACCAGTAAGGAGGAAGCTGGGTATATAAATAGGTCAATGAACTCACAGTAGGTGTATGGAGAGTAATAAACATGGTGGCAAACTGATGACCAAAATATTACAGACCTTCGCCTCCCCTTAGCATCCAACCTTTTGAGGAAGACCGGGAAACTATCAGGCTGATAGTACAGCAACAAGTGATATATGTAGGAAGTATATTTAAACACCCTTTCTCTCTCCAGGTTCATGAATTGCTCATGAATTTTGTCAGCTATGAAGGTAGCATAATCATACTGGACAGCGGGGGGCTGCCCTGGAGTAAACATGGATAGCATTACCAAGATTACCTCATCAACATACTCACTGGTATTGAATCCTAAGATGCAGGATATCATATCTACTAGCAGTCTCCCTGTTTCATTGAACCAGACATGTAGATAAGGAGGAGGTTGCCGGGGCTGGTAATCTGGGAGCATGAATAATTGGCCAATCCTCGTGACCTCTGAGCTGGGCAGTTTGGTGCCTTGGTTAAGTAGAAGATTCATAGAAAGGGGCACCAGAGGCTTGGTTGGCTCAAAGCTTAGCATCTCATTTATGGATTGAGTGGTGACATGAAACACAACAGTCCCAGATGGAGCCAAAACTACTCTTTGAGTGGGTTCATAATGCTCACAACACTGATGGATGAAGTCTGGGAATACATTCACTTGTGGAAGATAATAGATGGGCAAGTTGGACTCCCAGATACCCATGTCATCAGTACCGCTTCTGTGTTTTCTCCTTATCTCACAGAAGGTTTCAATGTGATATTTGTTGCTTATTTCAACTGTTTCCTTCATTTGATAATCCCTGTCAGCAAGGGGCAGCTATTCCAAGTCCCTATGTGGAGCATTCAATGGTGCAATATTCAGGGCAACTGGGGTCTCCATGTTTCGAAAATAATTACAGCTGGATTAGGCCAGTATTTAAGCAAAAACCAGAATTCTGATAATGGTTTTCTGGGCCAGGAACTCAGAGATTTAAGCTCTGTACAGATATGTTTTGATGAGCATAATTCAATGAAACACAGTGTGCAAGGTTCTGCAATAAATTCACTGAGAGGGAGGAAATTAGAGGGCTTTAGTAGACTGTCTTCAGTGGTTCTGTGGACAAGTTGGAGCTGGATTTTGAGCTAAATGGAAACTTTATCAGGGGATGACAGAGCTGCCAGGATTTGGACGTATAATAGGTTACATGGTGGAGCAGAGAGGAGAGTGTCGTGGGTGCTAAATGGGTTTCAAGTGAGTTTTAGGTGTAATGGCAATTTTTGCAGAGAAAATATAAAAACAGGGTTACGGGTGCTTTTTCGGGTAAATACCTGGATTTATGGCACCGTTTGCGAGTGAGCAGGTGTAATGGAGAGAAATGGCGACAAATTTGCAGGTGGCAGTGGCTCGTTTGATCAAATTTTGTACTTGGGCGGAAAACAACGTAAAATAGCATGCAGAGAGTTCCCACAACTGAGCAGTGAAAATGACATAAAACGGTCGATTTGCTCGTTCTTATGATAATTTAACACTTTTGGCGCTTTTTAACTATGATGTCAGCATGACATCATTGGCGGGCTGGGTACGGAGGGTGACAAGGCAGACAGGTAGAAGAGTATAGGTGACATGGAGCGCGCGTACAGAAGGCTGAAAGCGGTATCATCGGACCACTTTCTGTACGGGAGCGGTATCTGTCAGAGCCCTTCCGATGCAATAGAAAGTGGACAGGTGTCTTTTGTACGGCGGAGAAACCGCCTCGCCATCAGAAGCTAACGGCTGAGCAGCAAGGCGCCTTCGAAATCACCGAGAGCCGTCGGATGGGGAGGGCCCGATCTGACGGTGGTCGAAACAACGATTTGACGGGATGATAACGCACTGGGCCCGCCCGAATGTTAAATCTTTATACAACACTACATGGGTTTAAACTTTGGGTTATATGGGTTTAGTGGGTTTGCAAATGACGCGGGTGGTTATTAATTTGATCGAATATCAAATTAATTCCAAAGGGAATGTATGCGCAGAAGAACTTAGTGTAAAGTTTATGTGTGGGGGGGAACAGTGGTTGTTAATTTAACCAAATGTCATATTAACCCCGGGTTAGGACGCGGAAGGGTTAATGCCAGGCCCCAAACGAGCTTAGCATTCCCCGGACTTAGGAAATATGGCTATAGTGCCAAGGGGAGGGGCTATTTAATATCTTTTTTGGGGATTTCATATAGTTTTAGTAGTGAATAGGGATAGGGAAGAAATTAGGGAGCTACATAGTAGAATTAGGAGTTAATATGATAATGGTGGAGTGGAAAAGGAAAGAGAACAATGGTAAGTCTATGAAGTGAAAATAGACATAGAGATTATGTAAAAGATGAAAACATGATTTTTACACAAGAAATGTGGCTCCTTTTCATGAAGAAAGCCAAAACCTTGACTTAATGTTTTACAAAAATGAAGTAAGACTAGGACTTGTTGGGCAGATCCCAAGGTCCTTTAGGGGGATGTTAGTAAGGAACTTTGAGAGGGAGGTGAGGGGAAGTTAGACATGCTTTTCAACATTCTGCCAGAAAAACACTGCTTTGATACCTCTGCCACTGATGAGATGAGCCTTCTTTGACAATGCCCAAAAATTGAAGATGATCTTGCTTCTACAACCCCAGGCTACCTAGCCAATTTACAACACCTAGCATTTTTTGTTTCTTCCGGAAGGGTGCACTTAGACTTGCAAACCCTGATTGCCTTTTTTCTTTTAAACTGCCCTCCTATCTAAAAACTACCCTTATTGCTTCCAAGGGCCCAGATTAAGCTGTTGGGCTCCTTCGTTCTCTTCCTAGCTACTAATCTGCCAAGCTTAAACTGTTTGGACAGATAAACTCTCTATATTCTAAAGCAAGAAATTTAAACCTAGGGAAACCAAGTTTAGACTGTTTGGCTTTCCTTTAACTGAGAAACCTTAAAAAATGGAACTTTAGCAGCATGAAAAAGGTGAACATTTTTGGCACTTCCACTGTCAATCATGAAATATGAAACCTGTTGCAACAGGAAGCTAACAATTTGAAGAATAAGAGAATGTGATGAAGGAAGAGATTATCGAATTAAAAGAGCAATTGAAAGAAGGAAGAAAGGTTGAAGAATGAGAGGAAGTAGTATTCTAAAAAGGAAGAACAATGTCAAAGACTAGAGGTTGAGGTAAACATTCTAAAAGGTAAATTAGAAGAAGAGGGTAAACACTTGATATTTCAAGATAGTACTAAGATTTTGGATAAAATTATCAGTAGTTAATGGTCTCCCTCCATTAAATCTGGTCTCGATTTTCATGAAACTGTAAAAGGACAATCTAGCTCACAAGATTGTGCAAGCAATTGCGAGATTAACAAAGTAAACTCTGAAAAAGAATCAAGAATTCAACCAAACCAACAACCAAAGAAAGAAAAGTTTCAAAGGAAATCATTTGCTCCTAATTATAGAAGTATCAATCGATTCACTCTGGAAAATGGTATTGAATCCTTTATATGTCATAACTTTGGACACTTTGCAACCAATTGTAGAAGAATATTCATAGGAAGATCATCAGCGCCAAGATACTTAGGTTTCTTTAAGGGATATTGTTTTCCTTGTAACATGTTTGATCACAAAGCTATTAATTGCAATAGGAGGAACATCAAACATAAAGATTATGATTCCTATGCTCCCTTTTTTGGTCACGTAAGATGTTATACTTGTAACAAGTTTGAGCATAAGGTCACTAATTGTAGGTCAATAATTTGGAATGAAAGCAAAAGATGGGATAAGCTCCAAAAATTCGAACACATGATTAAAAATTGCAAGCATATTTGGAGGAAGAAGGAACATTATTCAGAGATGTAGGGAAGATTGTCCCTACTACAATCCATTGTTCTTAAAAGTATAATTCTAATAGTGAAAAGTGAATGTGAGGTACATAACCTCATGGATAATAAATGACGACCATAAGGTCCACAGGATCAATACTGTATGATCTAAGGGGGAGATGTGCATGTGTACTTAGATAATGATTTCATATGTTGTTATTCATTTTATACTGATGTTGCATTGATGAATAGAATGTGAACATGAATAGACATGACATGTTCAAGGGGATCTATAGCTACAAAAATCAACAATTTATATTATGTACGCGGTTCTTATGAAAGACAGTTGCATGTATATGCAGTTTTTGATCTAGATAGTTGCGTATGCTTCTCAGTAGTGAAAAAGAAGTGGCACAGATTCAGGGGAAGCTTCTCATATATAGTATGTTAATAATTCCTATATGATGCTTAGGAATGATGTTGGTTCATGGTAAATTATTGCAAAATATTATTCTATTGCTGTTATTGATACGGTTCTTTGATGCAATTCTTGTTGGTGAGAAGGATATGATGTGATTAAAATTGATGGTGTAGATTTGGCATACATTAAGGAAGAGCACCTTCTATTATTCTAATTGTTCATTTTTGGAATTATGGTTTCCTAAGCACTCCCCATTGCATAATGTTGTCAATGATGAGTTCATGTTATTACTATTGTCATCAATCTTATTTCATTACTCATTGCTGAAAATATATGTGTTGTTCTCAAGATGGCATGGATTCTTTGATTACATGTGGTGAAGTTATGGATGATACCTTTATGTTGCTTAGGTTCCATTTGGTAATGGTTTATCTAATACACTTGATAAGGAATTTATGCATGCTATGCTCACTAAAGATGTTGATTATGTTGTTGATTAGTTCTATTATACTTACTGGTTTGTGATACTAGAGGTACTCTTTGTTTGCACATATGTTGCATATGTTATCTATGGTATGTGGTTCAAGTGGTTGATATTGCTTCTTGAGGACTATGGCTCTTTATATATATGGAGATAGTGTGCTAACCTTGATGACATGAGGTTAAGAGGATGATTTGTTGACAGACTTCTATTGCACAATTTTATGCTACAATTGCTTAGTGATGCTTGGAAGCTTTGCATATTTGATCACTTATTGATGATATTGGAGAGATTCATGCATACATTATCTTATCTTACATGTTGATGATGAGGATTTTCATGCTACTATCATTATGACATCTATGTTGTTGCTATTAGATGATTATGTTGTAGATTCCTATATGGTTCCTGGTGGTTGTTGATGACTATCATGGTCTTGCTACTCCATTTTTGATGTTCTTGTTTATGGTTGTAAATGTCATATATGTCTCTTGATGTAAAGGTCATGAAAACACCCATGTTGTAATAATTATAAAATTTATTCATGTATGAGCTATTAGGATCAAGCCATGCTATTATGTAATCCCATTATTTTGGGACATTGATGTAAAATTTGGGTCCAATACGTAAATCCAATATGTTGAGTGACTGATGTAATCATGAGAGAATAGAGTCGCTGGTGATAGGCAAGGTCATATTTGGTTGAGTCATAAATCCTTCTATTTTTTATTGTATATCTTTAAAAGGTACAACATATGATTAGGGGGACCAAGAACGATATGCAGATTTCATGATTCATATTCAACATATTAGATTGATAGAAATAAGAATTACAAGGGAAGTACTTCATTCAACCTAATTCATCCCTTTTCACTTGATGCCAAAAGGGGGAGAGAAGACTTGGTGTTTGGAGAGAAGACTTAGTGTTTGACTTGATGTTTGGAGAGAAGACTTAGTGTTTGCAGGTGGTTTCCAAACACAAAAGTGGTTGCCATCAAGTCCAAATGGGGAGATTGTTGGCATTATGGCTAATGTGTTGTCCTTGATGGAAACCTGCTTGACAGATATGTACTTGATGTCAACATAGTGATAATATGATGATTTTGGAACTAATGCAGATATCAGGAATATTGGTACAGATGGTACAGAAGATATGGACAGAGAAATGGTAGTTCAGGTACAAATGGATGACAAATGTAAATTTGAAAAGCATACATGGGTCCTGTGAAGAAGGGTCACGTACATACACAGGTCTTGTTAGTAAAATTCATTTATATAATCCAAACTATGGAAATCTGGATGCCAAGGGTCATTACCATAGGAATTTCCCATAGTATTGAGGCGAAAACATTTATTTGATCTCGTCAACAAATACTAATGACATTACCAAAGGATTTGCCTGAGGTATTGCCTAAGGTAAAAGCTATATAAGGAGGTGGAGATCAAGGTGTTGTGTGTGCAAATAAAATGGTTTGTTCATGTGTGATCTGATCTAGAACAAGTGTGCACTAGGAAGCAAGTAGAAGACTTAGATGTGAAAGTTATGAAGATATCTTGATATATATATGCTTGATTGATTTTCTTATTGAAAAAGATTAAATAGATAACAATGATAGATCAGTGGCTATTGTGACGTTGTGATCTGAATAAGTTTTCAGAAGTTTATAGTTTTGATAGTGAAGGTTGTAGAATATGAAGTTATGTTTGCAATGAAAGGTATGTTTCAATAATTCGAGATCTGTACGCATGTTTTCTTCTGAATAGTCATGTACATACGCGGATCTGTTTTTGGTTAGTCACGTATATATTTTGAGATATGTTTATTAGTATATTGAGACCTGTACGCGGTTGCTGCACATGATAAGTAGATATATACACAAGTCTTCTTAATAACAACCACACATATGTTCTACGTTATATATGGTTAGGGTTCGCAGTGTTGCTTGATGATGAAATTTGATGAGTCATGTTGTATTTTCTATTGTCTGTCAATGATGTCTTGATCTGGATGGTTTATATCTACAATGGTTTTGTTGTGCATTGATTTGATATGTTTGCAATGGTTGGTTGAGATTCAATTAAGTAATTGGTTTGCTTTAGTATTCAATGGGATGTTGCTACCGTGATTCAGTTGGTTTAGTGATTTTATTTCAGATTCAATATTCATTTTGGTATTGAGCATAATGCTGGGTGTGGGTCCAATGTGAAAATTTGATGAAAGGTGGCCTGGATGTTTTGATGATTGATTGACAGGTGGATCTAGTGTGAAACATGGTCCATGAGGTGTTGAGGGTTGCATCCTTTAGTGAGGGGGTAGGAGATTCCTTCCGATAAGAGCCGATAAATGAGATTAGGGGGTTTAGGTCCCTTCTAGTGGGTGCTAAAGAACGAGTGGAGGTTGTAGTCTCCTATAGGTGGGTGCCTCCATGATGCTAAGAGTATGCACCAATACAATATGTAATGAATATTTTTTTATATAATAAGAAAGAAGACAGAGACAATGATATCGATGGTTTTCTCCCACATTGGGTTTACCTAAAATACTAGGGTTCTATGTGTGTTGATTATGTGCTGTGATTTATCTATTCTTTACTACATTCTGGATTGTTAATGAATTAATAATGCAATGGTTAAGGTAAATCACTGATGAAAGATATGATAAATTAATTAATCTCGATATATGAGGTTTTAATTCACTAAGGTCGTGTACACATGCAGGTTATATGAATAATAATAATGTACAAAATTCTGAATATGAAATTGAAATTTAAAGTGAATAAAAAATACCGATTCACAACCCACAACCCCCCCTCCCCCTCCCCCTCCCGCCCCCAAAGTATTTTTCTTAGCAATTGGTATCAATGAAGGTCCCTTAGAAGAAGCTTGATTGCTTAAAGGGAGATCTAAAGGGACAATGGGAAAGAAATAAAAGAAGAAGGAAACTCAAAGGAAGAAGTCATCTCATGAAAACGTGGCAGTGAAAGTAATATATCAGATGTAGTGATAGATGTCAACAAATATTCTGATTCAGGAGCACCCCATTTTTTGTTGATAAAGAATGAAGAAGATAGTAACAAAGAATTATAAGGGACTGGATCTTGTTCTAATTGTGGTCCGTTTCCCTGTTTATGTAATAATGATGATAGTGAAGATGATAATGCATCAACACGAATTGATATCATGGGTAGAAGTAAAAGTAATCAATCTAAATAGAAAACATATTAAAAAATGGACAATAAAGGTATGCATATGATTAGTGGTACTAACTATTAGGAATGGAATGAAAGATGAAGTCTAATTTAATGAAACTTGGATATGATGTTTGGAATTTAGCATGTAATGGTTGCATCAAAACTCCTCCATTAGGTGAAGAATTGAAAAAGAATAAAATGAGGCATTAAATGAAATCATTTGTAACATACCCGATTCAGCATTAGCGAAGGTTATGCATTGTGCAACTGCAAAGGAAGTATGGGAAAATATACATGCAATCCATGAAGGAAAAACAAAGGAATATTGTTCATCATGAGAACCAACAGGTAATCTTGTTTCTAATGGAAATAATGATGTGTTAAAAGATGAGTATGATATGTCAGATGGAGTTACTGATTCAGAAGAAGGCATGTTAGAGAAAAACACTTAATCTTAGAAGAAAACTTGTTTTTGCTTTGAAAAGGTTTAACAATATTCAGAATGAGTTGCAGGCATATGAGAACATGGATCATGATAAATCAATAAATACTACTACAAAATCTAAACAATATTTTGAAGGACTTGAAGATGATAAACTCTCTCTAAGACCAAATCTTGAAAATTCAAACAAATAAGATGAAGAACTACTTCAAGTATTTGAAGGACAAGAGAATGGGTTGAAGGAAGATATTACCAAATTAAAAGAGAAATTGAAAGGAGGAAGAAAGGTTGAAGAAGGAATGAGGAAGTAGTATCTGGAAAAGGAAGAAAAATGTCAAAGGTTGGAGGTCGAGGTAAACATTCTTAAAGGTAAATTAGAAGAAAATGATAAACACTTGAGATTTCAAGATAGTACTAATATTTTTGATAACATTCTTAGTAGTCAAAGGTCTCCCTCCATTAAATCTGGTCATGGTTTTCATGAAACTGTAAAAGGAGAATTTAGCTCACGAGTTTGTGCAAGCAATTATGAGATTAACAAAGCAAACTTTGAAAAAGAACCAAGAATTCAACCAAACCAAAAATTAAAGAAAGAAAAGTTTCAAAAAAAATCATTTGCTTCTAATTATAGAAGTATTGATCGATTCTCTCCTCTGGACAATGGTATCAAATGATTTATCTGTCATAAATTTGGATGCTTTGTAGCCAATTGTAGAAGAATATTCATAGGAAGACCATCAACTCCTAGGTACGCAGGTTTATTTAAGGGATATTGTTTTTCTTGTGACATGTTTGGTCACAAAGCTATTAATTGCAATAAGAGGAATGTGAAACAAAAAATTATGATTCCTCTGCTCCCATTTCTGGTAATGTAAGATGTTATACTTGTAATAATTTTGGGCATAAGGTCATTGATTGCAGGTCAAGAATTTGGAATGGAAGCAAAATATGGGATAAGTTCCACAAATTTGAACACATGATTAAAAATTGCAAGCAGATTTGGAGGAAGAATGAACATTAGTTAGAGACGTAGGGAATATTGTCCCTACTGCAGTTCGTTGTTCTTAAAATTATACTTCTAATAGTGACTACAGAAGGGAATGTGAGGAACATAAACTCACAGAGAACAAATGATGACCATCAAGTCCACAAGATCAATGATGTAATATCTCAGGGGGAGCTATGCATGTGTACTTAAATCATGATTTCATATGTTGTTATTCAATTAATACTGATGTTGTATTGATGAAAAGAATGTGAACATGAATAGACATGACATTTTTAGTGGGAGCTATGGCTATAAAAATCAGCGGTTTATATTTTGTACGTGGTTCTTATGAAAGACGGTAGCATGTATATGCAGTTTTTGATATAAATAGTTGTGTATGCTTCTCAATAATGAAAAAGAAGTGGAACAGATTTAGGGGGAACTTCTCATGGGTTTTATCAGTTGATTATCGACATTATAACACTAAAATTGATTTACTACAATCTATTAATAATTCCTATATGATGCTTAGGAATGATGTTGGTTCATGGTAAATTGTTGCAAAATCTTACGCTCTCGCTGCTATTGTTATGGTTCTTTGTTGCAATTCTTACTGGTGAGAAGGATATGATGTGATCAAAATTGATGGTGAAGAGTTGGCACAGGTTCAGGGGGAGTATCTTCCATGCTTCTAATGGTTCATTATTGGCATTATGGTTTCCTAAGAACTCCTTGTTGAATAATGTTGTCTATGATGAGTTAATGGTTATTATTGTTGTCATCAATCTTATTTCATTACTCACTGCTGAAAATATATGTGCTGTTGTCACCATGTCATGGATGTTTGGATTACCTTTGGTGAAGTTATGGATGATGCCTATATGTTTCATAAGTTTCATTTGGTAATGGTGTCTTAATCCTGCCTTATACACTTGATAATGAATTTATGCATGCTATGCTCACTGAAGATGTTGATTATGCTGCTGATCAGTTCTATTCTACTTAATGATTTGTGATCCTGGAGGTACTCTTTGTCTGCACATATGTTGCATATGCTATCTATGGTGTTGTGGTTGAAGAGATTGATATTGCAGCTTGAGGATTGTGGCTCTTCCTATATATGGAGAGAGTGTGTTGACCTTGATGACATGAGGTCAAGAGGATGAGTTGCTAACAGAGCTCTATTTCACAATCTTATGCTACAATTGCTTAGTGATGCTTGGAAGCCATAGACATTTGATCACATATGGATGATTGTTGATGGAGTTGGACCCACCAACATTCAAGGGATCTCTCCGATATGAAGTCTCAATTAGACCTCAGACTTTTTGGTGTAGAAGTCCCATCCGGAATAAGGCCTAATTTTTGATGTAGTGGGTTTTAATTATGTGCCTTGGCTGCAATAACACATAGAGTGGTGTATGGTGACTTTTGTGAGAACAAGTGTGTGACTCTGCAGAAAGTCAAGTGAAATGCATAAAGGTTCTAACATACGATGGGAAAGTGAGTGAATCACTTAGAATCCTATAATCGTATGCATCTTGGAATAATCACACGAGCATAAAGACATTACAAGCTAACGTTCAAAGTAGTTCACAAGTTAATCATGATGGAAAAATTCAACGACATGCATTCAACAAGATTCATACACATGAAAATGAAATAGTTCATAAGCATAAGTGTAAGTGAAATAAAATAACAATGTAAACTTTGAAACGGGAACTGATACAATTACCCGTTTCATAGAAGTAGCAAAAAAGTGACCCGATTTTGAAAAGTGGCGATGCATAATACACATATTTTTTTTTAACATAGTTTTTGGCACTTTGTACATTATTTTGTAGAATGTTAGTGATTTGCATGCTGATTTCAAAAAATGGTGATTCTGCATCAGGCCCTTTTTTTAAAAGACCTATTTTTTGACTTTAAATTTTCTAATGTATGAAATGTAAATAATTCTTTTCTAAATTTAACAAATTTTAAAGTGGATTTCTTCTTCATATTTTCTTGTTTTTATTTATTTATTTATTTTTAGTGAGGTTTTTATTGTTTTGCATATTTAAAGAAGAAGGTCAATATTTTAAAGTTTTGATATTCTACATATTTATATATCGTTAATTAATTTTTCAATGCACATCAAATAATTGTCTCTAAAAAAAATAATTTTTAACAATTGACATAAAAATAACCATTTTCAACATAAATATAACTAAAAAAGTACACATTTTGATAATTTTTTGTTGGAACTGACATGTCAAAATCACAATTTTTATAAGAAAAATTTAACAAAAAATGGTTTAATAATAGCATTTTTTATGAATTTCATGTAAAAATAATAATAATAATCACTCTTTTTTTTCAAAAAAAATGAGTAACATAAAAATTAATGCGTAAATCATATAATACAAATATTGAAAACATAACAACATTAATTGAATGCTTATTGTTCTCATAAAATGTCAAAGTCAAAACATTACAAGAATAACTAATTAATAGTTACAAAAAATGAGCTTGATTTCCAAGTATAACTTAAATTTAATCAACAATATCACGTAATCCAAACTCTTCATCCTCTAGAGTTTCATCATTGTTTTCTTCCACAATATTTTCTACTTCATTTTTCTCATTTTCCTCTTCTGCGAATCTCCCAATGTATGCCTTTCCAATCATTCCATGTAACTGTGGTTGAGATTCCTTTGCCTTTTTTGCCACACGTGATTCACTAAAATCCCCTTTCTTCAACCCAATTTCTTGCATTGCATTTGGAAGAAATTAAAGAGCATTAATTCTTTGTTGAATAAAATTGCACTGTACTAGATCTTTTTCAATGGCAATGAAATTTGTTCCTTTTTGTAGGCAACATGCTAGTGTTGTACCTAATTATCAAGCATAAAAGAAATAATGAAGTAAATTAGTATATTGACATATAAATTAAGAAATAATATATTGAAATTCAATTCCATATAATAAGACTTACTTGAGCTAGAAAATAAATCCAGAACCTAATCTCCTTCATTTGAACATATGTCTATAATATAGTTAATCAATAACTATGGTTTTTGATAAATGTTAACTAACTCTCCTTTTACTTCTTTGTCTTCATATGTTAGTTTTCTCATAATAGCATAATAAGCCAGTGCTTGGCTATGACTCTTTCCATCTACCCGATTAAAAAGCATAGACATATAGCTATCATCTTTTGCCCAACTATCAATATGGATGAACTCACAATCATTTATAAATGGTTGATCTTCACGATTAAGAAGATCTGACTTTTTCCTACAACATAAAATAGTAAAAGTTCAATTAACTTGTACATAAATGAATTTTTTAACATTAATCAAACATACATTTTCAACGTCTTACCATGTAATCTGCATCCTTGAGTTTGTTTTCCCCTTGAAGCTTGAAAATAACATTTCCAATTGTGTGTCTGAATGAAATGTCACAAATCTCCATAATGGTGATGATGTGACTTCTACAAATCCTGCAACCACTTTACTAAGAGCTTGATAAGGATAAGGGTCACTATCATAGTCAATGTTTGGGATATTGAAACCATGGGGAATATCTGCAATAATTAGGGCATAATCCCTTTTAGGTATGAGTTTAGCAATTTCTTCACAGTCATCTTGTATTACTTGATATTGAATAGTGTGAAGCCCATTTCAAATGAAATGAGTAAGAGTTGGATCAAGTTCAACATTCTTAAGACCCTGCTTCTTCAATCTTTCGATCTTAATTTTTTCAATGAAGGTTCTGAAACTATCTAGTGCTCCATTTGCATCCTTCCTCATCTTTAATAAAATAAAAAAATATATGTATAAGTTATAAAATAAATATACCATATAGATGAATAAAAATGAATGTATAAATAAACATACCTTTTTAAATGCAAGATAATTTTTTTTAGTGTTGATGTAGAACTTGAATCTGGATAGTTGCGTACAACATCCTCCCAAATATATTCATTCAATAATTTAACCATTTGTTCTTGTATTTTCATGTAAACTTTGTGACTGAATAGATAAAGTAAAAAAAGTTAATATTATGATATGTATAGCAAATACTACCAAGAACAATCTGTTATATTTAAAAGAAAATTATAATCTGGAAATAAGTAAAAATAATTCAACATAATTACTTTTGAAATTCCTCAGACATTTCCTCCAATGATAATTCCCCTAACCTCACATGAGATAATATTGCTTTGACAAGTATTTCATCCTTCACTCATTGCAATGCTCTCCAAGGTGTGATAGTCATATCTTCTGGAAGCTGCTTCATTTCAGGACCTGATTTACTGTTGCTACATATCAATTGTTTATACCTTTTGGCCTTCTATTTTTAAATGCCAATGTTCTCCCACATGCTAAAAATCTCATTAATCAATTCCCATACCTCTCCAATTTTAAATGCCAATTGGAAAATGTTATCAATACCTCTGAACATATCAATATTTACTTTGATGCCTTTTGAATTGATTTTCTCCTCAATTTGATAGCTTATTTCCATACAACATTCCTTTCGGAAATCTATAGTAACATTTATTTTATCCCCACCACATTTTTCTTCAAATTCACTATGAATAAATCTAACCCTTTGGATGAAAGTCATAGACATCCTATACTCATTATCTGAATTATGATCCCATGCCACTAAATTTGCTTCTATATCTGATAAACCAACATAATTGATACATTTAATTGTTTCAAAATGTGGGTTATTGGGATATTCCTCAATTAATTGTCTTTGAGCTTCTACAGAATGGTTCCCCCAAAGCACATAATAATTGTATTCAAAACATTTTGACTTATTAAATGCTTCTTTGTTGGGAACTTGAACTAGATCAACAAGAAGCACATAATTAACTACATGAGCATATGGATTGTACCTCATCAATGTATTCAAGTTATGAACATGCAGGTGGTGTGGTTTTCTGATTTGATATTTACATTGTCCTTCACTTTCCTTATAGATTTGTCTCACATTAAGCTAAAATTCATGACCACCCTCAATTAAGTTTCTCATTGTCAAGTTCTGTCGAATGGCATTTTGTTTTGTTTTAATAATGCAATCCTCTAAATCAACTGCTAGTGTAATGATTTCCCTACTTTCTTTTGAAGTTTTACTACGATATTCACTGTTGGTAATGACTACTTGAGGATGTTCAACTTTAATTTTCTTCCTCCTAACATTCTCATCATTAACTACAATAGAGAAATTCTTGGGCATTGTTACCTTTGCTCTTTTATGGCTCTTCTGCTTTCTAAGATTAGTTCCAATGTCATCCTCAATAACGGCAACATATTCTTCAGTGTCAGTTTCAACTTCCTCATCTTCAAAAGTAACTTGTCTACCTTTGCTAGATTTATCCACAAGAGGCATTTTTTTCTAATCCTTTGGATGTAGTTTTCTAGCATCATGAATTGCTACTTTTTGCTTGTTTGCCATATCTTCTTCTGAACCTGGGTAGAAACTACTGACAACATTCATAACATCTTGCTCTATGAAATGAATTCCTCCCAACATAATTGAAAGACTTTCAACAAAATTCTACCAAACAAAATATCATATGTCAATAAAAACTAAGTTATAAAAATATAATGAGACACTTGCAATAACACAAAACAAAAAAATAAATAACAGTACTTACGATATCTTGTTTAATCTCATTTACGATTTGTTTACACAACTTTGTAGATGCCTCTCTCGTGTCATACAATGAATATAATAACTGATATTTAATCGTGTCATTTGACTTGGGCGCTTTTGTAAGTATATAAACAACTTCAGTGTCCGGTACCAAACACATGTCTATGTCATTTGCCAACACCTCATAAATTCCACTATCATTAGGGATATCAACATATAGATATATCTACACATCTTTGCCTTCTCTTTCTTTCACACACCATATATTTTCTGGAAGTCTCATTTGTTTTGATTTCTTCCAGTATGAAATCGTCTTCTTATCATTTGAAGCACTTGAAAGATTTGTAGCTATCAGATTAGGTTTCGTTCATTCAACAATGTTTTTTGAAGATCCACCTTTAATTTATCAGTCATTGGTCCACAAAGATTCACAAAAATCTTCTTTGATGCCATTTTCCTGCAAAAAAAATACACATATATAAACTAGTAAATTAAAAAAAAAGAATAGCTTAAATTAACAAACAAAACGATAAATAATAATTAATTTTGTAAAACATAACAATTTAAAAAAGAATAAAAAACAAAAATAAGAAATTAAAAAAATACAGCCCCCTACCACCCCACCCCGGAAAATCCGCCCGCCACTTGGGCTGGCTTTCGGTCCCCCGCCCTACCTCGGTGGCCCAACGGTTGGCCTGGGTGGCAGCTTGTTGGGCCGCTGGGGTGGGGCAGGGGCCGAGTTCTAGACCCCCTCCCCACCCCAGCAGCCAGCGACCTGCCCCACTCTGACAGCTCAACATCTCGTCGGGGTTGCGAGCCGATTCTAATTGTTTTAATGTGTTTCAGATCCCATTATTTTATCTTTATCATCATTACTAAAACATGTTGAAATTATACTTAGGAAAGCAAAATGTTATTCTACCAAAAACATTATTGTGTTTTTTTCCTCAAAAACAATTATTTTTTTGCACATAAAAATTCAGTTTTATTGCCACTTTTTAAAAATGTTGAAAATTGACCCTAAATAAAAAAACCATCGTTCCAATATCAACACTTTTCATTTTCAGGTTGTTTTTTGGACAATTATTGCACAAAAAATTCATTTTCACTGCCATTTTTATAACATGTTCAAAATTGACCCTAAAAATAAAACCATCGTTCTAGTATACACACTTTTCGTTTTTAGCACTATTTTTCATGTTTTTAAAGTGTTTTTTGGCCAGAGTTCCCGTTTTGAGTTTATAGTTCTTGTTTCAAAGTTTAAATTGTTAAATACATTGAAAACATAACATGAATAGTCCTACTATATTCACAACATATGTATGAAAACATGTCGACTCTGAGATTTTATTAAAGTGAAAGTTCCAATCATATATATACCATTGATGAAACACTAGCCCCTATAGCGGAACATGAAGTCAAAACCCGGTCCTCCAAAGAAAGATACTCCCTCTATGCTATGGAGAAGCCAAGACTCTCACAAACTCCCAAGCTCCTGATTCTAAGCCTAAGCCTAGCCAAAAGCTTGGCTCCCAAAAAACCCCTTTACCTGAGTTATGAGGGTCTATTTTAACAAAAGGGGTGACTATTCACTTCCCCTTGTGACTCTTGGACTTCCCTCATTACTCTTTAACTTCTTTACAAGATGGCTCTTTGCATTCATTACATCATGACTCTTCACATTCCAATATTGACACTTGGAATTACACTTACAAATTAATTAAAAAAAATATTATAATACACTTGTACCCATATAGGAAAAAATTGGGTAGAGCCAACTAGAAAACCTAATAAGATAGAACAATTAAGCATGAGTTTGGGGAAACTCTATCTCAACAATTTCCACTTGATGTTTCTTGGTTACGTAACGGTGCCAATATTTGTACTGCATGATGACATCCCTAAATTGTGTGATGGTTTCAGGCTGGAAGTGGACTCTAGCCTCCATGGCATTCAGGTACACTGATTTAGAACCGGTTTGTGTTTCATTCTTAAGTAGGAGCAAAATTGTATTGATTTGGACAGGGCCACCAATGTACTTGTGAATATTCTGTCTATTTACTTCAAGATCTTCCTTGATGGCTATATGTCTCAAATGTTCCAAGTATTATTCAATCTCATTCCTGACCTGATTCCTATGTTTGGTCTCCGTGAGTGAGCCGACTGATGGGATTTCATGTGGTTTCACCAAGAATTCCAGGTAGATTGTACAATCGTGCATATGAGGCTCGAGTGTTGGTAATGAATGAGGTGAGATGTTTATTATTCTGGATGAGCATCCAAAGCTTTTCTTTCTCCAACTTTACCTCTTGCCTTGTCTTCTTTCCAAATTCAAGTAATGCCCATTTGTATTGCATTAGCCATTCATGCATGACATCAATAGTTGATTGTACAACCTTGATATTTTTAACATGATATTTACACTTCTGCTGCAACCCATGCAAATGGATAGATACCTTATGCAAGATAACAATCTCCTCATAAATATTCTGCATGGTCTCTCGCAGTGCCGATACTTCATCGAGTATTGTTTCCTTTAGTTCTTCTATATAGACCTGTGCAGGAGCTGCGTTCTGTAACTCTGACCGAAGCTGTTCAACCTCTTCCCTAGAATCCTACAAGTTCTTTGCCAATTGTTTGTTCCCAACCATCAAATAGTACACCTACAAAGGCCAAGTTGGCTGCAACAATGGCCCTTGGATTTCTTCTGGTGTCTGTCACGATCACCCTTTCTCTGATGAATGTAGGAGATGTGAGGTCATTTGGAAAACCTTTCTTCCTTGCTTGTACAATATTTTTCTGAAGCTCGTCATAAGTTAGATTGTACGTGTCCATAACTAGACCATCATCAAGAGGAATAATTTCCTCTTCCTCGCTTGGAGCTTGCTTTGTTAGAGGATGGGGAGACTGAATGGTGACCTATTGTGTACTTGGCATCAGGTCGACATCTTGGTTTTGTGGATCCAGTTCCTCCTCCATGTCTTGGATATCAATAAACTCCTCAATCTCTTGAGAAAGCTCCTTGTCCTGCATATTATTTCTCTCCTCCTGTAGCTCTCGGTTATGTTCTTGTTCTTCAGCTTGTCTTCGTGCGACTTATTCTTCTTTTACTCTTTGTATTTCTTGTTCTTCCTACTTCTTCCTTTCTTCCTCCAATCTCTTCTACTCTCATTCTTCCCTCTTCTTTTTTTTTTTGATTACAGAGGAATCGAAAACTGGAGAAGCCTCGCAACTCGCGTTACATAGGGTCGATTCTGACCGCTACCACTATAACCCCTCGGAAACTGCGCCCGCCCCTCCACAGCTTCCGGCCTAGTCCGGGGCATTTGAACTCGTGACCTTCAGTACAGAGCTTGCCTTTCTAACGAACTTCACCACATTGTGATTACCAACTCACCTACCCCCGTGGAGCTCATTCTTCCCTCTTCTTATGTTATGCTTCCTGGATCCTTTGTTTCCTCTTATTCTCTGCTCCTATGGCCACGTTAAGTTTGACTAGACCTACTTTCATCTTGCGGCTTCGCTCTCCTCCTAAACTCTGCACAACTTTCCTATTTCCTTTCTCGTGCACTTGGTTGCACTCTTCTATTGGTACTGCCTATGGAGTGATTTCTTCTACAGAGTAACCTGCGATGTTCCAGTGAAGTTAACTGGTTCACGGGACTTGGAGGCATTATAACAATTCTTCCATGGTTCCTCCCTCGACCAGTGAAAGTTCCCACTTAGCCACTGAAAATAAATCCTTGCATAGTGGTCTCTACAAAAATTTCGGGGATCTTACATATTAAAGTCAGGAGTACCGAATGAAAAATTTTCTATCACCTTTCCTTTGGTATCTACGACATTCAAATTATTGATCTTGTACAATTTGATTTGCATAAGAAGAGTTGGCCAAGGTGCTTTCTTCTTCTCATGCAAAGTTACTGACAACTCTATGTAGAGATGATACACAACTTATTTCATGACTAAATTATCAGTGGCATACCTCGGTAAGAGATGTAGAGGCTTCAGTCTGTCGAACACCCAGAGGAAAGTGCCAACTAGTGAGGCAAACCAATGTGCTATCTCTGACATGACTTCCATTTCCCTAGGTGACATGCAAGGTGGCTCTTCCTCAAGGATCAATTTGTACAACAGAATGAGGAGGTGATCAATTAGCTTTTCCATTACTCCTCTATGGTTGCACTCCGAAATTAGCTTGCAGAATGTGCACAATAGGGTCTCATGGTATCCAAGTCCAATTCATGCTAGATTTTACATTGTGAAGACATGTAAAATCTAGCTTGACAACCCTTGGGAGGGTTCAGGGCATTGCCTACATGGATCTTCAACTGTCGAGCCAAAAAATTTGACCAGTTGAATGGTTTACCTTCATTCAAATCTTGGTTCAGTGAAAACTCACACCCTTAAAGAAAGGTCTCGGTGCTCTGTTGGCAATAGATTCTGCAACATAAAATGATTAAGAGTTGATAGACCCTCTTAAGAGACTTTGTATTGTAGGTGTTGATGGGCACTTGACGAAACTTTTTTGGCTCTTTCACCCAACCTTTAACAATATCCTTGGTGCTCAAGTAGTTGGTGGAAACATGAAAGTAGGAATCCATGAGTGATTCCAGCTTCGACAAATGATACATGAGATGATAGTTTGGTGCTAGAAAATAAGAAAGCCTTTGTCCGCTGGCATTGTTTAGAGCCATAGTATTTGAATATGTATGAGAAACTATCCATCTGACAACGTCTACACATGGGAAAGATGGATACCTACATGCAAACTTATGTGACCCTAACTTCTGGACATTAACATACACCCACCAGTCTTCAAGATCCGCTTTGAAGCTTCTTACTAAGAATGCTTCGTTCACTTTCTACCATGTGATATATGATTCCTTTTCTATAAACAATTGAGTATCTACGTAAACTAACAAGTTCATTGGCATACTCTCAAATGCCTCCCTTGTGTTGCTTTCTATGGTATCCTTTGAAGCAAATCTCTTTGGTGCCATGATGTCAGTGATTGATGAAGAGAAGTGCTCAACAACTGCAATACCTATAGGAGGAAAATGCACTCATGGCAAAGACAAATTAGCCTCAAAAAATCAAATTACAAAGAAAGATCACAACATAAACCAGTGGAATGACTAGGAAAATTGCGCAATTATTGAGGTGAAGGAGGGATACTAGCTTCTTGAACTGCACATTAGGCAGTCTCAATAGCTAGTGGTGCAACCCAAGGATAGAGATTACGCAATGCGTAGTTCTACTTGGGTAGACAATGGTGGAGACTGCACATTACACAATCTTAGTGTCAAAGGGATGGGCATGAGCCCTGGAACTGCACATGCATAGTTGGGCCAGCTAGGTATTGTGCATTGCGTAGTCTCAGATGCCAAGCTGATAGCTTGAGTCTTGGACTTGCGCAATGCCCAGCTAGACAAGGAAAACACTGACTAAGGGATGAGTAGATCTTCTTGGTAAGAGTGTGGGAAACAAGCAAATCTGAGTGATGGTGCAAGTTGAAGTGAAAATATGACTAAGTATGGCTGGATTGGTGCAAAACAAGTGTAGGAAATGAACATGCAAAAGGAAAAAAAGCATGCATGGAGAGTCTTCGAAACAATGACCATAAGGGGAAAAAAAAACAAAACTAATGCAACACTTGTGAAAGGAAAACGATAGACTAAACCAATACTTGTATGCTAATATACATTAAAATGGTAGCAACCATGAAAATAAACAAGCAAAATAACACTCACAAAAAACAAACAACAAAAGCAACGGAAAAAGCGACAAAAGATGACAAAAGAAAAACTCACCCAAAAAAGCACCGCAAACTCCACCAAAGGCTCCTTAATCTCCTTGGGTATGCTAGAGATCCATGATCAAATGTACAAATGAGCTCTAGGGGAATCCATTATATATATCTAGACCGATTAGGGTTTATGACGTGCATGCCTGAAATCAAGGGAAAAGTGACACTTGACAAAAAGTTCCAAAAATAGTAAGTGTGCCACCTTCGTGAAACTAATTAATGAATTCTTATTTTCTAGGGATACTTTTTGCCTTTTGTTTTTATTTTTTATTTTTTTGGAAACTTGCATGCACATTGCTAAGAAGGATTATGTAATTCCCGAGGACTAGGAAACTCCTTGACTCAGTGCATTTCACAGTTTCTGAGTAGATGAGATGCTTAGTGCAATTTCCATCATCAAGGCTGGGCTACCATCCAGAATTGCGCAATTTTCATTCTCAAGGATGGCCTCCCAAGAATAATTGCATAATTTTTGGAGGCAAGGCTGGCCTGCCTTCCAAGATTGCGCAATTTCTGGAGGAAAGCCTAGCAATGCTGCAAGGTCAAATGAAGAGTTAGCTTGTGTTTGAAAGTTATCAAATTGGGATCAGTACATCAAAAGAAAGCATGAAAATATAAGTCTTGATCACAAAATGAATACTTGACGATAGTGAAATAGAAGCTCCTGTAGACGGAAGAAAGGCTCTAAAGTCAAAGCATGGGAAAAATTTTGGAGGGTGGTTGTAGCAGCTACAACTCTTGGCGACACAGTGGGATAACTCTAGCTCTCTACACGAATCTTGTCTCATGAAAAACAAGTCTAACTCTTCAGGAAGTATTTTTCAATTCATTGATCACCATAACTTCTTCACTCAGTTGAGTTAAAGATCTAGTCCCTACCATTCTCTTCATCAGTGACACACTTAAACAATCCAAGTCAAACTTAGTTGTTTTGATTGGGGATTAGGAGTATATAAATATTCAAGTAAACAAATTGCCAGAGTCTTAGTTTTCATATCTAGTGTTTATTAGCTGCCAGTGGGCCTAGACAGTACCCCGAAAAAGTCACTTTAGGGCAAACATTGCTTTGTTGTCAATGAGCCTGGACAGTACCTCGACAGAGTTTCTTACTTCACCTCTCTACGCAGGAACAATTTCTTTTCTTTCACCTTTTATTATTATTTTTTCCTCTTTTTCATTTTTTTCAAAGAACTATGGATATGCACTTATTAATTTCATGGGGCGGAAGAGGGATCCCGACTTATTGAGAGCATAAGAGGTTGTCCCTTCAGAGAAGGATATTTATATACATTTGACATAATTATTAAAATTTCCTCCCCTCCTTACTATACTCGCCTTAGTTGACAAGGATCCAAAAATTATAAAGGACCGATTAGAGTAGGTGGTACTAGTTATAGATTCAATCCTCATGATTCCACTATGGTTTTCTTCGAAAATAACATATTTTCCATCAGGGTATCATTGACTGAAAAACGAAAGATTCACGAAAAGAGAGGGAATAAACAAATAACCAAGCATTAACAGTAGCAAAATTTCCTCCCAAAATTCACCATTCTTGCTTCGGAAACGAAACACAGTCTCATGCAGAAGCTATCCTACAACCTAAAAGAAAAGAAAAGAGTGGGGCTGAAAGTAAATCAAAACAAAACAAAGAAAACAACAAAATTACCCTTCTTCTAAATAAATCGAGAATAGGCCAGGCCTACATAAAATGAAACTTCCAGTGTAACCACTAATTCATCGACTGACCTATATAAGCGAGGGGATGTATATCAAGAAAGATATTCAACAATAACAACAAACAAGAAAGATAAAATGATACATACCATAACATTCAAAGTTTGAAATTGCACGTAGATAAATACAAAAGAAAAGTGCATGAAAAACACTCTGCGGGAGTGTTATGGTGTTCGAACACACTGCGACAATATGCCATGCAAGAACAATATTTCAAACTTTCATACTAGGCGAACATAAAGAAAGAAGAAAATTTATGTTTCACAACATAGCTCGCTAGGTATGACTCCTCCAAAGATTGAGTGATAGGATCATGCAAAACAGACGGAGGATGAAAAAATTGAGATACTGATTTTCAATTTGTGCGAAGGAGTGATGAGGAGCCTTCAAAGATACAACATTGTTCTAATCAGAATTGAAACTTATGTCAAGACTGCGAGAACCTGACATAACCATCAACTTGGGCTGAAGTGCCTCGACAACTTGTGGAAGTTCCATGGCATCAGAAGGTAAAACATCGAAAACTGATGGCTTAGAAAGATCAATAATGAAAAAAACAGTCATGACCAGATGAACCGATGAAAAGATCATGAAAACCATTATTAGGTTTCAAGATCAAAAACAAAGGCATCCTATTGATATGATGAATAGTAAAGAGGGGAATATTGAAAACAAGAAATTTCACCCTCTGTTTCTTCACAAAGATCAGATGATGGATTAGAGAGATCAAGAAGAGAAGATTTTTCCTCCCTGCATTTGGATGTAAAACTAACATTCCACGATTTCTAAGTGTGATTAAAAATGACATAATCAGAAACTGATTCTTTGGAATATTCAACAGGAATGACATAATCGTAGAATATGTCAAGATAATGAGGGAGAGGTGCGGAAGGAGAAAAATCAACCTTCATCACATATTCTTGTTCAGAAATAGACTCCCACACATAGTCATCATAAATGATATCACATGATTTCTTCTCAATACTAACTCCATCCTGAACTTGATCCTCATGAACATAAAAAGAAAACCAAACAACTCATAATCAGGAGGACCAAAAGAACCAACAAATGGAGGATGAGGAGATAACACATCATTGCAAACATCAGATTCACAGTCCAAATCTACGCTAAAATTCTGAGTATGTGGGGTGGGAGAAGATGGTGGTAGATCAATGGATGAAATATCAAGCTATCCCACCTCAACCTGCGGAAAATGAGATGTTTGATTAGGGAAAGATGAAGAGTCACTTGGAACAACAAATTTCTTTGTTGCAGATTTAGGAGCTCCATAACTAAGGTATGTTGGGAGACTTTCAAAAGACTCGTATTCTTGTGGATTCATGGAAATATGAACAAGAAATTCGAATCTCTTTCATTAAATTCCAATCAATATCATCTTCAATAAAATAAAAACAAAAATGAATGAAACGATTGTGGAAATCGTTAAGAGATTCATCAAGTGCTTTTTTCAATCACATGATTTTCTTGAAAACAGATTTGTAATCATACATGTCAAAGGTGCAATAAAGCTCCTTGACAAGATGTTCGAAAGAGTGAAAGGAAGATTTTGGAAATGTGTAACAATGTTCCTTTACACCCGCTTCAAACGCGAGGATAAACAACCTACACATAGTATCCTCATAGTGAATATTATGTTTAGTGAAAAATTCGAAAAAATAAGTGGTGTGCTCGAGCATGGTTGTTCCACCCTTGCCATCAAATTTCAGATTTGACAAGTCATTGATACAGGAAGAAGCCTTTAAAGATACATAAATTTCAAACAAACTTCATGGACTTAGCTTGTCATCTATCCCTGCTTCTAGTGCCATAAATGTTGACGGTGCTGGACCCGCCAACATTCAGGGGATATCATCGACATGATGTCCCAATTAAACCTCACACTATTTGGTGTAGGAGTCCCATTTCGAATACGAACTGGTTGTTGATGCAGTGGGTTTTAATGATGTGCCTTGGCTGCAATAACACATAGAGTGGTGTATAGTGACTTTGGTGGGAACAAGTGTGTGACTGCAAAAATTCAAGTGCAATGCATGGAGGTTCTAACACACGAAGGGAAAGTGAGTGAATCCATTACAAGCATGTAATAGTACACAAATTGGAAGGAACACTTGAGCATAAAGACATCACAAGCTAGCTTGAAAATAGTTCACAAGTTAACTGTGATGGAAAAATTCAATAATACACATTCAACAAGATTCGTACCAATGCAAATGAAATAGTTCATAAGCATAAGAGTAAGTGAAATAAAATACATTGCAAACATAACAAGAATAGTCCTACTATATTAACAACATATTCATGAAAATATGTCAGCTCTGAGCTTTATTAAAGTGAAAATTCCAATCATACATATACCATTGATAGACCACAATACCCAATAGTGGAACATGAAGTCAACACCTGCTCCTCCAATGAAATATACTCCCTCTATGCTATGGAGAATCCACGACTCCCACAAACTCCCAAGCTCATGATTCTAAGCCTAAGCCTAACCAAAAGATTTACTCCCAAAATATCCCTTTACATGAGTTATGAGGGTCTACTTATAACAAAAGGGGTGACTATTCACTTCCCCTTTTGACTCATGGACTTCCATCATGACTCTTAAACTTCTTTACAAGATGACCCTCTACATTCATTACATCACGACTCTTCACATTCTAGTATTGACACTTGGAATTCCACTTAAAAATTAATTACAAAAGAATATTATAATACACTCGTACCCATATAGGACAAAATTGGGTAGATCCAAATAGACAACCTAATAAGACAGAACAATTAAGCTTGAGTTTGGGGAAACTCTAGCTCAACAACTTCCATGTAATGTTTCTCGGTTATGTAATGGTGCCAAGATTTGTATTGCGTGATGACATCTAAAAACTATGCAATGGTGTTAGGTTGGAAGCAGAATATAGCCTCCATGGAATCCGGGTACACTGATTTGAAATCAGTTTGTGTTTCTGTTAGTTCGAGTCTTCGCAACATGTCACTAGGGATCAAAATGGACTCTTACTATGTATGGTTTTCAGAGATGTTTTTCACATGAGTTTCAGTGCAAATCATATCCTAAGTATGTTCATCAAAAGAATATCAGAAATATATTTCCAATGGTATATTGCACGCCCGAAACCGGTTCCTGGATCGAAAGATATGATCGAAATGAATGATTGATTCTTGGTTATGCATGTTTTGAGGTCATTTTCTGCACACAGGGAAAATTTTACTACAAAATCAGTTTCTGAAGTAATGGAAATGAATTTTACAAAAGTGAAAGAGGTTTTTGTCAATCACATACCTAGTAATAAAAACCTCCTTTAGTTTATGCATAGGTGTTACTATGTGGGAGATATACTGTGATATTTGAAGCCTACATTAAAACAAAACAAATTTTGCATTTGTTTTACTGTTTTAGTCATTGTAGTGTGGCGCCATTTTACAACATATGGAAAGTAATTTTGAGAAACCCAAGGACATTTTTGTCAAAAAAAAGCCATATAACAAAAAACTCTTTCATTTTATTCACAAGTGTCGTGAATTGGAATATTTGATTAGATCTTTACAACCTATTTTTACAAATTTAAATATTTAATGATTTCCTGTTCTAGAGATTATTTTGTGGCACAGATTCCAAGAAACTGGAAACACATTTCCAAAATTTGAGAGAGGTTTTTCTCAAACATGACCTTATCTACGAAAACCTCTTTCATTTTTGTAACGGGTGTTATGTTTCAAGAGATACGAGTTCATCTTTGACCCCTATTTTCATAAATTCGGTCCAAATTTAATGTAATTGTTTCTATCTTTAGGGAGATGGTTGAGCTAAACTCCCTTAGTATAGGGATGAGCTAATTGTATATATTTTATGAATTTCAGAGTGTAAAGGGTTCAAAATTTTCAGCAGAGGAAAGCTGCTTTGGACTGTGTAAAATCTTTTTTCTGAATATTATTTTTAATGGAGCAGTTTCTGCCCTTTAGATTTGGGATCCATCACGGTGTTTAATGTGCAACATGTTTTTCTTGTAAATTCATTTCCATGCTTTGTTTTTTCCGCTAATTTCGTTACAACATTCTCTAAGGGAAGTGTTAGGAATCCATCGATGCACGATGCTCCTTTCACAATGATTATGTTGTTTAATGTAGTGGTTATCTTTTCAGAATCCATCCTCTGTTAGATGCTCTGTTGAGTAATACTGTGCTTCTCTTTCTTCTAAAGTTTCCACTGTAGATCCATCCCTTGATTGATGCCTGCAGGGAAGTGGTCTTTTTCCTCTTTTCTTCTCTCATTATATGTTTAATCTAGTTGAACATTGCACTTACTTTGGCCCAAGTTTTCCGGCAGAAACTAGCCTCGATTCCATAGCCCAATGATCCCTTCTCTTGCTGTTTTCGACCCACAACTTTTAACAAAATTCCCATACTTCATATCTAGCCTAAGATTCAGTTATCGCAGCCACATTTTGTTGGCAAAGAGAGAGCCCTCTCTGGTCTGGCAGGGCTAGATGCCAGATCAAAATCTTGGTCTGTGGTTACCTCAGAATTGCCTCTTCTCAGCCTTGAGGTTCATTCTGAGTGCTAACATATTGGCGCCGTTGCCGGGGATGAGGTGACAGATCTTCTCCAGGAAAGATCGTTCAAGTTGTAGATCTGATTGCTGATGGTGGACAACAGTCAGACACATATGAAGGCTAAAATCATCTACCTGATGACTCCATTGTTCGAAATCCCGAGTTTCAAAGTATTGATGGTGGCTCCACTGGCTAAATGAAGGACTTAGATGTTGTTTCTATTTGTTCAAGGTATTCATGTATCGATTTTTCTAATCTTCCTAGTTTTCCTAATCAATTATCGAAAGATGCATATTTTTTGAGCAATGGCCCTAAATTCAATGGGGAAGATCTGACTTTGACTCTTGAACATGTAGAAAATTTCAAAACATTTATAGAATCTCTTAGAGCAAAAAAAGAGGATATTTTTGTCAGATTGTTCTATGATTCATTTCAAGGGAAAGGTAGACAATGGATCAAAAGTTTTCCTATCAGATCTATTAAGTCATTTGCAGATTTTTTTCATATATTTCTTGAAACATGGATGGAGAAAGAGGAAGAATTCGAAATAGAGGCGACCTCTATTCAAGGATTTAGAGAATGGGAAGATATGTGCACGGATTATGAGGTAGATGAGAACTTTTCTTCATCTCTTTCTTCTTATTTGAAGTCTTGTCAATGTAGCCATGAAGTTAAGCTCAATTTTTTGCAAGAGTTTGCCATCAAAATTGAAGAATATCTAACTGAATTGGAGACCGAAATATAGTCCCAGGATAGGGACTGTCAAGTCCCATTCTTTGGGGACCTTTTCCAGCAGAAGGAAGGAAAGGTAAGGATGCCCTTGGATGTTTGCATTAATAATTTTCAGTTGGAAGCATGTATTGAGGAGTTGGGGCACAAAAAAGAGTCTAGTTTCTTTAATCCTGTTGTGGCATATATGGAAAAAATATTCAGTTTGAATAACAAGCCAGATTTCCTTTTACACAACCACACTCATTTTGTGCATGTATGGTTGCCAACATTTACATTTATGTTCTATTTCAAGCACCGCCAAGAATCATCATTGCTACAGTTCCTTGATTGGTTAATTTGGCATTACAACATCACTTGATCTAGTGATTTGCAGAAAATTAGGGTAGGGTTGTACATAAATAAGCTGCCCAAAGCAGCATTTCAGTTTTCGGCATTTGTCTTAGTTTCCTAATGTACAGGTTGCAGTATGTGTGTTTTTTTGGTTGGTATAAGTTGTTCACATTTGCAACTGTTTGTGACCATATTTCCCAATGGATGAGGCACTTGGTATATGATGTTCTTGACACCTCCAAGGAGCTGCCATCCCCAATAAGGCCAATGTTAGTTCCAGTCTTCGCAACCTGTCACCAGGGATCAAAATGGGCTCTTACTATGTCTGGTTTTCAAAGATGTTTTGCACATGAATTTCAGTGTAAATCATATCCTAAGTATGTTCATCAGAAGCAGCTTAGAAATATCTTTCCAATGGTATATTGCACGCTCGAAACTGGTTCCTGGATCAGAAGATATGATCGAAATGAATGATTGATTCTTGGTTATGCATGTTTTGAGGTCATTTGCTACACACAGGGACAAGTTTACTACAAAATCAGTTTCTGAAGTAATGGACATGAATTTTACAAAAGTGATAGAGTTTTTTGTCAATCACATATCCAATAACAAAAACCTTCTTCAGTTTATGCACAAGTGTTACTATGTGGGAGATATACAGTGATATTTGAAGCCTACATTAAAACAAAACAAATTTTGCATTTGTTTTACTGTTTTAGTCATTGTAGTGCAGTGCCATTTACAACAGATGGAAAGTAATTTTGAGCAACCCAATGAGGTCTTTGTCAACCATGAGCCATATAACAAAAACCTCTTTCAGTGTATTCACAGGTGTCGTGAATTGGAATATTTGACTAGATCTTTACAACTTATTTTTACAGATTTAAATATTTAATGATTTCCTGTTTTAGAGATTATTTTGTGGCACAGATTCTGAAACATGACCTTATCTGCAAAAACCTCTTTCAGTTTTGTAACGGGTGTTATGTTTCAAGAGATACGAGTTCATATTTGACCCCTATTTTCATAAATTCGGTCCAAATTTAATGTAATTGTTTCTATCTTTAGGGAGATGGTTGAGCTCAACTCCCTTAGTACAGGGATGAGCTAATTGTATATATTTTATGAATTTCAGAGTGTAAAGGGTTCAAAATTTTCAGCAGAGGAAAGCTGCTTTGGACTGTGTAAAATCTTTTTCTGAATATTATTTTTAATGGAGCAGTTTCTGCCCTTTAGATTTGGGATCCATCACGGTGTTTAATGTGCAGCATGTTTTTCTTGTAAATTCATTTCCATGCTTTGTTTTTCCCGCTAATTTCGTTACAACATTCTCTAAGGGAAGTGTTAGGAATCCATCCATGCATGATGCTCCTTTCACAATGATTATGTTGTTTAATATAATGGTTATCTTTTCAAAATTCATCCTCTGTTAGATGCTCTGTTGAATAATACTGTGCTTCTCTTTCTTCTAAAGTTGCCATTGTAGATCCATCCCCTGATTGATGCCTACAAGGCAGCGGTCTTTTTCCTCTTTTCTTCTCTCATTATATCTTTAATCTGGCTGAACATTGCACTTAGTTTTCCCCAAGTTTTCCAGCAGAAACTAGCCTCGATTCCATAGCCCAATGATCCCTTCTCTTGCTGTTTTCGACCCACAACTTTTAATAAAATCCCCGTACTTCATATCTAGCCTAAGATTTAGTTATTGTAGCCATGTTTTGTTGGCAAAGAGAGAGCCCTCTCTGGTTGGCAAGGCTAGATGCCAGATCAAAAGCTTGGTTTGTGGTTACCTCAGAATTGCCTCTTCTCAGCCTTGAGGTTCATTATGAGTGCTAACAATTTCCTTCTTAAGCAGGAGCAAGATTGTATTGATTTGGATAGGGCCACCAATGTACTTATGCATATTCTATATGTTCACTTCAAGATCTTCCTTGATGGCTATCTATATCAAATGTTCCAAGTATTCTTCAATCTCCTGCCTAACTTGATTCATGTGTTTGGTCTCCTTGAGTGAGAAAACATATGGGATTCCGTGCGATTTCACCAAGAATTCTAGGTTATTGTACAATCGTGCATATGAGGCCTGAGTGTTGGAAATGAACGAGGTGAGATTTTTTTTTTTTTTTTTGGATGAAAATCTGAACCTTTGCTTTCTCCAACTCTGCCTCTTGCCTAGTCTTCTTTCCCAATTCAAGTGGTGCCCCTATGTATTGCATTGACCATTTATGCACGACAATGATAGCTGATTGTAAAACCTTGAGATTTTTAACATGATATTTAAAATTATGTTGCAACCCATGAAAGTGGAAAACTTCCTTATGCACGGTAACAAGCTCCTCATAAAGATTCTGCATGGTCTCTCCCAGTGTTGATACTTCGCTGAGTATCCCTGCCTTTAGTTCTTCCAGATAAACCTATGTAGGAGCTGAGTTCTGTAACTATGCTCGGAGCTATTCAACCTCTTGATTAGAAGTCTGCAAGTTCTTTACCAATTGTTTGTTCTCGACCATCAAATAGTCTATGTTTGACTTTGTAGACCTGCGAAAGCCAAGTTAGTTGCGACAATGGCTCCTGGATTTCTTCTGGTGTCTGTCATGATACCCTTTCTATGATGAATGCAAGAGATGCGAGGTCATTCGGAAAATGTTTCTTCCTTGTTTGTACAATATTTTTCTGAAGCTTGTTATAGGTCAGATTGATGTGTCCATAACTGAACCATCGTCAAGAGGAATAATTTCCTCTTCCTCAGTTGGAGATTGCTCTTGTAGGTTTTAACCCCATAAAAAAATTACCTACATATGAATTCTAAAAAATCGAAAATAAACAATGGCGAGAGAATAAAACATAAAACAGATATACACAGAGATTTTCCCCTGGATCCCAAAACCGGGACTACCAGATTGACTTTTCATTATATTCCTTTCAATGTTACAATACATATATATACATGTCGAAGCATCTATAAATCCCAATCCATTAACCTTGGATTAGAACATAACCATAGTTCCCTTGACCGGATCCCATGGACAAAAATCCATCATGCCAAAAACCATGTGTGAAATCCATGCACAAAACCATAGGTAGGTCCGCCCAACTAATATAGGGTCCAATTTTTTTTCCCAAGGCACTGCCCTAAACCCGTGCAAGGGGGCTACCAAACCCTTGCATACCCCTAACAGGGGGGGAAATCGCCTCCCCCGTGACCCCCTGCTATGCCCAGCGCAACGTACAGGGGGCCCTACCGCCCCCCTGTCGCACCCCATGCAACGTACATGTGGGCTACCACCCCCTTGTAACCCCCCTTGCGTGTGGGGTAGTCGTGGAAAGAATATAACACACACACAACATTCTCCCACTTGTTGTTTTCTTTCCATAGGAGGGCTTAGTCATTGGTCCAACCCTGCAACACCCATTGTTTTGTTACAACAAGAGAAATTCTCAGTGCTCACAAACTTTGTCAATGCATCTACAATATTCTTCAAAGTGTCCACCTTTACCAGAAACACCTTTTTGTCCTCAACCATATCCCTCACAAAGTGATATTGAACATCAATGTACTTTGTCTTTGAATGATAAGCAAGGTTCTTTTCCAAGAAAATTTTACTTTGGCTGTCACAGTATATCCTTATATCTCATTTTACTAACCCCATACTTGAAAACAATCTCTGTGACCAAACTGCTTCCTTGCTTGCATGAGTGGCTTCCATGTCTTCTGCCTCTGTAGTTGAAAGTGCCACCACAGACTATCTCTTACTCATCCAACTGACTGCACCTCCAAATAGGTTAAACACATACCCACTTGTAGATCTTCTCTGATCCAGATCTCCCACCCAGTCTACATCAACAAAGCCACGGATGTCCAAAACTCTGTCCAATCTTGATCTTCCTTGGTAGCACAAACCATAATCACTAGTGCCACACAAATACCTAAAAACCCTCTTCACTGTTGTCCAATGCTCCTTCCCTGGTTTTGACATAAACCTTCTCAATAATCCCACTGCATGTGCAATGTATGGTTTAGTACAAACCATTTCATAAATTAGGCTATCGACTACACTTTCATATGGAACACGGGATAGGTCCTCTTCCTCTTCTTGTGTCTTGGGACATTGTTCAACAAATAAATTTACACCTATAGGAATAAGAACCTTCACTGGTTTACTATCATGTATATTAAACCTCTGCATTATTGTCTCAACATACTTCCTATGGTTTAACCAGAGCTTCTTCTTTGCCTAATCTCGTTTAATTTCCATGCCCAAAATATAGTTTGCAACATCAAGATATTTCATGTTGAATTTGGAGGAAAATTGGGTTTTCAAATCTTGGATAATTTCTTTGTCATTTCGAACTAGCAACATATCATCCACATCCAAGACCAGATAAATAGCATAGTCACCAATTAATTTAAAATACACACAATGATCTTCTTTACTTTTGGTGAAGCCAAGTCCCCATATAAATGTATCAAATTTCTGATACCACATCATTGGTGACTATTTTAACGCATACAAAGACTTTTTTAACATGCATACCAGTTATTTCTTACCCTTCACCACAAAGCCTTCAGGTTGCTTCATGTAGATTTCTTCTTCCAGATCCCCATGAAGAAATGTTGTCTTCACATCCATCTGTTCTACCTCAAAATCAAAAGTAGCGATAACAGATAAAAGTAATCTAATAGAAGCTACTTTGGTAACAAGAGAAAAAATATCACCAAAATCAATTCCTAGCACCTGGGAATAACCTTTTGCTACCAACTGAGCTTTGTATTTCTCCACCTTTCCCTATGCATCCATCTTCTTCTTAAACACCCATTTGCTGCCAATGGGTTTCCTTCTAGCTGACAACTCCACCGATCCCAAGCCTCATTTTTGTGCAAAGATGACATTTCATCAGCCATGGCCTCTTTCCAGAGTTTTCCATCCTCTGAATCTACTTCTTTCCTCACAGTTCTGGGATCATCATTAGTAATAGATAAAGCAAAATTTGAACAGAAAGAAGATGGACTATACCTTTCTGGTTGCCTTCTTTCTCGAACTGATCTTCTCATAGCTGGAGTTTGTGGCTCTTCATCTTTTGATTCCTCTTCTGCTGTAGAGTCTGATTCTTCTTCCTTTAGCTCAAACTCTCTCTTCTCAGGTTCCTTTGGTAGGATTTCATGTTTAATAACATCTTTTACCTCTCTAAACACCACATTTTAGTTGTACACAACCTTCCTTATTTCTGGGTTCCAAAGCTTATAACCTTTTTGTTGGCATTATGGCACAGATTTGGAGCTATGGCACAGGTGTTTTCCTTGATGGCAACTCTCTCTGGTGACAGATCTCAGTTCAGGCTTTTAGAATGAAGGAAAAGACATATACACAGGTTCACTTAGACTAAGGCGCATATACACACGTGTTGGACGTTACAAAGGCGCTTATGCATATACACGCACTTTCACGCAAAGAAAAGCACGTATATGTTGGAGAACTTACCTTTGGTCCGTGGTAGTTAGTCCTTGGTATTTGAACCTATGGTTTTGGACCATGGTATCTCGTCAGAAATGTTGATCCCAAGTATTGGGTCCATGGTATTGTTTTATTATGGTTTTGGACTGTGGTATTGTGAAAGGCCTAAGACTATAAAAGGGGAAGGAGATCATTTGGCAAAGGATCATCTGAATTAATTGAATATCTAATAAGTGCTAGATCTGAAATATTTGTGATTGGGGTTATGGTGCAGATCTGGATCTGAATGAAGGAGGAACCTTAGCGCAAAGAGAAAGATAAGTTCTATTGATGGGTCATAGTCTTAAGGCTTGAATGATAGTATCTTTGTATGATTTTGATCTGTTATATGTGGTGCATGCTTGATCTATAAATCTGATACTCTGGGCTAATCAGTGTCTAAATTTTTGAAAGAGTGAATTATCCTTTATAGATCTATACGTAGGTTCAGTGAAGCGAAGGAGCGTATACACGCCGTTTTGGTAAGGGAAAGAGGCATATACGCAGGTTAGCTTTGACACAGAAGCGTATACACGCAGGTTTCTGAATAGTGAAGTAGCGTACATATCTTAATTTATGTTCTAGATGCTTCTGTTTATTGCTGCAGTGGTCAGGGTTCAGAATTTGGTGTGTGGTTACTGTTACTGTGTTTTGGGTACAACTGTCAGAGAAGTATCTACTTGATTCAGTTCTAATTGGTGAAAAGGAGATTGTTTGATGCAGAAATCCTTGATGATTGATTGATGTTCATGGATCCAGTCTGAAAATTTATGAAACGTGGTCCCTGGAAGAAAGAGAAGGTTGTAGCCTTCTGTAGGCCAACACCTACGTACTAGCATCTTGGCTAGTGCAAGAACTAATGGGGTTGTAGATCCCTTCCAGGAGAAGCTGGAGAACGAGAGAGGGTTGTAGCTCTCTGCAGGTTGCAGCCTGCGTACTGGTAAAGGACTACACCGGTACATTGTAAAAATAAGTTTTTAATTAAAAGAAGATAGAGGTGGATTGCAGCAGTTGGTTTTCACCCACATTGGGTTTCCACCTTATATCTTGTGTTCTTGTGTGTGATTGTCTTCTGCGATGTTTTAGTGTTTCTGGTTACTGGTTATTTAATTATGATACACAGATTAACAATCAACATCTGAAAGATAAAGTAAATTATAAGTTTGCATTGTATACGCGGGTTTCCTTCTACACAGTTGCGTATATACGTGGGTTTAATTAACTGAAGTAGCGTATATTATCTAGATTTGAAACAGGGAATATTTGACTTGATAATACTGATTCACCCCCCCCCTCAGTATTATTTCCAACAATTGGTATCAGAGCAAGTCCTTTTGAAGAAGCTTGATTGCTTGAAGGAAGATCCATCATCATGAGCAACTACGAGAGAGAAGCATCTATCAGGCCACCAATTTTTGACGGGACAAACTTCGTATATTGGAAGGTAAGAGTTATTGCCTATTTTCAATCTCTTGGTACAGAAGTCTGGGATATCATAGATACAGGGTACACTTTTCCATCAGCAACTCCTACAGATCCGACTGAGAAGAAGAAATATGAAACAAATGCAAAGGCTATCAATACTCTATTAGGATGTCTATCTCAATCAGAATTCGTGAAGGTTATGCAGTATAAATCTGCAAAAGAAATATGGGACAAGATTGTTCTAAGCTATGAAGGAGATGAACGGGTAAAACGAGCAAAACTTCAAACCCTCAAAATTCAATATGAAAATCTCAGAATGCACAAGGACGAAAGTGTGGCTAACTATTTCCTTCGTGTAGATGAGATTGTTAATTGTATGAAAAATTTGGGTGAGGAAATAAAAGAGGCTGTTGTGGTTGAAAAGGTTCTAAGATCTTTGTCCCCTAGGTTTGAATCTAAAGTTTCTGCAATAGAAGAAAAAGAGAATCTATGAAACCTTACCATGTCACAGCTGCACAGAATTCTGTCTGCTTATGAAATGAGGAAAGGAGGACCATCAGATAGGAGAGAAGCTACCTTCAAGGCTTCAGGCAAAGGAGATTACTATGAGTCAGGACACGTGTCAGAAGAAGAAGAAGAATCAAATTTTGTCAAAAACCTTCAACGGGGTGTTGGACGATTCCGATGTAAGTTACCTTTCAAATGCTTTGCTTGTGGAAGAGTCGGTCACTATGCTGCCAAATGTCCTCATAAGGATAAGATTGATAAGGGGAAGGAACCTGTTAGATGGAACAAGAAATAGAATGCAAATAAGAAAAGCTATTACACTCATGAAGATAGTGATGGACTTTCAAATAGTGACGACGATGAACGAGGTAATAATTATAAACTTTTAATGGCTTTTGAAGATGATGATTACATGGATGCTATAGATGAAGAAGGTCTTTATGAAGAGATTTCTAAACTCAAAATTTGTTTAGAAGAGAAAAATGTGATTATTGATTCTCTGCAATGTCAACTGGCTAAAAGGGAAAAACATCATGAAAAATTGGAATGTGAAATTGTTGGTCTTAGAAAAGAGATTGAGAAAACAAAAGCTCTTAATCTTAAATTTGTTAAAGGATCTGAAACTCTGGATGAGATTATCAATGTGCAACATTCTCCACTAATCAAGATAGGTCTGGGATATAATGGAGAAGAATCTCAAGCATCCACCTCCAAAAGTTATCTTGATGCAGCAAGGAGGAGCGAGCAAAGGCCTAATAGAAATCATCAGGTAAATCAGGGATAGTTTACCTCAAGAATGAACAAAGACTATCAAGAAAATCGGGGGCAATCTACCTTAAGGACAAACAGAAGCCACAACCAGCCACAAGCAAAATCTTCCCAATTTGCCTCAAGAATGAGTGTCAGTAGAAACTACAATTGGTTGGTTGATAGATTTGATAATCGCAGGAGTTTATTCAATGGCCAATGTTTCTCTTGCCATAACTTTGGTCACAAATCAACTCAATGTGTTGCCTATAAGACAATCATGACTAGAGAAGATAAAAAACGAAGAAGTATGATTGGAATCACGAAAAGGACCTATAACAACTTTTCCGCTCTTGAAAATGAAATTGAATGTTCTATTTGTAATAACTTCGGTCATGAAGATTCTGAATGCAGGAGTAGGTTTTGGAAGACAACTCAGAAGGAACAAACCTCAAATGCCAGAACATGGAGAATGAAGGAACCGCAACTAGAAAGATGTGGGATAGCTTTATATGCAGAAGGATAGGAAAATCAATGGTACATCGACAGTGGATGTTTGAAGCATATGACAGGTGATAAAGAAAAACTTCAATCATATAGTGCTTTAGAAAAAGGAAAGAAAGTTTCTTTTGGAAATGATACCCCTGCAGTCATAAAAGGAAAAGGCACTGTTCAGTTGAAAGAAAAGGTCAAGGCTGGAAATGTTTTGTATGTTGATGGCTTGAAGCATAATCTACTGAGTGTCAGTCAGATGTGCGATCAAGGAAGTGAGATAATATTTCAATCAAATGGATGTAGTGTTCGTGATCTTGATACAGGAAAAACAGTCATCAAAGGCATACGAACTCCAAATAATTTATACATATTTGAAGAAGGACAACAACAATGCTATTTGAGCAAAAATGATGAACACTGGTTATGACACCGGAGGTTGGGGAATCTAAGCTTTTCACAGATAAGGAAAGCATGCAAGTACCAGGCAGTTCGTGGTCTTCCAGACATCAGAATTCCAGACAATACAATATGTAAATCATGTCAGTTTGGTAAGCAAACCAGAACTAACTTCCCTGAGAAGGAAGTATCAGCTAGCAGGCCTCTTGAACTAGTCTATACAGATGCATGTGGTCCATCTAGGAAAAGGTCACCTCGAGGAGAAGAATACTTTATATTATTCATTGATGACTTCTCCAGAATGGTTTGGATTGAAGCACAAAGACGAAGCCTTCGAAAAATTCAAATCTTTCAAAGCCTTGGTTGAAAACGAATCAGATCACAAAATTAAATGCCTCGGGTCTGATAGAGGTGGGGAGTTTACCTCAAATGAATTTTTTGATTTTTGTGAAGAACATGGAATAAGAAGGGAATTCTCTACAGCTAGGAATCCTCAGCAAAATGGAGTAGTGGAAAGGATGAACAGAACGGTTCAAAAAATGGCCCGTGCTATGCTTGATGAGTCTGGAACTCCTGCAACCTTCTGGGGTGAAGCTGCATTTGTTGCGATTGTTATTCTCAACAAAACAAATGTCCAGATGAACAGCACTCAAACTCGTCATGAGCTCTGGTATGGTGAGACTCCTTCGGTAAAACATTTCAAAATCTTTGGAAGCAAATGTTATATTAAGAATAATGATGAACATCTTGGCAAGTTTGAACCTAGAGCTGATGAAGGCATTCTCCTTGGTTATTCTCCTCACATCAAAGCATATAAGTGTTACAATAAAAGACTTGGAAGAATTGTTGACAGCATTGATGTAGTGGTTGATGAAGAAGGAAACATTCCTAGGCAAGTAAATTATGAAAATATTGAAGAGGATGAAGACCATCCTTCAAATCAGATTGATGATGAAGAAGAACCTCAAGAAGCACCAGAGGAACAGATAAGGATAGAAGAGAATACTCCATCCAGGTACGTTCAGAAGAATCATTCAGAATCTCAAATTTTGGGGCAGAAAGATGCAGGTATACAAACAAGAAGAACAATTGCAGAAGCCTCAAGCTATTTGGCATTGCTCTCCTCCACTGAACCACAAAATGTAAAAGAGGCATGTAAAGATGAATGCTGGGTCAAGGCAATGGATGAAGAACTTGAGTAGATCGAAAAGAATAACACTTGGGAGTTGGTTCCTAGACCAAAAGATAATAATGTCATAGGGACAAAATGGATCTTTAAAAACAAGTTGAATGAAAATGGGGAGGTGATTAGAAACAAGGCCAAACTTGTTTGTAAAGGGTATGCTCAATAAGAAGGAATAGACTTTAAAGAAGCTTTTGCTCCCATTGCTAGACTTGAGGCCATCTGAATGTTCCTTGCTCTCTCAAGCTTTCAAAATTTCAAAGTATTTCAAATGGACATGAAATCAGCCTTTCTGAATGGAGACTTAGAAGAAGAGGTGTACATTGAGCAACTAGATGGTTTCATTCTTGGGAATGATCCAAATCTTGTATGCAGACTAAAAAAGGCTCTTTATGGTCTTAAACAGGCTCCAAGGGCTTGGTACTATCGTTTGGACAAATATCTTCATCAACAAGGATTTTCAAAGGGATCAGCAGATAGCAATCTTTATATAAAAATTGAAAATGACAAATTGCTAATACTTGTTGTGTATGTAGATGATATTATCTTTGGTAGCAATGAAGAAGCTATGAGTCAAAGCTTTGCCTTGGTGATGCAGAAAGAATTCGAAATGTCTTTGCTTGGAGAACTGACATATTTTCTTGGATTGCAAATCCAACAAAATGAAGGCGGTATCTTTTTGTCTCAAACCAAGTATCTCAAGCAGATCTTGAAGAAATATGGCATGGAAGATGCAAAACCAGTATGTACCCCCATGGTTACAGGATGCAGCCTCAGTGCAAATGATGAATCAGCAGCAGTGCATCAACCAACCTATAGATCCATGATTGGAAGTCTACTTTATTTGACAGGTACCCGACCAGACATCATGCATGCAGTAGGAATGGTTGGAAGATTTCAAGCAAATCCTAAGGAAACTCATCTTCAGGAAGTCAAGAGAATCTTCAAGTACCTTCAAGGAACTCAAAACTATGGCTTATGGTATCCTAGAGATAAAAATCTCACACTTCATGCTTATACAGATGTAGATTGGGCCAGAAGCGTGGATGATAGGAAGAGCACAAGTGGTGGTGCATTCTTTATGGGTTCCATATTAGTATCTTGGTTCAGCAAGAATCAAAGTTCGATTGCTTTATCTACAGCTGAAGCGGAATATGTGGCTGCTGCATCTTGCTGCACTCAACTCCTTTGGATGATGCAGGATTTTCAAATCACTTGTACACCACCTATCTCCATCTTATGTGATAATACAAGTGCAATCAGCATTTCAAAGAACCCAGTCATGCATTCAAAGACCAAGCACATACCGATCAAGTATCACTTTCTCCGGGAACAAGTGTTGGAACAAAAGGTCAAATTGGAGTATGTTCCTTCTAAGGAACAAGTTACTGATATTCTCACCAAACCACTACCCAGGGAAACTTTTGAATACCTCAAACAGAAGCTGGGAGTAGTTGATGCATCATCTTGCTATTAAAATTTGTCTGTTTCAGAGAAAAAGTACGCAAGTTTCTTGAGGAGGATCCGCGTACATACGCCGGTTTGTGTGAAGACAGTCGCGTATATGGAGGTTCGATGGATATCAGTAGGGACAGGCTCTGGTTGAAGATATTTTGATATGGGTCTGACAGAGACCATCCGGCATAGGTTCAGGGGGAGCAGATAAATTTCTAATGATGCATTGTTGGCATTATCTTAGAAGCTTTTGGTTCTAGTACACAGCTGTTGTTGGTTTCAGGTGGAACAAAGGCAGAGGGAGAACAGAAGGAAATCTTGGTTGCTGATCTGAATGGTGATTGACAGATGCTGCTGCTGTCAGTTATTGGTGATTTTCATAAGTCTTGCTCTAGATATTTCGTCTCTATGTCATGTATCTCTTTTATGGTGTCAAGGCCATGTAATGGCCTATTTTGGTTTCCCCACTATGCCTGGAATGAATATGTAATGTACTTGGTTGACATATGTAAATTTCTAGTGTATCCCCACTTGGTTGGGTGATGGATGTATGTATTGAGTCTTTTGGTGATAGGAAGGTCTTTTATGATGTATAAGTCATGGTTCTTCTTGAAGAACATCTTTTTGCAGATCTTGCCTACAGTCAGGGGGAGCATGGTCAGCACAGCAGGGCAGAGATTTCAGCATATACTCAGGGGAGCACAACCCTTTTCCCTTGATGACAAAGGGGGAGAATGACTTTGAGGATCTTGGGGTTGCCATGAAGTCCAAAGGGGGAGATTGTTGGCATTATGGCACAGATTTGGAGCTATGGCATAGGTGCTGTCCTTGATGGCAACTCTCTCTGGTGACAGATCTCAGTTCAGGCTTTCAGAATGAAGGAAAAGACATATACGCAGCTTCACTTAGACTAAGGCGCGTATACATGCGTGTTGGACGTTACAAAGGCACGTATGCGTATACACACAGTTTCATGCAAAGAAAAGTGCGTATATGTTGGAGAACTTACCTTTGGTCCGTGGTAGTTAGTCCTTGGTATTTGAACCTATGGTTTTGGACCATGGTATCTCGTCAGAAGTGTTGATCCCAAGTATTGGGTCCATGGTATTGTTTTATTATGGTTTTGGACCGTGGTATTGTGAAAGGCCTAAGACTATAAAAGGGGAAGGAGATCATTTGGCAAAGGATCATCTGAATTAATTGAATATCTAATAAGTGCTAGATCTGAAATATTGGTGATTGGGGTTATGGTGTAGATCTGGATCTGAATGAAGGAGGAACCTTAGCGCAAAGAGAAAGATAAGTTCTATTGATGGGTCATAGTCTTAAGGCTTGAATGATAGTATCTTTGTATGATTTTGATCTATTATATGTGGCGCATGCTTGATCTATAAATCTGATACTCTGGGCTAATCAGTGTCTGAATTTTTGAAAGAGTGAATTATCCTTTATAGATCTATACGCAGGTTCAGTGAAGTGAAGGTGCGTATACACGCCATTTTGGTAAGGGAAAGAGGCGTATACGCAGGTTGGCTTTGACACAGAAGCGTATACACGCAGGTTTCTGAACAGTGAAGTAGCGTACATCTCTTAATTTATGTTCTAGCTGCTTCTGTTTATTGCTGCAGTGGTCAGGGTTCAGAATTTGGTGTGTGGTTACTGTTACTGTGTTTTGGGTACAACTGTCAGAGAAGTAACTACTTGATTCAGTTCTAATTGGTGAAAAGGAGATTGTTTGATGCAAAAATCCTTGATGATTGATTGATGTTCATGGATCTAGTTTGAAAATTTATGAAACGTGGTCCCTGGAAGAAAGAGAAGGTTTTAGCCTTCTGTAGGCCAGCACCTACGTACTAGTATCTTGGCTAGTGCAAGAGCTAAGGGGGTTGTAGCTCCCTTCCAGGAGAAGCTGGAGAACGAGAGAGGGTTGTAGCTCTCTGCAGGTTGCAGCCTGCGTACTGGTAAAGGACTGCACCAGTACATTGTAAAAAGAAGTTTCTAATTAAAAGAAGATAGAGGTGGATTGCAGCAGGTGGTTTTCACCCACATTGGGTTTCCACCTTATATCTTGTGTTCTTGTGTGTGGTTGTCTTCTACTTTGTTTTAATGTTTTTGGTTACTGGTTATTTAATTCTGATACATAGATTAACAATCAACATTTGAAAGATAAAGTAAATTATAAGTTTGCATTGTATACGCGGGTTTCCTTCTACATAGTTGTGTATATACGCGGGTTTAATTAACTGAAGTAGTGTATATTATCTGGCTTTGAAAAAGGGAATATTTGACTTGATAATACTGATTCACCCCCCCCTCTCAATATTATTTCCAACACTTATAAACCATCCTTATACCCAATAAAGATGCATCTTTCATATTTACTATCCAACTTTGTTCTTTTCTCTTTTGGAACATGTACATATGCATCACATCTAAATACCCTTAGATGTGAAAGATAAGGTTTCTTACTAGTCCATACCTCTTATGGAGTCTTATCCTACAACACTGATGAAGGTGATCTGTTGACCAGGTAACATGCAGTCTCCACCACCTCTTCCTAGAATTCCTGTCCTAACCCAGAACCATAGAGCATGCTTCTTGCCTTTTCCATCAACATCCTATTCATTCTTTTTGAAACTCCATTTTTCTCAGGTGTGTATCGAGTAGTCTTTTGTCGTGCTATATCGCACTTCTTATAGAACTCTTCAAATTCCTTCTTGCAAAACTCTCCATTGTTATCTGTCCTCAAAATCTTTATCTTCTTCTTTGTCTAGTTTTCCACCAGAGCCTTAAATTATTTAAACCTGTTAAATACTTCACATTTATTCTTGAGGATATATATCCATGTATTCCTTGAGAAGTCATCTATAAATGATACATAGTACACAAACTTACCCAATGATGGAACTGACACAAGTCCAAACACATCACTGTGCACAAGCTCTAATATCCGTTTCGCCCTCTTAGCACAAGAGGGGAAACTCACCTGATTTTGCTTCCCATATAAACAATTTTCACATAAATCAAAATCCAGAGAGAGATTAGACATACCTTCTACCATACCATTACCATGGAGTATTCGAAGGCCCTTCTCTCAAATATGTCCAATCCTTTGATGCTATAGCATGGTCTTTTCTCCAAAGACCACTAGATTTTCTGCTCCACTTTCAGGAACCACAGAACTCTTACAACCATCAATAATAGTGCTACCCTGAAGCTTGTACAGAGTTGCAATTGAACTTCCCACATCAATACCAGTTCTCCTCGAACCATCTTGCAGGTATCTTTCTCAGACACTATTTTCACACCTGCATCATCTAGCTTCCTTACAGAGATTAGATTTCTCGCTAATGCAGGAATATGTAGAACACCTGGAAGTGTTCTAATCCTTCCACCTTGCAACTTCAACTTGACTTTTCTGCGACCAACAGTTCTAGCCTTCCTATCATCCCCTAAGAATACATCATCACCATCATATTTCTCATACTCGCAGAACCACTCTCTATGGCGAGTGAAGTGAAAGGATGCATCTGAGTCAATCAACCATGCCTCATGATCTACATGTGCACTTGAAGAAGAAGCCAAGTACACATCCCCACCTTCATCTGAGGTGGTTTTAGCCTCTACAGAAGGAGCATCATTAGATCCCTTTCCTTTCTCAGGGGCTTTAGATTTATAGTTCCTTTTGAACTGCCCTTCCTTTCCACATTTCTAGCACACCTTTACAGGTTTTCCTGGAGATTTATATCTCCCTCTAGATTTAGATCCCTCACTCAAGGACTTATTTTTGTTTCTGTTCTAGGACGGTCCTCGTACAGACAAGGCATCACCATTCTAGCCCTCCATATTTTTCTATCTCATCTCCTCTGACAGCAAGGATGAGGCTATTTCATCAAACTGCAAGGCAATTACATTGCTACCTATTGCAACAACCAGAATATCCCACGAATGTGGTAGAGAACACAAAAAACTGATGCACTTATCTTCCTTTGAAATTTTAATATCAACAGAGAATAATTGGCTTACCACAATAGTAAAGGCATTCAGATGCTTTGGCATCGAGTCTCCATCTTTCATCCTCAAGTTATACATCTTTTTTCGTAGGAACAATTATTCACCAGAGACATAGATTGGTACAAAGTCCCTAACTTGTCCCATAAAGCCTTCGTTGAAGCTTCCCTTGATACATTTAGAAATACTATATCTGAGACAAACAATTGTATTGTGTTCTTTTCCTTCCGATCCAACTTCACCCAATCTTCATCTGACATTGTTGTTGGTTTAGTACCTGGATCTACCACGATCCACTGATATTTATCCACTAGCAAATCCTCCATCTGGAGTTTCCACAACTCAAAAATATGACCATTAAATTTCTCGATCTCTATCTTTCCACTTCTCGCCATCTTCTCTCACCACAAGAATCAATCCTGCAAATCTCCCATTGAACAGGGTCTACCACAGGCCTGAGCAAAACCCCTCAGCAGTAAAGGTGCCCCCTTGAAGCTGAAACAACTTCGATACCAAATGTAGGTTTTAACCTTGTAGAGAAATTACCTGCATATGAATTCTAAAAAATAGAAAATAAACAATGACAAGAGCATAAAACATAAAACATAAAACATATATACACAGATATTTTCCCTTGGATCCCAAAATTTGGACTACCAGATTGATTTTTCATTATATTCCTATCAATGTTACAATACATATATATACATGCGGAAGCATCCATAAACCCAAATCCATTAACCCTGGATTATAACATAACCGTATTTCCCTTGACCAGATCTACAAAATACCATGGACAGAAAATAATCATCCCAAAACCATGTGTGAAATCCATGCACAAAACCATATGTAGGTCCGTCCACCTAATATAAGGTCCAATTTTTTTTTCCCTGGGGCGATGCCCTGAACCCCATGCAGGGGGGGCTATCTCCCCCCTGCATACCCCCCTACTACACTCAACACAATGTACAAGGGGACCTTCCACCGCCCCCCATGATCCCCCTACACATGGGGTAGTCATGGAAAGAATATAAAACACACCTAGCAACTCTGCTAGAGGATGGGGAGACTGAATGGTGACTTCCTATGTACTTGGCATCAGGTCGACAATCTTGGTTTTGTGGCTCTAGTTGCTCTCCATGTCTTGGATCTCAATCAACTCCTCAATCTCTTGAGTAAGCTCCTTGTCCTATATCTACTTGCTCTCCTCCTCTAGTTGCCGATTTTGTTCTTGTTCTTTAGATTGTCTTAGTTTGAATTCTTCTTCTTCTACTCTTCACCTTTCTTCTTCTTCCTGGTTTTGCCTTTCTTCCTCCTATCTCTTATACTCTCATTCTTCCCTATTCTTCTATTATGATTCCTGCATCCTTTGTTTACTCTTCTTTTCTATTGCTATGGTCGCTTTAGGTATGACCATATCTACTTTCATATCACAGCTTCGCTCTCCCCATCGACTGTGCACAACTTTCCTCTTTCCTTTCTCACGCACTGAGTTGCACTCTTTTGCTGGTAATTCCTCTGGAGTGATTTATTTTTGTGGAGTAACATGCGATGTTCCAACAAATTTGAATGGTTCATGAGACTTGGAGGCATTATAACAATTGTTCCATGGTTCCTCCTCCAATCAGTGAAAGGTCCCACTTAGCCATTGGAAATGAATCCTCGCATAGTGGTCTCTACAAACATTCCATGGATCATACATATTGAAGTCTAGAGTACCAAATGCAAACTTTTCTATCACTTTCCTTCGGTATCCATGACTTTTAGATTCTTGATCTCGTACAATCTGATTTGCATAGGAAGAGTTGGCCAAGGTGCTTTCTTCTTCTTGTGCAAAGTTGCTGACAACCCTATGGAGAGATGATATGCAACTTCTTGCATGAATAACTTATTGGTGGCATACCTCGATAAAATATGTGGAGGCTTCTTTCCACCGAACACCCTGAGGAAAGTGTCATCCGGTGAGGCAAACCAATTTGCTATTTCCGACATGGATTGCATTGCCCCGCGTGACATGCAAGGTGGCTCTTACCCAAAGATCAACTTGTACAACAGAATGAGGAAGTGATCAATCAAAATTTCCATTACTCCTATATGTCTACACTCCAAAAGCAGCTTGCAATGAATGTGCACGACAGGGTCTCGTGGTGTCCAAGTCCAATTCATGCCAGGGAATGCATTGTGTTCACAAATTGCATCCAGTAGATATGTAGACATGTAAAATATAGCTTGCCTACCCTTGGGAGGATTCAGGACATTGGCTACATGGATCTTCAACCATTGAGCCAACAAATTTGACCAGTTGAATGGTTTATCTTCATTCACAACCTGGTTCAACAAAAATGGCCACCCTTCAATAAAGATCTCGTTGCTCTGCTAGCCGTAGATTCTACAACATAGAATGATAAAGAGCTGATAGGTCCTCCTTAGAGACTTTGTCTTGTAGGTGTTGGTGGGTGTCTAAGGGAACTTTTTTGGCCCTTTCACCCAACCTTTAACAATATTTTTGGTGCTCAAGTAGCTAGTGGAAACATAAAAGTAGGAATCCATGAGTGATTCCAGCTCCTGTAAATGATACATGAGATGATAGTCTGGTGCCAGAAAAGAAGCAAGCCTTTGTTCACTAGAATTGTTCAAAGTCATAGTCTTTGGATCTATATGAGAAAATATCTAGCTGATAACGTTTGCACATGGGAAATCCAGATCCATGCATGTAACCTTATGAAGCTTCTTGCTAATTTATTCATTTTCTGCCATGTGATATCTAATTCCTTTTCTATAAACATTTGAGTATCTGTGTAAGCTGACAAGTTCATTGGCATACTATCAACTACCTCCTTGGTGCTTCTTTCTATGGTTTCCTTTGAAGTAGATCTCTTTGGTTCCATGATGTCAGTGACTGATGAAGAGAAGTGTTCAACAACTAAAATACCTGTAGGAGGAAAATCCACTCATGGAAAACATAGATTAGCTTCAGAAAATCAAATTACAAAACAAGAATACAACAACAACCAATGGACTGACTAGGAAAATTATGCAATTCTTGAGTTGAAGGAGGGAGACTAGCTGCTTGAACTGCACATTGTGTAGTCTTAGCAGCCAGTTGTGCAACTTGAGGCTAGAGACTGTGCAATGCATAGTTCTGCTCGACAGAAAGGGGTAGAGACTACGCATTGCATAGTCTCAGTGGCCAAGGGATGATATTGAGCCTTGGAACTACACAATGCACAGTTGGGCCAGCTAGATACTACGCATTGTGCAATCTCAGAGGCCAAGATGACAACTTGAGCCTTGAACTTGCACAATGCCCAACTAGACAAGGAAAACATTAACCAAGGGATGAGCATATCTGCCCGGTAATAGTGTGGGAAACAATAAGATATGAGTGATGGTGCAAATTGAATTTTAGATCTGATTAAGTATGGATAGATCAATGCAAAACAGGTGCAAAAAATCAACATGCAAAAGGAAAAATAAACATGCATGGAGGGTCGTCGAAAAGATGACCACTAATGGGAAAAAACAAGAAAACTAATTGGACACCTGTGAAAGGTGAATGATGGAACAAAAAAACACTTGTACAAGCTAATATACATTAAAACGCCAACAACCATGAAAAGAAACAAGTAAAACAACACTCACAAAAGCCAAACAACAAAAGCGACAGAAGAATTGACAAAATTCGACAAAAGAAAATCTCACCCGGAAAGGAGCCGCAAACTCCACCAAAGGCTCCTTGATCTCATTGGGACTGATATCTCTCCATGATCAAATATACAAATGCTATATAGGGGTGTTCATTATATAGATCTAAACTGATTAGGGTTTATAATGCGCATGCCTAAAATCAAGGAAAAAGTGACACCTGGTGGAAAGTTCCAAAATAGTAAGTGTGCCACCTTAGTGAAACTAATTAATGAATCCATATTTTCTAGGGATTCTTTTTACTTATTTGTTTTTTTCTTTTTCAAAAAACTTGTATGCACACTGCCAAGAAGGATTTCACCATTCCCAAGGACTTGACAACTCCTTGAATCAATGAATTTTGTAGTTTCTGAGTTGATATTCTTTGTGCAATTTCCATCATCAAGGCTAGGTTGCCATCCATAATTGCACAATTTTCATGCTTAAGGCTAGCCTACCAAGAAGAATTGTGTAGTTTTTGGAGGCAAGTTCGGCATGCCTTCCAAGATTATGAAATTTATGGAGGCAAGACCAACAATGTTGCAAGGTCAAATCAAGAGTTTACTTGTGTTTGAAAGATATAAAACCGGGATCATTACATCACAAACAAAGCATGAAAGGATAAGTCTTGATCACAACATGAATACTTAATGACAGTGAAAAATATAAGCTCATGTGGATGGAAGGAAGGCTCCAAAATCAAAGCATGGGAAAATTTTTGGAGGGTGGTTGTAGCAGCTACAACAATGATATTGGAGATATTGATGCTTACACTGTCTTATCTTACATGTTAATGATGATGATGTTCATGCTACTGTCATTATGACATCTATGTTGCTTCTATCAGATGATTATGTTGCATATTCCTATACGGTGCATGGGGGTTGTTGATGACTACCATGGTCTTGCTACTCCATTGTTGAGATTCCTATGTATGGTTATAAATGTCATACATGTCTCTTGATGTAAAGGCCATGAAAAGAATCATGTTGTAATAATTGTAAAATTTTGTCATGTATGGGCTACTGGGATCAAGTCATGCTATATTTAATCCCAATATTTTGGGACATTGATGTAAAATTTGGGTCCAATATTAAAACCCAATATGTTGAGTGATCGATGTAATCATGGGAGAAAAGAGTCATTGGTGATAGGAAAGGTCATATGTGGTTGAGTCATAGAGCCTTCTATTTTTCATTGTATATCTTTAAAAGGTCCAGCATATGATTAGGGGGAGAATGATGAGTCTGCAGATTTCATGATCCATATTCAGTAGATCAGACTTATATCAATAAGCTCTACAAGGGAAGTACTTTATTAAGCTTGATTCATCCCTTTGCACTTGATGTCGAAGGGGGGGAGAAGACTTCGTGTTTGGAGATGTTTTTGGAGAGAAGACTTGGTATTTGACTTGATGTTTGGAGAGAAGAATTAGTGTTTGTAAGTGTGTTTGGAGGTGGTTACCAAACACCAAAGTGGTTGCCATCAAGTTCAAAGGGGGAGATTGTTGGCATTATGGCTAATGTGTTGTTCTTGATGGAAACCTGCTTAAAAAAGTTGTACTTGATGTCAACATAGTGATAATATGATGATTGTTGAACTAATGCAAATATCAGAAATATTGGTACAGATGGTACAAAAGACATGGACAAAAAAATGGTAGTTTGGGTATAGATGGATGACAAATGTAAAGTTTGAAAAGAATATGCGGTTCTTGTGAAGCAGGGTCACGTACATAATCCAAACCATGGAAATTTGGATACCAGGGGTCATTACCATGGTAATTTCCCATAGTAATTGAGGCAAAAACATTTATTTGATCTCTTCAACAAATACTAACGACATTACCAAAATATTTACCCGAGGTATTGACCAAGGTAAAGTCTATATAAGAAGGTGGATATAAAGGTGTTCTGTGTGCAAATAAAATGGTTTGTTCATGTGTGATCTGATTTGGAACAAGTGTGCACCAGGAAGAGACTCAGATGTGAAATATCTGAAGATATGTTGATATATATGCTTAATTGATTTTCTTGTTGCAAATGTTTAAGTAGCTAACAATGACAGATCTGTGGTTATAATGATGCTATGATCTGAATGAGTTTTCAGAAGTCTATAGTTTTGACAGTGAAGGTTGTAGAATGTGAAGTTATGTTTGTAATGAAAGGTATGTTTTGAGTAATTTGATATATGTACACAGGTTTTCTTCTGGATAGTTGCGTACATATGCGAATATGTTTTTGGTTAGTCGCGTATATATTCTGAGATATGTTTTTTAGTATATTGAAACATGTACGTGGGTGTTGCACATGATAAGCGTGTATATACACATGTCTTCTTAATAATGATTGTTTAAATATATTTTGAGTTATACTTGTTCAGGTTTTGTAGTGCTACTTGATGATGACAGTTGATGAGTTATGTTGTATTTATTGTTGTCTGTTGATGATGTCTTGATTTGAATGGTTTATACCTACAATGGTTTTGTTGTGCATTTATTTGATCTAGTTACAATGGTTGGTTGACATTCAGTTCAATAATTGGTTTGCTTCAATATTCAATGGGATGATGTTACACTGATTCAGTTGGTTTAGTGATTGTATTTTAGATTTAGTACTGATTTTGGTATTGTGCATAATGTTGGGTGTGGGTCTAGTGTGAAAATTTGATGAAAGGCGACCTGCTTGTTTTGATGATTAATTGAAAGGTGGATCTAGTGTGAAACATTATGAAACATGGTACAAAAGGTGCTGAGGTTTCCAGCGTTCAGTGAGGGGGTAGGAGCTGGTAAATGAGATTAGGTGATTGTATCTCCCTTCTAGTGGGTGCAGGAGAATGAGTGGAGGTTGCAGCCTCCTGCAGGTGGGTGCATGCATGTTGGTAAGAGTCTGCACCAATACAAGATGTAATGAATATTTTTTTATATAATAAGAAAGAAGAGAGAGATTAAAACAATGGTGCTTTTCTCCCAGATTGGGGTTCCACCTAATATCATGGTGTTCTATGTGTGTTTCTTATGTTATGTGATTTATCTGTTCTTTACTGCATTTTATATGGTTAATGAATTAATAATGCAATTGTTAAGTTAACTCACTGATGAAAGATATGATGAATTAAGCAATCTCGATATATGTGGTTTCATTCACTAAGTCGCGTACACACGCAGGTTACATGAAGAACTATAGTGTACAAAATTCTAGATGTGAAATTGAAAGTTAAAGTTAATTAAAAATACTGATTCACACCCCCACCCCTCCCTCCCCCTCTCAGTATTTTTCCTAACAGCAGGTATCAAAGCAGGTTCGTTAGAAGGAGCTTGATCGCTTAAAGGGAAATATAAAGGGACAATGGGAAAGTGGGAAAGAATCAAAAGAAGAAGGAAACTCAAAGGAAGAAGTTAGCTTAGGAAAATTGTGCCAGTGAAAGAAATATATTAGATGCAGTGATGAATTTCAACAAATATTCAGGTCCAGGAGTACCCCATTTTCTGTTAATCAATAATATATAATATAGTAACAAAGAATTATCAGGTACTGGATCTTGTTATAATTGTGGCCATTTACCTATTTATGTAATAATGATGACAGTGAAGATGACAATGAATCAACTGAAATTTCTGTCATGGGTAGAAGTGAAAGTAATCATTCTAAAGAGAAAACATATTAAAAAATGGACAATAAAGGTATGCATGTGCTTAGTGGTACTAACTATCAGGAATGGAATGAAAATATGAAGTCTAATTTAATGAAACTTGGAACTTATGTTTGGAATTTAGTATGTAATCGTTGCAACAAAACGCTTCCATCAAGTGAAGAATTGCAAAACAATAATGAGACATTTAATGAAATCATTTATAACATACTTGATTCAACATTAGGAAGGGCTATGCATTGTGTAATTGCAAAGGAAGTATGGGATATTCTACAGGAAATCCATGAAGGAAAAATAAAGGAAGATTGTTCATCAGGAGAACCAACAGGTAATATTGTTTCTAAAGGAAATGATGATGTGTCAAAAGGCGAGTATGATATGTCAGATGGAGTTACTGATTTCGAGGAAGAGAGTTTAGAGAATGCACTTAATCTTAGAAGAAAACTTGTTTTTGCTTGAAAAGGATTAACAATCTTAAGAATAAGTTGCAGGCATATGAGAACAAGGATCATGATAAATTGGTAAATACTACAAAAAAATCTAGACAATATTGTGAAGGACTTGAAGTTGAGATCGTCTCTCTAAGATCAGACCTTGAAAAGTCAAAAAAACAAAATGAAGAACTACTTCAAGTATTTGAAGAACAAGAGAATGGGTTGAAGGAAGAGATTATTGAATTAAAAGAGAAATTGAAAGAAGGAAGAAAGGTTGAAGAAGGAATGATGAAGAAGTATCTGGAAAAGGAAGAAAAATGTTAAAGACTGGAGGTTAAGGTAAACATTCTAAAAGGTAAATTAGAATAAAAGGATAAACACTTGAGATTTCAAGATAGTACTAATATTTTGGATAACATTCTTAGTAGTCAAAGGTCTCCCTCCAATAAATCCGGCCTTGGTTTTCATGAAGCTATAAAAGGAGACTATAGCTCACAAGATTATGCAAGCAATTATGAGATTAACAAAGCAACTTTGAAAAATAATCAAGAAGTCAACCAAACCAATAATCAAACAAGGAAACGTTTCAACATAAATCATTTGCTGATAATTATAGAAGTATCAAATGATTCTCTCCTCTGGGAAATGGTATTGAATGATTTATTTTTCATAACCTTGGACACTTTGCAACGAATTGTAGAAGCATATTCATAGGAAGATCATAAGCTCCCAGGTACTAAGGTTTCTTTAAGGGTGACACAATGAAGCACATCTTTCCCCACAGTATGCAAATAAAATTGCATGTCACCCTGTGTCCCAAGATTAATCACCCGATCCATGGTGAAAACCCTCTATAACCAAGGTTTAATGTTCTTAATTAAACTCTATGAGGAAACATTTAGTTAACTATACAAAGTCTTAAACTTTAATAGACCTCTAATTAATTATTAATCCTTATAACTTAACCCTTCGGTAATCACCTGCACATATTAACCATACCACGGTATTTAGACTTTGGTTAAACTCAACTTAACCCATAATACATTATTTCACTCATTTCTATTATAACTCTCCTATAATAGAAATATTCCATAAACCAATTTAAACCTTACGTTTCCGCCATTCCAGGGACCTTTGCACATATACCGATTCTCCCTTTATCGAGTTCAATTTGCAGTGTTGATCTATCTCCTCGATCTGACGGTTATCGTGTCGTCTGCTCACTTCTTCAGATTGACTCCTTAGCGCATTAAATATCCATTGTTTATTCCTCCTACCTCAATCCAATGGTGATCGCATAATCTTGTGTAGATTACATGCACGATCAATATTAAACCGAGAACATGTGAGAAAAGTGGTTTTCTCTTCCCACCATGTGTTACGTGTCAACCCCTAAGGCTAATCGCGTAGAATTCATAAATACCATTTACAGCCTTGAGCCCACGCGAGAAAATACTTACCGCCTATGAAGACCACGCCACTATTCAGCTAACACGTGGATTAATCGGATCCCTTCACTTCTTGACTTTATTTTGCGCGATAATATCTTTGCCATTCATCTCACACAATCTCGTCTGTTGATCTGATTGATCCAACGGTTCCTATGCACGGTTACTTCATTTCTTTGTGCCTTTCCTTTCCTTCATCTTTATGAAATTTCACAGTGTTCTGCTCTATTCACCCGACTCGCATATATTTTACTTTATGTGTTTATCCCTTCTGAACTTGTTCAATCACTTCCGATTGCTGTACTCCTCCTCTGTGCACTGTCCTATCTCTATTCTTTTGTGTATTAGGTGTTCTCTAGGGTTGTTGGTCTTTGGTTGTTCTACAACACAACTTCCTCCTAAACTTATTTCCGCATACTCTTAAACACTGTCACTCTTGAGCTTCAACTTTAATCCTTGAAACGGATTCAAACGATCAAATCATGATCCTTCATCCTCCACTTCTTCTCTGTGTTCTGCTTAATTCCACCTGCATACATATACTATGCATAATTACTCTAATTCACACACAATCTATAATTCCATCTATCAACACACATCACACACTCAGGAATCGAAGTCTCTATGTATAAATAAACAAATAATTACATAATGAGTCTCTCTCTCTCTGGCCTGATTTTTTAATCATTGGCCTTTTCCCTTTCCTACCTGTAGTCTTACAATCAACCCTATATAACTAACTCACTTTATAACTCCTAGCTAGCTAACCTTCTTCTATGCCTTTTAGGCTTACATTTATACAAAAGGTTCTGTAACCCATTTCCTGGTTTAGATCCTTAATCTGCTCATCAAGTCCTAAAATTTCTCAATGATCCCTTGAGGATCTCAACAACTAAACCAAATCCTATGGATTATCTTTAATCACAACATCATGATACCAATTCCTGATCTAGGATTTACAATATTTAAAAATCTCTGAATCCTCACTAATCACTCATCATCACTCATGTTCTCCTACATTTGAGAACATTGACAAATATGCCTCACAATACTTAATTAATCCCTATTCTAGTTTCTTTCATTAAAATCACTCAAAACCTTAATAATTACATTAATTTAATACTCAGGAAACCAACTTCCTTAAAACACAAGACCCCCTATGTCTACTAAAATACAATGATATTTCTGAGCCGAATGCGCCTGCATCAAAGGGATATTGTTTTACTTGCAACATGTTTGGTCACAAAGCTATTAATTGTAATAGGAGGAACATGAAACAAAATTTTTTTGATTCCTCTGCTCCCTTTTATGATCATGTAAGATGTTATAATTGTAAGGTCATTGATTGCACATCGAGAATTTGGAATGGAAGAAAAAAATGGGATAAGTTCCACAAATTTGAATACATTATTAAAAATTGCAAGCAAATTTGGAGGAAGAAGGAACATCATTCATAGACGTAGGGAATATTATCCCTATTACAATCCATTGTTCTTAAAAGTATACTTCTAACAATGACTATAGAAGTGAATTTCAGGTACATAACCTCATGGAGAATAGATGATGACCATCAGGTCCACAGGATCAATGGTGTATGATCTTAGGGGGAGCTATGCATGTTTACTTACATCATGATTTCATATATTGTTATTCACTTTATACTAATGCTGCATTGATGAAGAGAATGTGAACAATAATAGACATGACATGTTCAGGGGGGTTTGTGGTTATAAAAATCAACAATTTATATTTTGTACGCGATTCTTACGAAAGATAGTCATGTGTATATGTGGTTTTTGATCTAGACAATTGCGTATGCTTCTCAATAATGAAAAAGAAGTGGCACAAATTCATGTGGAGTTTCTCATGTGTTTTTATCAGTTGATTATTAGCATTCTGGCACTAACATTAGTTTACTACAATTTGTTAACAATTCCTGTATGATGCTTAGGAATGATGTTGGTTCATGGTAAATTGTTGCAAAATCTTATCCTATTGTTGCTATTGATATGGTTCTTTGATGCAATTATTGTAGATAATTTCTACAAATCCAGCTCTGATACCATATAGAAAATTTCTATAGATCCAGCTCTGATATCATGTAGAAAATCTGATGGTAGGTTAACCCGATAATGCAATATTAATCAAAGCAAAATATTATAACCTACTTCTACTATCAATTTGTGGAAGCTTAAAAATCGAGCTGAACAATATAACCAAAAGAAGAAGAATCGATGGCACAATACCCATGAAAATACTTTTGGGGAAGCCTCAGCTAAAAATCCCTCACTATTGTATTATCATACATGGTGGAAATACATAGGAATTATACAAATCCTTAGCTCTCACAACTAGCCATCTCTCAGTACAATCCTCACAGATGCTCACAAGCAATCTTGGCTTCTCTCCAGCCTTCCTCTCTACCCTCCAAGCTCCTATTTCCTTGTGTTGTTCCTTGTGGATGATTTTCCTATTACCAAATGGAAAACCAATCCCTCCAAAACCGCGCAATCCTCAAGGATGAATCCTTGACTGCATGCATGAGTTTTATCCATGAGAAAACACATGCAACAGATAGTACACTGTCCTTGAACATTAATCTCAACTAGGTCTATCTCATAATAGACATGCACGAGTTTCTGATGAGGGAATCTTCAGTTAACTGGAGTAGCACTAGTTGAGTGCATTAATGCATCAACTGATTGTTAACTCACTATTAGTTCCTCAAACAGTTTGGAACTAATTTAACTAGACTTAACTCAGTAAAATAAGTTAACTAATTACAACTCAAATATAACTCAATCTTATCTCCTTAATTTAAAGGATAACTCTTGCATGACTTCAGAAAGACTTCTAACTTGAATTTATCCAACTAATTAATTTAAAATTAATTAATTAATTATTTCCAAGTAACTTGTTAAGACTAAATTCGATTTTAATTCACAATTTAATTCAAGGAAAAATTAAATTGGAATATTCTTGTTGCGATATTTCAAAAATTCTTGTTGGTGAGAAGGATATGATGTGATCAAAATTGACAGTGAAGAGTTGACACAAGTTTAGGGGGAGCATATTCTATGCCTCTAATTTCTTCATTTTTCCTCTATTTTCCTTCAATTTCCTCCTCACATGCAACCTGTGACCTTTCACCTCCATTTTCTCCTAATTTCCTTTATTTTCATAAAAAATATGCCAATTAATGCCTCTTTGCCTTATCAAAGTCTTTTCCATTGACTTTTCCAATTTCCCCTTAGCTATAAACACAACAAGTGATCCCCAAT